>CM076579.1:766145393-766754716 GCA_034641835.2 Pinus albicaulis
CATCAAATATGCTTCATTTAATAATAAAATATTTGAAATAAAAGCCTTTAGTACCAAGTGCGACGGTTCACACATTGAGAGCTTCCTCCGAGCAATGGAATTTCTATGCACTTTCGCACATATGCTAATTTGAAACATATGCATTATTTAAAATTGAAACTTAAGTAAATAGAAATAGTATATATTATTTACAATTAAAATACTATCAGTAATATGTGCACAAACAACGTTATTATCTGCACAATGAAAAGCATATTCCACTACAAACAAAGCTTTTGCTCAATTAAATGTGGTTTTGTACGTAACTTTGTGTGCACTCAGCATAATTTTTACTCAAATGACTACTGATATGCATTAACTATAAATAAAGTGTTAGTAATAACATTAACAATAAAAGTGTGTAGTGCAAAGTGCATGTCAGTTAGCTAGTGATGGGTATTTTTTTGTACAAGAGCATAAACAAATAGATATTTGAAACATTATTTATAACAATAATATGAACATAAACAATGTTATAATCCAAATTACGTTTACTCAATTGACTACTAATATGCATTATTTATAACTAAAATACTAGAAATAATATTATTACTTAGTGCAAAGTACAGACATCCGCACAAGAGACTAAACAAGTAGATGTTTGAAATATACAAAATATTAGCAATAACCTCGTATACACCAACCATTTACTGAAATATATATTTGATGTGGTGGGATCTCCACATATAGTGTGTACGAAAGAAGTTGTGCAGACCAAGCAGTGTGGAAAATGAAAACCTCTCCGCACAATAGAGTTACATGTCCAAATATAGCGTGTATGGAAGAAGTTGTGCAGTCATCGCTGTGTAGAGAAAATAGTGTGGAACGAGCATGGGTTGAGACACAAATGTGGATGAAATATGGACCACATATGGACCTATCCGCACAAATAAAAATATATTCGGAAATATAAATATCATGAATAATATCATAAACATATCATGCTTACTAAAATATTAGCAATAAAAGTATTTAATGCCAACGTAGATAACTTCCACTCTACGAAATGTGGATGAAACGTGGAAAAAATGTAGACCTCTCCAAACAATATAATTATGTTTCGAGGTATTTCATCTACAGAATTATATGCGCAATCATCATTGTGTGAAACAAGTGATGTGGAACAAATATGGCCTGAGATAGAAATGTCGATGCAATACGAAACTCTCCACCCAAATATGAAAATATATTTAGAAATATGAAAATGAGCATAATTTAAACTTAAAATAGCATATATTGAAGCATTTGGATTAATGTCATTGTGGAGACCAAGCAATTCAGAACAACCATGCGCTGAGACATAAATGTAGATGAAATTCAAACTTCTTGCATAATATAGTTACGTGTCCATATATAGTGTGTATGCAATAAGTTGTGAAATCGTCGTTGTGCGGAGCGAGCAATGCGGAAAAAGAAAGGGCTGAGAGAAATGTGGATGAAATGCGAACCTCTCTAGACAAATACAAAAATATATTTAACAAATATTAATATAACCAATAATATCACATATGTCAATTTATTACTAAAATATTAGCAATAAAATCCCTTAATGCTAATGTAATAGCTTCCACTCTCCAAAATTTGGAGGAAATTGAAATGTGGACCTCTCCACACAATAGAGTTATGTGTCCAGATATAGTGTGTATGAAAGAAGTATGCAACTGTCATTGTGCGGATCAAGCAGTGTGGAACAAACATCTGTTGAGACACAAATGTGGATGAAATACAAACCTCTCCACACAAATATAAAAATATATTCAGAAATATGAAAGTCACCAATAATATAGTATATGTCGATTTCCTACTAAAACAATAAAAATAAAGGCCTTTAATTCCAAAGTAGCGAAAATATTTATGCAAAATAATCAATTAAATAGTTGTAGACGCAGGTACTATGCTGCATCACAACTATTACCATTGTTGATATTACATTAGGTGTAATTCATTTTATGTTCAATTGACATGTAATATTTAAAATTAAAATATATTAATAAAAAAATATATTTTTGTGTTAGAAGTAAATAAAATATTTCAATGTCTATATTAGATAACATAATTTTTTTATCAATTTTATGTAATAATTTAAATTAAAATTTTTCTTATATTTTTACTTTCCATAGAAAGCTGTGTAATTTATTCTATTCTTAATTTGGTGTTAATATATAATATTTATAAAATATTAATATTGAAATAGAAATTTTTTTCAATATGAATGTTGAGTAAAAGTTTTTTAACATCAAATATATAGAAAAAGAAAAGAAAAGATAAATAGTTAGCACAATAACCCTCATGTTGTGCACATGTCTCTTTTAAAATAAAAATAAGAAAAAAAAGACATCTATAATAATAAAATAAATGAATATATAAGTTTATATAATTTTAATTAAAATTATTATAACCTAGTAGAAGGAGATGTGGTGAAAATATGTCAATTTTAATTTGTTATTGAGATAAAGTAATTAAATGAAACACTTATATTTTCATTGTTTACTGGGAGAAAGATGCAAGGTTATTGCATGTTTTAAAAATATTTCAATGTAGAGCTTATATAAACTACTTGAATATCCATGTTCACTAATTTATTTCAATGTGTGTTATAATAATAACAAAATATTTTAATACCCAACGAGAAGAAGTGAAAGTTTAAAAATTCAATTAATTTATAATATGAGTAATAAAACTTGGAAATGTGTAATTCATTCAATTCTTAATATAGAATTAATATGTTGTATTTAAAATTATTAATAATGACAATAATAGAATTCAATGCGGTTTATAATTAAAATATTTCAATATGTTTAATTAACTAATATTGAGGTGTATTTAAAAATATATTAATAACAAAAAAATAATAGTGTGACAACATGAATAAATAGAATATTTTACTCATATTAAGTGAAATGTTTCAATCTCAGCTATGTATATATTATATATGATATAAAAAAGTTGAAAAAAATAAATTCTTATGGTGAAAATATTTTGAGTCTTACCATGCTCCATTTTAATCCTTTTTTGGGTATATTTTCCATTATCTTTGTTTTAGAGTTGTAAGTTTAAGTTGGGCAGTATACAAAATCCAAGTGCACAAGGAGTTTTCCAAGTAGTTGAATCCATTTATGCATTCAAAAATGCAATTTAAATACTCTCTCTCTCTCTCTCTCTCTCTCTCTCTCTCTCTCTATATATATATATATATATATATATATATATATATATATATATATATATATATATATATTGTTATGCGGAATTATGAATTACGGATAAATCATTCTTCCCTAGATAGGTGCTAATCTAGAACAACATATCAAAGACTTTACGACTATCTTTCATAACTGTAAACTGGCACACACAATTAAATAAGGAACCTACTTGGGATCCAAGCACTTCCAAAGTCTCATTCTGTCGCTTTTTCTATAGCTTCAAATTCAAGCTGGCTGTGCAAAATATTTCCTGCAAGAATGAACACTAAACAACAAGAGATAGCAATAATACAAATATCTATTCAAGTTATTTAGTAGCATTGGTGAGCTCTCATATGATATATTATAAACTTCAAACTTTGGAAACCTTTGCAGATGAAAGTCTTTGGTTAATTTGTCTTGTTCTTTGTCTTAGGGAATATAGAAACTAAAATGTTAGGGAATAATAGACCCTATACATTGGTCCTAGAGATGATGCCCAATTAACCAAGTCATTGGGAATGATGCCCAAATTGACCTATAACAATTTCCCCCTAAAGCATGAAGTCATAATAATAACAATGGTACTTTGATTGATATGTTTACGCTGTGATGGGATGGGGATGAAGCGGAGTGGCAACTTGCATCAATCTTACAATACATTACATCATGATATATCCTCTTGATCATAATTGTTGAGGGTAGAAATTCCCATGTTCAGCACATAAACAATATAATAACATGTGCATAATTCAAAAATTCGTCTACATTGGAATGTTGCCAATACAAAAATGCCTACAGATATAGGCCCATGTTTGGATGACGATCTGTATGTAAGTTCACGGTAGAGATGATGTGTACAATAATCCTGAAATCGCAGCCTGGATGGCTGAAACTAGATCCGTGGTATTCTTATCTCATTCACTCGATCATTCAGGTACAAGTCTAGCCATGGGAATATATGATTTGTCGTCGAACATGGAAAGACGTCGTTTGATTACCAGCCAATGATGTGAGCTGTTAACAAATGCGAGAGAACCACCATTGATGTTAATGGTCCTCAAGGTACTGTAGTACATTTCATAAGGCGTGAATAGATTATTTGATGTCGAATGCCAAACAAAATCTTTAGGTCAAAATTCTGGAAGTGAGGATCTTGTCGATGCTGTAACAAGCCTCATGGTACTGGAATCTGATGTTTCTAAGTGAAATTCCTGAATAATTATTTGTTGTACACAAGAATTCACCTGATTGCGAAAAGAGAGTTACTGATTTCGGAGACAAGGGTATGACTTGATATAGCAATTTTCAAGGATGATGGTCATGAGAATAAAGTTTTATGAGTATTTTAGAAGGATGAGTTATTCACTGGGTGACTTCTCTTGAATATATCAGCGACACTGTGATGAGTTGGTAGCATTGACCCAAAACCGAAGTGAAGGTATAATGAACCATAGGTATGAATGAACCGTCAAGATGATTACGCAACCCAAATAGTCATAGACATGGAGTGCAGGAAATGTCATGTTCAAGAGCAACTTGCTACCATAAAAGATTTTTCTCACTTTTCCCAAATTTTCCCTGGTCATTTGTCGACTAGTACCTCTTTATTTTTTAACAAGCTTGAGGAGGATACCATTTTCTTGATCTATAATTCAACCCTTTGGGTGAACAAAGTATCGCTATTTAATAATTTAATGAGTTTAGCGATGAATGAAACTCGATTCTTGCCATGATCGACAAGCCCATCGCTATTTTATGTTTTAACGAGCTTAACAATAGTGATAGTCCGGTCCTTTTTCATATTTAGAGAGTTTGAAAAAGAGGACGAAAGAAAAATCCATAAATACTTTTTCGTAAATTTGTTGCTCATATCTGAAAAAGTGTAAAATAATATCTGAGAGAACCTCTTTGGTCATGTTTAACCAAGATATTCCTTTTTCGTAAATAATCTATCTCAGTTCGGAAAAGAGTTAAAATTATATTGAGTAGATATCAATTCATTTACTTTTACGAGCTTGAAAAGACAAGTGCTCGGCAATCTTTTCACATTATCGGAGTCTGAAAAGAGTTGAAATAAGACTCCAAGGGTTCCTTTTTTGTTGTTATCGAAGCTCAAAAAAGAGATAAAAGTGCACTTCAAATCCTTTTTCATTTGTAACAAAGCTCGAAAAGTAAGGATAAAAAGTATGCTTTGTGGTCAAATCATTCTTGAAATAAATCTGCACGACTAATATGTTCATCAGTTGTAAGACCTGTTCAAAACAACATCAAATGGATTAAAAATACCTATTTCATGATAAAAAATATAATAAAAATATAGTCATAGAAATATATTCAATTTGAAAATAATTAAATGACTATTTAAAGTAGTTTCACTATTCATTTTTACCATTCCATAGTTACCATTTGCATTTTGGATCTCTAAACCTGATTTTGCCCCCGAACTTCAGCTACTGATTGTGATCATTTCTGTGGATGGTTTTCATTTCCGTTTGATCTAGGTTAGTGATATAAACCTCCTATTTCCTTTAATATTCATTTCATTTCCAATTTCTGCAAATTTTTAGGGTTTTAAGGCCCCTAGGTTAAATTCTGCCCAAAAAGAGGGCAACGCACCCCTGAATGTCGAAACCTACATTGCATAGAAAGTACAGTGAAGGTTACTTGCATACACAATACATTGTCTCTTGTTAGGGAGTGCGTTGGGCGCAATATAGATTATTGTTTCTTACATTATGCCCAAAATTTGCCCAATTTTTTGCATTTATTGGAATATAATGGATCGTATGGTTGTATTTCAGGTTTCCATCGGATTATAATGATGATTACATGGAGGGAAAGAGAACATGAAGAACAGGATATGATTGCATTAAATGATCTGCATATAGTAAGAGCACTACGAGATTGTGGACTGCTTAAGTACTTCAAATTGTCTGGGATGAAAACAAATAGAACTATTGGAGTTCTTAGTTCGAGCATGGGATCCAGCTACCGAGGCATTTCATATTAATAACCAATTGGTTCATATAAAATTCGAGGACGTGTACTTTCTTATAAGTTTGTCGAGGAGAGGCTTGCCCATTTCACTCTCAGGGTCTATTTTTGGAGGAGAGATAGTGAGATATTATGTTTTGCAACATTGTTATCCAAGGGCAGAGCCAAGCAAAGATGGAAAGAAAAACATCCGAGATGTTAGATATTTACCATTGAGAAATATCCTTTTCACGATCACAAAACTTTCCAGCACCGTTACACTACATGTAGCGAATAGATCGTATATGCAGTATGAGCTAGAGTGTATGGAGCCAATAGTCTTCAACTGGTCTGAAGCTGTTCTTTCTCAGATAAAGGAACAACTGAATAAAGAAAAGGGAGGAAGGAAGAAAATTTTCAGTTATGGTTCTATCCTTATATCCTTCGCCTTGGAATGGATTCCACTTATGCAGCCACAAAATGTGACACTGTATGTGTCTAATCCTAGAGATCCACAGATGCAGAGATGAGTGGAACTCATGGGTAGGCATGCAGACCAATCTAACATTGTGTTCTTGACTGCATTCTTTGCCTGGTTCCTGCGACAGATTGTTGCCATCGATGAGTATGCATATGTAGGCATCGATTTCCGAGGGGATCCAGATTTAGCATTAGCAGAAGGCGCTCAGTGGGGTGCAATAGGTAAGAATGTTTTGACCATGTTTTTGATTTTCCTAAGGTTTATACAATGTTTTTGTATTTTGAGTTTTCCCAAGACTAAACTAAATTTTTGATGTAATGCAGATTTGGTCATGTTCAACCAATAGTGGAACCAGAGCGCGAAGCCGATATGGCAGCAGAGAGGGCTATCAGGAAGCAGTATTTCATGATCTTGATATGGCTAAGGCTCTGGCTAAGCTTCGGCAGCACATAGAGGTTTTGACCTTCGAGATTCCAGATTTCTGGATCGAAGAGATGCCCATGCCACTGCAACGACACACTATTGGGGTTCCTAACTGCTGGATGCGGTTACTACGTAGGATAGCTAGATCTATAGCATTTTACCACAAGCACCACTAGTTTACTTGTGACATTTTTCATACATTTTGAGGTCAGGTGACCAATGCGTCTTGGGCACAAATTTTTGTAAAAACCTATAACTATCTATCTATATGATTTCAGTGTTTTCCTATGTTTATTGTGAGATCCTATTCAATGATCTAAATGTTTTATTTACATATGTTTCAAATGTCTATCTAAAACTTGATTAGCTAATGAATCAGTCAATGTGTTCAAATTTCTGGAAATGTGTTGATATTGAATAAAATCAAAGTGTCTTTCCAAAAATCGAACTCTAAGGAAAAATCTATGCAATGTTGGATTTCCAACAATATAAACACTAGTAAGTTGTAATACCGCAAGTTATGAGTCTAACCTTATGATGATATGGTTAATACCAAATGAAATGGAATCAGAGAGAAGTTCGATCAATGCACTATACTCAGCGATATTGTTCGTCGATCTACCAATACAGATCCCTTGAAAACTCACCAACTCGTCATTTGGAGCAAAAATCTCCCATGCTTTAGAGGATAGATTCTGTGTACTACGACTAGCACCATCAACATATCCAACAAAGGGTTCTAAAGATTCAGAGATCTACGATGAAATGTAAATTGGATTAATAACGTCAAGAAAATTAAAAAAAAAAATTAAGATAGTGAATGAAAATAAAAAACATATATATATATATATATATACAATATAATACAAAAAGCTACTATGCTCATGATTAAGCATAGTAACGTTTCGAATACAACCCATTTCTAGGCTACGCCAACAGAATTCCATCGTAATCAACCAACTCACAAGCGCCCTTAGCAAGAATTCTTTTGACAATATAGGGGCCATGCCATAATGGCTCAAACTTTCCTGTACCTATTACATCATATTCTTGATCGTAAAGAAGGACCAAGTTGCCCTCTAAGAAAATGCGAGGCTGTACATTTTTGTCATATTGCGCCTTTATATGTCTCTTATGCGCTTCGCTAGCCAATTGTGATTCACGAAGTGTTTCATCAAGATGGATGAGGTTAAGGAGATGCAATTCTTTTTCTGAGGTGTCAGGTAACAAGTCGATTGCAAGTTTTAACGACGATATTTCACATCGGATTGGTAAGATAGCTTCCAGACCATACACCAATTGAAACGGAGTAAAGCCAGTTGCGTTTCTCACCGAGGTTTGATACGCCCATAAGGCAGAGTATAGGATCAAATTCCAATTTATTTTACGAACTCCTATCATTTGTTGAAGCATACGATTAAGAATTTTGTTGATAGCTTCAACTTGTCCATTTGATTGTGGATAATAAGGAGTAGAATTATCATGTGACAATCCTAATTTGGCAGTAAATTCAGCCATTATGTGATTGCGAAAATGCTTCCCATGATCTGTAACTATAGCCTGTGGGACCCAAAACAGTACGATAACATGATTAAAGAAAAACAATGCAGCTGTCTATCCTGTGTTGTTGAATGTAGGCATTGCTTTAGCCCATTTGGTAAAATAGTCGACTGCGACAATAATATAACCATGCCCCCTAGACGAACGAGGGTTACAGGTCATGAATTAAATACCCCATTTCGAAAATGGTCCCATAGAGACAACATGATGCATTGGCGCTAGTGGTTTGCGGATTTTACGATAAAAAATATGGCACGCATGACAACTTCTGACCGCGAGGATGCAGCCTCGAAAAATGGTAGGCCAAAAGTAACCGGCACGGAGTATCTTCTGCACGGTAGCATAACCAGATAAATTTCCACCACAAGCCCCAACATGATAATCATTTAACACTCTTTCGGCCTCCTCATGAATGAGGCACCTCATTAAAATGGTATCGACACCCCGATGATAAAGTGTATCGCCGACGATCAGATAATCTTTGGCTTGGTATCAAATACATCGCTGTTCAGAGTGAGAGGTATCAGGTCGAAAATTTTGAGTTTGGAGGTAAATGATGAAATCCCCATACCAAGGATCAGATGGTCCGATCAGAAACAGAGACTTGTCAGGAATTGATGGTTCCGATGTATTTGCAGTACTATTAGAGGGAAGGTCACAGAGAAGCTCAACCAAAAATAAAGACTTCTTTGACTTAGATTTGATGAATTCCAAATAAAATTCCTACAAAATGATGATCCATTTTGAATATTTGCCCTCCAGAAATTGATGTGATAACATATAAGTCATGGGGTTGTAATCCGAAACGATAGTGGATTTTCGGATCAGGATATAATGGTGAAATATTTTGACAGCTTGAACAGCTGCCAAGGAAATATTTTCTACGTGTGAATACTTAACTTCTGTATCATTGAGATTATGACTCAAATAATAGATCGGATGTTCAATTCCATTTTCTACTTGGACCAATACCATAGAAATGGTCATTTTGGCCATGGCGATATATAGGGGATAATCATTTTGATAATTAGGGGGATACATTAATGAAGCTAGAACAAGAGTATCCTTGACAACATCAAAATAAGCTTGCACAACTTGGTTCCAGTGGGAGGGAATCCCTTTTTTCAATAATTGAGTAAATCCTTTAGCCATTTCAGCATAGTTTGAAATGAATCTTCTTAGGAAGTTAGCATTTCCTTGAAGTTTTTGTATCTAAAGTAAGTTTGATGGCACAGGAAAATTAAGAATGACCTGAACCTTCAATGGATTGATTCGAATTCCTTCTTTTGAGACTACGAATCCAAGAAAATGACCAGAACCAACAGAAAACAAACAGTTATGTGGATTGAGGCGTATTTTGTAGTGTCGGTAGCATAATAAAATGGCTCTCAAATGCATCGGGTGATCAGTCCGATTTCATGAATGTGTTGTTAAATCATCTAGATAAGGTTGAACAATGTGCTTGATGTCATTGAAAACATAGTCCATTGCTCTCTAAAAATTTTCCCCAACGTTCTTTAAACCGAACGATAGCTTTCTATAAGAGAATGTGCCCCAGGGACAGATGAATGTTGTCTTATGTTGATTCTTTGGGCGGATATTGATTTGATTGTAGCTGGAAAATCCATCCATGAACGAAAAAATTTCACATCCAGCACAATCGTCAATAATCTGGTTGATAAAGAGAGTAGGATAGTTGTATTTTGGACAGGCAAGATTGACATCCTGATAATCCACGCACACTCTAATGGTTCATTGATTTTTCATGACAGGAATGATATTTTAAACCCACTCAGTTAGCGAAACAGGGTATGTGAAATAAGCACGTAAAAGTTTTTCAACTTCTGCTTTGAAGGAATTGCTTTCTTTGGATGAATAGGACGAAGCTGTTGACACACTGGTTTAACATCAGGATACATATTAATAGTGTGTTCAACAATACTAGTATCTATGCCCGACATTTCCTCATAAGACCAAGCAAATACATCACGAAATTCACGAAATAGAGAGCGATACGATTCGAGTTCTGATGGAGAACAAGATACACCAACATGAATATTTTCTACAACGCCAGGTTTGGTAGAAATATCAATAGAAATGGTTTCTTCAATATTTGATAGATTTCACTCGGAATCGATTGCATTAATGGGTAAAGAATTCGAAAAGAAATTTTTGATGGATGGTTGATATAGTTCACTAAGATAATTTTCTTCATAATCAAGAAGATGGGAATGATGATGATAATGTTCCCATGGTTCTCCTTCTGACATCATGGCTTCCAAAATATTCTCATCTGTCAAGAACATTGAAGAAAAAGGATCAGAGGGAGTACCAAAATCTAAGGAACGATCAACCCAAACACTCGGCAACGTTGATTTCTAATTTTCCGCCCAAGCCAAAGTGATTGATTTATATGCCAGCTCAATAGGGATGGGCAGTAGAAATTCATCCAACGTAGTAATTTAAGAATCACCCGTACTCTCCCTTAAGCCAGATAGAGTGGAAGAGATCATGTAGGAGGTCTCTATACTTGCAATTTCTGCCAACGTCGCGAGCTGCGGTAATGCAAAGGTTCCCATTAAAGTGGAATCATTTAAGGTTCCTACACCAATGTTCTGAAGTTCTAGTTGGGGTATGTGAATGAACGGAACACTTCTCAGTACCTGCAAAGCAGAGGCAGAGAAGGATAGTTGATTAATGACTGTGATAGTACCTTTATATGGAAAGGAAATCATTCTAAAATATGTATAAACAATTGCAGCCATTACATATACCCATGTCCTTCCAAGTAAAATATTATAGTCAAGGGGTCCGTCAACAACCTCAACATCAATATTCACTGTTTTTCCCCCTAGTTCAACATGAAGGGTAGTAATAATACCAGAAGGTTTATATGTACATCCATAAAATTCCTTCAACGTCATTGATGATTGTGATAAGCGCGGTGAGCCAAGTGAATTCCAACAATTTAGAGACATAATGCATGTAGATGCTCCCTCATCAATAATAGTGTGATGAACAGGGTGATTGAGAACATTTACTTGTATGGAAAATGCCAATTCTGCTGGTAGTTGCAGGACATAGCCCATATGATTAAAGACGACAAGATTAGAATTAGTCGGATCATTTCCACCAATAGCTGACAATAAAGCCTGTTTTTGGGAGGGACAATTTTGTAACACCTCAAGAGAAGACATAGCTGAAGGGGTTTGAGCCAAATATTCAACTATATAATAATTTTGTGCAACTCTTGCTCGAGGATTATATATCGATTTGTGAATTACTCCCTTTGGTGGCTTGATTGTCAATTTAGGAATAGAAGTAGGCGGTACTGATTCCGTAGACGGATTCGTTGTCAAGGTAGTAAGTTGATTAGTGGCATAACTACCATAGTATTTATTACGCGTTGACACAAAAATATATGTTCAAGGTTTTGTGACAGAGAACATTAACACTTGGGAACTAGGAGCTGGATCCATAGCAACCATGTTTGTGTCCGCATTTGGAAATGGGTCTGTCAACACAGCTGACGCATGGGAAGTGTTGATGACTTTTGGGACTTCAGCATGGTGAGGACAATCCCTAACAAAGTGTTCCTCATTATAGATTATGCATGGATAACGAGGTTTCCTAGGTCCTGAAAATTGATTAGATGATCTTTCCCGTGGGTTATAAGTTTGATTTTTCTTAGATTTCCCCTTTTTATTACTTCCGGGTTGCTTGTCACTTTTTCCCTTGTCAAATGACACGACATTAATTTCCAAAGCAAGAGCAGAATTATATACAGTAGTGTGATGTGTACTTGTAGTTCCAATCAAGCCGTCTCTAGCATGAGAGTCCTTTAATTGAGGAGGAACAATAAAATTATATCTCTGCGCGTTAGGAATTTTTCATAGAGCATGCCAGACTGAGTATAAATCAAGTCTAAATACTGGGCATGAGCGATAACTTTCTCTTCTGTGATGACGCCGCCCTTAGCCACATCCTCAACTATAGATGGTAACAGGGACTTAATGAACCATTCAGCAAGGAGCTGATCCAGAACAAATGTCTTAACCATTCTACGATGACGACGCCACTCATGCATATGATGAGAGATGTGAGTAGCATTAGTTTTTTTGAAATTGGTCAAGATTTCCATTCCAATTTCATATCTGATGGGTAACTGGAAATGAGTCAAAAAGACAGTAGCTAGGGTAGTGAAATTATCAAAAGAAGCTCTAGGTAATTCAATATACCATTTTGTAGCTGGACTTGTGAGCATACGCTGGAAAAGACATAGTCGAAAATAATCATAATTCAGGCAGTTTGATGAAAAACATAAATGATAAGTCATAACATGAGTCTACGGATATTCTCCGGGGTTTCCATTGAACTTAGGAATATCCAAGGTTAATTTATGAGGTATCATCGGCCACCAAGGAGAATAATTAATTGGAACATTAGTTAGCTGATTTAAATCTGATAACTCTAAGGTTGCAACAAAGGGAAACTTTCGATTAAGGTCAAATTGAGCATAGCCAAGGTAAGATGGAATTTCTTGAGCAACATGCCTTTGAGCACTAGCATAAGGAATCTGTTGCTGGTAACCCAAATAGGGGTTATTTTGAAAAGAAAATGCTTGAGGATTCTGTTGACCAAAACTTGGATATGATACTTTTTGAAATGAAGTTTGAGGCATTTGTGCCTGTGGCTACCAAGGGATCTGTCCACCAATGTTATAACACAGATTAGGATAACTTGGATTCAGTTGATAGGTATAACTAGGTTGCGGTTGTGACATCCCATAAAATGGTAAACCAGCTTGTGAATAAATGATTCCGGATACAAGCCGTTTTAAATTAACCAAAGGATTTGGAGTTTGTGGACCCAACATTTGATGATATTGAGTTGAAGGACCCATTTGATAAGGTTGCACAACATTTTGATTCTGTAACAAGGGTAAAGATGTATTGACAAGTGGAAATGATGCGGGTGTAACAGCTTGAACTGGTTGATACGAGTGTACAACCATTTGTGGTTGGATAGGCAGAGTGGGTTGCCATTGAAAAACATTAATTTTGACATTAGGTTGACCAAAAATTGATGGAGAAATATCATATTGGGTGAAAAAAGGTTTCCCCCTAGCACGAGGAGGATAATAAGACGGAAAATATTTCTCTCCAAATGCTGGGAGTCCAGTTGATATGGTACTTGAAGGAATAGACCCAAAAGGATTGAGTTGATATTGCCTTGAAGATGTGTATAAATAATCAATTTGTTCATTACTGACGATAGGATTACTAGTTAAAATACTGGATGATGACATTGGTAAAGTCCATGGGTTCAAAGATGCACCAGAGAAAATTGTAGATAATGATTCGTAACTTAATGGGACGAAGGGGCCACCATGAAGATATGAATCTGGTGAAGTTGTAAACATCGACGGGGTAGCGAGGGCAATAGCTGACGTAATTGGAACAGATGGCCCAACCGAAGATGTTGGTTCAAGTATGGTTACTTGACCAAATGTATACCCTTTTAAATCAATGGGAGTTTGAACAGGAACATGATCAACAAAAGAATCTGGTGACGATTGAGGAAAAGACTCGTACAAGTAAAGGTCCTCCCCAAAATGGGTTGGAGTTAAAGGTGTCTCATCTTATGGAATTTCTTCAATTGCAATTAAACTAGGTGGAGGTATTTCACCGTCAAGCCCAAAGTATATTTCAGGTGGTTGACTGTGTGATATGGGAGATTCAATAGCTACAAAAATTTGTAGGATGACCAAGGTAGGAACAACTTCCGGTTGTACCACTTTAGGATTCAGATGTTCTAGAAAATAAGAGGTAGGATCTGGATCAATTTCTGGGTGAACAACATCGGGTCTAAAAGGTATGGTCTCACTGATTGGATGGATCGTGACCACGGGTAGCTGTGAAGGATCCGTTTCGACAATAGTAGACGAACCGGGATGTGTGGAAACAACTTGAGATAACTCTAGTTTATGAGAAGATGATGTTTCACCAAAGGTATGAATTGTACTTGATTTGGAAGATCGTGATCGCCTTCACCTATCAGAAGTAACTTTTGGTGGTAAAGGTGGTTTTAATGCTAGTCTACACGAACGACGGGGGAAAGGATTTTGTTCTTCCATGATTACTGATTTATTTTAACCAACAACAAATAAACAAAATTAAAGGATAATTATAGGCAAAATGGTTTACCAAGAAACTGTGAAATGCAGAATACCTCTTGGTGAACCAAGAAGTATGGGTAGGAAATCTCCCCGAATGCTGTGTTCGGTGTATCACAGTTTACAAGATGGCTGAGTCGGTTCACTATGGATGGATAACACTTAAAATTTTTCCTCCCAAATATACTGGAAGGTACGTGGAGGCCCAAATCCATATTAGCATTGTCTAATGTGAAACCACACAGTGAGAGCACCCCTTTATACTTATCGTACTGTAACACCACCCGATATACCTTGAAAATACGTGGACGAGCTATGATATAATTACGTATGTGGAGTGAGGTATCACACTCGGAATGTATCGCATACAAGTTAATGATAGTTGCTATGTTTTATGACGCCAGAACATGTCTCTAGCCTAGACCTTCTAAATGTTATCGTTATGGTTCCAATGCTTTGTTAAGTAAATTGAGATTAATTTTGTGTTGATCTTGTTTAACAATTTTCCTTTCAAAGGTTCACCGTGATGATGTGTTGGAAAATTCCTAAAATGCAACTAAGAATGATAAGAAATCTTTCAATTTTACTTTTTCAATGAAAATCCTAGCTATTAGAGGGAAAGATCAATCAGTTTGTGAGAAAACAAATCAAAGAACACAAACTAAATGTAGATTTCCTAATTTTTCCTTTTGCAAAACACACAAACCACTACATGCAAATGCATATTTTTCTTTTCAGTTCCTTTAATGTTACAAATGTAGAAAATAAACTAAGTGCACTAAATCAACAAAATCAAATTCGGTTTACTTTTGAGAAATGAGGAATACAAACAACAATTTCTCTTTTGAAGGAAAAATGAGGAATGAAACAACAATTTCTCCTATCAGGAAATGAAGATTTTATGACAATTTCCTTTTTCAAAAGAAAATGGATCTAATGTGACCATAAAAATACTTTGAAATTAACTTGCCAATGATAAAGAAAAATTATTTAAACAAACATTGAACAAATTTATTTCTAAGGAGGAAGAGGTAGATGAATTCACTAGTCAATATGAGGCTCAGGCTTTTCAAAACACACCAGCAAACAAACTGAAACAAACTGCAAAGAAAAATTCAAGGGAATTTGGATGGTTTCAGGAGGCAATGCAGTCTCTTAAGAGAGACAGTGCTTTGAAATGCAGGCTTGAAAGGGAGGCAGTGCTATGCAAAGCACTGTGTCCTGTCCAAGAGTGCGTTGGGCGCGGTGTATAAATAAAAACACAACTCTTTAACACATTTAATTTGTAAATTTGGATCTTAAAAAGCCTAATCTTTATGGGTAACAACTACTGGGTGAATAAACAGAGAAAATCAAAGGCTAAAACATCTAGGATAAAGAGTAAATTCCCCAGTAGAGTTGCCAAATTTTTATGTGGAATTATGAATTACGAATAAATCATTCTTCCCTAGACAGGTGCTAATCTAGAACAACAGGTCAAAGCCTTTACGACTATCTTTCCTAACTGTAAACAGATACACATAATGAAATAAGGAACATACTTGGGATCCAAGCGCTTCCAAAGCCTCCTTCTGTCGCTTTTGTTGTAGCTTCAAATTCTAGCCGGCTATGAAAAATATTTCTTGTAAGAATGAACACTAAACAACAAGAGATAGAAATAATATAGATGTCTATTCAAGTTATTTAGCTAAATCAATAAAGCATAAACCATATACATTAAATACGAAACCATAATATTGAAAATCAAAGTTTACATAGATGCAAATAGGGAAAAATAAGAAATAATATTTATTGATGATAGAAGGGGAGGTTACAACCCAGTGATTGATTTAGTGTCACCATCTCCAGTAGCATCCCAACCTCATCACAATGCAGATATATCCAGCAATATGTCACTCAAATCAATCTCCTCAATTGAAATTCCACCAGCATTTCTCTACACAAATTCTTCCTTATCAAAAACTAAGATCTGTGCTCAATTTATAGAGGAGCTGAAGGTAGTTTCACAATCAATGACTTTCCAATAATAGGCAAGACATGTTCCTAATATTGTAGATGTCAAATGGACACATGGATTCGAATTTTGAGACATGTGAACTCTTCTAGAAGGCACTTGCCAAGTGGAGATTCCAGAACAATGAGAATTTCGCTCCCAATGTGACCAATGCACCCATGAATGTCAGTAAGTGATTTGCAGAGCAACCTTGCATAGGGCTACCTACATATGCAACACACTTAGTCCATTTAGATGCAGCGTTGGTGAGCTCTCATATGATATATTATAAAATTCAAACTTTGGAAACATTTTTAGATGAAAGTCTTTGGTTGATTTGTCTTGTTCTTTGTCTTAGGGCATATAGCAACTGAAATGTTAGGGAATGATAGACCCTATACATTGGTCCTGGAGATGATGCCTAGTTAACCAGGTCATTGGGAATGATGCCCAAATTGACCTATAACACACATATATATATATATATATATATATATATATATATATATATATATATATATATATATATATATATATATATATATATATATATAAAAGTTAAGGTTTAAATGAGAACTATAACTTAAAAACAAGAACTCTAGCGAAACCCCTCCCAAAAAAACATGAAAACCAAAATTTTCGATGTAAAACCAATTTTGTTTGCGCAAAAAACATGAAAAAGCACCATAAAGATGAAATGTGTTGGTACTCGAACAAAGTTTTTTTGTTTTTTTTGTGGGGGGGGGTAAATTTTCAGCATTTTTTAAAAATGACAGTATCAACCAATTGTGTTTTTGAGAAAAAAACATGAAAAAAACGCCTTGAAAATGAAAAGTGATTTAACATATTTTATGAATGACATTAAAGATAAAATATAATGACTTCTAAAGACCTTAAAATTCGAACACTTTTCAGGCATGGTGTTAAACCTAAAATATCACATCTCTGAAAAGCCTTAAAATTTTAACAATTTTTAGTCATAACGTTAAAGATAAATATCTTGACTCTAAAATACCCTAAAATTATAATTTTTTTCAACCATAGAATTAGGTCAAATATCAAGACTCAGAAAAACCTTAAAATTTTGACAATTTACAAAAAAACATTAAGTTTTCAACATATTTCAACCATAACATTATGGACAAATTATATGACTTGAAACTGTTAAAAGTATAACTATTTTAAAATCTTAGCCTAAGACAATTTAACACATTACAATAAAAATTTAAAAATCAACCTTCAAATTGACATGCAATGGAGGCGAACTTGACTTATTGCAACAAAACTTAAAAATAAACCATGAAATTGACACACTGTGGGGGCAGAATAGATCCATTATAACAAAAAATATCAAATTATATATCAAATTGACACATAGTGGGGTTAGATTCGTAGTCAAGGATCAACATAAATCATGTAGAAAAAAATAAATAAAAGAAACTAAAATAACAAATAAATATATAAATAAATAATAAAAAATAAATAAAAATAAAAATAAAAATTAAAGAAAAAAATATAACTAATAGGTAAAAAAAAAACAAAAGTTAAAAATAATAATAAAAAGTAAATAAAAAAATATATTAAAAATAATTTAAAAATAAAAAAATAAAAACGATAAAAATAAAATAAAATCAAACACAAAAATGTTAAAAACACCAAAATTTTCTCATAAACCAAAAGTAACTCATAAAGAGAAATATATATTGTTACACCAATTTTTGGTCATCTAACCTGTTACTATTAGATGGACTAGAGTACACCATGTAAGACCAATTTTACCATAGTAAAATTGCTTTAACTATGAAAAATAATTTAATAACCCATAGTTTATTAAGTTATTTCTCGTCTAAAAAGGAAACCCCATGAGGAGTAATTGAATAAATCCTTATTTGTTTGATTTTCCTCAAGGGATAATTAATTAAACAACTGTTTAATTAATATTCCTGGTCATATTTTACCCAAAACAGGAAAATTAATTAGATAAATCATTATTTATCTTATTATTTTCTAGGAATAATTATTTAAAACTTTATTTAATAATATTCCTCATTAAATTTGACTAAATCATTTAGAAATAATTGAATAAACCATTATTTATTTAATTATCACTTAACCAAATTATTAAAATAATAAATAAATCATTTATTTATTTATTATTTATAAATAAAGAGTTTTGACCAAATTCAAATTCCTTTTCCCTCCAACAAAAATAATAAAATATTCCATAAAAGTTGGATCTAGATTTGGTTAATAATATTTTAATTATGCACCAATATCTAGACTAACTCAATATTTTTTTATAAATACAAGGGTTTTTCCATTCATTCATTACCTTTTGTTGCCTAGAGATCACTCTTTGATCTATACTTTTGGTCTGACTTTGATCCTCCCATCATTGTCATATTTTTCTACTTTGTGCTTGTGAGCTCCCTTTGAGTTCCAATTTTGTCTGGGTTTTCTGCACCATCAAGAGAGAGAAATATCTTAGATCTAAAGTATTGAGGACATACAAGAACCCATCCCATTGAAGGAGACTGGTAACATATTTCTATGTTCCCTTCCTAGGTGTCATATTACAAAAAATTCTTTAAAAATTATTGTCTTTTCCATTGGATGCATGGAGAAACTCTTGCTTATTTTTTGCTGTTTAATGTCTTTAACTGCATAGATATAGATTTTTGTAGCATTTATTCTGATCAATAACTGCAGATATAAGGAAATTGACAACCATATTTGATGTTAGAGCTATTTGTTATGCACAACTAAAGTGAGCTTTTTTCGTACACTTGAGATTAGAATTCACACTAACAATTGGCGACTCCAATGGGGATTTATAATTATGATCACTGTCGTTTTTCAGATCCTTACATGACAAACTACTTCAACCCCTATGGTTTTTCTTAATCTTCTTATTTTTCATTTCTTGATGTTGTTTTAACCTTTAAAACCCTAAAACAGTAAAAAATCTAACTTCCGTGTGTTTCTAGGCCCTTTGCGTAGGTAATAGGTATCAGTCGCAGTAGAGATGACACTTTTTTCTGAAACCTACTCCTGAGACAGCCAGAAGTGCAGGTCGCACTTTTTGGCCCAAAAATTGCGACCTCATCTCTCAAGTAGTGGATAACAACCTGAAAAGTGTGACCTCAGCGGAAAACATGTGAGAACCAGCGACCTATACTTTTTGCAGGTTTTTTTCTGAGATTTTTCTGGGTTTGTTTGGGGCACTGTTCAACGTTGTCTGACCTCCCTCTTCACCTGTATTGGAACTTTACTTTCTTATTTTTACTCGTCGAAGTAAGAATCAATATCCTTAGGGCTTCAGTATGCTTCCATCTTTTTAGGAGGATTTTAGCTAAAGGAGGCCTTCTAAGATTTCAGTGTTTTTCAGCCATTTTTCAGATCTTAACATGTACTTTTAGATCCTTTTCATTTCGGTTATTTATCCATCCAAAATGCCTCTTTTCATTTTTTTTGGTCCTCCTTTAGGGTCCACTCCATTTCCCTCTAGGTCGTAGCCTTTTGCTACATAATTTTCATCATTTTTCCCTCTGGTTTTTTTTTTTTTTTTTTTTTTTTTTTTTTTTTTGTTCTGCACCTCTTTCCAGCAGATTTGACCTTTAGATCCATGTCCCTCCTAAATTTAAATCCATTGGCCTTTTTTATGTTTTGAGTAGATTTTTCGCACCCATAGGCTAGTTGTTGGGAAGCCCTCCTCCATGGGTTTAAATTGATGCAACTTAGCTATTTATTTTACTATTTCATTAAGTTTCCTTACTGTCATTTTCAGTTTTATTTACAGTTATAAAACATCTTTTTTATTTTTTATCTACACACGTGTGGGATTAATTAAAATTAACACAATTATCACATAAATTCACACCCTAAGTGAAGAGCGCCTGGTTTACACCACCAAGCCAAGACTTAAACATTGTAATCAATTGATCTTGTACCTCCCTGCCCTTGTTTACCTCTATTCCTTATTGGGTTCCATGTCTCTTTACCATCATTGCGCCACCAAGGCGTTTAGCCCGGAGACTCCAAGGCCTTCATCCTCAGTTTCCGTTAGGAAGAATTACTCCTCTGGGTAGGGTCTGAGTTCGTCCTCCACCAAGTCCCCATTATGACTCTAATTCTGGTTCATTGGGTTCCCCTTATGGTTCTATCCCCGACTCTCCTCCACCTTTCACCTTCATCATGTCTGGTTCAAGCCATAACAATGGTGGTAGCCCCGGCCCTAAAGATGGAAATTATACTAGTGGTGCCACAACAGGAACTATTCGGTTGCCCCTTTGCTTCGTTATATGGCAAGCCTAAGCCTTCCCTATTTCAGCCAGTTGATTAATGATCCCATACACCATGATCCAGGTTGGCCTACTATGCCAACCAAGCTTCCTTCAGACATCCCCAAGTTTGAAGGAAACACTGGAGAAGATCCTACCAACCATGTTCGTTCTTTCCAAATGTGGTGTTCATCTACCTCCATCACCGATGACTGTTTGTCTTCAGTTATTCCAGCGTATGATTACTGGAGAAGCTTCCAAGTGGTATGTCGACCATGCCTCCTCCTCTCATAATACTTTTGCAACCCTTTCCAATGCTTTTCTGTCTTACTTCTAGCTTCCCCTTTGCTATGAAACTGGTACCGAACTCTTGAACTCTTTCGGTCAAACTTCTGCCACCCGCCTATCTGACTATATTCAAGAATGGCGCATAAATAAGAGCCTATGTCTAGCCCCTGTTTTTAAAGACCCTGTCTACATGGACTAGTTTCTCAAATCCCTTTTTCTTACTATTGGTAAATATGTTGCAAATAAATTCCCTCAGACGGAGGAATTTTCCCTCCAGATTGCGTTGAAACATGACTTAATCTACACGTAATCTGGTTATGTTTATATCGTCTTACCTGATCTCCCAAGACCTATTGGTTCCAATGCATCAGAGGCATCCCATGCCTCCGACGGTATCATTGGATCCCTTTCACATCTGTACCCTCATCCTCCTATGGGTTATGGTTTCCCTCAGGGAGGGGCCAACTCCTCCAGCACCTTTGCCCCTCCCGGTAGCATGTATCTAGGATATGACATGCATCCTGGTTTTCCCAACTTGTTTACCCCATTTTTTCCCAACCTCCTTACTATCCATATCCACAACTTGGTGCTCCAGCTCCTCCATCACAAGCATCTCAGCCTCCCTTTCCTTCTCAAGCTTTGCAATAACATCCAGCCCCCCCAGGGTCAGGTGTATGCACAGTATAGTGCGACTAATCCTCCCACTTCAAAAAAGAAGAGGAAAGGCAACCAAAATCAAGTCTCTCTAAGTAATCCAGGAAAAAATCCCCAAGGGAATACATCTAACACTGCAACCCAACAACATGGCGCTCAGCCCAAGCAGGATAGGCATATTCGCATGCCTAAGCCTTGTTCTTGTTGCGGTGTCTATGGTCACTATACCCATGATTATCCCCTTTTACCTTAGATGCGTCAAATGTGGGAAGCTCAAGAAACATCCCAAGGACAACAAGCCTCCCCTTCGATTCCTCCTAATGCTACCCATACTAAATTGGCTATGTTTACCAATCCTTTACCCCAAAAATGATATGTGGCTGCCCAACCCCCTGAAAGTCAGGCAGCCGCTCAACCTACCCCATCTGGTACCTCCGATTACTAGCCCCTCAACCTACCCCATCAGTACAACAAGCCCCCCGCTCTGTCTTCCACCGAGCACATGTCTTCAGGTCCCATAGAGCCTCTTTTGACACCTAATGGTCCTTTACAGATCCATCATCTTAAGGCATAGGTTCATACCAATATCCCCAAGGGACCATTACGCCGAAACATTGCTTCCAGTAAAGCCACTGTTAGGTCCCTATATCACTAGTATAGCCCCTTATTATTGTTAGTGTAAACCCCTTATTGTTATTATTGTACCCTTGTAACCCCCATTTTGTTATTATTGTGCCCTTAAATTATTATTGTTAGGTCGGCTAGGATTGCATTGTGGCCCACTAGGATTACATTATGGCCCCATGGACTCCTATATATAGAAAGGAGGTTTTGTAAATTGTATCATCCAAGAATTGTTCATTTATGTAATGTATTGGAGGTTGCCCCCTCGAAGTGGCTTATTTCTAAGGCGTGGATATCTCTTTTCTTCTATTTTTGGAGCTGGTTACACAACATTTGGTATCAGAGCCAAGTTGTACTAGGAGTACAATGGTTACAATCTTTGGGGACGGTAGCTTTTAATTTTCAAGAACTTTTCTTGAAATTTTTTTCAGAAGGAAAGGAAGTCGAATTACGGGGTATTGCGGGGAAGCCAGGAAGGATAATAAGCTCTAATGTCATGACAAAGCTTCTAAAGAAAAAACAACGAGGCGTAATTGCACAATTATGCTCACTAGAAGTTCCGACATCAAAATCATCTATTTCTGCAGATCTCCAACAAGTCTTGGACAATCATTCCAAGGTGTTTGAAACTCCCAAAGGACTCCCACCTATTCGTGATCATGATCACGTTATTCATTTGATTCCAGGAAGTGTTCCTCCAAACATCAGGCCTTATAGATATCCTTACTTCCAAAAGAGCGAAATTGAACGTATGATTGCAGAAATGTTAGAGGCGGTATAATTCAACCCAGTCAAAGTTCTTTCTCTGCTCCTGTAGTATTGGTACACAAGAAGGATGGATCATGGTGAATGTGTCCGGATTATAGGGAGCTCAATAAGCTCACCATTAAAGACAAATTTCCCATTCCTGTGATTGATGAATTATTGGATGAATTACATGGATCAATTTATTTTACCAAGTTGGATCTTCGTTCAGGATATCATCAAATTAGAATGAAGACTGAAGATATTCCAAAAACAACATTTCGAACTCATGAGGGTCATTATGAATTTTTGGTCATGCCTTTTGGCCTTACCAATGCACCTTCTACATTTCAAGGGTCGATGAATTCCATTTTCAAACCCTTCCTTAGAAAATTTGTGCTAGTATTTTTTGATGATATACTAATCTACAGCAGGTCTTGGAAGGATCATGTTGAACATGTTGACAGGGTGCTCAACTATTGCAGGAGAAACAATTATATGCAAAAAAATCCAAATGTTTCTTTGGAGTACAAGAGGTGGAATATCTGGGTCATATTGTATCTCACGAGGGTGTTAAAGTAGACCTTAACAAAATTAAAGCCATTAAGGAATGGAAAGTTCCCACAACCATAAAGCAGTTGCGAGGATTTCTCGGGTTAACAGGGTATTATCGCAAGTTTGTTAAGAATTTTGGGAGAATAGCAGCACCTCTAACAACATTATTGAAGAAAGATGCATTTTCATGGACTCCTGAAGCAACTAAGGCCTTTGAACGTCTTAAAGAGGTAATGTGCCTAGCACCGGTCTTAGCTACACCAGACTTCACAAAAACCTTTATTGTGGAATGTGATGCCTCAGGAAATGGAATTGGTGCAGTTTTAATGCAGGAAGGAAGACCCATTGCTTTTGAAAGTCGTCCAATCAAAGGAAAGTATTTACAGAACCTATTTATGAGAAGGAAATGTTAGCAATACTACATGCACTAAAGAAATGGCGAACTTACCTAATGGGAAGACACTTCAAGGTAAAAACTGATCATGATAGTCTTAAACACTTTTTGGAACAAAAACTATCGTCAGAAGAACAGCAAAAATGGGTCACAAAGATGTTGGGTTATGACTTTGAAATAATCTACAAAAAAGGAAAGTTGAATGTTGTTGCAGATGCACTCTCAAGAAAGAATGAAGAGGTGGAAGCATTGTTTTGTGCCATTTCTATTATCCAACCAGATTGGATAACTGAAGCAAGAGATGAATGGAAGAAGGACAAAGATGTATGGATACTCATTCAAAAGTTGCAGCAAGATCCTAGTACATCCGATACATTTAGTTGGAAAAATGATTCCTTATGGTACAAAGATCGCTTATATCTTTGTAAGAATTCCCAACTAAAACAAAAGATTCTTCTCGAATTGCACACTTCTCCTTTAGGAGGACACTCAGGATTTTTAAAAACTTACCACAGGGTGAAGAAAGAATTTTTTTGGGATGGCCTTAAATCTGATATTCGAATGTTTGTGGCGGAATGTTTGGTTTGCCAGCAAAATAAAGTGGAAACAATTAAGACCCCAGGACTTCTACAACCTTATCCATTCCAAGTCAACGTTGGGAGGAGATTTCAATGGATTTTATCACAGGTTTACCTAAGTCCGAAGGAAAGAGTGTCATCATGGTGGTAGTTGATAGACTTACCAAGTATGCACACTTTTGTGCATTATTTCATCCATTTAAAGCAAGTACAGTTGCTACTACATTTATGGATAGAATTCAAAAGCTACATGGAAGCCCAAGGGTTATTGTGAGCGACAGAGATCCCATTTTTCCTGGAAATTTTTGGACGGAGTTATTTTCTTGTTTGGGTACTCAATTAGCTCATAGCTCATCTTATCATCCTCAATCTGATGGTCAAACTGAGATAGTAAATAAATGTTTGGAAGGATATCTTCGTTTTTTTGTATCTGATAAACAAACACAATGGGTTTAGTGGTTACCTCTTGCTGAATGGTGGTATAACACTTCCTTCCATACTGCAGCAAAAATGACCCCATTTATGGCACTTTATGGATATCATCCACCATCCATCACATCATCTTTAAGGGAAAATTCGAAGGTTCAAGGAGTGGAAGATCACATCGAGCATCAGCAAGAAGTTCTCCAACTCTTAAAGGATAACCTGAATTTGGCACAAAATCGAATGAAACAACAAGCAAATCAACATCGTAGCGAGAGAAGTTTTGATGTAGGAGATTGGGCATTTTTACGGCTACAACCATACAAACAAATGTCCCTCAAGCAAGCAAAGAAGGATAATAAATTATCGCCAAAGTACTATGGTCCTTACAAGGTGTTGCCAAAGATTGGTACTATGGCATACAAATTGGAGCTTCCTGCTTCTTCGCGAGTACATCCAGTTTTCCATGTTTCATGCTTAAAGAAGGTTATAGGTGAAAATCTTCCAGTTCAAACAGTATTGCCAGAACTTGATTGGGAAGGGAAAATCATATTGGAACCTGAAGCAGTCATGGAAAAAAGAACTCGACAACTACGGAATCGATCAATTTCAGAGTATCTCATCAAGTGGAAGAACTTACCCACTGAAGATTCTACATGGGAGGATGAGAATTTTATACAGAAGCACCCAGAGCTTCTCAAGTGTTGAGGACAACACTTTTTTGAAGGAGAGGGGCATGTTAGGTCCCTATATTACTAGTATAGTCCCTTATTGTTATTAGTGTAACCCCCTTATTGTTATTATTGTACCCTTGTAACCCCCATTTTGTTATTATTGTGCCTTTAAATTATTATTGTTAAGTCGGCTAGGATTACATTGTGGCCCACTAGGATTACATTATGGCCACATGGACTCCTATATATAGAAAGGAGGTTTTGTAAATTGTATCATCCAAGAATTGTTCATTTATGTAATGTATTGGAGGTTGCCCCCTTGAAGTGGCTTATTTCTAAGGCGTGGATATCTCTTTTCTTCTATTTTTGGAGCTGGTTAACCCCCTGAAAGTCAGGCAGCCACTCAACCTACCCCATCTGGTACCTCCGATTACTAGCCCCTCAACCTACCCCATCAGTACAACAAGCCCCCCGCTCTGTCTTCCACCGAGCCCATGTCTTCAGGTCCCATAGAGCCTCTTTTGACACCTAATGGTCCTTTACAGATCCATCATCTTAAGGCATAGGTTCATACCAATATCCCCAAGGGACCATTACGCCGAAACATTGCTTCCAGTAAAGCCACCCACTCCTATAGTATAGTAGATGACTTGGCGCAATCTCCTTCCGCCATTTCAACGCTGGAAGTCCTCTAGTCACCCTTCACAACAAAAAGCTCTATTAACTGCTATGGGAACTGTGGATCCTTAATATGATCATTTGATTGCCTTCGATGTTGAAAATTCAGAGCATCCCCCCCTTCCTTCATTCTTCGCCTTCCAAATACCTATCAAGATCCAGAATGCCAACGTCTCTCATTGTATCATTGACGAGGGGGCATCCACTTGTGTGATGTCTGCTTCTGTTTGGAAGCAGCTTGGATCACCCGAGTTAGCCCCTTCCACTATCACCCTTCATGCATGGGATGACCACTTTTCTCAACCCCTTGGCATGTTATGCAATTGTCCTATTACTCTTACGGGAAACACTATTTCTGTTGACATTGAAATCATTCATGCCCCCTTAGACTACAACATTCTATTGGGTCATAGCTACATTATGCGATGTCTATTGTCCCATGTGTAGTTCACCGCAAGATGTGCTTTCCTCACAATGGAAATATCATCACCATCAGTCAGTTGATATGTTACGAACCGAAGTCTCAGACCTCTCCAGAGTCAATTATTTCTTCAGTGGCCAATAAACAAATAGTCGAACCTCCAACCACTGTCTCACCCGGAGTCTATAAAGATTCCTCTTTTCTTGGTTCTATCCCTGGTCTTCCCCATCCTATCTCTGACCCTAGCTCATATAATTTTTTCATGATGAAATCGTCTCAGTTCGACCTCAAACGGTCCGGTTCAACTAGCCAACAGCCTCGCCCTTTGCAACCTTCTCCTAGTACTTTGACTTAGCCTTTAGGACCTCCTCCCCAAGGCCCTTCATCTGTAGCTGGTATCCCTGATCCTATTTTTTTCTCTTGGAACAATTCCCCCCAGCCTTAATCATCTGGGAGCTGTTTCATTTGGTCACTACCCCTCCATTCAGATATCGTTTCTTGCTCCCCCTTTTGGAGTAATTTTAGTACTTTTTATGGCTACCTTAACCCTTCCCAACATGACCCTGGGGATCCCAGTCTAGTACATTGATCCCCCAGCCAAAACCGTGCCTAGTTATCCCAAACCTTATATTTCTTTGACTCCGATCAAATCGGTCTCCATGACCCCTCCCTTTGCTTTTGTGCCTCATCCACCTCAACATGACCCTACGCCTGTTGTGAAAGCCTCGAGTGAGGGGGAAAAGTCCGCAAAAAGGAACCTAAGGATAAGGCTTCCTAGACAACCCCTACTCCTCCTCAGCCTCCAAAGTGTACACCTATGTATGATTTGTGTGATGTTGTCAGTCATGCCACCCATAATTAATTTCCCTTAGTTGCCTCGTATCAAGCCCATGGTCAACGTAGCGTTTCCTGAGTCTAAGGTCCCAGAAGTCCATGTTACTTTACCGACTGCAACCAAGAAACCAAAGAATCTGCAAAAAAACCACCCCTATCCTTTGTGTGATCTCCATGGCCAATATAGGCATCTCTGTCCCTACCTTGCAGACTACCACACCTCCTTGGACGTAGTTCTCCAGTACAAGGTTGATCACAAGGAGTCTGCCTCTTCTTTACTTGTGCATTATGCTTCAGAGGAACCTGAGGACACATCCACTCCCATTGAAATTCTGCCTTCTGATGTCGAGATGATGGATTCCTCCGCACTATCCTCTACCTATCATCATCTATGAGATCCACGATGGAAGACCCTTCTGGGGTTTTCCCTTATGTTTTGCCCGACCTCCCTTCACCGATCACCTTGGGCTCAACATCGGTAGATTCTTCATCTACTTGTTCTTTAGTCACCCTCCGCGATAATGAGCATGTGAACCTCACTTCTCATGATGATGAGTCAGGTTTCTCCACCGTGTCAGGTGGTCTTTCTTCCACCAGTCACCCCATCTTCTATTACGATGACGACATTATGGAAGAATTTACCACCCCTGACTTTATCTATCCCCCCTCACATCGAGTCCATGCATTCAATCCACATACACACCTTATGGTCATTACATTGAAACCCAATTTTTTGGTAAGGGGACACCCATATTTGAGAGTCCAGGAGAAGCAATTCTCCATAACCCTCTTAGTGCAATGTCTGGTAGTGTTGACTCTAGTACCACTATTCTTCCCCATTTAGAAGAACCTCTAGAGTTCCATATCACTTCAAATCACTCTAGGGATGATCCACTTCATCATTCCTTCATCTTACATCAATAACCCAATCCCCTAGACATTGTTTTTGACCAACCTGTGTGTTTTCTAGGTGAGCACCAGTTAATTATATCCAAACCCACTCTTTCGGATAGTGACACCATGTATGCAAACCCAAAAATTTAGTTCATTTGCTTCATATATGTAGTACCAAAAGAGTTTGGTAATCCTCCATTCCCTTTCTCAAACTGCATATATTCATTCTTCCCACAGCAGATAACCATAATGTCAACAAATGGTGAACCACATCATAAAAATGTGTTTATATTCCACTTTTCTAAATACACTTTGCATGACCATAACATGCTTGGAGGAAAGTATGCCCCTATACCTTCTCATCATAATCTTAAGGATTTAGTGCCTATGTTACTGAAGGCTTGAATCAATTATTTCAACACTTGGAACACCATGGAGCTCCACAAAATCTTCTAGCTAGGGGCATCATTCCCACCTTTTCATACCAGATTAGTCCCCTCCACCACATATGCTTGGGGGTAGTATCCCATGCTTGGGGGCATGATGGCACCCCTAGCCACCTTCTCACTTGATTTTCATAAGTCTCAGACTAGACCCCATCACTATAGGTATGGTCAACTATCCTCCCATTCCTTGGATGGTTTATCTTACCGGCCTCTCTGGCGAGCCACATATCATAGATGCTTGATACCCTTTCTTAAAATATTCTACTTTATGTGATACCATACCTAGCACTTGGTCCCCGTATTTCACTTGGTGGGCGGGGATGATTCTAGACCTTCTGTAGTTACCTTGATTCTTCACCAGGAACCACCCTTCCAAGAAGCATTAAGGCCATATTTAGACAAGTAAGGCCACCTACCTGAAAGTCATGGATCCTAATTCCAATGGCCGGTTTTTCTGCTCTGATTTTCACAAGATTTATGGCCCTTTCTCCTCTGTACATTCACCAAAAATACACTTGCAAATGAATCAAATTGGAGGGAAAATTCCTTATTACAAGAGAAACCCTAGATTTTTCTTTCTCCAGTTGCGACCAAACTGTAGCTCGGTTTCACAAACCATCATCACCATTGGAAATCTCTCACCGAGCTCTCAAATGGGTATCCTTTCGTTTTTGGTGATTAGATACTTCACCCTGGCACATCTTTTCCATGAAGGGTCACTTCATCGCTTCTCAAAATCAAATTTCTTCACTTGCAATTCTTGTACTTGGGGCACCACCTTACCTTCATACTTTTCCACGCGTGTGTAAATTTTTCGTTGTGAGTAATCATCTTGTATTCATGTTTTTATGGTCCCCACCGAGCCTGGTCTTTGTGGCAACATCATTGAGTCGCCCTTGTTTAGAGCATCCGAGTTGAGTAATCATCACATCCATGGATTCTGTCTCGAGTCCCATTAGTCTCTTGCCACAGTATTCCATCCTTCATTGATTTTTCCCTCTCTTATGTCACACATTTTTTCCTTCATCCATACTATCCCCTATCGCCTTCGGAGTTGAATCAGTAGCTGCCAGGTCATCATGCCCTTTATGCTCTAACAAGGGAAGTCGTCAGCCCGCTACTTAGTATCCCCCATTTGACCATCATCCATGGTGTCAGCCTATCAGTCTCTCTACTATTATCCCTCGTGCCTTAGTTGAGGATTCCTCATTGCCTCACCTATGGTGGACCTCCTTCTGTTCACATCAACTTATTCATTCCAGAAGACAAGTATAGAGGGCAGTGTACCTTGGTTGCAGCTTCCACTCTTGTTTGGTGCCTCAGATCAGGCAAAGGGAACCTTTATCTCCCTTTGAATTGATTGTTTCTCAGTTCCAAATCCTCATGGAATGATCGAGATCCATATAATTTATGGTCTAGTGATGCAACATATTGTATTAGTGATTCTCGGGTGTGTGTGAGATGTTTTAGACCTCATGAGGGGGTGGCGCTTCATGTAGCCCCCCACACGCCCGAATGACCTCTTTATTATAGCCTTCGATGCAGCTCCATAGATTTGATGGTTTCAGCCTCAGCCGCATGTAACTGTTTTTTTATTTTGCATGTATAATTTATATTTTTAGATCCCTTTCCTGTTTTACAAGGCCTCTTTGGTTGTTCTTATATCTCATGTACTCAGGTATTACTGTATAAGTCTTGGCTGTTGTCGCAAGCACAATATGTATGTGGGATCCATTATCATGTTTTTTATCTGCTCATGTTTATGGACGCATGTACTATATAGTTCAGTCCCATTTTTGCTGGATGCACCATTATTCTTTGTAATTTTTTATCTCGGTGGGCATATGTATGCCTCCCCCACCTCATGTAGAACAGGTAATCACTCATAAAAGAGACTTGTCACACCTGTAAGTATCACCTCCTTAGGGTATTTTCCTCTCGCATTTCATTCCACCTTATATCTATCTCTCTCTAACTCCCCTTCGGTGTCTAGTGATTGTGTTCTTACATCGTACTTCGGTCATACGATTAACTCCTGGCGCTCGCATGTTGGGGGGAAATATGTTACACTAATTTTTGGTCATCTAACCTCTTACTATTAGATGAACTAAAGTACACCATGTAAGACCAATTTTACCATAGTAAAATTTCTCTCACTATGAAAAATAATTTAATAACCCGTAGTTTATTAGGTTATTTATGGTCTAAACAGGAAAACCCATGAGGAATAATTGAATAAATATTTAGTTGTTTGATTTTCCTTAAGGGATAATTAATTTTTTTAAAAACAGAAATGGGTATTTTATATTAACCCAAGAGTTCTAAGGCTTATGCACGGAGGTAATACATCTGAAGACCCAATGTCTAGAGGGTTTCCGAACAAGCAAAATTCACCTACTCTGCTTCTTACATTCAATCTAGCAATTTCCCAAAGACTAGCAAACCTTCCAATACAAACCAATTACTGCAGAAAGAGACAAAAATACACCATGTCAAGGGGAGGAGCTAGCTAAGGTAGAGGATCCCATGAATCTCCCTCTTCGTAGAGGAGAAATCCGCTTGAAGAGAGACAACAATGTTGGCTTCAAGATCCGCATCTTTGTTATTTTTCCGAAGGACATGAAAGAACTGAAGTCTGTTAAAGGATACAATCAACTTCTTGATATGAGCGAACAACCATTGCAAACAGAGGTCTTTAGGGACTGATTTTATCACAACCAGGCCAATGAGGCTTTATGAATCTCCAATGACTCAAACCTCCTTGATTCCATGTTCTTGCAACTATTTCAAGCCTTGAAGGAGAGCCATGCCTTCCCCTTGACTGTTCAAAGTAAGCCCTAAACCCCAGGAAAAGTGGGAAATGATTTGGTCTGAAGGGAAGTGAATAATTCCTTCACCTCCAGCCTTCCCCAGATTCCCCTTTGCTGCACAGTAAAAAAACATAGTGTGTATATCTGTGATGCTTCTTCATTTATCGAAGTCCTCATCCTCTAATCTGATTTTCCATCCTTCTTTTTCCTTCTCCATATTTTTCACAGTAGGAAGGTTTAGCCCCAGCTACTGGCACCACTCCCTACCTTGCTAGTTTAAGCTACAAGCCCACTTATGGTTCAACTTGTCCTGCATTATTTCTTTGAATAAGATTTTTATTTTCACACCGATTTGCTACTAGTTTAGGGCCTTCTCTTGAAATATCTATTGTTTCTTTCAAGCCAAATATTCCAGAAAATGAGCTTAGGGATAACAATCCACCCCTCGTATGGCCAGCCTCTCCTGGGGAAAGACTTAGGGAATAGGTCTCCCTAATTAGACAACATACCCATGATTTTGGTTGGGAGGATGGGGCTGCTGTTCCAAATTAGCAAGATTTCATTCCAAATGTCCCAAGCATAGAGGCACTCAAGAAAGATGTGGACAGAATTTTCCTCCTGCTGTTGACAGAGAGGGCATCGAGAGGTGTTGTGGAACACACTACGCTACAAGTTTTCAGCTCCAAGGATACTGTTGTGCCCCAACTGCCAAGTGAACATGTCAATCTTCAGAATCCTTTTAACTTGCCAAATCCCTTTCCAAATCACACGGTTGCAGGGGATAGTGGGAATGGCCTTAAGACACCTGTAGCCTTTTTCTACGCAATAACATCCCTTCGAGGAACTCCAACCCTTATGTATTTTTTTCTTGCATTTAGGGGGGCTTTCCCAGCCAGCGCTACCATGAATTTGGCCCATGTTTGCTCCAGATGAGTAGGAATAGCTATCTTCTGCCATCCTACCTAGTTACTATTGTCCCACTCTGAAATTCCCCACAACATGCAATGACCATCTGCAATCATCTAAATTTTTAGCTCTAGCAACTCAGGATCATACCCGTTCGCTTCTGCGTTCATGATCCTATCCCCCCACAGGCTGGTCTGCTTCCCATTGAATGGAATCCAGAACAAGTGGTCACGCAGTAGTAGGAGATCATGGTTACATAGTTGATGGATTGGGGAGTCCTGTCGATTAGTTTGGAAGTTCTCCAGGCTGCGAAGACGCTTTCTGACGCTGTATTTTTTCCACAAAGAAATATTTTCCCATCCCGAATTCCTTGCTATCTACCGCCATAATATATTGGCCCCCAGAGTGACATTGTGCTCACTGAGATATTTTATGTGAAGGCCACCTTCCAGTAGTGGCATAGCGATCTTATTCCAACTAATCAACAAAATTACCTAAGCGTTTTTTTTCCCTCCGTTCTAGAAGAAAGAGTGAATGGATTGCTCCATCTTGTGAAGAATTCCCACTGAAGCCAACATAACAGACATCTGAAAGATTGGAAGACTACTGAGGACTTACTTAATGAGAATAGTCATACCTTCCAGGTTGAGCCACGATGTGCCCCTGGCTTGCATTTTGGGCTTGAATTTTTCTAGCAATGGGTACCAGTCCCTCCGAATCAGGCATCCCTGAAATATCGACAACCCAAGATATTTAAAAGACACCAATTTCATGGAGCCTTTGAAACCCAAAATTATGGTGATTGTGCTTAGCTTGAGTCTAGAAAGGTTCTAATCATAAATGAAACATTTACCCGTGTTAAGCTCACTCCTAGAATCAAGGCAGTAGTGATCCAGCTCCAGCTTAAAGCGGGAGGCCGAGATGGAGGAAGCACCCCCAAGTAGGATGAAGTCGTCAGCAAAGAGAGCATGGTTGATGTCTCTGAATCCCATGGCAATCCTAAGACCCATAAGCTCTTGATGGATTTGTATTTTCTCCAGCATAAAACTGAGGACAGAGGCTTGAATGAAAAAGAGAAGAGGGGATAGGGGGCATCGCTACTTTATCCCCCAACTCGCCTTGAACAAGTCAGCAGAACACTCGTTGACAACTGGAGTAACTCAAAGGATAATTAATTAAACCACTTTTTAATTAATATTCCTGGTCATAAATAACCCAAAACAGGAAAATTAATTAGATAAATCATTATTTATCTTATTATTTTCTGGGAATAATTATTTAAAACATTATTTAATAATATTCCCTGTTAAATATGAATAAATCATTTATAAATAGTTGAATAAATAATTATTTATTTAATTACTACTTAACCACATTCTTAAAATTATAAATAAATCATTTCTTTATTTATTATTTCTAAATAAAGGGATTTGACCAAATTCAAATTCCTTTTCCCTTCAACAAAAATAATAAAATATTCCATAAAAGTTGGATCTAGATTTGGTTAACAATATTTTAATTATGCACCAATATCTAGAATAAATCAATAATTTATTATAAATAGAAGGGGTTTTCCATTCATTCACTACCTTTTGTTGCCTAGAGATCACTCTTTGATCTATACTTTTGGTTTGACTTTGATCCTCCCATCATTGCCATATTTTTCTACCTTTTTCTTGTGAGCTCCCTTTGAGTTCCATTTTTTTCTGGGTCTTCTGCACCATCAAGAGAGAGAGATATTAGATCTGAAGCAATGAGTAAATAAAAGAACCCATCTCATTGAGGGGGACTGGTAACATCTTTCTATGTTCCCTTCCCAGGTGTCATAATACAAAAAAATCTTTAAAAATTCTTGTCTTGTCCATTGGATGCATGGAGAAACTCTTTCTTATTTTTTGCTGTTTAATGTTTTTAACTCCATAAATCTAGATTTTTGTAGCATTTATTTTGATCACTAACTATAGATCTAAGGAAATTGACAACCATGTTTGATGTTAGGGTTGTTTGTTATGCACAACTAAAGTGAGTTTTTTTCGTACGCTTGCGCTTAGAATTCACACTAACATATATATATATATATATATATATATATATATATATATATATATATATATATATATATATATATATATATATATATATATATATATATATATATATATATATATATATATATATAAACATAATTTATGAAAAAAAATAAAAAGTTACCCAAAAAAAAAAACCAAAAAAGAAAAGATGAAAGAAAATTAGATAATTAAAAAAAAATAAAAACAAACAGAAAACATTTTACAAACAATAATAAAAAGGTTAAAATATTTATTTAAAGCCAATCAAAAGAGTTATTTAAAAAAGAATTAAAAAAAAATGAAAAACATAAAAAAAAATTCCAAAATATTTATTAAAAAAAACAACAAATTGATTTTTTTAAACATTAAAAGCTTAAATTAAAAATTAAAAAACATAAATAAAAAAAACATAAAAAACAAGTTTATTATGCAATGTTATTAATACCTAGATTTATTAGATTTATTCAAAGGCTAGACAACCCTTATGGGGTGAATGCAATCATAAAACTTAATTATATTAAGTGCATGATTTAAGCACCACAACCTTGGTGGAGGGGAATAAAATTACTAATAATATATTGGTACATGATAATATAGTTGTATGAAAAAATGGTCAGAAAAAAAAACATATTATGATTAATAAAATATATTAATAGAAAAAGGTGAAAAAACATTTTTATTAAAAAAACCCCTTTTATTAGAAATAATACAACGATTAATAGAAACCAAATAAGGAGTGATTATATGTTAATGCATATTTATTGTTAAAAATAAATATGATAATGAATGTAAAGAAAAGATTAATTTTGGAAAAAACCATATACTTCAATTTTTTTGAAAAGAAATTATTAATTATGGAAGCCATATATTTGATTTTTCTTTTTGCTAATTAATTTATGTGGACACTTGACAATTAGAGGATTTTCTTTTCTAAAAATTGTTGATTTTGAAAATTTATTTTAAACCACATAAAATTTTCCATCCAACAACCAAAAATGAAATTTTTCAAAATTTAAAAATGAATTTTCGATTTCTAAAAAATAACGTTTAATATTTAATTTTACCAAAACTTTTATAAACTTTGGAAATAGTTTATAAAAATATCAAAATTAATTAGGAGTCAAATAATTTTGACCCCAACTAATTACAATATACAACTTGAGTGGGCCTAATGGTTAAGAGCATGTATTTCCTCATAAGAGGTCAAAGGTTCAAAACCAGAGGGGAGTAGAGTATGTATGCCTTTGTAAACTTAGCAGTCAAATCCTTGTGCAGAGGTCGGTCCCTTGTCCCACAAACAAGGGGGTGTCATACACCAATTTGGTGTCTGGATTGGTTGTGACTTTTAAATTAGATAATAATAATAATATAATAAAAATAATACTCTACCTTTGGTAGGTATTTAAACGAAAAAAAATAAAATAAATAAATAAAAAATTGGCCACCCTGTCGCGACGCCAAAAGGGACGTCGACATGGTGGCACTCCACTCCTTCTTTCCTTTCCTGTGGCCCTTTGGTGGTGGGGCAAGAGCCCATTGATTCCTAGAATCGACTATCTCCAACAATTTCCAATTATTGGAATAAACGACATGATGCCTCACTTGGTCGATTATGAGAATTGAAAGCCTATCGCCCCATAGCGTAGGGGCCATGGGCCTTCGATTCCCAGAATCGACGAGCCCCACTGTGAGAATACAAGAGCAAATGGATAAAATTTTGAATGAAAATAATTTTGATAATGTAAGTCCCAACTACCACTTTAGATTTAGAGTTGAGTTTATGATGAGATAATTTCAATTGATTGAATGTCTTAATATAATAATAAATGCAAGAAAACTTGTATATGTTTATTTAAACCAAAAACCTGATTTCAAATATATGAATTTCAAGGTTGACCAAAGTATAAATTAAACAGACAATGGGAATGTTGACGCACAATATTTCAAATTAGCATCATGTACAACAAAGGAAGCTTTCATTATAAAGAGTGTGGGGTTGTGCAGGAAGAACAATGAAAGCTTCCTCCTCACATTCATACTCCAGACCTACAACTTTACCTCAAAAGGGCCGAAACCTTAGAGAGAAGCTGAAATTCATGCTAAAGAGGGCTGAGATTACACCTCATTTCATTTTGAAAATTGGCTTTGTGACTATAGATACGAGTAGCCTTAGGAGCTTGGATTTTGATCCCTACTCAGTAAAAAGAAGCTTAATGAAAATCAACCAAAAGATAGATGATGAACCTTGTGGGAGCACTAATTGGATGCATAATTTATTTTTGCATCCAAGGAGTACCCATGTTGCATACTTCTGATGGACCATACTATACGAAAAATGTGAAATACAAGAAAAAATGTGAAATTAACTTAATTAATTAAATGTTGTTAGTATGTAAATATAATTATATAATTAATTTTAATTAATTATTTAATTTAATTATAACTATTTATAGTATAAATAAATCAATTAAAAAAAACAAAAATAAAATAAATATATATATATATATATATATATATATATATATATATATATATATATATATATATATATATATATATATATATATATATATATATATATATATATATAATTAATGGGTATATTGAAAAGTATGTTGGGTTTCTTGGGAGTTATGACTTCAGAAGAAACTTGGCGATGCTCCCGAGAGGTTTATTCCAAGGTCATAAACACTGATAGCCTTGGGTTCCTCATAGATATGGGCCTCGGAGGAAATTGAGGAACAATATGGGGGCTCGTTGATTCTGGGAATCGACATCCCCCAACCCCACCGCTAAAGGGTTGTGGGCAGGGTGGCAGGGGTGGAAAGATGATTATGAGAATTCAAGGCCCCTCCCTTGCTGAAAAATGGCCGCGGGAACGCTGCAATAATGGTGCATCACCCATGTTGCCCTGTCTATGACCCTTTGGCATCAGGGCGAGGTGACGACCCCTTTCAAAATAATAATTTTTTATTTTTTATTTTTATTTTATTTCAATGTTTTTTAAATGATATATATATTAAAAAAATATATTTATTTATATTTTATTATTATTATTATTTTGCTGTTTGTTTTCTTAGTTTTTTTTTTAATTTGAATTTTAACGTGCTTATAATATTTATCTTTTTTATTTATTATTTTCCTTTTTTTTTAACTTAATATTTTCTTTCCCAATTTTCGTTTTAAATGTTTTTGATTTTTTTTCTTTGTTTTAATTTTTTTTTTGTTTTTTTTTAATATTCTATTTAGAGTCAAGTGCATGTCCTAAGAAAAGGAACGACAGACAACGAAAACACTCGACAGACAACGAAAACACCTCGAGCTAGGGAAACAATGAAGCAATGAAGGCACATACAGATCAACAACACTTGGGGAAAAAAGGGAAAAAAACCACTATAACCCGAAAGCCGAAGAGATTCCAACTCTATAAATCCAAGACCCAAGTGTCGTAGCATATAGGGAATACGTACAGGAGCACATGGTTATATGTAATTTTATGGGATAGTGGCCAATGGAAAAAGCCCTGAATGGATGAATACAAAACAAATGGAGACTAAAGGGAGAGGTCAAGCTACAACTCAACTCAAAATTATTCTTCACGATTATCTTCAACCTCCTGGAAGACAAGGACTGAATCTTTGAGGGATGGCCTTACTTTCTCAATGTGGCAGGGCTTTACATGAGACACTGGAAGGAAAAATTCACCTCGGAGAAGGAGGGCTTCACAAAATTAATTGTCTCGGTAAGACTCTATTCCCTGCCAACTGATTACTAGGATCCATCAGTCATTAAAGGAATAGGAGGTGAAATAGGAGAATATGTCAAAATTTCAGAAGGTACAAAGGTAGGATACTATATCTCCTATGCAAGGATCTATGTGTACATGATGTTTTAGAGGCTCTACTAGATCCAATCAAACTAATATTCATAGATGAAAAATGGCTCCAAAGTATAGATTACGAGCACATACCCTTTAGATGTCGGAAATGTCATGAACATGGACACCTTTATAAGGATTGTCCATAAAATAAACCAACTCAAATCAATGAGCATGAACACAAGGAAAAGGAAGTCATAGTCAAAACAAAACCAACCCCCAAAAAAAAATCCACATGAAACAAAACACCAGGAAGTCATACTCAAAACAAAAACACGAGGAATTCATAGTCAAAACAAAACCAACCCCAAATGAATAACCAAAATAAGTATGAGGCCATGTCCAAAGAACAAGAAGATCCCCTCTTCAACAGCAACAACAAAGAAGATGCTAATGGAGATTGAAAATATGGAAAAGAAAGTGATAAAGGAGAGACACAAGTAGAAAAGGTGTAGGAAGAAAAATAACTCACATAAGAAGACATGGAGATGGAAGCAGTGAGCATGGATCCAACCTTGGAATAAAATTCAATCGAGGAGGCCCTAGAAGGGATGTACTTCATTTCAATTGTAGAAATATGGAAAAAAGGCATAAAGGTAGTAATAGAAGAGCACATATAGAGAATCGAAGGATCATATCTCCTGTTGGAAGGAATGAAACAATGTCTAAAACAATCTAGAATGAAGGGAAAATAACATAAGGGAATTTTGGCCAATCTTGAAGCAGAAAGACACAAAAAAAATAACCAAACATAAAAAGAGGTAGCAAGACCACAGGAAAACTCCTCCAAAAACTTGGGGCTCAACTCATTAATGAAGGAAAGGCAAAGGAAATCACCCTCTCTCCTCATATTTTACAATGAATTTCACCTCCTAGAATATTATAGGTCTTAATGGCCCTGGTAAAAAAAGAATCATGAGAAACAAGCTCATAAAACACAAATTAGACATTCTATTACTCCAAGAAACTAAATTAGATATGGAGAATACTAGTTTCCTCCAAAAAATATGCCTTAATCATACAATCACATTGCAAAATATGCTATATGCTCGACAGGGGGTATTATGACAATTTGGAATGGTTCCCTCTTACAGCTATCCTTCTCTGTTAGCACTAGACACTAAATAACCATGGTTTTGAGAATCATAGGCACAAACGGAAACCCATGTGTCACGAATTTCTATGCTATGCATATAGCCTTGGACAGGATCAAAATGTTGCAAGAGGTAAGAACCCTCCTGAACTCAATCCACCATCCCTATAAGATCACAACATGGGACTTCAACATGGTATTAAATCTAGAGGAAAAGAAAGGGGGTCTTAGGAGATTGGACAATGACTCGACTTCTTTCCAGTCCTCATTAGAAGCTCTCAACCTTATAGACATTCCAACCTCCAACGAAATTTACACCTGGAACAACAGAAGAGGAGGAGAGAATAAAATTGTGTCTCCCTTGGATCAATTCCTTCTCTCATAAGCTATATTTTTATCTTCCAAGGAGACATAGGTCTGTATCATCCCCCAAGAAGGTTCGGATCACTGTCCAATATTTCTCAATCTTAAAATTGCTTTCGTTCCAATGAACATTCCTTTCAGGTTTGAGGGTTTTTGGTTCGACCATCCAGACTTCTTGAAGAAAATGAAGGAGTGGTGGAATTCCCCTAGGTCTCACCAGGGAATAAAAACACATCAAATCCAACAGAGGCTCAAAAGTATCAAAAAGGAAATCAAGAGCTCAAATAGGGAAAATTTTGGAAATATCCTCACAGAAAAAAAACATTTGGAGAAAAAAATGGAGCCTCTACAATAGGACATCATCAGCAATGGTACAAACCTTCAAAACAACAAGAAAAAGAAAGGCTACAAATAGAATGGGAGGAAATAATCTCACAAGAGGAGAATCTCTAGCAAACAAAATCAATAATCAAATGGCTCAAATGCGGGGAAAAAAACACTGATTTCTTCCACAAATCAATTATTAAGCATAAAAGGAAAAATAGAATTATGAACATAAAAAAAAAAGACGGAGAGCTTCTTGAGAAACATGAGGAAATTTCTAACCATCTCTTTTAGCATTTTGGAGATCTATTTTTTAAGCCAATCAGGATAGGTCAAGATCCATTCAGAAGGTCACCAATTGGATTCCAACCATCCTTAACCAAGACCACAACAAAATTCTGCTAAGAAAGGTCTCATTGAAAGAGGTGGAGGAAATAGTGTGGTCTATGCCAAATGGCAAGGATCCAAGTCTAGATGGATTCACCATAGAGTTCTAAAAAGCAAGCTGGCCCATCATCAAAAATGAGGTTCACGCCCTAGTGGAGGAATCAAGAATCCAAAAGTTAATCCTAAAATCCCTAAATGCACCTCTCATAACTCTCATCCCAAAGGAGGATGGGGCTAACACTCTAGACAAGTTTCGACCAATTTCCCTCTACAATGTAATTTACAAAATCATTTGAAAAGTCCTTGTAAACAAAATCAAATTAGTACTACTCCTCTTGAGCTCCCCAAATGAGTTTGGATATGTGGATGGAAGACAAATATTGGACAATATCATCCTCTCCCATGAATTGGTCCACACTCTAAAATCTCAAAATATGCCCAGAATGATGATGCATTGTACTTGTCTAAAGCCTTCGACAATATCAACTGGGATTACATGAAGAAAGTTCTCAAAGCTTTCATATTTTTCAACGACTGTATAAAATGGATCATGGCTTTGGTCTCGGGAAATTTCTTCTCGATCATCCTAAGTGGATCCCCTTCCCCAACCTTCTCCCCCTATAGAGGCTTGAGAAAAGGGGATCCACTCTTGCCTTTTCTCTTCATTATCCTGGTTGAAGGCCCAGTTGCTCCATTGAGTCTGCCTCATCCAGCAATGCCCTCTTAGGCCTAAAGCTTCATGACACAGCCCCATCTTCCACTCACTAGCAATTCATGGATGCCACCATGCTCATGCGTGTGCCAACTGTTCAGGAAGGCCAAATGTTCAAATCCATCCTATTTGATTTCTTGATTAAATCCAAGATTTTATTTTCTAATACCCCCCAATCCATACAGAGGAATGTAGCCAGAATTTTATTTTTTCAGATAAGCTGCCTCCTATCCAAATACTTGGGAGTCCCCTTAATGGAAAATCCTCTTTAAAAAGCCAATTGGGAAGCCCTCACCTCAAAAATGGGAAAATGCATGGCCAACTAGACTTTCCAGTTGTCAATCTTGTTCTAATCAAATCAGTCCTACAAGCCATTCCTCAATATTTGTTCTCAACCCTAGCAGCACCAAAATGAATCTATACAACTATCCGAAATATTCAAAGAAAATTCCTCTTGAGAAGTGACGAAAAGAAGAAAAAGTGGGCTCTATTTTCTTGGGATAAACTTTAGATACCTAAAAAATCAGGGGTCTTTGAGACCCAAAAATTTTAGGGAAAACTATAGGGGCCAAGACCTAGTGGAATTGGCTGGAGAATACAAACACCCCTTGGGGCCAACTCTGGAAGGAAAAATATGCTCCAAACTGCCAACACCAAGAACTAACCAGAATTAATGGGAACATCAAAGGATCGGTTCTCTAGAACAAGGCCTCGGACAACAAGACTATTATACATGACCATAACTTCTGGGAGATAGGAAATGGAAAGCACACCCTGTTTTGGGAGAATGCCTGGCAGTAGAGACCAAAACTTGACAAGGATCAATTCATACAAATCTAGAACACAATAAAATGCAAAGGAAAGCATACAGTTAGTTAGTACTAGAAGCCTTGTAAAAATCAAGAAAAATGGAAGGAATGGTTGGATGAGAATGATTAGGGACCTCTACCCAATAGGAAGGCCTGGCAGGATCTCTCTAAAGAGCTACAGGAAACACCCATATAAGGAAAAACAAGAGAAGACAAACTCATATGGGGATTGAATGTTGCGAGGCACTTCAACCTCAAGGAAGCATATAGATACATTGTAGGAAATGACCTTGAATCCCTCAAGATCGCAAATGGAAGACCCTTTGCGAAAGTAATCACTGGCCTAAAATCACCCTCTTCTTATGGCTAATGATGAAAAAAAAAATATAACTTGGGATAATCTCATGAAAATAGGCTTTACCGGACCCTCCAGATGCTACCTTTGTGAACAAAGCGAAGAGAATACGAATCATCTGCTGAATGAATGCAAATACTTAGCTAATCTATGGAATTGGGTTACTTCCATGTTCAATAACTCAGATTGGGACCCCTCCTCCATCAACAACACCCTCGAGCACTGGAGGACCTCTTTCTCTGCCAACGCTAAAGTGAATTGCACATGGAATCTCATCCTGAGAGTTATTTTTTAGTTTATATGGAAGGAAAGGAACACAAGGATCTTTAGGGGAATCTACAATCAAGAGGAGAATATGTTGTCCCTCATCAAGAAGACTATGATGGAATCAATGGCCTTTATTCCCCCCCCACACCCTCTCCTCAACGCTGCCCACCCTAGAAGACCTTATAAATATTTCATTGATGAATATGAAATCTATTGTAGGTGGAATGGCCATCCGCACTTAGGGCACGAGTGAGGCCCAGGATTTCTGGTCACCCCTAGAGTAGGGAATTCTCAAGCTAAAATACGATGGGGCTGCCAAAGGCAATCTAGGAATGGCTGGATTTGGAGGGGCCTTCAGGAATTCAAGAGGTCAGATCATCTAGCTTTATGATGGGAACCTGGGTCACTCCATAAAAAACATTGTAGAGTTACAAGCCTTAGAGCATGGGATGGAAATAAAAATATCACAGGACTTCTGGCCACTCATCATCGAAGGGGGTTCATTGGTGGCAACACAGGCTTGTAAGAAGCTACAACGTGGATCAAGTTCCACAAAAATATCTGACAATTCGAGGCTAAATAAAATTCTACACAGAATCAAGGGACACATCGACAACACTCATCGAATAATTTTCCAAGCAGTCAGATGAGAAGCGAATAACCTGGTAGAAAAGTTGGTGAATGAAGGAGTGGACGACCACCTTGGACATCTCTCGATGGCTTGGGAGGATCTGGCCCATTGAACGATAAAAAAATATTGCGCAATCATCATGGAAAAGGATCATACAGATGCATGTCATAACGACCAGGAGGCCCTGGGTCACATCCATGGTAACAAGTTATGACATCAGGACAAATCAACCAAATTCATAATAATCATGAGTATAGTGCCAACAAAGGAATTTATGATTCCCCCTTCGATGCACCACACATTCAGCCTCTTAGCCATCGAGCATATGTGGTACCTCACCTACCTTCTAAGCTTCCCAAGGCTAGTCATTATTTCACACCCGTCGACATTACGACCCTAATATCCCCTCCACCCCCATGAATAACAACTCGCCTCCTTGTCTCTTTGCATTGTCGCTACTCTTCTATAGGGCCCTCTCCATTTCTCGAATCTTCCCTCTTAACAACTTCTTCTCTCCCCTTCCGCCAACCCCACTCTGGTTTCCAGTCCCCTCTATCCCCGGTTTTGGGTGACTGTAATCTGGCTCTACGCATGGCTATCCTTCATGACAATACCGTCGATCGGCGGGGTCAGGGTCGTGGCTAGGGCGCCCACTCTTCCCACTATTCCTCCCCAAGAATGGCCCCATCAACCAAAGTGGAAGCTGCCGCAAGAAGGGTTGTCATGAATTACGTAGTGACGGTAAATTCAGAGACCCAAGAGAGGATTTCCAACCTAGAAGACCAAGCAAGGAATGTTCGGAGTAGATTCACCATAGAAGAGGTCGGCGTTGAATTGGAATGGATCTTGGACCCAGACTTGACTCGGGCCAGGGAAAACCTCTACAACAAAGCCATCAAACTATCATGGAAAATGAAAAGTATTATGGGACTGGCTATGCAGGAGCAACAGGAAAGAAACAATGCTTTGGAGAAGAAGATTGACGCACTCACCAAGAATTTCATGGTCTATATCGAATTTTTCCATCATAGGCACTTCGTGTCAAGGGATTCCCCCCACTATGCTCTGTTGAAAAGAAGAATGGCAAGTGCTGCACCAAACATCAAAAGGGAGACTGTCGGGAGATCCGCCAGCTAGCTAGCCCTCACCCCCACGAGGGAAGGCAACAATTCAGAATAGTAAATCAACCTGCACAACGAGCAAGTGGAGGATATAGCGTAAGGTCCACCACTAGTATTTCTCTTTCGGGCTTGTCTACTTTCTCTTTCTCGACCACTATGCTTAAAAACAACCATACGGTCCATCTCTTACGCAACTTTAGTGTCAACACAAACACACTTTTTGCTCTGTGCTGCCAGGATCTTTTCTCTCGACTGCCATGAATTTTTCTATGTGCTCTTTCATTCAGAGGTCCATTGTGTCTCTCTTTTGTTTTCATTTTGTATGTAAATGGCCAAAGCCATTGTTACAAATGCCATGTAAAAGGGATGTCAAGCTTTCTGTGCCTTTGGTGCTGGAACATGTAGCTCGCACCAGGCCTCTTTGATGTAAATACTCTTTTTGTGATAATAGATCTATCTAAATAAATAAATAAATATTCTTTTTAACAATTTATTTTATTTTTATTTTTTATCTTAAACATGTTCTACTTTTTTTTCTTAACAATTTTTTATTTGTTAATTTTACTTAAAATTTTATGTAAATCAATATTTTTTTTTTTTAAATATAAAAAACGGTAAAGGTTATTATGTTTGGACATAAAGTTCATAAAAAAATCATAAAATTTGTAATTTTATTTTTTTCCATAAAATCATTTATTTAGCATGTAAATTTTAGTGAAAATGTTGTGAAATACGAATTTTTTTAATTATATGTAGATGAAAAATGTGTATTTTTTTTTCATGTGTTTAAAATTAATATTTTTAGTGAAAAATATTTTATGTGTATTGAATTTTTAACTAACCATATATAAATATATAAAAAATCCTAAATTCAAAATAATAATTTTATTATTTCTTTTAAACTTTGCAAAAAAATTTAAAAATTAATAAAGAAAAAAAACATGATATTGAAAAAACATTTAAAAACATAAATTTTAGGACTAAAAACTATAAGATGAATAAGACACCTTGAAAAATGTTTAAATAAATAACTTTAAAAAAAATTATGCAAATGAAAAATCGCTACGTAGGACTGGTGCCGTGGCCGTGACCTAAAGACTGCCCTGCTCCTGCACTCTGCTACGTGCATGGCCCCTCCGGAGTCCATCCTGGAGGTGGCCCCTCCTCTTGATCAAGCTCAAGCCTTCTCGGCTCTGATCAATTCTCTAGATCCACCGCGCCCTAGACTGAAAATCTCGAAATTTGTCAAGAAGCTTGAAGGTATTCAGGAAGTATCCCTTCCTCAGACCATCCCACACATGGTTGCCCTTTCTCTAGATGATAAGGGAGTAATTGGTTAGTTTACAGGTTTATGGCCATCTCCAAAGACTGTTCAAAAATGGGTTGAGTGCAACTGGGTGGACAAGATCAGTGGAAAAATCTCAATCAGATTTTGCGGCAGAGGCTATTTCACCTTTCATTTCAAAACAAAAGAGGACAAGGATCTGATATTCAGGAACGACCCTTACTTCATGGATACCAGAGGCTCTACCTCAACAAATGGACGCCGGATTTTGACCCAGAACTTGATGTGCCAAACACTGTCCTAGTTTGGGTGCGACTACCTCATCTCCCTTTGCATTGATGGGGGGATGACTCCATCCATGCTATAGGAAACGTTGTTGGAAATTTCAACGATTGAAGTGAACGAAAGGACAACATGCAAGCTTGTGCCAGAATCTGCGTCGAAGTGGATCTGGGTAAATGTCTCCCTGAAGTGATCAAGCTTAAAGTTGACAACTGGACCCACATACAACAGTTAGATTACAAGAAAATCCCATTTAAATGCAAGGTATGTAACGAATATGGTCACTTTGATAATAGATGCTCCAAATTTATTGATATTGAAAACCTAGATCTAGATACTCAATGGGAAACCATTAAAAAAAATATGACTACTTCGAACCCTAGAAGTACCGGAAATCCTTCGGCTCACCTTACACCTCCTCTCAAAGATCCCTCCTCCATCCCTTCCTCTTAGTCCCTCCGGCCCTCTGACCCTTCCCAGCAAACATCTGATCCATCCCCCATCCCTCCCTCCATTCCCTCACTAGCCTCTTCCAACCCCTTTTTCTCCCTCGCCCTCTCTGAAGATGACCCTCCACAACCCTCCATTCCTTTCCAACCTTCTTCCCCTCATCTCTCACCCTCTAAACCTCCCCCCCCCACCTCTTCTTTAGATCCCTCCTTAGCCTAGATCACTAGAAACTCAGCAAAAGAACATGGATTCATCTTAGAAATCCTCAAAAAACAGGCCCTGGAAGGAAGTCATCAAAACACCACAGAGATGAAGCTGCCCAAAAGGATATAGCCCTTGGAACTCACCATCCTATCAAAACATTCATTCTAGGGAAAAAAATAAAGAATCGGTTCAAAATGAGCAAGGAGGGAAGACAGGTTCACACCCTGCATTCCTAAAATGATGAAAGCCCTCTCTTGGAACTGCAGGGATTTATGGCACCCCTAAAAAAAATCGGCCCTAAGAGACCTAATGAACCAAGAGAAACTTGATATCATCCTCCTTCAAGAAACTAAACAAGGAAATCACAACATGGAAACCATTATAAGGAAAATGAAGAACTATACGGGCACCCACATGGAATCCAGAGGTGCCTTGGGCAGACTAGCTACCATTTGGAATCAAAGTGTTTGGGAGCAAAAAAGACTTGTCAAAACAAAAAACTTGATCAAAGTAATCTTACAGAGTATTAAAGAGAGCATTGAATTCATTATTTATAACATTTACGGGCCTAATCATTATAGGGATAAATATGTATGCTGGAATGAAATAAAAAATGATATTGACAATGAAGACAACAACAATATCATCATAGGAGGCGATTTCAATTTAATCTTGCATGAAAATGAAAAAAGGGGTGAAAGCTTCAACTCAGATCCATCAAGAGATCTGCTCGAAATCATCATTCAAGATCATGATTTGGTTGATGTCACTCCTAAAAATCACAAATACACCTGGAGTAATCGTAGGATTGGAGTGGAAAACATCATGAAGCGACTTGACAGATTGCTTGTGGTTGTCCCTCTCCTCTCGTACTTCTCTATTGCCTCCTCCAACATCCTTTTTTCCACTGCCTCTGACCACTACCCTCTCACCCTCTCCCTCGGTGAACAACCCTCCCTCGGTCCCCTTCCTTTTAAATATAACCCTCCATGGAGTGACATCCCTGAGGGATCTCCCTCGTATATTTTGGAAACTAAGCTAAAAAAGGTGAGAACGACCTTAAAAGATTGGGCCAAGCTGCATTATAAGGAACCCGACAAGATCATAATAGAAATAAAAGAAAAGTTGGAGGTTGTCCACAATGTTATTGATACACATGGAATGAATCAAGATAATTCAGATAAAGAGAAAGACCTCTACTAGAAATTGTATAAAATCAGCAGGAAAGAAGAGGAGAAGTGGAGGATAAAATCTAGAAACCTGTGGCTTCAGGCAGGTGACAAAAACACCTCTTTCTTTCAAAAACAAGCTACGGTGCGAAAGACAAGAAAAAACATATCTTCCATCATAGATAATGAAGGACTAATTCAGAAAGACCAAGAATGTATAATAGCTGCTGCCACAAACCACTACAAAAATTCTTACTGAAATAGTTGAGTGTGAAGACTATTCAGACCTCTTAAATCATCTGCCAAAACTAATCATGGAGGAGACAAACAACACTTTAAAAAATATATATAGATGAGGTCGAAATTCAAAATGCGATATGGTACTTGCAACCAGATAAATCTCCAGGTCCTGATGGCTTCTCCATCAGTTTCTATAGGACCTACTGGGACTTAATAAAAAAGGATTTAACCAAAATGATACAGTGGTCTCAAAGGAAGAAGAATATTGGGGGCTTTACCAACTCCACCTACCTTGCTCTTATCCCTAAAGAAAATCTCCCCTCCTCCTTTTCAAGGTTCAAACCTATCTCCCTTTGCAATTCCTCTTATAAAATAATCACTAAAATCCTTTCCACAGACCTTAAACCCCTCCTCCCCAATCTCATCTCAGAAAATCAAAGAGGATTCATCTCCCAAAGGAAAATATCGGACTCCATTCTCTTTATCCAAGAAGCTATCCATTCAAGTATGATGTGCAAAGAGAAAGGCTTCATCCTTAAACTCGAACTTGCCAATGCCTTTGATAGGGTTAGAGACTCCTTCCTCTCCTTCATCCTCCAACAAATGGGCTTTGACAATGACTTCATCTCCCTCATCAAAGCTTGTATTTATGACCCATGGATCTCTCCCCTCATAAATGGCAGGCCATCAACCTTCTTTCAATACTCCAGAGGTCTCAGATAGGGTTGTCCCCTCTGTCCCTTCCTTTTCATCCTTACGGATGAATCCTTCAGTAGGACCTTGGATCACAAGTGAAGATTTGGACTCATCACTGGAATCAAATTCAGCAATGGTGTCAAGAATATGAACCATTCTCAATTTGCAGATGACACTCTCATGATGGGCAGTGCAACCTACATAATTTCTCAAAGATTTAAATCTCTCCTTGACAAATTTATGCTTTACTCTGGAGGGCTGATAAATTATCAAAAAAGTTGTATTTATGGGTGGAATGCTACAAACCAAACCATTCACAACATAGCTCAAATTTTGGGAGTCTCTTATAAATTGAATTGGGATTACTTCAATTATCTTGGGATGCCAGTCAGTGGCGGATCTTTGAAGTCTGAAGTTTGGAGAATTACAATAGAAAAAATGAAAAAAAGAGTGCAGTAGTGGGGATCTTCCTGGTTAAACTTGGCTGGGCAAATCATCCTGCTCAAATCTTCACTCTCATCTCTGCCCTTGTATCACTTCACTTTTCTCTACGCTCTTGTCAGCATACATCTCAAAATTGAAGCAGTTTTAAGACATTTTCTTTGGAGGGTGGGGGAACGAGAAGAATAAATACAATCTCGTTAAGTGGAGACAAGTCACACAAAATCATGAAAATGGGGGGCTTGGAATTCGCATTCCTAAACTCCTGAACAATGCCTTTGGGGGAAATATCGTGTGGTGCCTGATCAGTGGACAACAAAAATGGTGGAAAATATTCCTTGAATCCAAATATCTCAGCTTCCCCAGACAAAAGCTCCTTGATCACAACATTCCTAATAGACCCTGCTCCAGAATCTGGGTTCTGTGCAAGAAATCCATCCCTTTCATAAGTCAAAATATCTCCAAAGTACCACAAGGGGGAAGCAACATTAGCATATGGAATGACAGGATTATGGGGCAAGCTCCTCTTTCAGAAAGGTCGGGCACTCATCGAATCCTATCTCATCTTCAGAATCTCAACTTAAATTTTTTAGATCAAATCTAAAAGTGGGATGAGCAAACCAACATCTGGATTGATTGGAATTTCCCTCCAATCCCTCTTCTTCTGGAGGAACATCTCACTAACCTCAAATTTTTTCTTCATGGTGCAGCACCCTTGTTGAAAGGTAGTGAGGACAACCTTTGTTGGGATCCCTCGGGGTCTGCCTACTCCATCAAAGCAGCTTACTGTCAACTCCACAAAGAGCAGTTCCCCTTTCCACAATGGCCAATATGGAAGCTCATTTGGAAGATTGAATCCATTTCAAAGATAAAAATCTTTAGATGGACTCTCTTCAAAGGTAAGATCTTAACATTTGAAAATTAAAAAAAAAGGGGTGTTAATGGCCCATCCAGATTCCCCAACTGTCAATGCGCAGAAGAGACAACGCTACACCTCTTTTTGAAGTGCCCTTTTGTTGTTCAATGCTGGAAATATCTCACTCCCTTCTCCCAGATCCAATTAGATCCCATCAGTACCACTCCCGATCTGATAAAAAGTTGGAAAAAAGATTACCCATGGGGGGAAAAGAAACAAAACATGGCCAAAAGGGCCTGGGACAACCTCCCCTATGTGCTTCTATGGAACATGTGGCTCGCCATAAATAAGATGACCTTTAAAAATAAAAATCCTTCTCTTCGGAAAGTCTGTACCAAGACTTGGAGCCTCACCATAGAAACAATTCTCTCAAAAAGCACAAACAATATCAATGTCAGTGATCTTCAAGTGGAAGAAATAACTTTCTTAGGTAAGCTTTTGGACAGTCCTGGTTACTTTAAATATCCAGTTATTCAACCTCATCAAACTAAAAGCTGGAATATAAGACTAAAAGAAAAAGAGTTTATCGAATGGCTTGATAGCTGCTCCAGACCAACTCTCTTCTTTGATGGAGCTTCTAAATCGAATCTGGGCATTTCTAGTGTAGGAGGGTTCATAAGGAATGAAAATAGCAGTGACCTTATCTCTTTTCAATGGGTCTTGGCTCCCTATCCAACAAAAAATCCGACGCCTATGCCCTTCTCCAAGGTCTTCAATTGGTAAAAAAGAAAAACATGACCAATGCAATGGTGTTTGGGGATTGTGATATTAACATTAGCATGATGATTAAATACCTCCCCATTCAAAACATTTATCTTCACAGGATTATAAGCAAATGTCGCACCTTGTCAAAGGATATGAAAGATATATCCTTCCATCATATAATCAGAGCTAACAATAAGCTCGCTGACAACTTGGCAAATAAAGCATGTGCAAGACCAGCTAGTCAAATTCATTGTAATAATGGCTTATCTTTCATCCCTCTACCATGATATTGACTCTGAAAAAAAATCTTCATAGTTGGATCTCCTGCAAGAAAAAAACTAAATTCCATAGACCCTCTCGTATCTCCATCACCTCCCCACCCGTGATCTTATCTCATCATGCTTCCAACCTATCATCCATCCTCCTCCTTCCCCACGCTATTTATACCTCCATTCTCTCCTCATTGTCTCACCTCCTCCCACAATGTTCCTCCTTCTCTGTTCTGTGCCCCTCTTTTCTTGTTGGCTCCTCCTTTGGTTTTTTCCCCCTCACCTCACAATGCTCATTCCATCCCCAAATCCCTCGATTGATTGCCTTTTGATACTCCCCTCCCTTCCACACATTCCCTTTTCTCCTATCTCCCCTTCAACACCCCCGATCACCCTCCCTCTGCTGTGCTGCACCATGGCGTGCAATGAAGATTACTTTCACTGCGCAGACCTAAAAGCTGAAATGGAGCAAATTCGTGCCCAACAAAGGATCTTGGACAAAACGCAACAAGTATATATGAATCTTATTCAGCACAGGGCATCATCGCTTCCAAATCAATTAAATGAGCTCTCCAATCGTTGCTTTCATGGGGAAGAATCTATTCAGATTCTGAAATACATCCTTGAGAAACGCTCAGTTCCAAGCTCTAGCTCCAACAATGTGAGAAATTCCGGTCCTGAGGACAACACTGATGCATCAATCGGATGACCAATAAGCATCGAATGATCTGCACTACCCTTCTATTCCTTCTGCATATGTCTTTTAAGTTTGTTCTCCTTCTTTCATATTTTTCAGAATATATCCGAAGTCTGTATTTCAGTACATCTTGAACAGTAGACTTAAAGAAGGCTTAGCCTTTTGTGGCTTCTACCTTCTCTGTCTCTCCTCAACAACACTGAACTGTAAGAAGGAAATCTTTCCTTCTTTTTCTGGAATATAATATAACACCCGACCTTGTTAAAAAAAAAAATTATGCAAATAAGAAAATTTAAAGTGTAAAAAATATGCCCTTGAAAAAAAAATCTTTTTCAAAATTTGCATGAAATTCAGCAATATTTTAAAAAAATTATCTATACTTAATATATCAAAGAATTTTCAAAATCGGCATGAAAATCATTAACATTTAAAAAAAAAATTGTATATACTTAATACGTAAAAATTTAAAGTGTCAAAAATATGCTAAAAAAATGTTGATTCTGTATAGCACTTTTTCAAATTGGATGATTTTTTGCAACCTCTAAAAAATGAGAACTCAGTACAATTACTATTAAGTTGGTAACTTTGTTATAGATATATATATATATATATATATATATATATATATATATATATTTACATGCAACAAAATCATTGTACTTCAAGAGATTTGATCCTTTGTAAATCCATGGTTTATATATATATATATATATATATATATATAAACAAGTTCCCAAAGGATCAAATCTCTTAGTACAGTATTTTACATTGCATCTCATAAGTGATTTCAATTTTAAGAAATTTGATCATAGATTTGCTAGGTTTGAGGCTAGGCGGATCTACTATGGTAGTAGTAAAAAAATTGTTATCTTGTTGCCAAGAAAGCATCATCTGTATGCAAGAATCATGTCGATGGTTAGGGTTTAAGTTAGGTTAAATAAATCATTAGGATTGATTCAATTTGAATTTTTTTTGATGAGATTATGGTGTTTTATGTATACATTTTCTATATATGAAAATGTGTTAAGTTTAAAATTAAATATAGGATAAAATAGTAAGATGTCAACATCTATAAACATAAAAAATGCTACCACAAACATGGAAATTGCAAGGATATATTAGAAGCTTGATTTGTGATATGAGGTTATGAGTTTTGATCTATGGACTTAAATGGCTATAAGGTTCCATGAGATTCACAAAACCTCAAAAAATTTTGAAGGTTGGCCAAAATTCAAACCTCAAGGTTAAAATTCAACAAACCTTGTGACATAGCCAAGAATCAAATATCCCATTTGGTCTAAACGATTTTCAAATTTTACAATAAAAAAATATCTTTCTTAACTATTAATAAACCTTATGCTAATATTAATTAAATAATAAAAATGACTAAACATTTTTTCACTAGAGACAAAAGGAAAAAACTCAAAAATATATCGTATTATGTTTATGGAATTAAACAAATAATAATAACAAACACATAATAATATTGGTTTGCGCTCAATGAATTACCCTGACAACTTTAAACATTAACATATATATAACTTGTTTTTCAAATTTTATTATAGAAAAAATATTTAAAATTTTAAAATTTTAAACAAATGACAATTTGTTACTTTATAAATCAGCAAATTATTTTAAATGAAGTTGACTTAATTTTCTTTCAAAATTTTTACCTGTATTACTCACGAAATAATAAATATATCAATTGATGATGATGATGATGGTGATGGTGGTGGTTAACGTCCATTGAGACCAATCTTTGGTCTATCAGACCTAAAGAAAAGAGTTATTTAATTTGATTTAAGATTTTTTTCCTATGCTCAAAAATCTTGGAGAGAAGCTTCCCTAGTTCACTATAATTTTGACATCTTAAAAGGCTAAGAAGGTCAGTATTGCAACAAAGATTATGAAAATCTTTAATAAATAGTATGATTGTCATTTAAAACTAGAAATTGAATTTCTTTTGAAATAATAATTAGTGTATTAGATTTAGGTTGTTTAGTGTGTTTGTGTTAAGTTAATAATACATAAGTAAAATAATAATTAAAATATTGATATGATGAAAGTTGATTAAGATATGATTTATTACTTATTTACCAGTAAAATATTTAAAACCATTGTGAAGAAATATTTATTTTTTAGAATGGACAATTTCTATTCAAAGGAAACATCAAGTATTTATTACTTTTTCCTTGTTTGAATTTATTATTCTTTTTTTTGTCGTTGTGTGATATGGTGCCATTCAAAATGTGTGTTTTATTCTTGTTCTCATTTGTATTCCTGATTTTTGGTGATTAGCTCATTTATAACCATAATTTAACCATAACCTATTTTTTTAATCCAAATTAAATACTTTTTGGCTGAAAGTGAAACAATGATGAATCATTTTAGATTAAATAGTAAAGAAATCTGAAATTGCACGAGTAATGGCATTTGAAGTATGGCAGGAGAGTTCATCATCGGAGTAATGGAAACTAGCTAATCGAGACTATCCATTTATATGAAGAAGCGACGATGAAAACCAAAGCGATTAAAATATTAAAAGCGTTAAAAAAAATAAGCGTTCAAAAATAGAATAAAAATAAATAAAAGCATAAAATAAATCAAAAGATACAAATCCCTCAACCTTAAAAGCTACGAATTAACCCAGAAAATTTATATAAAGACCAAGTCAAAAAATATAAAAATATAAAACCACAAGCAACTACCCCAAGAAAACAAAACAAGAATTAAATCCAAAAAGTCAAGAAGTCAAAAGTTAATAACAATAATAAAAATAAAATAAAATATATATAATATAAAATAAAATAACTAAATAAATAAATTATATGAAATAAAATAAAATAAAATAGAATAAAATGGTAAACATATATATATATATATATATATATATATATATATATATATATATATATATATATATATATATATATATATATATACATAAAAATATATATATATATATATATAAAATAAAATAAAATTAAATTAAATTAAAATAAAAAAAATAAAAAATAAAAATAACAATAATACTAATAATAATAATAGAATATAAGGAAACATAATCATAAATATACAAAAGATAAATAGATAAATTATAGGGAAATAAATAAATATATATATATAAACAATAAATTCAAAAATGCTTTTTATTAAAGTTAAAATTTGAAAAAAAATTAATTTACTAAAAATATAATAATATTATAATAATATATTTTACAATTTGTAAAAGAAAAATATCTCATTACAAACATTTCTCCCCGTCAACTAACTACATCTAGGAGATGTAGCGCTACAGAGCTGCTATGAACCCATATAGCCTATTGTTCCAATAACATTAACATTAAGACCTCACTGCCGGTTGTGTCTTGGCTAGAAGAGTAGGCGACCCCAGAGCAGACGTCTCCGCTCTTGTTGAGGCATAAGTTTCATAGCTATTGTGTGTGGCTTGCAGGCTGTTGCAGCTAGCCTAGGTTTATAGTGGCAGCGAGTTGAATTTGATCCTGGACCTTGTTCAGGAAACTCTCACCAATTACCAATTACCCTAGATAATTAAAAAAAAAAAAACATTCAGACCTCACTGATCAACGTATTCAAATTTGTCCGTACACTTATCTTCCTACTCAATTAGTTATTCGCTTTAATCAAAGCCACCAGACTCAAACTCAACAACCTAAAAACCAACAACATATGAGTCAATTTGCCAGTCAGCAGAGCTTGACAAACTTAACAAATATCTGAAATATTTATTTTTAAAGTTCAGCCATGTTCACTGATTTTTTGATCGAGTTAGCCAAGTTTCTTGACTTTTAATAACATATTGACACTTGAGCAAGTCAAGGCAATTTTGGATGAATGAGTCATTTTGATGGTGTGTTTAGTTAATTTCGCAAGTTCAAGTACTTGCCTTCTCTCTTCATTTCTTACAAAAAAGAATGTATAATATACTTTTACAATCTCATTAGCCACTTATGGCTACTCCTGAACATTATTGTAATACTTCTTTCTTTCTATTATATTTAAAGCACCATTACAATAGACGTGGGTTTCCTGGAAATCACGGTAAGTTCACCAAACTTGAAATGAAATTTTTTAGTGACACCACATAATTAATTTGATTTTTTTGAATACTTGACCATTATGGCAGCATTGATTTGGGTGTTTCATAACCTGAATCAAAATTTCTAAGAAACAAGAAAGCATATTTGTTAAACAAGTCATTCAAAAAACAAATGTAGTAAATGTCACGGCTAAACTAGTCATTAATCTATCAATTGTTGTTGAAGTGAAAAGACAAACCGGAAATTTATTAATCCCCTCTTGACGTTCTTATTACTTATGATGGCATCCAGGCGAATACCAAAAGAGTTTTGCATTCCCATTTCAGCAGAATGACAAAGCTTTAATTATTTTACAATGCATAAATTGAAACTTGTATTGAAAACATTGCCATTTGTTTAATTAACAATTAGTTTTTCCAATTAATCAGAGAAAACAATCATTTTAAAGCTTAAACTCATCCATTTTTCATAAAGACGGGCCAAAAATGTGTTTTTTTAAAAACAATGTATTTCTTCTACTTAATTTGATTTTTAGAAAAACAGTGCTTTTGTTTTAAATATTGAAAACTAATGGCCAAATAATGTAACTAAAAAGACAAAAAGAGGAATAAAAAAATAGAGAGATTTCAATGTTATTTTTTTTCAAATTGCAAATTATTGCAGTAAGCATCGAGAAAAGAAATGTGACTATTAAAAACTTCCCAGAAATCACATGCCTTTGCTAGAAATTTATGTGTTAAAGCTGGAAAATCTGGTCTAAGTCAGTTATTGTTATTGTTATTGGGAAATGACATGCCATAGATGGAAATTTGTGTCCAACTCCATGACTTGCAAACACTCGAGGAAATTCTAAGAAATCACGAGTACAGAAGTCATATAAACCAGTTGGCTCACGGAGGCTTTTAAGTTTGGGGAGTGACGTCCTCTGGGAAAGGGCGGATAGCCTATTAAAGCGGGCAGTGGTTGGCAAGTGGAATTTCCCTAGTTAGAGTTCTGAGGATTTACAGGGGTGGATCATGGCAGCTTGGAGCAAATTAATAGGACATGAACCTAGAATAAGCAAACTACCGAATGGTTGGTTTGTTTTCCATTTCAGGAAGGATGAGGACGTCATCGAGATTTTGCTGCGATCCTGGGTTCATGGCAGATAGTTCTTGCCTCTATTTCATTGGACGGTAAATTTCCACCTGGTGGAAAATGCTCCACAGTCGCATATGGTCTGCTGTTGCTGGGCTTGCCCATCCAGTTTTGGGTGTCGTCTGTTCTCCACACTATCGGAAACATTGTGGGGACTTGCAAATTCGTGGACCCTAAAGTTTCTGGCATTTTCGACAAAAGATTGGCTTGGGTGTTAGTTGAAATCTCTTTCGCTGGAGGCCTCCTGGAGGATATTGATTTGGAGTGGGGCAGTGTTGTTCACAGGAAAAAACTGGATTATTGGAACATGTCGGTCCGGTGCCACCTTTGCAAGGAAAATGGGCACTTGATGAGGTCTTGTGCAAGATGGTCGCGGGACAGAGCGAAGAAAAATCAAGCCTCACATTGTGCACTTTCCAAGAACATGGTGCGGCATGATCCGCTCGCTCCTTTTCCGGGTAAGCTCACTATCGATTCTGTTTTGAATTCTGATGTGTCGAGTCATGATGGGGTGGTTTTAGTGGGGAGTGGTAATTTTGGGGAATTCGGGTCAGACGCTCCTGGTCAATTTAATGTTTCGGGGGGGGGGGGGTTTAGTGAGACGCCAATCTCATCTCATATCGTCTCCATTCCCCTGGTTTGTGTTATCCATGATCAATTGAAGCCGGTGTCTATGCCGTGCCCTTGTGATGCCGGAGTGAAGTTTAATCAAGCCTCGGGTCATGATGGGGTGGATCTTGTGGGGAGTGGTAATTGTGGGGATCTCGGGTCGGATGATCATGGTATTTTTAATGGGTCAGGGGAGTCTAGTGAGACGCTATTCTCTTCCCTAAATGTTTCCAATCCCCCGGTTTCTGTTAACCATGAACATTTGCATCCGGTGACTAAGTCGGCCCCTTGTGATCTGTCACTACCCCGGGTTAAGGATGCGAAGGTGGCTTGCTCCCCAGAGATGTCTCCCTACTCGCTGATCCTTGATGGTCATGCCCAGTCACCTTGGAATTCGTTGGGCAGTGACATCGGTATTTCTTTTCTTGGGCCTGAGGCTTAATTACAACCTCTAACTGTGGACAAGGGGAGGCCTCCTACTCCTCCCATCCTCATCAGTCCAACCGATATTTCTAATGTCACCATTCAGTGTGGGATGGGTTGCCCAAGGGTTTAGAAACGGTCTATTTCATCACAAGCTGCTTTCATTGATTTGGAGGGGGGAAAGGTCAGAGACGTCCCGGTTACCATGGCACTCAACAGGGTTCTTAGAGCACTTGAGCCTGATCCATGATCCTTTTAATTTCTGTTAATATCAGGGGGTTGGGGGGCATGGCCAAATTTCTATCCACGAAGGACTTTTTTATTAAGTGTAATCCTGACATCATTTGCATACAAGAATCTATGACTGAAGCTGACAAGGCTATTACTTGTTTCTGGAAAATGTTCCCAGACTGGCACATTGCGGCTCAGGCTGCTTCTGGTCGTTCTGGAGGGGAGGTGATCCTATGGAACCCGAATGTGGGCTCTTTTAAAGCTTTCGGGTTTTCTGGGGGAATCATGCTTTCTAGACACTTTAGAGGGTTCAAGCATAGACTTCACATTATTAATTTGTATGCTCTGTATCAGGACAAAGAAATTTTTTGGAATAAGATGGCTTCCTGTGGCATCTTGTCTCTTGAAAATTTGATAGTGGCTGCTAATTTCAATGCGAATATGAACGATGGGGAGATCTGGGGATGTCATGGGCACTTTGATCCATTGAAGGATATGTTGATAGACTTATTGAAATTGGAAAATCTATGACCTTAAGATGGAGGTGAAGGTCCCTACTTGGTTCAACGGTAGGTAGGGCATAGAATCTATTTGTAAACAAATTGACAGGTTTGTGGTGAACTCTCAACTGTTACCTCAGATGGGGAATTGGAAGGCATTGATTGGGGATGTTATTTTTTCTGATCATAAGCCCATTATCCTGAGTCGGAACTTTTCTAAGGCTATCGGAGGGGTACCCTTCAAGTTCAACCAAACCTGGTTAAAGGACTCGGATTTTATAAGTTTGGTTCATGAACATTTGAGTTCGAACCCTAGGACTAAACATTCTTCGGCGATGAGCTACATTATGGGTCTGATGAGAGGGCTCAAGAAAAAGGTTAAGAGTTGAGAACGCAGGAAGAAGACTCTTCTTAAAGAAAAATTAGTAAATCTGGAGGTGGAATCTGCCCGACCGATGAAGTGTATAGAAGAAGACATTCCCAGTGCTGATATTTGGGATAACCTTAAGAGGTTGGAAAGAGAGAAATGAGACATCCTCCTTGTTGAAGAACAATTCTGGAGATTGAAGAGCAGGGCGGTTTGGCTCAGGGAGGGGGATAAGAACTCTAAGTTCTTTCATGCTTTTGCGAACAAGCGGAAAAGCTCCAACACCATTTGGAAGATTGAGGAGGTTGGTATGTCGTTACACTCCATTGAAGACATACAAGAGGCTGTTATTCAATATTTTGAAGGCCTATTTAAGGAAAGGGGGGAAGATCACTTCCAAGATCAGCTGTGGGTGCTGGAGAAGATTCTCGTGATGTTTGATGATAATAGGCTGAAGGCATTTTTTAGGCATATATCTGAAGCTGAGATTCTCTCTGTGATGAAATCCCTTACAGTTTACAAAAGTCTGGGGCCAGATGGCTGGACCCCGGATTTTTTTTCTTCATTTTCTGAATTTTTTGTGCCCATAATTTCAGATATGGCGAATGATGCCAGGAGGAAATGTTTGATCAGTGGAGCTTTAAATTCTACGTTTTTGGTGCTCATTCCCAAAAAATCTGGACCTAAATTTCTTAAGGATTATAGACCGATTTCTCTCTGCAATACGCTGTATAAATTTATCACTATGACCATTGCGGAGAGACTTAAAGGAGTGCTAGCTGACTTTATCTCGCTTGAACAGTCGGGGTTTCTAAAAGGAAGATGCATTCATGACATTGTGGCTTCGGCACAAGAAGTTATCCATTCCATACATTCCAAGCGGTTAAAAGCTCTGGTCATGAAGATTGATTTGAGCCTGGCCTATGACCGTATTGATTGGGGATTCCTGAGGTTGCTGATGTACAAGATTGGTCTAAATAGGGCAATGATCAATTGGGTTATGGGATGCTCGACAAATTATTCTATGGCAATGATCATCAATGGGGTGGCTTCTCGGTTTTTCAAACCTAGGCGCAGCCTAAGACAAGGATGTTCTCTGTCACCTTTATTGTTCATTCTGGTCATGGACTCTCTTAGTACGAGAATTATACATGATGTTGTCCTGGGTCAACTTAGAGGCATTGCGATATCTAAGGTAAGGGAAATCAGTCACAATCTATTTGTTGATGAAATATTTCTTTTTGGCATGATTCACAGGGTTGTATGGATTGCATTCCATGATTTATTTAACAAGTTCTGTGCGGCCACGAGTATGATGGAAAACTACACTAACTCGTGCATCTACTATGAGAAAGAAGGGGATAATGAGGTCTCAGAACTGGTCAAGGAGATTTGTGAAGTTTTCAATTTTCAAAATGCGCCATTGGGAGAGGGGTTTAAATACCTGGGCTTCATGCTAAAACCAAACAATTATTCTACTAAGGATTGGAAATGGATGGTTGAAAAAACAAAAAAAAGGATAAGGGGCTGGTCCATCAAATGGTTATCCAAAGGTGGCAGAATCATTATGATTCAGGAAGTACTTTAGCAGCTTGTGGTCTATTGGGCTCATATCTTCATTATTCCAAAGAAGATCTTGCACAGTGTCAGAAGAGTTATGATGAATTTTTTATGGACCGGAAATTATTCGAAAGGAAAGTATCATTTGACAAGATGGTCATCGATCATGAAGCCCAAGCATTTTGGAGGCTGGGGTTTGAAATATGTAGTTGATATTGGGAAAGCACTCTTGATTAAGTCATTCTAGAGGGGTATCATGTCTGATGGAATTTGGAGTGAGATCATAAGGTTTAAGTATTTAAAGGAGAATGGTTTGGAAGAACTGCTGATGCTGGGTTGGAAAAATCAAAAGGGTGAGTCCATCATCTGGAATGGTTTTAAACTGATTTGGCCAAACTTAAATGTTTTCCTATCATGGAAATTCGGGGATGGGGGGAAGATCCTCATTGGTCAACCAAATATTTGGGGAGGTTTGGAACCTTTTGGTGTGCAACTGATTGATTTCCTTAACGCCAAGGGCATTTTATTCATGTGTCAAATTGTTGAAGATATGATCAATGGCATCCCACGCTGGAGTACTGTGGAGGCCTTACAGATTTTGAACCATTTGGTCCAATATTGGAATGCTTACACTCTGGATCTGAGGAGAAGAGGACTCATGCGTAATCAAGGAGGAGACAGGGTGATCTGGAATGGTCCGATGAAAAATGGCATGCTAATTGTTGAAGATATTTATGAAAAACTTATTTCCAATTCAACACAGGAACATGAGAGTAGATTTTATATGGGAATTTGGGAGAATAATGCACAATTTAAAATGAAACTGTTCTTATGGCTTGTGCTGAAGGGTAGAAACTTAACATGGGAAAATTTGAGGAGAAGAGGGAAAATAGGTCCAGGAGTGTGTAGACTATGTATGAAGGCGGGTGAAGATAACCAACATCTTTTCTACAGATGCTCTTTTGCCAAGAATGTTATTCAAGGAATTTGTATTTTTTTTAGAAATAACTTCCCCCGGCTGGAAAACACTTCAGATTTCATCAGCTGGGGTCTTAAGAGAAATAAAAACATGAGAAACATTCCGGTCTTGTTTCACTGGTCCATTTGGACAAACCAGAATTTTCAGATCTTCGAAGAGATAAGAAGCAGTCCTGAGGAGACTACCAAACAAATCATTAATTCATGGGACATGATTAAGAGTGCATAGAAGACTCCGGATGACCTCTCCAGACGCATGAGACTGGTAGAAATGCATTATCTTGCCAGAGTTTTTGATGGTGCTTCTCAACACTCCAGATGCGAGTGCGGATTTTGGTTGAGGATTTCGCTTCAATGCCACTAGAATATTTTTTGGAATGGGGGAGATGGGACGAACACAAGGGTAGAAGTCATTGCACTGTGGGGACTACTTTGGTTTGCTTCTATGCTTTGTATTGAAGACCTTTGGGTGTATGGGGACTCGAAGGTATTGATCGACCACCTAAACAAGGAAACAATTTTCTCCCCATGACATATGACTTCCTGGATGGAGCGCATAAATATGGTGATGAGATCTTTCAATGGAATAAAACTACAAAACATCTACAGGGAAAAAAACTCACAGGCGGACAGACTTTCAAAAATGGGATTGCAAGGAATTTTTGGGACTATGAATTATGAGATGATGGACAGTGACGGGCATGGAGCTCTCGGCTCGGTTCTGAACTATGCTTCTCATTGTGACCAGTCCAGAATTCTCTGACTCTGACCGTCTTCTTATCGAGTTGGGTATATGTTTTTGTAATTACGCTAATATAGTACGCTTTTTAGGTGACCGCACATTGAACAATTTTTTTTGCTTTCTGCTACTGGTAATTTTGGGTTTCTTTTTGTTCTGGTAGGAATATCTAGGCATGTGTGGATGTAAGGCTCGTGCATAGTATAGGCTTATCAGTTCTTGTTATCATTTTTTGTTTTCTCGAAGATGGATAAGGATTTCATGTAACTCAATGTTTTCTAGACAATGACTATTGCGGCTTCTCATGTTATTAAGTTTGAACTGACACATAATATACGCTAGAGTTTTTTTCTATTTCAAAAGAAAAGCTCCACAAAAATTGTATGCCCTTGCTAGAAAATTGTGCACCCTGGCTGGAAAATCGAGTCCAAGCAACTATTATATCTAGTAGGAAATCACATGACCTAGATGGAAAATCATGTGCACTAGCCTGAAATTTTTTTCGAAGCTCATGACTATCAAACACTCACATGAAATTGTGTCCACAATGCAGTCAGAGAAAATCATATATTTTCTCTTAAAAAAAATACTGGTAATCTCTTGTAATATTCCTGCAAAAATCCATGTCGAGATTCATAAATTTTGGAGGTTCAAAAAGTCATGGGGTTGCAAACATTGTTTCTGGAGTTTCATAAACCATCTCAATAAAATTTTGAGGCAGAAAAACATTAAATATGAGGTTGCAAAACATTAAACCCATGAATGCAGTTGCAAATTTCTTTATTACTTTAAATTTAGGAATTTTGAGTATTTTACCTTCCCAAATATCCTTTTTGGCACACTCGCTGATTGATTTCCATGCAAAATTTTGTTGACCAATTATCATTCACAATAGACCTGAAAGAAAATTTAGTTTGGAAACAAATGTATGGCATCGAATTGTGTAAGCAGGAAAACCAACAACGCGAAGGTTTTGAAAGTGATTTTGACCTCACCAAGATAATTACTTACCTGCACCTTGTCCCACAAATTTCCCCATGTATGAAAAACTTACTTTACCATCCACTTTACTGTAAATGCAAGAAGCAACCCTCACTGGTCACTTTCCATCAAAAGGCATAGATCGAACATGCGGTCAAATCCAAGCTTTGGAAATAGCCCAAACTTGAAACAATCCCAATTCAGTTGTTTGGATACAATTTTGATGCTTTCCATATCCTCTTAAAAGCACAAAAACCAAAAATTTCAAAAAGAATCAACACTAACAATACAAATGAGACTAAACGAGCCAGAAATACAAATCTATAGTTGTAGTCCATTAGTTTTGGTACCACACATGAAATTTTTAGAGTGCAAAATAACATTTCATGAACAACCCATTTGGCATCTAGCACAAATTCCTACGAAATGGGAGACAAAACCAAACAGGTACTCTTGTTGGAACCTTCTATTTTTGGTCAGAGTATAGTGAGTGAGGTACCACCCATTAGGACATAAAAATCCTGGACCTCATCTAAAAGTTGTCCATCCTCCTTGTGCTCAGTGAGGAATGAGTGAAATCATTTTCCATAATAAAAGTGATTTAAAGAGATTTTATTTTATAGTGTCTTGTGAATCTTTATCCACACATCCAAGGCCAAGTCTCATTAAATTTCCTAATGAGTATGTTGATTCTAAAAATTAGGGCTTTGTTAATAGGGATCCCTTCACAATCGATCTATCAAACCTTTTGATAGCAGCTTAAGCAAATGGGCAAGAAAGGAAGCTTGAGCTTCCTCCCATGATGTTGGCCATTGGCAGAATATGGGAACAAGACAAGAGTTTCAGAAGTAATTTCCATCATTTATAGCCAATAGAAAGAAAAAATAAATAGGAACCCCAAAGAGTAGGCATTAAGAATATTGTAATACTACGGCCTCATACAAGAACAACTCTATAGCTTCACACTTAGTAAATTGATCATAAATTCTTGAGCGAGTCTATTAGTTATCTATAAATTTAAAATTATGGCTGAAATATTGAAATCTGTAATTGAAAATTAAATCATGAATATCAAAATAGAGTTGTGATTGTGACATTTTCATCATCACAATTAATATCGTTCACTTTTTAGATAACACTTCAATTTTTTTTTCTTAGCTCTATATGTTACTATTATTCAACTTAACTTTCTACACAAATTCAATAATTTATATAGAAATATATATACATATAAATTAAACAGCGACCCCAATTTCCTGCCCACACACCACCATGACCATTTTTTAACCTAACACACCCACGCCCACACCTGCACACCCTGGCTACCTAGGGGATAGCCCTTACTATGCCAAATAGGTCAAAACCGAATATGAGAAAAGAAATACAATTTTAGAGAATGTAAACAAAAACCTTTGTAGCCCAACAACAGATATAATCATCAACAAAGAAGCCATGAACAAATACCAAGATCATGTCAATCTTGAGGTTACATCATATGCAAATATCAAATAGATCTAGACTGCACCAAGACAATACAAAAAATATTATTCTAAGTGTCTAGTATAAATTGGCCAACATTCACATGAGTCTATATCAATCTCTCAATATCCATGTATTGATAGTCACCTCAATTTGCAGCACATAGGGAGCTCATGGAGCTCTTTTATGGGTTTTGTATGAAGGAAAACCATACTAATTTTTCTATGATTCATCCTTTCTCTACATAAAGTAACATCATTGTAGAAAGTACTTCCTGACATTCTAGCACCAAGAAAAGATTCTTGCGCCAAGATAATGATTATTTCATCTACGAAAAGAAGGGTCAATTGGCATTGTAGGGATTCTGGTGAGAAAAATAAAGTAGGTAAAGACCGATGCCATCAAACCCTACCTCGATACCTGCATTGTTTGTGAAAAAAATCACACTGATTTCTAACGGAAGTGCACCACCGACCTCAGGCACTATCTATGCCATTCAAAGAGACTGGACGAAAAAGAGTAGAAATGCAAGGTCTACCATACAAACCATGAGGGGGGGATGCTGGGTTGAAAGTTGATGCGTCTTGCAACAGAAACCTTCTTCCCACCTAAGGATATTCTGACATGGATGAATTTCTTCCACACAATCTTTTGTAGATAGAATGACATGCTTTGTGAATATTAATAAAGAGAACAAATTATTTTAATTTAACCAGTATACCCATTTTTACTGCCAGACTTGAAAGGAATAAAAAATAGGGATAAAAGGAATGGAATTCAATGTTTTGAGAGAATCTACTGCCTCAAAAGAGAGATACAACGATGTGAGGGGACTCCAGAGACCGTAAATGGATGTCAAAGGTTTAAATATAACTTGTACCTTGAAAAATGCATGCAAAGATCTGATTTACCTTTACATAATCATAACAAAAGAAAATCATTTGTACATGTTAGAAGAGAAAACCGAAACAAAGGGAATTTATGTGGCTTATGTGCAGAGCATCTTTCAAGCTGGTATATTACAACAACGAAAGTTTAGATTTGGAAAAAATTTAAAATATCACAGAGAGTGTTTAAGAAAACACGCAATTTTGGATATGAATATTTTTTTTGGTTTTGCTAAAAATGTTAAAGTCACCTTTGTACCTCGTGCAGGTAGAAAACAGAGTACAAATAGGGACAGTGTACATTTATGTGCATTTAACACAGGAATGGAGAAACCGTAAGGAGGAATTAAATGTTTATGGGCCGCAGCCACCATTACAGAGATGAATTTATGTTTATGGATGCAACCATTTTTGCAGAGGAGAAATTGAAGACTTTCGTGGTTCAAACCATGCAACAAAAATTTTATTAAAGAGAAGTCATTTCGGGCTTTTAAGCCCTCAACAACCACAAACATAGTTTTTTTTTGTTTAAGCGCGCCAAGTATTTTAATTTTTGAATGGGCCATGTCATCTATGGTCCCCACACTTCATCGCCCATCGCCAAATATTGTTTTAGTGTCTTGTTGATGAGAAGCGCCAATGCGATGCGATGTTGCGATATCGCACATCGCATATCGCAACGGATGAGTGTTACATACCACAACAAATATCACCGCCGATGTTGCGATACGATGTGGTCCCCACATCCATCGCACATCGCAAACACTTATCGCCATCCGCCCAAACCGTAGGTTCATTGTTATCACCGCAATGCGATGTGGTCCCCACCACCATCGCAATACTTTATACGCATCGTTAGCACACACAGCATGATTATTCTTGTTATCTACCAATGCGCCAATGCGATCTTCGTCGTGGGGTCCATCGCAACATCACTCATTGAGGATTTCAAGGTCCATTCTTGAGGCTTGTTGTTCACAATCATAGGTGCGATGTGGGCTCCACTCGCATATCGCGCAAATAAAAGTTTTGTTTAAAGTTTATGTTCAGGCAGTGTATTAAGGTTTTGTTTAAAACCTTTTATGTTTTGCTTTATGTTTTTTTTATATAACGTCGTGCCATATATATAAAGTAAAAGAGGCCCATAGTTTTATTGTAATGTTATTTTTTTGTGTCAAGAAAAGCATGCAGATAGAGAAAAGCACAGTAAGACCAGAGAGCACTGTTTTGTACATTTTGAGAGACATAGAGAATTTTTTTTTTAGCACTGCGTCTGTAGCAGTCAAGTATTTTGTAATCCCACTTCTGTGGAAGAAATTTGTAATAGTTTTTTTGTTGTTTGTTGTTGAAATAGAAAGCATTTTATGCCATCTCTGTCCAGCACTTCTCTGTGTTAATAGAGGAGAAATTTATTCTCCCTGTGTGTTTGGAATATTCAGAAATTCCAACATGGTATTAGAGCTTATCCAAGCTCTTTGAAGGTGTCAAAGAAGCTGAAGGAAGGAATATTTGTTGCAGCAGTTCTGCAGCAGCGTGAAGGCTCAACAGAAGATTAAGTCAAGGTATTTCTAAAAAAAAAATAGAGTTGTTGTTTTGTTTTAAAGAACAGTCCTAAAAAACAAAGTTTTGTCTTTTAAAGAAGGAAAGACGGATTGTTTAAAAAAAAACACAGTCAAGTTTTATTTTAGAGTTTAGTTTAGAAGCAATGGCTGGACCAAGCACTAGTATGAATATTAAAATATAGGCACTCCACAATTTAATGAATAATTATGATTATTGGGCCATTACCATGAGGAGAGCCATGTTTTCCTCCCAGGACTTATGGGAATTTGTTGAAGACGGTTTTGAAGAACCAGTTGATGAACAAGAGTATAATGCCTTAACAAAGGAAGAGAAAGATCCGCTGAAGAGAAATAGAAAGAAGGACTCTAAAGCCCTCTTCTATCTCTATCAAGCAGTACATGAGAGTGTGTTTCCAAGGATAGCAGTAGCTAAGAGATCCAAGGATGCATGGGATACTATGAAGAGAGCCTATTAATGTATGGAGAAAGTGAAGACAAAAAAACTACAATCGTTGAGGAGAGATTTTGAAACTCACTATACGAAAGAGTCTGATAACATAAACTCATTCTTCACACATGTGATTGGGATGGTCACACAGATAAGGTCCCATGGAGAAACACTTGAAGAAAGAAGGAATGTGGAGAAAATATTTAGGAGCCTACCCTCAAGGTTTGATGTTATTGTAACCACCATTGAAGAGACAAAGGATCTCTCAAAGTTCACAGTAGATGAACTTCATGCATCACTGATGACTCGTGAATAGAGATTGGGAAGATCTATAAACCCATCTCTAGAGCATGCCTTCAAGACCCAAATGCCTTTTAGAAGAGGAAGAGGTCAAGGCAGAGGAAGAGGAAGAGGCAGAAGCCAAAATAGAGGAGGAAGAAACAACCCTTCACATTCACATGGAAGGAGAAACAATCAGAATCACAGCCAAGGCCAAAGAAGCAGCTAACAAAGTGGAAACCAACATGCTCAAGGACAAAGGTATGAAAAATCTAATGTCCAATGTCATTATTGCAAAAAATATGGGCACTATGCCAATGAGTGTAGGAAAAAGCAAAATGACATGAATAATAGGCAGAATGCTAATGTAGCAAGAGAAGAAAAGAACCCAAAGAATGTGTTGTTAACATGTAATGTAGCACAAGATAGACAAAATGATGATGTATGGTTCTTAGATTCAAGCTGCAGTAATCACATGACTGGAAACATAGCAATGTTTGCCAATCTTGATGAAGAAGTTAAATCAGAAGTAACAACAGGAACTGATACTAAAATTTTTGTCAAAGGAAAAGGCAGAGTTAGTATCCTTGCAAGAAATGGTGAGCAGAAATTTGTGCCAGATGTGTACTATGTTCTTGGCTTGAAGTGTAATCTTTTGAGCGTTGGGAAGCTCATAAACAAAGGTTACAATGTAGTTTTTAAAAATGATGTGTGCACAATAATGGACATACCTCCAAGCAAGAAGATTATTGCTGAAATACAAATGAACAACAATAGAATGTTTCCACTCAAGCTCAATACTGACTTGAAGGGAAAAGGAAATAATGTAGCAGTTATAACTCAAGAGGTATTTCAAAAGGAAGTGGAAGATGAGAATTGGTTATGGCACTTGAGATTTGGACATCTAAATTTCGGAGGTCTAAATTTGTTGCACAAAAAAGGAATGGTGAGAGGACCACTATTGATTGAGAAACTAGATAGCCTATGTGAAGGCTGCATCTTGGGAAAACAACACAGAGAAAACTTTCCATCAGGAAAGAGCATAAGGGTGAAATCACCCTTAGAAATTATCCATTCAGATTTATGTGGGCCGATGCAAACATCATCAGTATCGAGCAGCAATTACATGCTGACTTTCATTGATGATTTCACAAGAAAAGTATGGGTTTATTTCTTGAAATGTAAGAGTGAAGTCTTTTCAAAATTTTACCACTTTAAAACTCTTGTAGAGAAACAAAGTGGGCAACATATCAAAATTCTTAGAACTGATAGAGGAGGTGAGTACATCTCAAAATAATTTATGCATTTTTGCAGAGAAAATGGCATACATAAACAATTTACCACAAGGTACACACCGCAGCAAAATGGAGTTGTTGAAAGGAAGAATCGAACCATAATGGAAATGGTGAGAAGTATGCTAAAGGAAAAACACTTGCCAAATGAGTATTGGGAAGAAGCTACAAATTGTGCTGTGTATATTTTAAATATATTCCCAACAAAAGCTATAATGAACAGAGTTCCAGAAGAAGCGTGGAGTGGCAGAAAACAAGGATTCACCCACATGAGAGTTTTTGGGTGTGTGGCTTATGCACACATACCAGATCAGCTGAGAAAGAAGTTGTACAGTAAGGGGGAGAAGTGCATCTTCCTTGGATATTGTGAAGAATCAAAGGGATATAGATTGTATAACCCATCCACTAAGAAGTTGGTTATAAGAAGAGATGTGCAATTCATTGAAGAGGAAGCATGGGATGGACGCATTGAGAAAAAAGTCAATGTCAAAAGTTGTTTGTCTCATGATGAAGATGAGGAAAATGTGGCTGAAAATAATACCTCATCGGTAGCACAACCTCCACCAACACAAGGACAACAAGGGACACCTCAAGCAAGAGTAAGAATACCCTTGAGAAGAAATGAGAGTGCTTCTCCAAGTACACCACATGGAGCAGATTTGAGTGCTTCTTCAAGCACATGTACACCAAATGAAAGAGGAACAAGATTAAGAAATTTAAATGAAATTTATGAAAAAGAAGCAGCAAATGAAGGTATGAACTCCTTATTTGCTTTGTATTGTCATGTTAATGATCCTATTCATTTTGAAGAAGCCATAAAAGATAGGAAATGGATAGAAGCAATGGATGAAGAAATTAATGCAATAGAAAAGAACAAAACATGGGAGTTGGTTGATCTCCCAGAAGGTAAAGAAGTCATTGGAGTAAAATGGGTCTACAAGACCAAAAGTAATGCTGAAGGTAAGATTGAAAGGCACAAGGCTAGACTTGTTGTCAAGGGATATAAGCAACAACATGGAAGAGACTATGAAGAAAATTTTGCACCAGTTGCAAGAATGGAAACAGTGAGAGCAGTGATGTCTATAGCAACACAAAACAAATGGAAAGTATACCAAATGGATGTAAAATCAACATTTTTAAATGGAGTGTTAATGGAAGAGGTTTATGTTGAACAACCTCTAGGATATGAGAAAAAGGGCCAAGAGCACAAAGTTTGCAGATTGAAGAAAGATATTTATGGGCTGAAGCAAGCACCAAGAGCATGGTATAATAGGATAGATTCCTATCTACTAGAAAATGGGTTTGAAAAATGTGAAGGATAACCCACATTATACATCAAAGAAAAATATTGTAAGATGCTCATTGTTGTTTTATATGTTGATGATGTAATCTTTATAGGTAATGATGATTACCTCATTGAAAATTTTAAAATAGTCATGAAATATGAATTTGAAATGATTGATATGGGATTTTTGAGATACTTCTTAGGAATAGAAGTAGAGCAAAATGAAAATGGGATTTTTATCTCACAAGAAAAGTATGTTAATAAAGTTTTAGAAAGACTTAATATGCAGGAGTGCAAGGCAGCAATTAATCCCACAGTAATGGGATTGAAGTTGAGAAAAGATGACAACAAGAAGAATTTTGATCCAAGCTTGTGTAAGAGCATAGTTGGTAGCCTCATGTATTTGACTGCAACTAGGCCAGATATTATGCATTCTATTAGTTTGATTTCTAGATTTATGGAGAGGCCAAAAGATGCACATTGGCAAGCAGCAAAGAGAATTATGAGGTATGTAAAAGGAACTAAAAATTATGGTATTTTGTATACTACTTTAGAAAATTCAAAATTAATTGGTTATACTGACATTGATTGGGCTAGAAGTATTGATGGCCGGAAAAGTACTTCTGGTTGTGTTTTTCATATGGGTTCAGGAGCCATTTCATGGGCTTCTAAGAAACAACCTATTTTAGCATTATCTACAACAGAGGAATAATATGTGGCAGCTACAGCAACAACGTGTCAAGTAGTATGGATGAGAAGAATGTTGAGAAGTTTATGTCAAGAATAGGTAAAGGGCACAGTGATATATTGTGACAATAGCTCAACTATTGAAGTATCAAAGAATTCCGTGTTTCATAAAAGAACAAAACACATAGATGCTAAGTTTCACTATATTAGAGAATTTGTGAACAATGGAGAAATTGTTTTATAGCATTGTAGAATAGAGGAGAAATTTGCAGATATACTGACAAAGCCATTGGGGCAAAAGAGTTTTGAATATTTAAGAAAATGCCTAGGTATGAATGATAACCCAGTAGCTAACTTTAAGGGGGAGCGTTGAAAATGTTAAAGTCACCTGTGTACCTCGTGCAGGTAGAAAACATAGTACAAACAGAGGCAATGTACATTTCTGTGCATTTAACACAAGAATGGAGAAACCGTAAGGAGGAATTAAATGTTTATGGGCCGCAACCACCATTGCAGAGATGAATTTATGTTTATGGGCATAGCCATTTTTGTAGAGGAGAAATTGAAGACTTTTGTGGTTCAAACCACGCAACATCAATTTTATTAAAGAGAAGTCATTTCGGGCTTTTAAGCCCTCAACAACCAAAAAAAGAGTTTTTTGTTTGTTTAAACGCGCCAAGTATTTTAAGTTTTTAATGGGCCATGTCATCTATGGTCCCCACACTTCATCGCCCATCGCCAAATATTGTGTTAGTGTCTTGTTGATGAGAAGTGCCGATGCGATGTGATGTTGCGATATCGCACATTGCATATCGCAACGGATGAGTGCTACATACCACAACAAATATCACCGCTAATGTTGCGATGCGATGTGGTCCCCACATTCATCGCACATTGCAAAAACTTATCGCCATCTACCCAAACTGCAGGTTCATTGTTATCACTGCGATGTGATGTGGTCCCCACCACCATCACAATCGCACATCACATCTATCTGCCCACTTCTTATGATTATGCTTGTTATCTGCCGATGCGCCAATGCGATCTTCACCGTTGGGTCCATCGCAACATCAATCATCACCAGTTTCAAAGGTCCATTCTGCCAAAGCCGTTGTTTTGTTGATCACCAATTGCAATGTGAGCTCCACTCGCATATCGCGTAACTAAAATTTTTGTTTAAAGTTTATGTTCAGACAATGTATTAAGATTTTGTTTAAAAACCTTTTATATTTTGTTTTATGCTTTTTTTTATAATGTCGTGCCGTATATATAAAGTGAAAAAGGCCCATAGGTTGATAGTAATGTTATTTTTGCTGTGTAATGAAAATCCCGCAAGAAAAGAAAAACACAGTAAGACCAGAGAGAACTATTTTGTGCATTTTTAGAGACAGAGAGAAGTTTTTTTGAGAGCACTACATATGTAGCAGTCAATTATTTTGTAATCCCACTTCTGTGGAAGAAACTTGTAATATTTTTTAGTTTGTTGATGAAATAGAAAGCATTTTATGCCATCTCTGTCCAACATTTCTCTGTGTTAAAAGAGGAGAATTTTATTCTCCCTGTGTGTTTGGAATATTCAAAAATTCCAACAGGTTTAAGATTCATATGAAAGCAGGAGAAAGAAACCCTAACTTGATCACTAGTGGTAGAAACCAAACGATATTGCAGCATTTTTTTGGCATTTTACTATACTCTGAACTACACATTGTTCCAGAAAATGGCTAAGGTTCAATTCTTGATTGGTAAATTAGGCCTTATCGAGGTTAAATTCTGACCTTGATGAAATAATTAAGTTCCACCATTTTAATCCTTCCTGGCGATGTACCCTCATAATAGGATTACTCAGAAAATCAGCCTCATGGAGAACATCGACAAGGCAGTCAGGGAAAAAATGCCAGCAGAGGAGACTTTCGAGCATTTCGAATTGTTTTCGGTTGAATTAGTTCTGTTGCCCGAACCAGTCGGCGGTGGAAGGACGATAGAGGGAACCCAAGACACGATTTTGGGAACCGACAACAAATTAATCGGAGGAATATTAATGTCATAATCTGCAAGAGGTTAGTAATATGTGCATAGATGTCATGCCTAGGGTAAAAATCTCGACGGAAATTAGAGGTTAACTGATTCAAAAAAAAAAAATCCTATCAACCTAATAAATATATAAATCGTCTGCCATATTTTAAATAAATGACAATTTACCACTTTATAAATCAGCAAATCATTTTAAATGAGGTCGATTTAATTTTCCTTCATAATTTACCTGCACCCGTCAAGAAATAATAAATATATCAACTAAACAATAAATATTATAATCATCATTTAAAAAATATATAAATCGTCTACCATATTTTAAATAAATGACAATTTACCACTTTATAAATCAACAAATCATTTTAAATTAGGTCGATTTAATTTTCCTTCAAAATTTACCTGCACCGCTCAAGAAATAATAAATATCTCAACTAAATAAATATTAGATTGATTTAATTTTTCTTCAAAATTTTCCCTCACAGCTCAAGAAATAATAAATATCTTAACTAAACAATAAATATTATGATCTTCATTTAAAAAATATATAAATCGTGTAAGATATTTTACATGAAGTTGACGTATCCAACTTGCACAACGCACCAGATTATGTCTAAATATCATTTATGAATATAATAGATAAAAATGGACAAATTGGTGGAATGTTTTTGGTAAACGCTGCAACTTGCGAGATCCGAGGCCAACATGATGAAGAAATAGATAATTCATATTCATCTTAAGGCAACACATAAAGTCAAGGTGCATGAAAATTTGAGGTGAGGGTAATTGATTGATGCTCACCTAGCCAAATGATAATTTATTTTCTTCTGTGAAAGTGTACTTGAGTAGAAAATGGGTATATGAAACAGATTTTGAAGCTTATCCTTTACCAAATAAGTATATCGCCTAATAATAATAACATTCGATTCCGTTAAAAGTGGCGAGACTTACAGGTCTTCTTGTATTTCGGTTGTTAAAGTTCAGTGAATCTGACCCATTTTGGTTAACAATTATTCAAAGGCAGAAAGGAAATTATTTAACGAAATTAACGTGTGGATGGAAAGCTATGCGTTGAAGTTGTCTTTTTAAACCCATATAGCTTTGTAGCTTTACTCTATTTGAATTGATGTTGTGTTGTGAGGTTGTACTCAATATCGGCGGCTTGTTGGCTGACGAAATTTTAGTTTCAGTATATTCGCTGTGTTTGAACAACACAAATTTGGTGGTTTTAGTATAGGGGGTTTTAGTAGTATTAAGGGGATGAGTGAAAAAAAGAAAAATTGGGCACTAGTTTCTAGGGAGAGATTATGTTTTCTCAAAAAATTAGGACTTGGTCTCTTAGATCTGGAAACTCTAAACACGGTCCAAGGAGCTAAAATTTGGTGGTGCTGGTTGTTATAGCTTAAAAAGCCACCCCATGTGCAAGTCAAGTAGACAAGCATATCGTTTTCCAAGTCAGAGGATCGAGTTGTGACTCGTGAAACATCAAAAAATAGTGTTTTAGGGATCAACACACTTTTTCAGTTGTAGGAATCAAATGAGAGGGCCTCTTAATGCACCCTCCTAGTGTTGAGGACTGAAACATAACGCTATCAACACCCTCTCTACACTAGAGTTCTGAAACAAAGTCAAAATTCAACTAGATAAGCTTAGATTTAGTAAAAATTAATAACTTTGATTAAAATTATCATTGTTGATTAAAATAATGATTGATTTAGTAAAATCTTAATCATCGCCTTGATATTGTTAAGAAAGTGTTTAGGTCCAATGAAGGCCAATCATGATTTAAATCTATATAAACATATAGCTATTCACCAGTCACATGGAGAAAAATGAACTTATACCAAAATTCTGTCAATGCTGCTACCTTGATAAACTTGTGCAGTGAGCATAGAGGTTAGGGAGAAAGTCAAGGATAGATGCTTGGAGGACTCGCTAATGTACCCCAGTTATATCAAATAACAATTGTAACGAATATTTCCCATTATTTCTCACTCATTTTCATTGAATTTTCTGTGTTTGATATATATGTTTCGCACTAATATTGTTTTGCACGAAGATTGTATTAGTTTCTTTCTTTGTGTGTAGGTGATCTAGGAAATCTAGGAGCAAATATCTCAAAGGAGTTCTTCCTAGAGCTGACCTTTTCAAATAATGTTAAGGATCTAGTATTTAAAGGTATGTATACTACCTCCTTGTAAATTTAGATGTGCTTGGGATTTTCTACTTTCTTTGTTTCACGTCTTCGTTCACACACACACCTTCTAGGAATGCTCTTGGGAAAAGCTTGTTGGGATTCAATTAACCTACTACTGTAGGTGAAATTATCTCTTAAAAATTGTTTGCAAGAAGATAGGGACTTATGGAAAAAAATATGGTATAGTAAATACAACAACCACATTTTTATTTAACAACACATCCGCACAACTATTTTTCTAATGGGCTCATCTATTTGGATTGCAAAGGAAAATATTTAGTATAATAACACTTATTTTGGGAATTCAAAGATGGGAAACCTACTCACTTTTGGGATCATTCTTGGCATCCATTTCCTAATATTTCTTCCCAAGACCATATTGAAGATATATATTATGCTACAAAATCTCATTGGAATATTCTTATGTATAAATGCTAAGAAAGCATCTTCCCAGAGATAAATTATTACCAATAGAAATATCTCTCTTCCTAGGACATCTCATTACCAACCCTAGCTCTTGAACATATCAAGGAAACTTTTCTAAATTGGAAAATCCACTTTTATAAACACTAAACCTCACTTATTTGCATACAATCAGACTCACACTCAAAATAAGCAGCTATGGTCTAAAATTCAGTGTTAGATGCATTGGCCCAAGATAAGTTGTTTTCTTAGGATTATCCTCATTAGAAAAACATTAACCTAAGGTACACTTTTTTTGAGGGGTTATGTAGGTCCCTCACTCTATTTCTTAGGTTGAGTTAGTGAAGAAAACCATGAACATATTTTCAACACTTTTCCTTTTGTCCTAATATCTATGGATCCATTTCTTCACTCTCGTTAAACAAAATTTATGAATGGAGACTTACCCCCTTGTGTTGACCATTAATTGGTATTTTTCCCTATTTTGCAATCCCATTCTTAATAAATCTTGGATTCTAGCACTTGGTTTTGTCCTAGGGATTCTCTATAAAGAATGTAATTGTTGAGGCATAAAAAGGTATCTTTTAACACCTATTTATCTCACATTAATTATCAATCCGGGAGCGACTTTTTATTTCAAGAGTGTACTCTGTCTGAGGCTGCAATTCATCCAAGAGGAATGCTGTGAAGATGTAGTATAAAATATCAAATGCAAAAGTAATGAATTCTTGGAAAGAAACCTAATTACAGTGACATAAATGGAAAGACTAAACTACTTCAATCCTACAGAACATCGATCAGGGATGCAGTAGCAATAACTCTTTCCCTTAGAAATCGATGCAAGATTACCAATTCTGGGGACTTGGAAGCAAAAGCCTCTATCCTCGACAGTTGGAGATCTTAAATCAGTGTAAACAAAAGCAGATCCAAACAAAAATAACTTCAGAAACACAAACTGGAAAGGCACAACAATATTTATGCTAATCAAAGACTTGTAAATGCGTAATGAACAGAAATGAAACAACAGTGTACAAATGAACAATAATTGAACTTCTACTCTTTAATTCTGTCAACAGCCACGCAATAATCAACTATAGCAATCCATAAACAAAAGGAACAAAAATTGAAATCCAATACAGAACAACAACGCTTTATAATAACAACTGAATACTTGAACAGGAAATCGTACTTCTTGTAAAGAATAACAATGAATTTTTATTTGATCCAATTAGCAATAAACCGATTCTGAAATTCAAACAAACATTAAAAACACTTCACACAACAGAAATAAAAGGATAGAAATACAAGCAGCAGAACGATTCCACCAGGGTCAGGCCCTCAACCACCGGTGAAACGCTGCTGTGCTTTACTCCAGCGTTTGAGAAATGGAACGAGAACAAACTCTTTTATTAATCAGGCATGGATAATGTTTACAAATAGCTTGTACTCTCTTAACAAGATTCGATACACAATTCTGCAAACTACAACCAGAAAAGTCTCCCCATTCTCTCCATACACAATACATGCTTCTCCTTTTATAATCAGAAGGAGGAGAAATTAAATAGCAAATATAATCTCCCATAACAATATTGGATTTCTCCAAACAACTTGATCAACCAGAAAATACATTTCCAACAATCTTTCAACAAGAGCAAGGCGAATTTGGCTTTGCAGCTGAGATTTGGAGGACGACCGCAACAATAGAACTGAGAAAAGCGTGCTTAAAGAACCCTACGTATCTCTCAATACAGGCTGAATTTGGGCAAAATGTTCTTCTATAAAGTTAATTGGGTCCGTTTTGGACAAAACCCATGTTCCGGATTTTCTAGATTCTTCTTCATTTTCTCAAAATCTCAACCGCAAAACTGTCACTTCTTATTCCAGCGGATTTCTGAGTTGGAATATTTCATGATGATTTGGAAATCAAATATGCAATCTGGAAAATATCTTGGAGGCTAAAATGGTAAATAATATTAATAAACCATCATTGATAAAATTATGCATAATAATAATCAATTTATTAAAAATAAAGGAGAGGAATTAATATTCATCCATAAGAGCATAAATCATTATAAAATGGATTTATATGATAAATTATAATAAATGACATGATAAAGAAGAGTGAAAATGGATGAAATAAGTGTTAAGAAGTGGTCGTATTCACGGCCCAACATACTCCCAAACTGAATATATTGCATGCCCTCATGCAATCCAAAACTGAATATATTGCATGTCCTCATGCAATCCAGAAACAAAACCCTTTTGTTAACCAAGCAAAGAAAATTGTTCATCCCAATCTCATGAAATGGATGGAACAAATGCATGTTTCCTCAAATAATGAATATTCAATTTTAGCAATCTTGATAAAGGCATAACAACTTTTACAGTTGATGTTCAACCATATGTGTATGAAGTTGCAGAAAAATGTAACATAAGTAACATCAAACTTCATTAACCATTTTCTCAAAAATCAGATTGTTTGGATACATGGGTCATGAGATATATAAAAAAATGGTTGTAGGTGATAGTGCATAATTTTCGAAATTTTATGAACTAATTTAGCGTGAAATTATCTAGGTTTGTGTATTTTAATGATACTTCCAGAAATCACAAAAATTCAGTTCATAGTTTTAAAGATATATGCAAATCAATTTTTGCACTATATACAAATGAAATCGTATGCCTTAAATGAGAAAGAAAGTGGAAAACATCCATCATGTGTAGCAATTCCCCCCCCAAACTGAAGAATTAGCATGTCCTCATGCGATGCTAGAAATCAAAGAGAGGTGGTTGCTACAAGCTGTTAACATCGATGCTTGGTGTAAAACATGGAATAAAGGAGGTGTTGAGAATGAATAAGAATATCAATGGATGATAAAGAAGATTACTGACATGGTCATAAAATGAAGGAGATCAACACTCCCCCAAACTAAAAGATAAGACGTGTCTAAAAAATGGGAAGTGGTAAAGATATGAATGATGATAAATAATGCTCAATGGATGTTCATGAAATTCTCCTAAATTCATAATAAATCAGAAAATTATGCTATTTTACCTCAAGTGTTACCTCCGAAAAAAAAATGTGGAAGGACATGTAGAGACTGGCCTTTGTTGAAGCTGATGTAGGCTGAGCAGTTACTGAAAGTAATGCAAAAGGTGGAAGCCATGCAAGCATATCATGTCTGAAGAATTATGCGTGTTCACGAGCCTTCGCTGTTAATTGCAATAATGTGGTCATGCTGCGAATAGAATTTCCCCCCATGCTTGTTGTTCTCTTGTAAACAAATCACAATTATGTATGCAATTTTCTTGAATCCATAGTTTCAGTTTGAAATGGAAATAGATAAGATGCATGCAAAAAGTTCAATCAACAAAAATTCTATAGAAATGCAGTATCAACATTGTGGCAAATCAGTAAAATAAAAGAGTAGCGTACTGCACAACAATTGTACATCATAGAAAGGCATACATACTTATGATACAATCAATGAATTTATAGCATTTACTGAAATCCATGCATGTGATAAATCGTAAACAAATATATAAGCGTTTTGTAATGATTCAAGAATAAGGAGAAGGGAAATCTTAAGATAAGCATACGTACAAATGCGTTTATTACCCACTTAAACTAATGTGATCGATTTATGATGATTTTCATGTATAATAGGTTCGAAATCAAAGGTTAAAGATTCATACTTTCATCTGATATTTAAATAGAGATATAGGAAAAAGGGTTTAATATTACTATTGGTGTGTATAAATGTGACTCCAAAAACAACTTACAAAAATAGTACCCCCACTAAGAGTGAGACCAACAATAAGAGATAAAAATAGTAGCCTTGTTGAGTTGCAGAGTTGGTGCTAACAAGGTTCAAAATTAAAATGAGCATGGAAGTAAAGAAAAAATAACTATAGCCTAGTTCCATTTATTTTATTGTTTGCGAGGAGGATCAGGGTATTGATATCTTAAATTTTTATTTCCTTGGATTCCTATTTCAATGAGGAAGGGAGGAAGGGAGACCAAGAAGAATGATTATACATAGCACAAGCGTTGTTAGCTAATTGATATATGAATCAATTAACCGATTTGTTTATATGCGAGGGAATGGAAGAAGAGATTTAAGGAAGGTGTTATTTGATGAGATTTAGGGAGATTTTGAGTCTTTATCTTTTGGAAATTTTGAGAGAGGAGCATCTATAGAGGAGCTTAGTAATCAAGCAAATAACAAGATGAGAATCACCTTTGAGGATTAGGCAAGAGAAATTGAGGGTGGAGGAAATTTTGAGACCTATTTCTAAAGCTTTGAGATTTTTTGAATTATTACTATTGTGGCCAATGTAGCCAAAATATAGATGAATATTGTCTCTTTTTTTTAGCGAAAAACTCCCCCATAACCTTCAAGATCAGGGTTTCCATCGAAGGCACCATTGATGTTTAGTTTGGTAAAATTAAAAGGAGGGGAAGACAAATGCGAGAGGGAGGAGGGATTCAATGAGAGAGGAGAAGAGAAGAGTTGAGAAATATAAGAGGACATATTGAGAGTAACAAGAGTAGGTGCCTCAAAGTCTTGGAATTTCTAATCATAGGCCAACCAATTAGAGATAAGGATGGTTTATTTGAGATTATGAAGAAAGGTGTTCAAAAGAGAGAGGTTGGAGTCGTGAGAGTTGCAAAAGAACACACTTCATATATCAATTAGCTAACAACGCTTGTGCTATGTATAATCATTCTTCTTGGTCTCCCTTCCTCCCTTCCTCATTGAAATAGGAATGCAAGGAAATAAAAATTTAAGATATCAATACCCTGATCCTCCTTGCAAACAATAAAATAAATGGAACTAGGCTATAGTTATTTTTTCTTTACTTCCATGCTCATTTTAATTTTGAACCTTGTTAGCACCAACTCTGCAACTCAACAAGGCTACTATTTTTATCTCTTATTGTTGGTCTCACTCTTAGTGGGGGAACTATTTTTGTAATTTGTTTTTGGCCTCACCCTTCGTGGGGAAAAATGGTTTTTGTCTCTATTCTCATGGAATATTTTCTAATTTTGCAAGTTCTTGACTCTGTACTTTAGAGCCTCTGGACTGATTTCCAAGGTGGCAACTAGGATATTAAAATTTACCTAAAATAATATAAATTATTTCTATAGCTTATAAAAAATTTAATATATATATATATATATATATATATATTATTTTGTTAAATTATTGAAAATTTTCCTAAATTTTGGGGAAAATTTTCAAATAATTTATGTAATTTTCCACTCATACATTTAAAGCTTATTAATATTTATATATCATACAAATCATAGTTATTATGGGTTTTTGATTTCTTATATTTTTGGGGAAACAATAAGAGCTCAAATTTTTTAACAAAATCTACAAAGAAAAATATACTAGTAACATCTATAGAGGTATACATAATCTACCCTCCTCTAGATTTTAATTTATGAATTTATCAAGGAAATACATGCTCTCAACCATTAGGTTCACTCAACTTATATAATCTAATTTTAAATAATAATCAAGCTAAATGATAAATTAGCTTAGGAAACCCCCTATCAAATTTGACTATTAATATAGATAGTCCACTTTTCTAATTTTAAACCTGTAACTTGAATAAAATTAGTTAATTAAAAAATATAATTGATTGAGCATTATTACTCCAAATATATATATTTTTTTGTATTAATTAAATAAGAAGAAAAAATAAACTAAACCCAACCCTATAAGACAAATGTTGTCGGTAACATTATATTTAAAAATAATAAAATAATACTTAAATAAACAACTTAACAATTAGTAATAAGAAAAAAATCAATGTCAACAATAAATAAAATACTTTAAATTCCACCTATTCCACCTTAATTTTACATAACTTAATATAGAGAGACCAAGTAATTGAATTAATTTAATTTTAGTAGGAGTGGGATATGTAATTCCTTCACTACTTAATATGAAGTTGACAGGGGAAATGTAAAAAGTAATATTATTAATATTAGAGAATGTGTAATACATTTTATGCTCAATTGGTATGTAATATTTAAAATAAAAATATATTAATATCAAAAAATTATTTTGGTATTAGCCATAAATAAAATATTTCAATGTATATATTAAATAACATAATTTTATATCAAATTTATATAATAATTTAAATTACAATTTATCACATCTCTAGATGTAACTCTTTTACCCCCACTAATGCAAATAAAATAAAAATAAAACATTTAAACCAAGTCTTTCAAGCATTGAGTATACTCACAAAATAGTCAACGTAGAAACTTGGAAACACCAATTGTCACCCATTACGCATAAGAAATGGTAAATGATTTATATAACATGTGAATGTACAAAATCAATTCTTTACAGACTTTACATAACCTTCATAATTTGATTGTAATAGTTTCTAGGTCGACTGATATATTCGATGACGATTCATATACACCTTTACAATGTTGTTAACCCTATATTTATTACTCTGTTGGGTCACCACCCCTCCCCAACCCAGGTAGGGTTATTCACATGTCGATTAACTAGAGTCGAAATCGACCTTTCTCGATTTCTCGGCATGCGTTTACATGTCACCTCGGGATGCAAACCTGTTAGATGGATCGACGACTAGTTTTTAAACCTACGATCTATGGTGTAGGTTCACCCTGGGTGGTTGAGGTAACTGAGAACCCTATCTCGGACCAGCTGAGAGGTCATTCGGTTCTTTTTGCTCCCGCGGAAGGTGGATCTGCAACTCCTTTGGTCACCTGGCTTTTTCACCGAGGGTAAATTATCCCTTTTGCTCAATACGCTCCTTTGTAAGTGTGGTTGTTACCAAGGTGTTTAATTAACCCATTCATCAACTCATTGAGATCCTTTGCTCTTTCAACTTCAGTGTGGAGTCTGGTGATATTATCTTGGTGATTTATATTATTTTTTGGTTTTTGTATTCTGGCTTTGAACATGCCTGAGACAAACACTCGGAAATCTTCATTTTTTGGGTCATTTCTCGACCTAAGAAGTTCTCACAAACATAAGAGAATTTGCTATACGAAATTTCAACCTATGGACATATTTTTCCTATGGTTTCTTCATCACACATTCTAGGTAATATTGAGCTAGCACACCTAGTTCAAATACATTGTTATTACTATTTACATGAGGGTTTTCTTTCAAATTTCTTACTCCTTTGTTCTGCTTTCTGGTGTCTACAGGTGAAATTCTTGCTCATGTTTGACAGGTTCTGGTCTTCGAATTTCAGTTGAAAATTTCTTCCCAGGCCAGGTTAGTGTTCTATCCCTTCTCGGCTAGAATTTTCCAGCTCGACCCTTGAAATTTTTTTGATTCCCTTCGGCACGAATGTGACCAGGGACTCGATTTTCTAAATTGGTTTATATGTAAGTTTCATTTATTTTTTTTTGTATTGTTTCGTGTGTGACCTCGACACAAGAAAATTTTCAGCCTTAAAGCTTTTCTAGAATACACTAGTGAAATGGATTGTTATTATGTTTTTTTGGTGTTAAGTTGACGAGGATCTATTTCTCCAACATTGTGACTCTATCACTAAATTTCCAATTTTATCTTATTTTTGAAATTTGGGTTTTATACTGGAAATTATTTCTCTGTTTCCTCTAAAATTCCGAGCAGGGCTCTAAACTTTGGGGTGTATAATGGTTTCCTATTCTCTCTCTCTCTATATATATATATAATTTTTCTAGGATATTTAGTTCAGTTCTTCTCTAATTGTTAGCGTAGTTTCTTTCACATGTTTCTATATAAGAAGTATTAAAGAAGTACCGAAATTTGTTTAATGTTTTGAATGTCTATCATCTTGTCATAGTTCTTTTGCTATGGAAACTAAGTGCAGATAAGTCTTCGGCTCTAATATTAGGTTCAAAACTGTAATTTCCTGGGGTAAAGTATGAGAGATTGTTCTAGCAATATATTTAACGTGGAAGCTAGGAACTAACTCTCAACTTACTAGTCGTTTATTTGCACATGATGAATCCATTTATAGCATAACCTGGAACTACATTCTGGTTGTTTTTTAATCCTTCATCTGAATTTCTATTGTACTTATTGTAGTTATTATTTCATCAATTTATGTCTAACCCCACCCTTAATGGAATTCAGGGAACATTACTGATACTTGTGAGTTTTACATAGGTTGACAATTGTTGTTTCATCGTTATAAATTCTCAATTTACTATTCTCTATATTTATTAGTAATTTTTGAATAATAAGTATTCTACGCCTTGTCTTTTGGTTTTGCTATTAATATTCAACAATATAACCAGTAGCTAATATTTCTTCAACAATACATACAATAACTCATATTTATTTAATAGTACATACAAGAGCTAATATCTATGTAACAATACATACAATAGATAATATTTCTTTAACAAGACATGCAGTAGCTAATCTCGATTCAACATTGCACATGGTACGTTCATTAGTAATAGCATAGAAGTAAAAAAAAAATATTTGATAGTAGCTGGAATTTAATTATATTTTCAGTGATCAAAACCAAAAAAATGAAGAAGTTTCCTCCTAACCCATGAGATCAATCTACTTACCAATTCTTCCCCTGTGCTAACCTCGCATGTAGGGTAGTATCCTGAATTTTCATACACATATTTTTTACTTGCAACTATCTGGTTGAAACTAGACTTAGATGAAGGTAATAATACATGCGGTAGCTAATCTCCATTAAACATTGCATATGGTACCTTCATTAATAATAACAGAAAAGTAAAAAAATAATAATATTCCATAGTAGTTGGAATTTAATTATATTTTTAGTGGTCACAACCACAGAAACGAGGAATTTTCCTCCTAACTCATGAGATCACTCTACTTACTGATTCTTCTCCTGTGCTAACCTCTCATGTAGGGTAGTTTCCCTAATTTTTACACATAGAGTCTTTACCAGCAACTATCTGGTCCAAACCAGACTAAGATGAAGGAAATTTTTGTTCAAGAAAGGTATGGCTTTTCCTCTAGCCAACAAGCAGGAGAACAAAAAGGAATATTTTTTCTCTCTCAGCAGATTCCAACTTCCAATATCCTTTTGCAAATCACCCTAGGTTCATTGACACTCTTAGTTCCTTTCTTTTCCTTTTTAATATTTTTCTTTCAAGAAGAAGTTAGGGAAGGTAACAACCTGACCCATAATAGTCCAATTACCCTGAGAGGTGGTTTCAATAACTTCCTCTTCATGTGATCCCCTGTGTATGGGAATATCTCATTTTTGTAACACACACATATTTTATTTAAAATTAAATCTTAATAGGGTATCCCAAGTAACATAATGTATTTTTTTAACCACAGACAAAGAAATATTTACAATTACCAAGGGTGATGCAACCTTCCCCCTCTCAAGTAGAGCACCCTCCCAGTGTTCTCACATCTTCATAACATGCTTGGCTATGATTTTTCCATAAATTTATCATCTTCCCAAGTAGCCTCTTTTGGGATAAAGTGCTTCCACTGCGCTTTAACCTAGGTGATAGCTTGCCTCTGAAGAATTACTTCTCTCCGATCAAGTATACATAGAGGTTCGACCAGGAACTATCCATCCAATTCTACCTATACATTCATCATCAATAGTTTATATTAGTCAATATATACATATATAATTTAAAATTTTCAAAACACTCATACAAACACACTATTACCATCCTTTCCCTATATGTTTTGCCAATCAATCACATGTCTACGGTCATATATGGATTTTTTTAATAGTGAGACATGAAACACATTATGAATGTGTATTTGGCTAGGCAGGGCTAATAGATACGCAATTGGTCTAATTCGGGCCAGAATTTGGAAAGGACCATATCATCGGGGAGCCAATTTAACGCAACTTCCCCAATGAAGGGTTCTCTTCTTGGGCTTGAATCAAACATATACATGTTATCCAACCTGAAACTCTCTATAATTGTGCTTTATATCAACATACATTTTATGTCTATCTTGGGAAGCTTTTAGGTTTCCTGTTACCTTCTTTACTGCCTCCTCCATCTCCTTCAATAAATCTGACCCCAACATCAATTTATCTTCTGGGTCGCTCCAATTAAAAGGTAACCTACACCTACGCCCATATAACACCTCAAACGGGCTCATTTTAAGAGAGGTATGAGAACTTCTATTATAAGAAAACTCTACTAAATTAATGCAGTCTTCCCACTTAGTTGGCTGTTGCATTACATACATTCTCAACATATCCTGAATTACCTGGTTCACTCCTTCGATCTACCCATCGGTTTGAGGGTGGTATGTTGCACTAAATTGTACTCAAGTACCCAACCCATTAGATAAATATTTCCAAAAATTAGATGTAAAATTCATATATCTATCTTAAATCACTACCCTTGGTAAATCGTGCAACCTGAAAATCTCTTTCATGAATATGTTGGCAATTTGAAGTATTTTGAAAGTAGATTGTACTGGGATGAAATGAGAAGACTTGGTCAGTTTTTCCACCACTACCACTATCGAGTCATTTTTTTTTCTCATTTTAGGTAAGCCCGTAATAAATTCAAAATTAATATTCTCCCATTTCCACATTGGAATAGGAAATGAGTGGATTAATCATGGTGGGTGTTGGTGTTCCATATTCACTCATTGAAATTCTAGACACTTATAAAAGTATTCAACCACCTCCCTCTTCATAGTTGGCCAAAATTACTCCTTAGGGAAGAAATTATTTTATGGTATTCGGGTTGAAAACCATAAGGACATTTATAATATTTTTCAAGAATTAATTGTTTAATGTTAATCTCGTTAGGAACACATATCCTGTTCTGGTATATCAAAAACATTTCTTTATTTATCTCATACCTCAGTTGTCATTCATTATTGTTTGGGTCTCTTGCTACCAAATAAATTGATACTCTAGATCCCTCTGAGTTACCTCAATTTATTCCTTGAAAGTGGTTTCAATTTGACTACATAAGATTTCATACATGAAATTCACTATTATTCTCAAAGCATCCTCTACTCAATTTTACTTTCCCTTCAAATGCTTAATTTTTAATTAAAATTCGCCCAGGAAGGAAACCCAATGAGCTTGTCATGCATTCAAGGTAGGTTTTTTAAAGTAATTTGTCAGACTGCTGCGATTTTTCATTAATATGAACCTTTTTCCAAGAAAATAGTGTCGGCACATTTTTAGGGTGTGTATAACATCATTCAATTATTAATCATAGGCTGAATAATTTTTTTCATGATCCTTAAGCTTCTGAGATTCATATGAAACAACTCTACCTTCTTGCATAAGTACCCCACCTACACCTTCCTTACAAGCATTTGTGCAAACAATGGATTCCTTATTTGGATCACTAGTTCTCAAAATAGGAGCAACAATAAGCAGATGTTTTAGATGGTCAAAGTTTTTTTCACATTCAGTTGTCCACTTAAAAAAATTTCCTTTCTTTTGCAATGATGTAATGGGATAAGACACCCTTGAAAATCCTTTAATAAACCATATGTAATAATCATACAGAACCATGAAGGATCGTATATCAATCACGTTCTTGGGAACATACCACTCCATTATGGTTCTTATATTCTCTGGGTCTACAATGATTCCATATTTGGTTATAATATGCCCCAAGTATTGAATCTGTTCTTTATAAAACTCACACTTATTATATTTTTCATACAACTGGTGCTCCCTTAAAGTTTGAAAAACAATTTGTAATTTTTTTTATGCTCCTCCATATTTCAGGAATAAACTAATATGTCATCAATGAAGATCAATATAAATTTGTCCAAGTACCGATGGAATTTTTTTTAATGAGAGACATGAATGTTGTTGAAGCATTGGTTAACCCGAAAGGTATGACTACAAATTCATAGTTCCTGTAATGGGTTCTAAAGTTTGTTTTATAAATTCCCTCCTCTTTAATTCTAATTTGGTGGTACCCCAAACACATATCGATTTTTTAAAAAATCGTAGCCCCTTTCACCTGATCAAACAAATCATTGCTGCAGGGTAAGGGGTATTTATTCTTGACTATTAGCTTGTTCAATTGTTTGTTATCAACGCATAAACGTAAGGTTCCATATTTCTTCCTAAAGAAAATTACTTGAGCCCCCCAGGGTGACACATTCAGGAAAATGTACTTCTTATCTAATACCTCTTGTAACTGAATTTTAGGTTCGGTCAGCTTAGGGACACTGTTGAGATATGGTGTTCTAGAAATAGGAGTAGCTGTTGGAACAAGCTCAATAGTAAAATCAATATCTTACTTAGGAGGTAATCCCGGTGTGTCCTTAGGAAAAAATGAGGAAAATTGTGCACTATCGGTAGACTCTCCAGAGTAGCAATCTTTTCTTTAAAATTTGAAAATCCTACTTGTACAACGTAAATTTGACACCCATTTCTCATGCTTTTTTTTACTGGGAAGTTGTAATTGGTCTTAACTTCAGGGGTCTCCTAACTCCCTGTGTCTCGTGTCTCATTCCTTTTTCATTTAGGAAGCTAATAGTTTTATCCTTACAGTTTATAAGAGAACAATTCTTCTCCAACTAGTCCATGCCAATTAAAATATCACATGATATTAAGGGAAGAACATTTATTATTATTATTGGGTAATATACCAATATTATTGGACAATTATCCACCTTAGCTATCACCCTTCACTTAGCTAATGTGGCTAGCTGAACTAACCATGGGTTCTTAAATTTAACAACTTGTAAATGAAATTTCTCTACTATCCTAGGACTTATATAACTCAAACTAGCCCCTAGGTCAATTAATATGGACACAAATTATGTTGAGATTCAACAAGATGATGATCCTAGTGAAAATTAAGCACCTTCACTAGGTGGGGCCCACAAGCTATTTTTAGGTGTATGTCTATTTTTAGAATGGTGAGCATATTCTAAAATTAGCATGATGCTGATTCTAGATAGTCGAAAAAATTCTATCTTTAGATGAACTTCTATTTTTAGAAGATGGGCGAAGTCTATTTATAGATCGCTAACATAAAAATAGAATGCATGTCGATTATTATTAGCCCTTAATAATAATCAGACAATAAATAGTAACTTATTATCTTGGAGCGCTTGATTTCAGTGAATAGATGTGGCACATCAGTGGGTTGAAGGAATTACGCAATTCCTAGGGTGGTTGGTGACTCTTGCATGGAGGGCTTCCTTATAACTAATTGTGGCAAGTTGTAACAGAGTTGGAAGAGTAGTTATGGGAGTTGTTATTTAGTTTAACTCAGTTAAGTAAGTTAAACTCAGTTGTGCTAGTTGTAATTAAAGATACACTAGTGAAAGATGAGTGAATTAATCATTTAATTAATTCACAAGTAGTGTCTTACTTGCAACTGAAGAAATATAGCAAATAACTACTTGTATGTCAGATCTAGTGAAGACCCAATGGAGAGATAAGTGAAATGGTGTGTTTGACTATCAGTTGTGACTATAGTGATGCATTCAATGCATCTAAATAGACATTGGAGGTTCCAATGAGGATTGCATAGTACAAGCAAGGGAAGATCAAATTCATTAAGGGTTCTTCTTCAGCAGGGATTGTGCAGTGGAGGCGGGTTGTCAAGAGGTAAGAAATTGGTGCATAGATATGAAAATTTCTGCATGACAATGTGTGACGATTGTATATTGTACTGAGAGCTCTATGAGCTGATATTTGTATGAGATTTTTACATGTTCCATTGATATACATAATATATTATAGTTCGGGTTTTTAGCATTAAGCTCTCCCGGTAAAACATCTTGTTATTTGCAATTTATTTTTCTTCATATGTTTGCAATTGGCGATTTAATTTCCACAAAAGAATTAAGTGAAAGGATTATGTATTTAACATAAGATTAAATTGTTAGATCAAGAGAATCCGGAAATACATTATTGTGTTTATAAATTTCTACATGGTATCAGAGCAGTGTTAATCATTGAAGATTTCAATATTGAAGCGGTGTTGAGTTTTGTGCTGGTGGAAAAATTCGAATTTGCTGCAAGAATCTCTTGGTGCGACAGTTGAGTAAACACTGAAATGGATTTCAATGGGTTTCGGTTGGAGTATGCACTCAAGGGCAACTCGAACTACATATCCTAGAAGTACAGGATGGAGGTGGTTCTTGAAGATAATGGCTTGAAGGAGTTCATCGATAGTGATGTTCCTAAGCCCACTTCGACGGATGCTACATTACTTGACGGTTGGCAAAAGAAAGTAGCGAAGACAAGAAGAATTATGTTGGAAGGTGTGAAATACCATATTGTGTCAAGCCTTCACAGGAAATCCACTCTATTTGCAATGTGGAAGGCTTTGACAGATATTTTCCAAAGCAGTAGCGACCATAGGAAGTTGGCGCTGAAAGATAAACTCAGAAAAATCAAAATGGAGAAAGGCGACAATATTCCAAAGTATCTCACGAAGTTTTTCTATTGTAGGGATGAACTGGGGAGTGTGGTAATTACAGTTCTAGTGATGAATTGGTGAGCTTGGCTCTCCTTGGAATTCCAAAGAGTTGGCACAGTTATCAAGACTCTATCAATGGGTGGGAAAAATTGTTGGATTGGGAGCGACTTTGGTCGGATCTAGTGCAGGAGGAGATAAGGCGAAATACCAGGGATGGTTCTTCATCAAAACATGATGATGAAAAGGATTGTGCTTTGGTTGCCAAAGCGAGGAAAGGGAAGGGGAAGAAATCCAATCCAAAATCTGAGGCTAAAGGAAAGAAGCTGGATTTTTCCAAGGTGAAGTGTTTTCATTGTCACGAACATGGGCATATCGCCACTAACTACCCATAGAAAAAGAAGAAAAATAAGGTTTCTGGAGCTGCAGCTGGTGAGGCCCTTGCCTTGCAATTTGAACTTGATTTCTCTTTGATCACATGCTTGGTTTCAAGCACAATGGGATTGGTGTGGTATCTTGATAGTGGTGCTTCCTTCCACATGACGGGAGATAAGGAGTTGTCCAGTGACTTGGAGGAGAAATATCTCCAAATGCATATTGAGATGGGTGACGATGGGTGACACAGTGTGACCGACATTGGAACCATTACATTTGAGAGGGAGTTAGGTAAACCATTTCTATTGAAAGATGTTATGCATGTTCTAGATCTAAATAAGAAATTGGTCTCAGTTGCGATGTTGGAGGACAAAGGTTATGACATTTTTTTCAGCGAGGGAAAAGCTTTCCTATGACACAAAACAATGGGTCAAACCAAGAGGATAGGGATTTGAGTCAAGAATCTCTACAAGCGAGAGGTAGATGGCTGCGCTGCAATGGTGGGCAAAGAAGAAGAAGCGGTGAGCCGGGATGAGGGCGAATTATGGCACAAGAGATTGGGCCATCTTCACCATGGTGCCCTGAAGATTTTGCAGCAGATTTCTACTAGACTTCCAAAGGGTACACTTTCACAATTAGATTAGTGCAAGAGATGTACTATGGGTGGGTTTGTGAAGACCACCTTTCATAAAAAGGAGAATCGTGCCTCGATGATCCTGGAGAGAATTCAAACAGACATGTGCAAACCATTATCATTTTCTTCAATAGAAAAACACAGATATTATGTTATTTTTTTTTATTACTATTCTCGTAGATGATGGATCTTATTCATGTAGAAGAAGGACCAAACATTCTTACAGTTTTGTGAGTTTAAAGCATTGGTGGAGAAGGAGTCGGGGAAGCAAGTGAAGGCTATGCAGAGTGATAATGGTGGTGAATATATCTCAAACGAATTCAAATACTTCTGTAGAAAAGAAGGAATTCGAAGAGAACTCATAACTACTTATAACCCACAACAGAATGGGGTTGTGGAGAGGAAGAACATAAAGATTGTGGGTGTTGCACGAGCTACACTTTGAGAGGGAGCTAGACTTGCATGTAGAGGAGGAACTTCTTGTTCCCAAATATGAGCCTCAAGATGTGGATCAACCATAGGAGGAGGATCATGGAGTGGATGAGTCCACTCACGCAGAGCCAAACATCAGAACTGGCAAAAGGCGTACCATAAAAGCTGAGAGGCTGAAGCTTGATGTGACACAGAATGTAGGAGTCCCTACTTCATAGCACAAACAAAGATAGTCTCCTGACCGATATACTGGATACATAGCTCTCATGAGAAAATGTATTGTGACAGAACCATCTTATTTTTAGGAAGCAGTGCAGGAGTCCACATGGGTAGATGCCATGGTGTAGGAGTATGACTCCATTTTCAGAAACAGTGCTTGGGAGATTATTCAAAGTCCGGTTGGTAAATCAATGGTAGGTTCAAGATGGATCTACAAGGTAAACCAAGCTGCGGATGGGAGCATCGAGAAGTATAAGGAAATATTTTTTGCCCAGGGCTTCTCACAGATTGAGGGGATTGATTATGAAGAAACCTTTACACCTGTCACACAGTATTCTTCCATAAGGACCATCCTTGCTCTCTCAGCGTAGATGGGTTGGCACATTCATCAGATGGATGTGAAGATTGTGTTTCTTAATGGGATCAATAAGGAAGAATTTTACATTGATTAGCCTGAAGGATTTGATATCTTCAGCAGCGAGTCGCATGTGTGCAGACTCAAAAGAGCGTTGTATGGGCTGAAGCAAGCACACCATGCTTGGTACAGTCGAATCGACAACTATTTCACTGGACTTGGCTTCACCAAGAGTGAGGCGGATGTAAACCTATACCAGATTGTGGTGGAGGTTAAGCTTTCAATCATTTTTCTTTATGTTGATGATTTAATACTGACTGGTGATGAGCAGCTGATACACTCATGAAAGGAGGGCTTTGCAAAGGAGTTTGAGATGAAGGATATGGGTCTCCTTCATTATTTCCTTGGATTGGAAATATGGCAGCGAGAAGGTGAACTATTTGTGTCTCAAGGCAAGTATGCTCGAGAGATACTCGGTAAGTTTCAGATGGAGGGTTGCAAACCCATGGATACTCCTCTTCCAGGAAATTGGAGGAAAGAGGATGCTACAACGATAGAGGTAGTGGATGCTACTGTCTTTCGATAGTTGGTGGGTTCACTCATGTATTTAGTTAATACAAGACAGGAAATATGCTATATGGTGAACCAGCTTAGTAAAGCGATGGTTAAGCCTACCAAGCTCTTTTGGAAGGCGGGAAAGCATGTCCTGAGATATCTCAGGGGCACATTTTAGTATGGATTATGGTACAGAAAGATAGATGAGGTGAAGTTGCATGGCTTCACGGATGCAGATTGGGAAACCAGCCCAACGAACAAAAAGATCACATCACGAGGGGTTTTCAGTATCAGATCTACAGTTGTTTCTTGGTACTGAAAGAAACAGAGATCTGTGGCACTCAGTTCAGCAGAAGCGGAATACATGGTAGCAAGTCAGCTACATGTGAGGCTATCTGGATGAGGAAGATCCAGGTCCGTTTGTTCAGTTCTCATTTAGATTCTACATTTATTCATTGTGATAATCATAGTTGCATTAAAATCTCGATCAATATTTTGTTTCATGATAGATCTAAGAATATATATATCCAATATCATCATATCAGAGATTGTGTGCAACAAAGGATCATGTTGCTTCAGTACATTCCTACGGAAGATCAGGATGCAGATATTTTGATGAAGGCGCTCACCAGGAGAAAATTAGAATACCATAGAGACAGGATCAGGGTGAAGGATAATCCCTATCTTGTTGAGAGGGAGTGTTGAGATTCAACAAGATGATGATCCTAGTGAAAATTAAGCACCGTCACTAGGTGGGCCCCGCAGGCTATTTTTAGGTTTATGTCTATTTTTATAATGGTGAGCATATTCTAAAATTAGCAGGATGCTGATTCTAGATAGTTGAGCAGATTCTATCTTTGGATGAATTTATATTTTTAGAATATGGGCGAAGTCTATTTATAGATCGCTAATCTAAAAATAGAATGCATGTCGATTATTATTAGCCCTTAATAATAATCAGACAATAAATAGTAACTTATTTTATTGGAGCACTTCATTTTAGTGAAGAGATATGGAACATCAGTGGGCTGAAGGAATTATGAAATTCCTAGGTTGGTTGGTGACTCATGCATGGAGGACTTCGTTATAACTGATTGTGGCAAGTTGTAACAGAGTTGGAAGAGTAGTTATGGGAGTTGTTATTTAGTTTAACTCAGTTAAGTGAGTTAAACTCAGTTGTGCTAGTTGTAACTAAAAATACACTAGTGAAATATGAGTGAATTAATTATTTAATTAATTCACAAGTAGTGTCTTACTTGCAACTGACGAAATACAATAGTTAACTACTTGCATGTCAGATCTAGTGAAGATCTAGTGGAGAGTAGGTGAAAGTGTGTGTTTGACTATTAGTTGTGACTATAGTGACGCATTCAATGCATCTACACAGACATTGGGGTTGCCAATGAGGATTGTGCAGTACAAGCAAGGAAAGATCGAATTCATTAAGGGTTCTTATTTAGCAGGGATCACGCAGTGGAGGCAGGCTGTCAGGGGGCAAGAAATTGGTGCATAGATATGAAAATTTTTGCATGACAGTGTGTGACAATTGTATATTGTACTAAGAGGTCTATGAGCTGAGATTTATATGAGATTGTTACATGTTCCATTGATATACGTAATATATGATGGGGTTTTTAGCTTTAAGCTTTCCTGGTAAAACATCTTGTTATGTGCGATTTCTTTTTCTTCATATGTTTGCAATTGGCGATTTAATTTCCAAAAAGAATTAAGTGGAAGGATTCTATATTTAACATAAGATTAAATTGTTAGATCAGGAGAATCCATAAATACATTATTGTGTTTTTAAATTTCTACAAATTGGTTAAAAATTGTACCTTAAAACTCCACCATAGTGGTTTGATACTCCACGTGATGATCCTCCATTGCAACGTTAATTCAGGGCAAGGTCCTTTCTACTTCCCCTATAGTAGATGCCTCATGAATCTATGATATTGGCTCTACTCATTTTATGATAGGGAAATATTGACATAGTGTGGTCCTCCACATCCCCAACATTATAGTTTGGGTCTTGTCATTGATTCAAATTCTGGTTTATTCAATTGTTCATTGCTTTTCCCTTCATTTGGAAACTTAAATTTTTTTTGAGTTCTTCCAGAATTACGGTTCGAATGATTTTTGTAATGAATTTTAATTTTTTTTTCTTCGATCCTTTAATACTATGTGAATGTTTATTCCCCTTCTTATCCACCCACTTATTGCTACTGTCTCTCTTCTGCTTTATTTGCTGGTAGCATATGTTGGTCTTTCTGCTTCATTTGTTGGTAGCATATGTAGGTCTTTCTAATAACCTCATCCATATTTTTCGGGTTGTCAAATTCTAGTCACTCCTTCACAAGTATACGGATACTGCTAAAAATCCACTAAAAATTCACAATTTTTTTCTTGTACATAAGGGAGATAACTTAGAGGTGAGGTAAAATTTGTTATAAATTCATACATAGATAGTTTTCCTAGTGGGAAATCATGAAATTCATTTTATTTTTCATCATAAAACCTCTCCTTCAAGTATTCATCTTTAATATTCTTTCGAAACTCCTCCCAAGTTACTTCCTTCTCCTCAACATTTATTATAGTCTTCACCTCCTCACACCACAAGGTGGCCTTACCATGCAACTCCACTTTCTGTCTTTTTGGTCCCCTGTGGTCAGAAACATGATCAAATTCCTCTTCATTATTCTCCTGGCCACCTTCTGAATTTGGGTGATTATCCCTATGCATATGTGTTGCAGTTCTATTTCCATGTTCTGGGCTTGGGTCAGGGCATCGGTAGTTTTGTCGCTCCGATAATATTTTCATAATTTTTTACTTCTCTTCCATTAGTCATTCATTATCCACCCTTAACCTTGCCATTTCATTCTTTAATACTTTCATTGTCTCAAATAGAGCAGGATTTACATTTTGATACTTTTCTCCTAATTGTATCCACATTGCGGGGTTGGTCTCCTTATGTGATACTGATCGGGATCCAACAATCGATCTTGTCGGCAAAGGTCCAACTCTCCTCATCATATTGGTATTTCTTCACCCTGTTCACAAAACATATTTTGTTATGTATATGTACATTTCTTTTCACTAACTGAATTAGGCCACAATATTGAAACCTTGGTGCTCCGAGACCAATTATCACATCTCCAGATGTAACTCTTTTACCCCACTAATGCAAAAAAATAAAAAATTATCCCTATTCCTATGACTTAGTATAAACAAATAATGAATTAATTCTCTTTGGAAAATAAATACAATATATAAAAATAATAAATTTAAACCAAGTATTTCAAACATTGAGTATAATCACAAAAAAATCCACAAATAGACTTGGAAACACCAAGTGTCACCCATTACACATAGAAAATTATATAACATGTGAACGTATAGAATTAATTCTTTACAAACTTTACATAACCTTCGGAATTTGATTGTAATATTTTTTAGGTAGACTGATATATTAGATGAATGTTCATATACATCACTACAACATTTTTAACCCTATAGTTATTACTCTGTTGGGTGACCACCCCACCCAACCGAGGTGGGTTTATTCACATGTCAATTAACTGGAGTCGGGATCACGATCTCTAGATTTCTCGGCATGCCTCCACATGTCACCTCACGATGTATAATTGTCAGATGGATCGAAAATTCACCTTTCAAACCTAAGATCTACAATGTAGATTCACCCTATGTGGTTGAGGTAACCAAAAGCCCTACCTCGACGTCGTTTAGAGGTCATTCGGTTCCTCTTGCCCCTGCTGAAGGTGGATCTACAATTCCTTTGGTTGCTTTTCTTCTGCACCACGAGTAAATTATCCCTTTTCTTCAATACGATTCTTTGTAAGTGTGGTTGTTACCAAGGTTTTCAATTAACCCATTAGTTATCTCACTAAGATCCTTTTCTCTTTCAGCTTTAGTGTGGGGTCCGATGATATTATATTGGTGGTTTCTCTTGTTTTTTGGCTGTTTTATTCTAGCTTCAATCAGGCATGAGAGAAACACCCTAAAATCCTCATTTTTTGGGTTAGTTCTCGACCTAAGAGGTTCTTAGGCACAAAAGAGAATTGTCTATATGAAATGTCGGCCTATGGAAAAAAATTTCCTAACGCTTCTTCTTCACGCATTCCAGGTAATCCTCAAATAACTCACCTAGGTTAAATACATTATTCTTGTTGTCTACATGAGGGTTTTATTTTATATTTTTTACTCCTTTGTTCTGCTTTCTAGTGTTGCCAGGTGAAATTATTGCTCTTGGTGGACAGGTTCTGGTCTTCGACTTCTGATTGACAATTTCTCCCCCTGCCAAGTTAGCGTTCTAGCCATTCTCAGTTATAGGTTTCTAGCTCGACCCTTGAAAAATTTTGGATTCCCTTAGGAATGAATGTGACCAGGGAATCGATTGTCTGAATTGGTTTATATGTAAGTTCCATGTATTTTGTTTTGGATTGCACTGAGTGTGACCTCAACACTTGAAAATGTTCGGCCTTAAAGATTTTATAGAATACAATTGTAAAATGGAATGTGCCTATGTTTTTTTGGTCTTAAGTCAATGGGGTTGTGTTCCCCAACATCGTGACTCTATCACGAAATTTCAATTTTCTCTTATTTCTGCAATTGGGATTTTATACTGGAGAGTATTTCTCTGTTTCTTTTAAAATTGTGAGCACAACTTTGAAATCCAGGGTGTATAATGGTTTCATACATATATATATATATATATAAATAATTGCCCCAGGATATTTACTTAAGTTCTTCTCTAATATTTAGCACAGATGGTTTCACATGTTGCTATATAATAAATATTAACGTAATACCGAGCTTTGTTTAATGTTTCAAATGTATATCATCTTGTCATAGTTCTTTTGATCTATAAACTAAGTGAAAAGAAGACTTCAAATCTAATATTAGGTTCATAGTTGTAATTTCCTTGGGTAAAGTATGAGATATTTTTCTGTCAACAACTGTAATGCGGAATCCAGGAACTAACTCTCAACTTCCTAGGTATATGTTGAACCCATTTCTAGCATAATATAGAACTGCATTCTGGTTCTTTTTGAATCCTTCATCTGACTTTCTATTGTACTTCTTGTGGTTATTCCCACAACAAATTCTGTCCAACCCCACCCTTAATGGAATTCAGGGCACATTACTGATATTTACTAGTTTTACATAGGTTAACAATTGTTGTTTCATCATTAACAATTCTCTATTTATTGTTCTCTCAATTTATCAGTATTTTTTTAATAATAATTATTCTAAGCATTGTCTTTAGGTTTTGCTATTAATATTCTACAGTATAAATGGTAGCTAATATTCTTTCAAAAGTACATACAATAGCTAATATTTCTTTAATAGTACATACAATAGCTAAAATTTCTTTAATAGCACATACAATAGCTAAATATATATAAAGAGAGAGAAAGGGAAAGGGAAAGGGAAACCTGATAAGAGGCACATTCTACAACCAAAGATCATTATGTGTGATTATGTATATGCTCAACATGGAGCTGAGACATGTTTATTTAAAAATAAAAATAAAATATTATTTGAATAAGAAAACAATGTCAGCCATAAAAAAGAAGGAATGCATATATGTGTTTAGGTGGTTTTAATTAAAAGTATTATAACTCATTATGAAGAAGATGTGCTGAAAATATTTCCTTTCAATTCATTATTGATATTACAAATCTGCATGAAGGAGATGTGGTAAAAATAATCCAAAGTCACCCTCTACCATGAATATAATATTTCAATATCTATGCTAAGTAACTTGATTTTATATCAACTTTAGATAAAGAAAAATTAATTAAATGAAATACTTATATTTTCATCTTTTAGTGAAAGAAAGATGCAATATTCTTGCACGTTTTAAAATTATTTCAATGTAGAACTTATATAAACTATTCAAATATCCATGTTCACTAATTTATCTCAGTATTTGTGTGTTATAATAATAAGAAAACATTTTAATACCCAAAGAGAAGAAGTAAGTGAAAGGTTAAAAATTTAATTACTTTTTAATAAGAATAATAAAAGAGAAATGTGAAAGTCTTTTAATCCTCAATATAGAATTAACTTATGTTGCATTTAAGAATATTATTAATAATAGTAATAATAAAATTATATGTGGCTTATAAATAAAATATTTCAATATATATAGTTAACTAATATTGAGATGTATTTAAAAATGTACTAATAACAAAAAATAATAATGTAACAACTTCCATAAATAGAAAATTTCACTCATAGTACATGAAATGTTTCAATCTCAAATATGTATATATTATATATAGTTTAAAAAAATTTAAAATAAATAAATTCTTATGGCTAAAACATTTCAAGCAATCTTACCATTCTACATTTTTATCCCATTTGAGGTGTATGTCCCATAATTTTTGTTTATAACTCTAATAAAGATTCCTTAGAGTTTTAAGTTTAAGTTGTGTAGTATACTTAGATTTTCAAGTAGTTGAACCCATTTATACCTTAAAAAGTGTCCCATTATTTTTATATATAACTCCAAAAAAGATTCGTTAGAGTTTTAAGTTTATGTTGTGTAGTATACTTAGATTTTCAAGTAGTTGAATCCATTTATACCTTAAAAAATGAAATTTAATATATATATATATATACCATGGATCTACGGAGGATCAAAACTCTTGAAGTACCAATATTTCGTTTTGTGTTTAAAAGATGTTTGCACTTTAATAAATTCCATCATCTTGGTGCTTACTAGATCCATAGTTAAGATGGATCTATATTGTAGTTTAAAAATTTTATTACTCTGTTGCTCAAAACCAACATAAATACATAAGGAATCAAATATGTCAAAGTATAAATATTTTTCGAGTTTTGCATTCAAAAAAAGTTTTACATGTCAGAGATTTAAAAATTCTTACCCGTGAATAGATCTGAAATTAAGATAAATACATACTCGTGTTAATGAAATAATCAAAATGAATGAAAATTTTTACTACAGACTTAAAAATAAATAAAAATAATAAAAATAAATAAATAAATAAATACTTTCTCCAAAATATTTAGTCTTATGTTCCCCATGAAAAAAACATACAAAACATATAATAATATTGGTGTTATAAATCTTCATTACTTTATTGAGAAAAATAGTTACATATATAGGATATAGATCCAATCGTAAGAAAGTGGATCTATGAATCATACATGACACATATAAAAATCATACACATAGGAAATAATTTACAGATTGACACATAGGGACAACTTGTAAATCACATGACACACATGGACGAATTACTTCCAATAACATCACTTAATGCTTACAGGTAACGAATATTGAAAACCATATATTACGACAAATCCTTGTCATATTTTCCTGATATGGTCATCCCTAGCACTAACATCCACTTTGAAATCTCATTGTTTTCACTCTTTTCTTCACCACACTTTCAAGCTTCCCACTTGATCCATTTAAGACATAAGTGACTCAGACAATCGTTGATGTACTTTTTCGAATTGGTGCTTCTCGACCTCTTGGAGCACGACACACGAATCTCGATACTGAACCATCCTAGATAACTACCACCATTTTTTGAATCCATGGCCCTCAATAGTCTTCATCAGTTATATAGGATAACATTTTCAGTACATAATGTTTTCAACAAAAATTTCTATAGATTGACCTTGTATAAATTAACTTTTACTGATCAGAGGCTTAGTATTTAGCTCAAAAATGAAAGTGCTCATAATTGATTGGAAACTGAGTGAGATCGACCGACCCATCGCTAGGAATCCAACGCAACTCGTTTGTTCAAAAAATGACTTTGGATGAAGAAGTCATAATCTGTTGATCGATGTTTAGAACATGCAAATTTAAAAAAAAAAATAGCATAACAATGACAGGTTGATGACATGATAGCCCAGTCAGCATGCAGGGGATATTCTAGGAATATTTTTAAGTTTTCGCCCTATGAAACTATGACATATACATATACATATACATATATAATAATTTATATGGTTATATATATATATATAAAATCCAAACTTAAGTACTAAATTCCACATTTTTTATTATCCAAAGTTCGCATATAAATCCAAAGTCTGAGTTATGTTTATATTATTCGTGGGTGCATATGTATTTTAAAGTCAAATATATATATTGGAGCGCATATCAAAGTCCGGTGGCATATTTTAAATATGGCCAAATTTCAAAGGTTTGAAGCGGAAATATTCAAATGTGGAAAAATACGTATATAGGATGGGCAGAGTGCAGGTCCAACCCATGACCTCCCCTTCCTAACTCAATGCTCTTACCAAAAGAGTAGGGGGTGGGGCTTGTTAAGCCTCTGTGCCCAATGCATATTTAATTTCAATGTGGACTCCGATGGCGGAAGGGAGGGGGCCGACCCTCCTCCTCACGTGAGCACTCCACCGAACCAATGGTGCAGAATTATTTAAATGCACAATATTAATGTGTTAAGTGGGGTTTATTACCCCTAATCCTTATCTATTTAGCGTTAATCCCAGATTACCATAAACACGCTTAGTGCACAGTTAAGGAAGCTTATTCTCCCTTAACTACCAGATTAACATTAATTAACTCACTGTTAAGTTGGTGGCATATTTCAAGGTGCCCCATTTTCGGTGGACCTTCTATGTTGGCGGGGTTATCTAGAGTCTTCTCCATATTTGGAGGATGAATCTAGGGAAAAATTGAATAGGTCATATCTTGAGAAATGTTCGACCAATTTTGGCTGAGGAAGAGTCATTCTTAGCATATTAGCATGCTTTGAACACATTGGAATAGGTTACAGAAGAAAATGAGCAATTATATAGGTGTTTTTGTCACTTTGAAGAAATTTTAAGCCTAGGGCCACTAGGAAGGAAGGCAATGCCTAGATCAAATGAAGGCGAAATGGAGTGAATGAATAGTCATTTATGATATATTTTGACATTCTGAACTCATCAGAGTATGTTTCAAGAGCATTTGATGCATGTAAACACAAATTTTTTCACTATTGAGCTAATATAGAGGCATATGCCATGGAAGCTGGACCAAGGAGATGTAGCCCAGGAAGGGCGAACTCCTTCATCAAAAATCTCTTTTAATGGATCAATTGTGATGGTTTTCTATTATTTACGTTGTTGTTGTTTAAAATTTTAAATTCATATTTGATGCTCTTGAATTCACTCATAAAAACTAAGTTAAATTACCTGTTTGACACACATAAGCAACAAGGAAACATATGTACCTGAAGAGTAAGATTAGAAAGTAAATTTTAATCTGAGAATGAAATTAGCACAAAAAAACTAACATTCAAATTAAGATCAAGTCGGTATCAGAGCTTGGTTAAAAGGAAGGGTTGTTTTCTAGATATTTGCTTGAGTTTTGTGCAAGTTTAATGGTTGCAAATTTGTGATGCTGACAAGGTTAAAGTTGGAGAGAGGTGAAGGAAAATTGTTGGTTGCAAGTCCTGAGATTAGGACTAGAATAAGGAGAGCTACAAGAGCATGATCTTCACCCAAATTTCCAATCATATCTACACTTGAAGAACCTCAAGTTTTGTCTCAAGATGTTAAGATTGAAGAGGTACAAATTGCATAAGAATATGAGTTGATTGAAGAGGTACAAGTATTAGAAGTTGAGCTTGAATCCATAGGCATCATGTTAGGTATTGGAGAGACTAAATGTTATTAAGAAGAGGATGATGTCAAGAAAGACATCAATGACATAAATAGGATGGTTAAAATTATGTTTGATACATTTACTGCTAGGATGGCAGGAGAAGGTTCTAAGCCTCCACATGGAGAAGGAACTTCAGATGATAAGAAGGATGAATAGAAGATTTCAAAGGGAATTGGAGGAAATCCACCCCCATCTCCACCATATTCACCATCCTCATCATCTCCATCAGCATCATCTTCCATTTCCACCACAAAAACTACTCACACTCACTCAAAGGCCACAAAAGGAAAGACACCTTGACTTAAACTAGATGTAAAATTTGAGCTTCCAATGTATAATGGCAAGGTAAATGCAGAGAGTCTTGACAATTGGATACGTCAATTGGAGGTGTACGATAGGATTCAGAACCTTCATGAAGATGACTTAAAGATTCAATTGGATTCTTTGAGGATGGAAGGATGTGTACTTGTATGGTGGGAAGAAAGGACTTAAGAATAGATTAAAAACTATGGCAATATCTCTATGTCTTGGTCAAGTTTTATTGCAAACAATAAAATGAAATTCTATCCCTTAGCTTACATGCAAAAGGAAATTATGGATTGGCAAAATTTTAGATAGTTGAAAGGGAAAAATGTGCAAGATTATATTCATGAGTTTAGGAGAAGAGCTCTTATTTTGGGTATTAATTTATATTCTCAAGAAACTTTGTTAAAGTATGTTGGGGGTTTGCATAGTTACCTTAGGCACACTATACTCATGTTTAATCCCACAAACATAGATGAAGTTTGCGTTCAAGCCACACACTTAGAGGGAAGAGGGAAACAAAACATAGATGAGAAAAGTGAAAGTGAGGGTAAAGGAAAGGGAAAGTTTTATGGAAGAGGAAAAATAAATAGCTCTATAAAAAGAGAGAAGGAAAAACTAAGATGCAAAAACTGTTCAAAGACTGCCCATGATGAAGACCATTGCTGGCAAATTCATCCAGAATTGAAGCCAAACAAATTGAAAGCCAAATAAAAGGGTAAAATTGTTGCTATAATTGAACATGACTTAGGGTCAGATTCAGGAGATGAGACAAATATTGCAACCATGGGTTTTAAAGGTAAGCATATTTCAAGCACTAGTTCTTCAAATTGTTCAAATGTTACTCATGATGAAGATACAAGAATAGAACTTTTCCATATTAGAGTTGTCTCTAAACATACCAAGATTGATACACTTTTTGATAGTGGGTCACAAGTTAACTAGATTTCGAAAGACTTGGTTAAGCAGCTAGGCGTTGAAACTGTTAGACATCCAAGAACATATCCTTTGGGTTGGATATGCAAGAATGAAAACTTGCAGGTTACAAGGACATGCTTACTAAGTTTCACCATCAATTCAAACTTTATTGATGAAGTTGAACTTAATGTGGTACCGCTTGATATATCAAGTATTGTATTGGGAAGTCTGTATCTGTATGATGGGAGGAAGTAATTGATCGCCATGATAATAAGTATCACTTGTTTAAAGATGGTATTGAGTACATAATTAGAGCGCATAAAAATAAGACAAGTTTGTCTCTTATACATGCAGGAGAAATGAAGACAATAGTGAATGCAAGTCAAAATTTGACATTGTTAATGATCAAACAAAGAGACGTTTTGTATCAAAATTTTCAAAAATATGCTTATGCTTGTAATGAGATGTTTTAGGATTCTAACACATTGCCTTTGAAAGGACGTGAAAAAGATGTAAAACATTTGTAGTAGTCAACATGAGTGTTGAGAAGTGTTGGAAACAAGATGTCGATGCAAGAGAGTGCAAAGATCAAAGAGAAGGCGAAAAAGTAGCTTGGAAAAGAAGGCATGGGTTCCACAAATGATTTTTTTTTGTTTCCAAAAGGTAGATGGCAATGGAAAAGATGCTTGGTCAAGAGTCAATGCAAGTACAAATCGAGATCAACTAAAAATCACCATGGTGACAGTGTGCAAGGTGAGACAATTTTTAAGTTTCCTTTGATTGATGACCAAGGTAGGAACAAGATGGTTTCTACAAGAATAGATTGTTGCTCTGCAAATTCAAAAAAATTGCAGCATGATAGTGTCACTGACAGCAAGAGAAGGTCACAAGAATTAAGGAAAATGTTAACTTTTTGTGAAAAGATCCAAATGATGAAAATAAGAAAGTTTCAATGGATAGAGACCAAAAAGGTGAGGGAACAATACCCTCATCCACATGATTAGTAATTAGAGAGCTTTTGGGGTCCAAAAGCTTCTAGAGGGAAGGAATGATCAAAGGCTCAGTATTTCGCTCAAAAATTAAAGTGCTCAGAATTGATTGGAAAATAAACAACAACAACTGGCCCGTTGCTAGGAATCCAACACAACTCGTTTCGTCGAAAATTGACTTCGGATGAAGAAGTTATAGCCTATTGATTGTCATTCAGAACAACCAAATTTAAAAAAAAAATTGCAGAACAGTGACAGGTTGATGACATGGAAACCTAGTCAGCATGCAGGGGATATTATAGGAATCTTCTTTAGTTTTCAACCAATGACACTATGACAAGTGTCACAACAGGATTCGCCAGCTTGGGTTTGAGAAGGTGAAATTGCTCGTTGACCTCCAAGTTTGAAATCGGATTCATGATGAATTATTAAGGTTGAATATATATATATATATATTATATATATATATATATATATATATATATATATATATATATATATATATTTATTATTAAACTACAAATTTAAGTACTAAATAGTATTTTATTATTCAAAGTCCCGTTGATAAATTCCCAACTCCAAAGTCTTAGTTATGCTTATATTATTTGTGGGCGCAAATGTATTTCATATTCCAAGGTCAAATATATACGTTGGAGCGCATATCAAAGTCTGATAGTGTATTTTAAATATGGCTAAGTTACAAAGTTTCAGAGCTCAAATATTCAAAGGTGGAAAAATAGGTATATAGGATGGGCGGAGGGTGGGTCGAACGTGTGACCTCCCCCTCCTAACTCAACACTCTTACCAATGGACCATGGGGTGGGGCTTGTTAAGCCTCTGCACCCAACGCATATTTGAATTTCAATGTGGACTCTGATGACGGAAGGGAGGGGGCCAGCCTGTGAGCCATCCCTCCTCCTCACGTGACCGCTCCATAGAACCAATGGAACAAAATTATTTAAATGCACAGGATTAATGTGTTAAGCGGGGTTTATTACCCCTAATCCTTATTTATTTAGCGCTAATCCCAAATTAACATAAACACACTTAGTGAGGAGTTAAGCCATCTTATCCACCCTTAACTACCGAATTAACATTAATTAACTCACTGTTAATTTGGTGGCATATTTGGAGGCGCCCCCATTTTTGGAAGACCTGCTAATTTGGTGGGGTTATCTGGAGTGTTCTCTAGATTTGGAGGAGGAATCTAGGGAAAAATTGAATAGGCCATATCTTGAGCAATTTTTGACCAATTTTGGCTGAGGAAGAGTCATTATTAGTATATTAGCATGCTCTAAATACATTGGAACAAGTTGCAGAGGTAGAGGAGAAATTCTAGAGGTGTTTTTTTCACTTTTAATAATTTTGAAGCTTAGGACCACCAGGATGGAAGGTCATGCCTAGATTAGCTGAAGGCCAAATGGAGTGAATGAATAGTTATTTCTGATAGATTTCGGGATTCTAAGATTATTGGAGTATGTTTTAGGAGCATTTGATGCATGTAAACAACATTTTTCTTTTCTCTATTGAGCTAATATAGAGGCCCAAGCCATGGAAGCTAGACCAAGGAAATGTAGCCCAGAAGGGGTAAACTCCTTCATCAAAAATCTGTTTTAATGGATCAATTGTGATGATTTGTTGTTCTTTATGTTGTTGTCGTTTAGCATTTTAAATTCATACTTTATGCTCTTGAATTCACTCATAAAAACTCAGTTAAATTACATGTTTGACACACATAAGAAACAAGGAAACATATGTACCTCAAGCATAAGATCAACAAATAAATTTTAAATTTGAAAATGAAATTAACATAGAAAAAATAACATTCAAATTCAGATCATGTACTAACACTCCCAAAGCACAACGAGTCACACCAAATTGAACTTATTAAGAACTTCCGGTAACTAATGATGTCGAAGCAAAATGGGTCACATTAGTCTTTGCAATAGTTGGCCTATCCTTTGTGGTTCTGAATTGGATTTTTACATACTAAATAATTTTACAAATAAAATAACAACTAAACACCAAAACACAACAAAACACAAAAATGAACAAAGACAAAACCAAGGTTTATTCTTTATTCATTTGTGGAGATCACATGAAATATAATAATAATAACTTTGAATATTGAAGTTTTTCATCAAATCTACAGCCTTTGGATCCCGATCTCTAGATAAACATGACCACAATATTTTATTAGTTCAGATATAGAATGAGAAATCCCAACGTTCCACCTGCATGCCGCAATTGTACATTTTGCGCCATGTGATAATCTCGAGAACCACCATTTAGAACAAGACCCACAATAGATCTAACCAAATCTATGATGATATGTCTTCTTCATATGCATATCTCTTCTTCTTTTACAAAGATCTGTCCACAAAGGAACTTCACACAACAACAACAACAACGAATTTTAGCAATTCTCATTTGCATATGGCTATCCACAATCCACACATAAATAAAATATTCACACAAAACACTCACACATCTACACTAACATATTGTTACAACGAACTACCATCACATTTCTCTCATTTTCTTGGGTCATCCCATATGGGAGTTAAGCCCAAAGCTCCAACTCTAATACCCTGTTATAAATTTGAAGGGAGCTCATTATTACACAAGCAAATGACACCTCATTACTTTATTAATCACAATAGTTACATATATAGGATATAGATCTATATCCTAAGAAAGTGGATCTATGACTCACACATGACACAATTGCAACTCATATAGATAGGAAACAACAATTTCTAGATTGACACAGTAGTCACAGTGAGAACTTGTAAATCGCATAAAATACATAGAAGTATTACTTTAGTCTGTAGTCTATTGGATTGACCACTTTAAAACATTAACCTATATATTTTTTTGTTGCCCCCCACACACATACATATATATAATTATTATTATTATTTTTTAAATATTTAAAAATTTAAAATTTAAAAACATTTTAAACCAAAAAATCATTTACCGTTTTATAAATCAAATCACCAAATCATTTTAAATGAGTTTGATTTAATTAATCTTCATTTAGCATATATATATAAATAATCTAGCATATTTTACATGAAGTTGAACCCAACTTGTAGAACGCACCAGATTATCTTTTAAAAATCATTTATGAATATAATATAATGAAAGTGGACAAATTCGTGGAAATGGTAAACGCCGCAACTTGTTAGGTTTGGGGCCAGCATTATGAATAATTATAACACATAAAGAGAAAAATAGTCTTAGTTTTGATTATGTACCCGAACATATATTAATATCCAGAACAAATGTGTAAACTTACATATTTCATAATATTTTTTTTTGACCATACCAAAGCTTATTGCAAATTGTGTTCAATACATGAAAAAAAACCTAAGGAGCTCCAGTTCTCGTACCATATCATCAGTCTTCCATGAGGCCCGAAAAGTAGGAAACAACATGTTTTAATTGGATGTTCAGTAAACAAATACTATATCCCAGCAGTGTATAAAACCATATTCTTCCAAACTGTTTAATAGATCAAAAAGCACGATGCCCGCTTTTATCAAAAATAAAAATAGCAGGTAAACAACCATTACCAAATACCTTCCTTCGGAGAAGCATTACCGAGCTGTCACCCCAATAATTCAAATGACAAAGCTGTCATTTTAATACAACGCATAATGTCAAGATGTATGACAATTTGAACTACTGAGAGTAATTGATTGATGCTCACCTTGCCGAATAATAATAATAATAATAATAATAATAATAATAATAATAATAATAATAATAATAATAATAATAATATCTTCCGTGAAAGTGCAGTTGAGTAGAAAATGGGCATATGAGACAGAGTTTGAAGCTTATGTTTTCCAAAATAAGTATATCCTTTTCCTAATAATCATAATAATAAATTGCGTTAAAAGTGGTGAGACTTACTTTTTTTCGTTGTTAAAGTTATGTGAGTCCGACCGAATTTGGCTCACAATTATTCAAAGGAAGAAAGGAAATGATTTAACGAAATTAACGTGTGGATGAAAAAGGTCATGTTTTGTTGTGTTGTGGTGTGAGGCTGTACTCAATATTGGGGCTTGCTCGCTGACAGCATTTTAGTTTATGGCAGTTTAAAAAAATTCACAAAAAAATTTAGAAATCTCAGTAAAATTATGAAAAATTTTGACAAAGATTTTTGAAAATCTGGGTTATAGTTGTTAAATTTCAGCATTTTGAGCGCTCTAAGGGGTTTTTGACGGTGCTGAATCCATTTCCACTATTAAAAATGTAATCCAAACACTCCAAGTACTAGGATTCCAACAAAAACTAGAGTCCTTACTATTTTGTTGTGTCCCTAGGCAACTTCTTTCAATTTCACTCGTATATTCTATGAGTTTTACCAACACAAATCTGATGGTTTTAGTATTGAAAGTTGTGGTGACACTATTTTCCTAACAAATTCACAAAAGAGGAGAAGCAGAAAAACAACAGAGAACAGAACAAATTATTGGAGAAAACACACATTGAATATTTACTAATGTGAACTATTTATACATGTAATCAGATGGCTATTCAGAAACTGAAATGGAACTGAATAAAAACTAATTCTAAACTAATCAGTGGAACTAGTTCTTTAACATGGAACTAATTCTTTAACACTCCCCCTTAATTTTGAGGGTTACATTGTTTTATTCCTAACTTTTGACATTGAAATTCAAAATTAACTTTTCCTAACAGTTTGGTGAAAATTTCCACTAACTGCTCCTTAGAATCACAAAATTTGAGAATAATGTCACCATTCTTGACGAGTTCACAAATGAAGTGAAAACGAGTGTCAATATGTTTGCTTTTTTGATGAAAGACATTGTTCTTCGACAAGGAAATAGCGGAAGTGTTGTCACAAAGGATTGAAATCTGTTCATTTTCTGTATATCCGAAGTTAGAGAGAAGTTTCTTTAGCCACACTGCTTGACATGACGCTGAATTTGCTGCAACGTACTCGGCCTCTGTTGAAGATAGCGCAACTATGGGTTGCTTTTTGGATGACCAAGAGATCAAGTTTCTGCCAAATAGAAAAGCATAGCCAGAAGTGTTTTTCCGATCATCAATACATCCTGCATAATCACTATCTGTATAACCAACAAGCTTACTATCTGCAGTGGCTGCATACCATAAACCATAAGTATATGTACCTGCAATGTATCTTAACACCCTTTTTCCAGCTTTCCAATGACAATATTTAGGAGATTCCATAAACCTGGAAATATAACTAGCTGCAAATGCTATATCAGGCCTAGTGGTAGTAAGATACATAATACTACCAGCAAGTTGCTTATACAAAGTTGCATTAACAATAGTACCCACATCATCTTTACTCAACTTTGTACCAACTTCGATAGGAGTATCCACCGGTTTACACCTATCCATCTTAATTTTTTTTTAAATGTCAGTAGCATACTTCTGTTGACTCATAAATATATCATCTTGTGTTTGTTTCACTTCGATACCTAAGAAGTATCTCATTAATCCAAGATCTGTAATTTCAAATTCATTTTTCATTACAGCTTTAAATTCATCTAACTGCATGTTACCTGTATAAATTATGTCATCAACATAAAGACACAGTACCAAAATATTACCTTGATGATCATTCTTGATATACAAAGTGGGCTCGTGGTCGTTCCTTCTGAAACCATTATTCAACAAGTAATGGTCTGTTCAGCTGTACCAAGCTCTTGGAGCTTACTTCAAGCCATACAATGCTTTCTTCAACCTGTACACTTTATGTTCGTGATTTTTGATTTCGAAACCAGGTGGTTGTTCAACATATACTTCTTCATTCAAAACACCATTCAAAAAAGCAGACTTTACGTCCATTTGGTAAATAGGCCACTTGTTTTGTGCTGCAATAGCTAATACAAATCTAAATGTATCAATTCTTGCTACAGGTGCAAATGTTTCACCATAATCTATGCCAGGTTGTTGTGAAAAATCTTTGGCAACTATTCTTACTTTGTGCTTATTAACTTCACCTCTCTCATTTAACTTTGTTTTAAAAACCCATTTGACACCTATAGAGTTTTTATCATCAGGTAGATCAACCAAATCCCAAGTTTGATTTCTTTCAATAACATCGATTTCATTATTCATGGCATCTACCCATACTTTTTCCTTTATAGCCTCTTCAAAACAAGTAGGTTGAAATGAAAGAAATGCAAAATTTACAATATCATCAACATCATCTTGTGCATAAATATCACTTAAGTTTCTCATCTTAGGATTATCAGAATCAGACTCAAAAGATGATGAACTGCTATTGCTTGATGAACTACTACTGGTTTTGTTTTGAACCTGTAATCTTGGAGTGTTTGTTGCAGGTGTTTGATGTTCATCTAACAGAATAAAAGAATCAGGACAAGTATTGTTCTCCATTTCATTCCAAGACTTGTCTTCCAGAAATTTCACATCTCGACTTACGACAAATTTCTTAGTTATAGGATTAAACAATCTGTATAGATTGATCACTATATCCTATAAAAATATACTTTTCGCTCCTATCGTCAAGCTTTTTTCTCAATTTTTCTGGAACATGAGCGAAAGCAATACAACCAAATATGCAAAAGTGTGAAACTGTTACCTTTTGTCCACTCCATGCTTCTTCAGGTACAAAATTTTGAAAACTGGAAGTTGGCGATCTATTCAAGATATATACCGAACATGCAACTGCTTCAGCCCATAAATCTTTAGACAAATTTCGTGTTTTAAGCAAACTTCAAGCCATATTCATAATTGTTTGATTCTTTCTTTCTGCGACTCCATTCTGCTGCGAAGTATAACTGGTTGTTGTTTGTTTTCTAATACCATGTTGTTTGCAAAAATCAATGAATTCGTTAGATTCGTATTCACGTATTTTATCAGACCTCATAATTTTAATAAACTTGCCACTTTGTTTTTCAGCCTCGGCTTTGAACTCCTTAAACTTCGAAAATGTTTCCGATTTATATTTGAGGAAATACACCCAAATTTTCCTGCTAAAATCATCAATGAAAGTAAGAAAATAGAGACTGTCAGCAACTGATTTTTCTTGCATTAGACCGCATAAATCTGTATACACTAATTCTAGTTGTTCTTTGGCTCTATTAGAGGCTGAAGAAAAACTATCTTGTTTAAGTTTACCCATAATACAACTTGTACATGAAGAGATATGATCAGACAAAGCAGGCAACCCTTTCACCATAGACTGAATTTGCAACAAACTCATACTTTTGATAGGTAAATGACCATATCGCAAATGCCACAAATCAGAGTTAGTTGGTGTTGAAACATTATGTGCATACAACTTCTCACTTTTCAACTGTAACTGATATAACCTGTTCTTTGTCATTGGAATCTTTGCAACAAGAGACTTATGTTTATCAACAATCGTGCAAGTGTTATTGTGAAAGCTAACATCATAACCATGTGCATCTAACTGACCAACACTCAACAAATTATGCATGAAATTGGGTACATAATAAACATCATAGATATTCTTCACAACATTTTTTTTGGTTAAGATAGGTACAACACCTTTTCCTGAAGCTTTAACCTGACGATCATCACCCAAACCAATAGATGAACTGAAAGATGTATCAAGATGTGAAAACAAATCGCTGTGACCAGTCATATGATTACTACATCCACTGTCAACTAACCAAACATCTTTATTAGGTACTTGCACAGCCACTTGGCATGCCAAAAATAAAGCATCTGATGTTTCACATTCAATGTTTGTGACATTGGCTTTGTTTTTATTCAAAACAAACTGTAGTTTTTGAAATTAAGACTTATAATGGCCATATTTTTTGCAGTAGTGACACTGAATTTTAGATTTATCTATCCACCTACGACCATGATCATTTTGAGACTGCTCTGAATGTGTTTCAGTTACATGTGATCTATAATCAAACTGAGACTGTCCTCTACCTTTACTTCTCCTGCCACGAAAACCTCTGCTCTACCTCTATCCATAGAAGCTTTAGATTTGAAAGCATGCTCTAAATTACTGACATCTAAATTAATTCTTGCTTCATGTGCCAACAAAGAACCAGTTAATTCTTCCACAGATAATTTTGTCAATTCTCTCGATTCAAAAACAGTAACGATCATATCAAATTTTGTAGGCAAACATATAAGAACTTTTTCAACAATTATTTGGTCATCAAGTTCTTCACCATTCATCCGAAGCTGATTAAAAACACCCATAAATTTAGTCATAAACTGATCAATAGTTTCTGAGTCAGTCATTTTAAGTGTTTCAAATTGTGTTCTTAGAGTCTGTAATCTTACCATTTTAACTTTATCATTTCCTTGATAAGCAACTTTAAGTATATCCCAAATTGATTTAGCAGTTTTAGCAACAGTGATTTTAGGAAAAATAGAGTCATCTAATGAATTTAAAATGCACGACTTTGCTCTACCTTCTTTCTTTTTAATTTCATCAAATTGATTTCTTTGGGCAGCAGTCATACCAGCAATTGTATTTGTGTCAAGTTCTATGAACCCCAACTCTACTGATTCCCAACACCCTAAGCCTTGTAAACATGCTTGCATTTTAAGGCTCCAAAAATCATAATTTTTTCCACTAAATAATGGCGTCGGGATGGAAAACTGACTTGTCGAAGCCATGTTTAAAACAATCAGAAATTTGACTCTACACCGTTAAAAGAAAAGAAAAAAAACACCACCTTTAATAAACCCGCAGTATTTTCCCTTTTACTAGAAGCAAATAAAGAAGAGCCTCAACCCAAAATACTTTTGTAAATGTAAACAAAAACCAGCAAATAATGTTTACAATAGCAGACCTTTCCTAGCGGTCATCTCTCGCACGAAGGAACTAGAAAAATCACTTTACAACAGCAGACCTTTCCTAGCGATCATCTCTGACAGGAAGGAATTAGCAAAATCATGCACATTGCAGCAGCAAAAATTCTCTCTCACGCATATGCAACAGAAAAACTGGATCCTCTTCACGCATGCAACAACAAAATCTCCACCAGTTTCGATCAAACAAATCTAGCAAAATCTCCACTAGTTTCGATCAAACAAATCTCTAGCAGTTTGTTCCTCTTGCCCAAGAAGAACCCCAATGCTCTGATACCATGACAAATTCACAAAAGAGGAGAAGCAGAAAAACAACAGAGAACAGAACAAATTATTGGAGAAAACACACATTGAATATTTACTAATGTGAACTATTTATACATATAATCAGATGGTTATTCAGAAACTGAAATGGAACTGAATAAAAACTAATTCTAAACTAATCAGTGGGACTAATTCTTTAACATGGAACTAATTCTTTAACATTTCCATCTTGATGCCAAAGGAAAGGGTGAATCTTGGCTACTTATGACTAAGATCTATAGTGAAACTTATTTTCGAGTCTATAGACCCATAAATGTTAGGGGGAAGAAAATTCTCACCTTAAAATTAAAGCAGATACATCATCCAGCTGTGAGCATTTCCTTCTCCCAAACATTTATAAATCTATAAACTTGAAAATAAAATTCGCCAAAATCTACACTTCAAAATATTCTGTTTGCCAACCACATCTTCATTTAGTAATTGTTAGTGCATTTCTCTTTAATGCAACATTCTAATGGTTAGATGTGTTTTTTTAATTCTTGCGGGTCATTTTTCTAGTGAATTGTGGCTAAAAATCTTGCAAGAATTTCTTTTATGTTATTATGTTTCAATGACATATTATTTATTATTAAGTTTCAGTAACATTATTAAGTTTGATGCAATAGACAAGATAAACAACTTTCGGGCATTTTTAGAGCATTGAAATCTATTTCTACACTTTAAAAAGCAACATTTTCATATTAAATTACAAGCACAAATTAAAAAAAAAAACACTTTTAAACATTTTAAATAACTTGCAACATTTTCATATTAAATTACAAGCACAAATTAAAAAAAAAAACACTTTTAAACATTTTAAATAACTTAAATTATTTACTATTAGCATTTTAAATTGCCAATTTTATCAATAATTGTATTTCCCACTTTTAACCAAAAACAAAAACTTATAATAATAAACTACTTCATTTTTAATAGCTTTAGCAATTTTGGAAAGGATTAATAATTTTATAATTTAGTTATTTTTTATCATTTATTTTTATTTTGGCAAAGTGAGATGTATTAAGATGTAAGTGTCTTGATATCAACAATGTTGTCATGCTTTATTCTATGAGAGTTAAGCTTTAAAATTTTAATTTAATTATCAATAATAATTATTATTAGGTGGATTTAATCTTTATTGAATATTTATAAAATATTTTTAATGGTATTTGAGATTTATTTCAAGGATAGTAGTTTTTTTGCTGTTCAATTTAATTAAAAAAAATTCATATCCATACATATCAAATCAATTTTTAATTATAGCACTAAATTCTCACTGTTTATTGTTACTTGTAAATGTCAATACATTTCACTCATATTATTAATTAATTTTATAAATAGTAATATTTTATTTATTATTATAAAATACAATGTAAGATGTATTAAGAATTAATATTTATATAAAAAATGAATTAATATTTATTAGTGTTTATGAGCAATTTAATATATATATATATATATATATATATATATATAATTAAACAATTTATAAATAATAATAATTTTATAATTTAGTTATTTTTTATCATTTATTTTTTATTTTGGCAATGTGAGATGTATTAAAACATAAATGTCTTGATATCAACAATGAATTAATATTTATTGGTGTTTATGAGAAATTTCATATATATATATATATATATACATAATCTGATGAACCATGTATACATAAGTGGATCAGTAGCCACACATTATTATGCTATTTTACTATTATTTTTTTATAAATAATATTTTTATTATTTTCATTTTAATAAAAAAATAAATTAATAACTATATAAATTCTATATATATATTTTTGAAATAAATTGAAAAATATGTTAATGTATTTATCATTTTTATTTATTATTTTTTTGAAACTTAAGGTTTTTCATTAGATAGAAAGATTACATCATGAATATATTTTAGGTAGATCCTAATGATCTTAGTCTTGGCTAGTAAGTAATTACTTACAAATACAACTTATTGTCAAGAAAATAGATGACATAATAGCTGAAAAGACCAAAAAAAATTAGAATGTAACCAAAATTCGTTATACATTAGAAGATGTTATTAAGGGATGGGTTGTGCAATCCTAAACCCAATAATGGTGGAGGTTGAAACTCACAATGGACATGTTTCTCTATGTGGGCCAATCTACCTTCCATGTCATCCAATTGCTCTTAAAGATGACATTGTCCCCTTTGGAGACTCACTATTTTGTCCTACATATACCATTGATATCTTTGGAGGTCATTCATAAAGGAATTAACCACATTTATATCATCATGTCAGTCCCTAATTAGCTGTTCCATAAGCAATTTGAGTTGTTGGAGCAAAATTCCATGATTTCCCTCTCTAGGGTTACGATCATGAGGTAGTCTAGGAGGGTTAACGTGATTGGGATAAATTTCCTTGCTTTGGCCAAGAGCTTCCTAGGTAGGTTGACTAGGCTGCCCCTGCTCCCCTACCCGCTTTCTTACCTTGTCATGTTGTCATGGAATTAAGCAATTCTATGTAGAGAAATAAACAAAAGAATACAATTCCAATCGACTAGAATTCCCACCTACTATTCTAATAATGCAAATCAAACATTGGCTCCAGAATAAATACACTACAACAAAACCCCAAAACCACTGTGACCATACTAATGTCACAAGGCAAACACTAGACCTCAAAGCGAACTACTCAACAAACCCCAACTACCCAGCCAATAGAAAATATGAGACTCCCTCAAATAAGCATAAAATTAACGACCCCATAACCACATAAAATCATAAATATGACCCTCCAAACACCATAATGTATATAAGTGCCATGATGGAGTAGTATCATCGAACAACCTTATACTTAGGTCACACTACCCTTGGAAAAGTATAACTAGAGAGACTCGAGAAACATAAAACATACACAACACCACAAAACCATGAAAGCCATAAAAACAATTACAACCATAGATGGTCTTGAGAGCCAAGAATGTCCCACTGGACACTTCAACAATGATTATGTTAGAGCAGACCTGAGATGGAATCGACTTACCTTGGGTTGACACCATAACTCCATAAGGTAGCTCCTCTTCCAATGCACAAAAGTGCGAAGCAACTCCATCTTCGTATGACCCGAACTTGATTGTAGACCTTGGTACAAAGAATGTCGAATACAAGACTTCAATTAAAATGCAGCAGAAAAACTATATACTACACCTCACCACCCAAAACGCTCCTCGATCGACAAATCATAACTAGACAATGTTAATACCTTTATTTTTTAAATTTAATTAATACTTTAAAATTTATAATCTTAAATGAAATCGTATTATTACTATTATTTAAAATAAAAATAAGTTTTATTGAAATTATATTAAAAATTCCCATCTTTTTAATAATTAAATTTGTAAATCCATATTATATTAATTTACTAAATCTACCTTCTTAACACAACAACTAATAACGTTTAAAACTTTCCTTATTGTATTAATATTACATATACACATAAAAGTATCTCGTAGATTTAGAGTTGTAAAAGCATAAATTCAATAATAACATTTAAAACTTACCTTATTAGTCCCTGCCCTCACGAGAGGACTATTAGTAATTGCTTTTTCACACTACATTAGGTCGTAAACCTTTTTATCAAAATGTTTTTTAAATAGTATTTTTGTGAAGCTATTATATAGTTACAACTTTTTTTTTAACCAATAGAATCAATAAAAAAAATTGATAGCCACTTTTTAACCAATAATATTAATATAAAAACTATAGTTTTATTGGCCTTGGCCTTTTCCCAAATAACCTGTCTATATTCTTCTTCAAATATCTTAAGGTTTTACCCACATAGTTAGTTTATGTTCTTCTCCGTCGAAATAATACTAGCATTATTTTGCTAACCGTTAACTGTTAATGTATTCATGTTTGATTCAAAATTGTTGGAATTTCTGATAATTCCATAACAACACAGAGAGAACAATACTCCCCTTCTAAGACAGAGAATATTAAAACAAAAATTTGATTGCAGACAGAGATGGCATGAAAATGCTTTCTATTTCATTAAACAAACTAAAAACTATTACAAAAGTCTTTCTCTGTTGAGGGATAACAAAATATGAAGTGATTGCTACAGAAACAGTGCTCTCAAAACAAGTCTCTGTCTCTCAAAATGCACAGACAGTGCTCTGTTATGGTTCACTAAGTTTTCCTTTCCTGCGGGCTTACACACAGCAATACAACACAACAATCCTTTTTTTAATACTACGGGTCTTTCACTTTATATATGGCGTGGAGAAAAATAAAACATAAAACTTAACATAAGCGCGATGTACAAGTGGGGACCACATCGCAGTTAGCAATCGGCGATCGAAGGATTGGCTTGACAAACAAAAACATGCAATGTGAAAATTGCGATTTGTGATTTGCGATTGAGCGATGATGCGACAATTGCATCGACGGAAACATATAAGCAGAACGGTTTAACAATCAAGCACGATGTTGCAATTGTGATTGGATTGCATTGCACCATTGGCATCAGCGATATAACATATGGATGGGCGGAGTACTTATGACAAGCGATTGCGATTGCGATTGCGATTGTGGTGGGACCACATCGCATCGCATCGCAAATATACAATATAACATATGCGGTGGAACACAATGCGACTTGCGATTGCGATTGCGATCGCATCGCAATCTTCCATATCAACAAGACACTGCAAGTAAAACTTGCGATTGCGATTAGCGCTTAAGTGGTAGGGACCACTTGTCATGCCTTTTCAAAAACTTTTAAGTCTTTCGACGTTTAAACACATTTTCTTCAATTTTGGTTGTTGAGGGCTTAAAAGCCCAAAATGACTGTTTTAAACAAAACTCTGTTCTTCTGTGCTTTGAAACCACGAAAGTCTTCATCCCTCTGCAAAAATGGCTACGCCCATCAAACATTAAATTCATCTCTGTAAACTCGGCTGCGGCCATCAACAATTAAATTCATCCTTACAATTATCCCATTCCTCTTTGAATGCACGATGTTGTGCACACAATATCTCTATTGCTGCTGCTGCCTCTGTACTTTGTTTCTACCTGCTCAAGGCAAGCAGGTGACTTTAATATTTTTAGCACTCCCCCTTAAAGTCGGCTGCTGGGTTATCAGTCATACCCAAACATTTTCTTAAAAATTCAAAATTCTTCTGCCCCAATGGCTTTGTCAAAATATCTGCTTATTGCTCCTCTGTTCTACAATGCTGTAAAACAATTTCTCCATTGTTCACTAGTTCTCTGATATAGTGATACTTGGCATCAATGTGTTTCGTTCTCTTGTGAAACACTGAATTCTTTGAAAATACTATAGCTGAGCTATTGTCACAATAAATTACTGTCCCTTTTACTTGTTCTTGGCATAAAATTCTCAACATTCTTCTCATCCAAATTACTTGACACGCTGCTGCTGTAGCTGCCACATACTCTGCCTCTGTTGTAGGTAATGCTACAATCGACTGTTTCTTAGAAGCCCATGAAATGGCTCCTGAACCCATATGAAAAACATAATCGAAAGTGCTCTTCCGATCATCTACACTTCCAGCCCAATCATTGTCAGTGTATCCAACTAACTCTGAATTTTCTGAAGCAGTATATAAAATACCAAATCTTTTAGTTCCTTTAACATACCTCAGAATTCTCTTCGCTGCCTGACAATGTGTTTCTTTTGGCTTCTCCATAAATCTGGAAATTAAACTAACAGCATGCATAATATCCGACTTAGTTGCAGTCAAATACATGAGGCTGCCAACTATGTTTTTATACAAACTTGGATCAAAATCCTTGCTGCTGTCATTTTTACTCAACTTCAATCCCATTACTGTGGGAGTAATTGCAGCTTTGCACTCCTGCATATTAAATCTTTCCAAAATTTGACTCACATATTTTTCTTGAGATATAAAAATCCCTTTTTCACTTTTCTCTACTTCTATTCCTGAGAAGTATATCAACAAGCCCATGTCAGTCATTTCAAATTCCTCTTTCATGACTGTTTTAAAATTTTCAACAAGGTAATCATCATTACCTGTAAATATTAGATCATCAACATATAACACAACAATGAGAATTTTACCATCCTTTTCTTTCATGTACAATGTGGGTTCTCCATCACATTTTTCAAACCCATTTTACAGTAGATAGGAGTCTATCCTACTGTACCATGCTCTTGGTGCTTGCTTCAGCCCATAAAGAAATTTCTTCAATCTGCACACTTTGTGTTCTTGGCCTTTCTTCTCATAGCCGAGAGGTTGTTCAACATATACCTCTTCCATTAAAACTCCATTTAAAAATGCAGATTTTACATCCATATGATATACTTTCCATTTGTTTTGTGCTGCTATGGACAACACTAATCTTACCGTCTCCATTCTTGCAACTGGTGCAAAAGTTTCATCATAGTCTCTTCCATGCTGCTGCTTATATCCCTTGACAACAAGTCTGGCCTTGTGTCTTTATATCTTTCCTTCAGCATTACTCTTGGTCTTGTAGACCCGTTTAACTCCAATGACTTCTTTACCTTCTGAGAGATCAACCAAATCCCATGTTTTTTTCTTCTCTATGGCATTAATTTCATCATCCATAGCTTCTATCAATTTTCTATCTTTAATAGCATCTTCAAAATGAATAGGGTCATCAACTTGAAATACAAAGAAAATAGGGAATTCATACCTTCATTTTCCGCTTCTTGCTCATAAATCTCATTAATATTTATGAACTTTGTTCCTCTTTCATTTGGTGTAGTCGTGCTTGAAGAAGCACTTGAACCTGCTCCATGTGGTGTGCTTGGCGATGCACTCCCGTTTCTTCTCAAGGGTGTTCTCACTGCTGCTTAAGGTGTCCCTTGCTATCCTTGTGTTGGTGGAGGTTGTGCTATTGATGAGTTGTTAATTTCAATCACATCTTCCTCATCTTCATCATGAGATAAACAAATTTCAACATTAGCTGTTTTCTCAATGCTTTCATCCCATGCTTCCTCTTCAATGAACTGCACATCTCTGCTTATCACAAACTTCTTTGAGGATGGGTTATACAATCTGTATCCTTTGGAATCTTCACTATATCCAAGGAAGATGCACTTCTCCCCCTTACTATCCAACTTATTCCTCAACTTGTCTGGAATGTGTGCATATGCCACACATCCGAAAACTCTCATGTGGGTGACTCCCTGTTTTCTACCACTCCACACTTCTTCTGGAACTCTGTTCATAACAACTTCTATTGGGCATCTATTCAAAATATACATAGCACAATTTGCTGCTTCTGCCCAATACTCATTTGGCAAGTGTTTTTCCTTCAGCATACTTCTCACCATTTCCATTATGGTTTGATTCTTCCTTTCAGCAACCCCATTTTGTTGCGGTGTGTACCTTGTGGTAAACTACTTATGTATGTCGTTATCTCTGCAGAAACACATAAATTCTTTTGATATATATTCTACTCCTCTATAAGCTCTGAGGACTTTTATATGCAACCCGCTCTGTTTCTCTACAAGAGCTTTAAAATGGAAAAATTTCTGAAAGACTTCACACTTATATTTCAAGAAATAAACCCACACTTTCCTTGTGAAATCATCTATGAAGGTCAACATGTAATTGCTTCCTGAAATTGATGTTGTTTTCATCGGACCACATAAATCTGAGTGACTGATTTCTAAGGGTGCTTTCGCCCTTATACTTTTCCCTGATGGAAAATTTTCTCTGTGTTTCTTTCCCAAGATGCAGCCTTCACATAGGTTGTCAGGCTTCTCAATCAATGGAAAACCTCTTACCATTCCTTTTATGTGCAACAAATTTAATCCTCTGAAATTGAGATGTCCAAATCTCAGGTGCCATAACCAGTTTTCATCTTTCTCTTCCTTCTGGAAGACTTCTTGTGTTACAGCTGCTACACTTTTCCCTTTTCCTTTCAAGTCAGTGTTGAGTTTGAGTGGAAACATTCTATTGCTGGTCATTTATATTTCAGCAATAATTTTCTTGCTTGGAGGTATATCTTTTATTGTGCACACATCATCCTTGAAAATTACATTGTAACCTTTGTTTATGAGCTGCCCAACGCTCAAAATATTACACTTCAAACCAGGAACATAATACACATCTGGAATAAATTTTTGCTCACCATTTCTTGCTCGAATACTAACTCTGCCCTTTCCTTTTACAGATATTTTAGTATCTGTCCCTGTGGTTACTTCTGATTTAACCTCTTCATCTATATTGGAAAACATTGCTCTGTTTCCAGTCATGTGATTGCTACATCTTGAATCTAAGAACCAAACATCATCTTCTCTATCTTGTGCTACATTACATGTTAATAGCACATTACTTGGGTTCTTTTCTTCTTTTGCTACATTAGCATTCTGCTTATTTTTCATGTCATTTTGATTCTTTCTACATTCATTGGCATAGTGCCCATATTTCTTGCAATAATGACATTGGACATTGGATTTGTCATACCTTTGTCCATGCACATGTTGGTGTCCACCTTGCTGGCTGTTGCAATGACCATGGCTCTTATTTTTACTGTTGCATCTTCCATGTGAATGTGAAGGGCTGTCCCTTCCACCTCTGTTTTGTTTTGGCTTCTGCCTCTTCCTCTTCCTCTGCCTTGACCTCTTCCTCTTCCTGAAGGCATATGGGTCTTGAAGGCGTGCTCTAGAGATGGATTCACTGTTCTTTCCAATCTCTGTTCATGGGTCATCAATGAAGCATGAAGTTCATCCACTGTGAACTTTGAGAGATCCTTGGTCTCTTCTATGGTGGTAACTATAACATCAAACCTTGAGGGTAAGCTCCTCAAAAGTTTCTCCACAATCCTTCTTTCTTCAAGAGTTTCTCCATGGGACCTTATCTGATTTATAATCCCAATCACATGTGTAAAAAATGAGTCTATACTATCTGACTCTTTCATGCAAAGAGTTTCAAAATCTCTCCTCAGCAATTGTAGTTTTGTTGTCTTCACTTTCTCCATACCTTGGTATGCTATTTTAAGAGTATCCCATGCATCCTTGGATCTCTTAGCTGCTGCTATCCTTGGAAACACACTCTCATTTACTGCTTGATACAAATAGTAGAGGGCTTTAGAGTCCTTCTTTATATTGCTCTTAAATACATCCTTCTCTGCTTGAGTTAAGGCATTAAAAGCCTTCTCATCAGCTGGTTCATCAAAACCATCTTCTACAAATTCCCATAAGTCTTGTGAGACAAACAGGGCTCTCATGGTAATGGCCCAATAATCATAATTCTTTCCATTAAATTGTGGAAGCTGAGCATTTCCAATACTCATACCGGTGCTTGGTCTAGCCATTACTTTTAAACTGAACTCTGAACTTAGACAACTTGTCTTTCCTTTTCTGAAAGAACAAACTCTTTTAAACAAAAAACAACAACTCTGTTTTCTTTGAGAAATACCTGAACTTTATCTTCTGCTGAGCTTTCACGCTGCTGGAGAAATGCTGCAACAAGTCTTCTTCTTCTTTCAGCTTCTTTGACCTTCAAAGAGCCTGAACTAGCTCTGATACCATGTTGGAATTTCTGATAATTCCAGAACAACACAAAGAGAATAATACTCCCCTTCTAACACAGAGAATATTAAAAAAAAAAAATTCTTGCAGACAGAAATGGCATGAAAATGCTTTCTATTTCATTAAAAAAACTAAAAACTATTACAAAAGTCTTCCTCTGTTGAGGGATAACAAAATATGAAGTGACTTCTACAGACGTAGTTCTCTCAAAATAAATCTCTGTCTCTCAAAATGCACAGACAATGCTCTGTTATGGTTCACTGAGTTTTCCTTGCCTGCGGGCTTACACACAGAGTTACAACACAATAATGTTTTTTTTTAATACTACGGGTCTTTCACTCTATATATGGCGCGACGAAAAATAAAACATAAAACTTAACATAAGCGCGACGTACAAGTGGGGACCATATCGCAGTCGGCAATCGACAATCGGCGGATCGGCTTGACAAACAAAAACATGCAATGTGACAGTTGTGATTTGTGATTTGCGATTGAGCGATGATGCAACAATCGCATCGACGGAAACATATAAGCGGAACGATTTAACAATCAAGCGCGATGTTGCAATTGCGATTGGATCGCATCGCACCATTAGCATCAGCGATATAACATATGGATGGGCGGAGTACTTGTGACAAGCGATTGTGATTGCGATTGTGGTGGGACCACATCGCATCGCATCACAAATATACAATATAACATATGCGGTGGAACACAATGCGACTTGCGATTGCGATTGCGATTGCATCGCAATCTTCCATATCAACAAGACACTGCAAGTAAAACTTGCGATTGCAATTAGCGCTTAAGTGGTGGGGACCACTTGTCGTGCCTTTTCAAAAACTTTTAAGTCTTTCGCCGTTTAAACACATTTTCTTCAATTTTGGTTGTTGAGGGCTTAAAAGACCGAAATGACTGTCTTAAATAAAAATCTGTTCTTCTGTGCTTTGAAACCACGAAAGTCTTCATCCCTCTGCAAAAATGGCTACGCCCATCAAACATTAAATTCATCTCTATAAACTCGGCTGCGGCCATCAACAATTAAATTCATCCTTACAATTCTCCCATTCCTCTTTGAATGCACGATGTTGTGCACACATTCTCTTTGTTGCTGCTGCTGCCTATGTACTTTGTTTCTACTTGCTCAAGGCAAGCATGTGACTTTAATATTTTCAACAAAAATTCTTGTACTATAAACTTTTTCACAATGCCTTTGAAGCTTAACATGTGTATGTATGTGACACATTCAGGCATGGTCTGGAAAACACTTGGGCTCATATTGGTTCTATGTGATTTTTTCAATTAGCCAGACTCTCTATTTTATAAACCCTTTTCACCTGCAGCTAATATTTATAAACCCTCTTCAGCTGTAGCTAATTTTTTTTTACGTTGGAAGGATCACAGTTACCCTGCAGAGCTTCATCAATCATAAGCACCTTCTAGCAGAGACATCTAGCTCAACAGGCCTTCACAACATGCAACACTACCCCTGACCCTTTCACAACAGTAGTTGGTTGTTCTCACTTGTCTCGACAAAACGAAGAGAATTGCCTTCTATGGTTCTTCATATACGACTGCAAGAAGCCATGGTTTTCGATAAATATTACCTCAATACACATATTGTAAAATTCCCTGAAGAATATTGTAAAATTCTTACACATATGCATTAGAAGACGTAATTATTATTAGTACAATCGAGATATCCACATAAAGAAGCAATTGTAAAATTTCTGCTATCTCTTGCAGCGATAAACTCATATCATTTTGTCCTTTTTTGGCTTTTCTTGTAGAGTTAAATTTTAAGTTATAATGATATTTAAATAATTTTTCCATTCACGTGGTCTGTTGCGAGTTTGGCCACGCCTTCTCTGGTAACAAAGTTGCGATTCATGTTGGCAGAGAAATGTACAGGTTGATGTTTTGGTCACCACTACACAATCAGTTGAAGAAGACCTGATTAAATGTCTAGCACTGACCGACCTATTAATTATTTTATTGATTTTTATTTGGATGTGTTAAATCTCAGGACCTCTTATATGTTTTATTGAATTTGATTTCAATGTGGTAAATATCAAGAGAGATGGTTCAATCTCAAGCATAACTCTGTTGCGGGAAAAGTGTCTGAGTACTGTTCAGAATCTTTATTTTGCTCAATGATCTATGTAATCTATACTTTTTTTCTATCATATATAAAAGACAACGTTTTTTTTTCTTAAAAAGGAATATTTCTTAAAAATTAATATGTTGTGAGAAGCCTGGAAGATGTCAGAGGAAAAATGTAATTTGCATTATGGTAAAAAGTAAGGTTCTGGCTACGCTTTTTGAAGAAGTCAGAGATGTGGGGTTCCATTTCCTTAATCTTCAGAAAACTATATGTTATTTTGCAGAAGACAAAATATTTTCGAGAGGATTGTAGCGGGCTTCACAATGAGCTGGTTCATAGTCAGGCCATAAGAGCTAATTTTTTCATTGATATCTTTGAAGGACAGCTCCGCAGAAATGTGTTTTATGTTCTTGATGAGGTCGAGAAAAATCAAGCCACCACTCTTAAGCTGAAACCCCCACTCCTAAAAGGTAATTTTTCTCAGGCCTAATTTCATGTATAAGCATCCTCTATTTCTAGTCCTAATATGTACCATTTATTAATTCATGAATTTCTCTTTCTACTTAGTTCAATAATGGATTACTGTATGTACCCAATTCATTTCGGTATTGGTGTTTACCTAATTCAATTTCAACCCTGGTGTGAAAGAAAAGTAATTAATTATCCAAAATGATTTTAACTCTAGCTTAGTTTGAAGAACATAAAAATTAACTAGCATGGTCAGTTTTGGTTCATTTTAACAATACCTTAAAAAAAATCATACAGGCAAGATAATCACATGCATCTGCTTGGGCCTAATCACAACATTTCTGAGCGAGGACACATGTCCATTCATCTATTTCCCTTGAAATACCCTTGTTGAGGCCTTATGATTATACAGGCACAAAAATAGAAGAGCGTGAAGGAGGAAAACACATATTCTGATAATAGCCTTTACATCATCAACTTCGTATGCACTGCAAGTTAGCCCTTTTAATATCCATCTGTGGAACTATCACTAGTGTTCCTTCCATTTTGAGTGCTACTTCCATTTCGAGAGCTAGTAGCAGGGAAGTTATTAGCATATCGATTAATATCCCTTCCCTTCCAGTTTTGAAGCAACCTTTGAAATTTAGTGCTAGATGGTCTTATGAACAAAACTTAGGAAAAGACCATTCCATTGTTAATGCGTAGGGTAGAGAGTTATAAAACACATTTTTTTCCTTATAAAATGAGGCCTTTGAATTCTGATTCTCATGTATTAAACATGGCACGTTTGAGACAAAACCATTCATATTCTATATGCTTCTACTTTTCATGTTCAACACTAGTGCTTGGAAAGGTGGCTACAGATGGCTTGTGGGTCTCTAGGAGACCTCGTAGAGCAGCCTTTCAAGATCACACATAATTCATGCAAGTGGAACAATAGCCATGGGTGTTTCATTCCATAAGGGCCCGGATGTTTTTTAATTATATTTCTTACAAAAATAAATTGAATGACATAGTAATATATTATATTAATATATTTAAAATTATATTAATACATTTAATATTTGGCTCATTCTTTTTTTTAGCCTAATTTACAGAGTTCTAGACTCTGGGCATTATCTTTTTCTTCTTCTTTGTTTCCTCTCCATCCATTATTTATATTCATTTTCTAATTTGTATGGCTTGTAGCCATAGGAGCTATGGAAAGTTCTGGTGATCTGGGCGTAGTACATGTAGTGGCTAATACACTGCATTCTATGGGTATTTTAGTAGAAGGAGCATCTACTTAGAGGACGATGAAGAGGCCCTTAAATTCACTGCTCTTAAGAAGATCCCAACTTATGATTGGTTGAGTAAGTCTTTTCTAAGTGAAGTTGTAGAGACCGAGAGTTTCAGATATCATGTTGTGGATGTCACCATGCTTTCCAATGACACTCACAAGAGGTTCATTGAGAGAGTGCTATAGGTGGCCGAAGTGGAAAATGAGCAGTTCTTGACAAATCTAAAACAGAGGATTGACAAGTAAATCAGAATATCTGGAGTCGAGTTTGAGAATTTGTAATGATGAAGTTATATGAATGTCATGGAATTGTGATGATGGAGGAAAGTTTTTTGTTACACAGAGTTGGGGTTGTGATGCCAATGACAGATGTTTGGTTTGAGCACCTGAACATTGAGGCAGATGCTCATGTCAGAGGCAGGGCCCTTCCTACTCTTTTGAATTTTACTATCAACATAATCAAGGTGAGGCGCCTGACGATATATTTGTGACTTCATTGTTCTTGTCCTTGCTTTTAAATTAATTTTGGTTTGGAGTGTTAGTAAATGTAATTCTATTCGTCAATTCCACCTCGGTAATAGTAGCTACTCATTCCAATTTGTTTTGGAATTGCACTACCACTAAGCTACATGCCTCTTTCACGATAGATGCCTTTTCTCAGACATTCAACACCACCACTTGGCTCTCCTTTTCTATAAAAACACCTTAATACCCAAATCTGATATCATGTTTAAAACTGGACATGTTAGAAATGAAACCCAGGATTATCAAAACCAGGACATGTGTGATATCTAGGCATGGATTCATATTTCCAGTACTCTACATCATTTCGTAGTTTGGCTCAAGCCTTCTGGCTATTGAAAATCCATGTTAACACCTGGCTCTAGTACCATGTTGGACATTTTACGGGCTAGAAATAAAATACAGAACTTGCCTTCTATGAGCCAATTTATTTACCACTGATCTATATTCCCCTCTAATATCAAGGTGTGGATTTATTTTCCAACAAAGTGTTGAATTTGTTTATTTATCTTTACTAATATACAAAAATAAAACTAGTCATTTCCACCCTTAAGGTTCTTCCGTTTTCCAGCATGACCAAGTACATTCTATAACTAGCACTTGGAAATAACTCCGTCAATGGTACTCCTATAGACCTGATTCTTACTTGCGCCTTAGGTAATATCCGTAAGTCTCTTCATTACATGCCCTCTAGAATTATGCCCTCCCTTTGGACTACTAGAAATAATATACATATGTGGATAGAATTCCTTAAGCCCCAGTGCCATGGAAACTAGCACTTAGAAAACAAAGGCATACAGTCTATATCAATTCATCTTACCTATATTCTTACCTAGCCTTTTCCTATAAACATGCCTTAAGAGAAGACTCTCGTCCATCACTTAGATCCGTTCCAATGTACAAATTTGGAGATACTACCAAAGCCTAGGAATTAAGGTACATCCGAGCTAAGAATTTCGAAGCTGCCTCTTGAATAGGTTCGAAGAAGCTCGATTTGATATCATAATATGAATGCGCTCTACCTGAATGATCCTTCCTTGCCCCCCTCTTCATTTGTGTATTTAAGGGGCAGGCAATCACAATTCTTCCTGTAAGGAACTCCAGCTTGATCTCCCTACTTCCATTACGCTCGCTACATAGTTAACTTACTTATTGGCATTTGCGGGGTCAAACACAACCCATCCTTCGATTCTTTGTAATGGGTCTAGTCTGCAACATTGACGAGACCATGCCCCACATTGTATCCTTAAAATGCTTTCCAGTAATTATAGCATTGTATTATAGCTCGGTCTGCAAAACACTTTATCTATAAGCTTATATACCCTCTTTCTTTATAAGCTTATATGCTCTCTTTGATATTGGTTTTCAATGCAACACAATTTATGTAGTTTTAGTTGATACATCCAACTGGCTGTTACAGCCTCAGTTGCTTTGTTGGCCATTGAAAATTTTTCCTTTTGTACTTCTTATCCATTCTTTTACCATCTATCCTCCTCTTTAATAATGGTGTTTTAACAAGACAAAAGCAATTTATGTATCATATATGTATGTAATCACTCATTTTCCTTGCCCTTGTACATTATTTCTTATATACTCTTTATGGATTTGCTGTTTTGTTTTTCCCATGTGTATTTCTTTCTAGAATTGAATTTATATGGATTTTTGAATAAATTTTTTTCTTTCATTCCCTCTAATTGTCTCTTGAAGCTCTAATATTCCTGGTTCAACCATTATGCTTCACACGGGTTTAGATCTTCACTTTTATATAGGCTTACATCGTGGGAGAAATAGAAGTTTTTTTGAAGGGAAACACAACACACCATGGGAGAAATAGAAGCTTTTTTGAAGGGAAACACAACACATCGTGGGAGATCTGTGCAAAGGTGTATAGTAGAATGGATAAGCTTAAAGTAAATAAGAAACCCCCAAGGGATTTTTCCAGAAAGATGAGACCAATTGAACTGCAATACCCCATTGGATTTTTTGATGGGGCATCACAAAGCCATAAATGTGGATGTGGGGCATGGCTAATGTTATCCCCGGAGTGGCACTACAAAATTTAGTGGAATGGAGGCAGAGGGACTAATATGTGGGCCGAAATCATAGCACTATGGAGCTTGTTGTGGTTCGCCAATCAACTATATATGGAGGAGTTATGGGTTTTTGGAGATTCGAAGGTTATCATAGAACATCTAAACAAAGGAACATAGCTAGATCCGGGTTCTCTCATACATTGGTTGGATAGAATAAAATCTCTGAAGCAATACTTCTCTGCTATATTTTTCAGCCATGTCTATAGAGAAAAAAATACCGAAGCGGACAGATTATCTAAGAGGGGTTTAAATGGACGCTTCGGTGATATGTACTATGAACTCTATAACGCAAATGGGCAGGGAGCCAAAGGTATGGTCAATTTCAGCTAGAAAGAGAACTCTATATTTGTGGGCAAAGGAGAGGCAGAGATATTACATTGTGAAGTAAGTTAGAGCTTTTTGTTTTTAAATTTTGTACCTAAAGTTGGTTGTGTAAAGGAATGCTCCTACTGATGAAAAGTGAAAATTTTGTTTTAAACCACTCTGATCTGTATAAGAGGTAAACAATGAAACAAGAGGAAGAAATTGATGTTTTAATGATATAGAAACCTGGAAAATAGTTCTTGAATTGTGAAAATTGTAAAAACCAAATCTGGATTTTTGATTTTGCATAATTATGTGCCCTAATAGAAGTATTCCATTGTGTGCTCAAATATTCTTTTTTGTACTCACATAATGTCTAGGGAGGCACTGGTGTGTGTCCTTAGGTGAATTTCACATAAGGAGTAACTGTCCTTTGCTTGTTGTGGTCCCAGAAAGTGACTCTTTTCCATTTCCAAGAATGCGTGCTTATTGGGCAAAAATGCGCGTAGAAAGCGCTCTTCTCGAAGGATAATGTGTGCATTTGAGCATTTATGACTAGTTCAAATTTGATTTTCTCAAAACCTTAGATATTTTAAATACTTCTTGATTCCATAATGTATTCCTGTCCTATAAATCCTTGGGCTCGACATTAATTGATGTCGTCTTCTGCTGTATGATTTTCCAGTGTTAATAGTTGGCCCCTAATGTGTGAGGTCTAGGAAGAAATGTATAGCAGAAATACATTATAGTTTCTTTTTTGTATCGTACGCAGAGAGAGAGAGAGAGATCTGCATGTATTTTGGAATTGACAACACCTTGCACCTTTTCTGAGATAACCATGACCTAAGGGACCCCCTGCAAGCAGACAAAATATACAACATATTTACATAATTTCAATGAGGCAGGCATGTCCCATGCTTGTGATGCTACGGCTAGTTAAACAAAATTGACAAATACATGTGCTGTCTGTGCCACTACTGTGGTAGTGATGTTGGTGGTTGTTGACGATGATTGCTGACGCCCTCAAGGGCATTTTTTCTTTGACGATAGGTGGAATGTGATACCCATATGCGTAGTCTTGATATGGCATATCATTACGCAATTTACGCATATGTATTGGCTAGGACCTTCCCGTGTAAGCATTGTTTATCAGAGATGCTTATGGAGGCATGGGTCTTCGATAGATCTGATCAAAGTGCAATGGTTGTAAGGTACGATACCATTGTGACATGAAAGCTTTTGCTGTGGTAGAATTTCAGGAGGATCGATGACATCTGTGGACAATCATGTCTCCCACAGTGCCACTTGAGGATACCCCTTTGCATGGGGAGGTATTATCCAAGGTAACGGTTCCTTTTTGAAAAAGAGGTGTTGAGTTCGACAAAAAGGAAGTCTTCACCGAACCATGAGTCATCAACCTGAGGGGTCGAGGATCGAGATATGATAGGTTTAACATAGGCATGTTGGTGAGTGGTGACTGAAAATGGATGATGGGGATTCAGTGGCCCAAGGTTGAAGTATACTATAGCAGCTTGGCAGCAGTCATATTTATTTTTGGAGGGAAAATCCCTGGAGTCGGTAGGACTTCCACGGCAGGTGTGAACCGGATATGACTGTTATGATGGTGCGTGCATGGGGGTAAAATAATTCGACCAAGGGAAATGGGGGACTGCTTCCACGGGGGAAAATATGAAATATGATGGTGAAGTGGCGAAGGAAATCATTTGCAGTCTTTGTACACTTACCAAAAGAATAAAATAATGGGGTTTGGTTTGTACAAAACACAGAGACAGGTACCCCAAAACATGGAAGAGGGTCGCTCACTGAAGGTGTGAGGATGGTGTTTTGCTGGGGGTAGGGGTCCCATTAGTTGGTCTCATGTGCAGGGTTGATGAAGCGGAATATCTCACAGATGGGATTATGCTGATGGAGGTATGGCGGGCCAAATGTGGTGCATAGAGGTACGCTTTTAATCTTCTTGTACAACTTGATCGCCCAGGAAGGGGGTTGAGTTTGAATGGTGAACCTGACCTTATGCATGATATATGGATGGGCATGAGGTGCTTCCTGGACTAAAATGGTATCACCATGGCGTCACTTGTGGGGTGATGTATGGTCTACTTTGGATGACAATCACCATGGGGGGAGAGGCTCTACCGACCAATGCGGCCGTTTATCATATGAAGGGTGAGGTGATGATAAACGTTGTCGGGTATGAGGACCCTATGGTTTATTTCTAATGGAGAAATGAAGTTATGATATGAAAATTTATCTGGGACTCTATCATGCTGAGGATAGAATGATACCTGCTCCGGAACTTTCAGTTAATGGTGCTATGAACGGTTTGTAGGTTCTTCCTGCAAAAACAACTACCTTAAGTGAAAGCATCTTCTTTTCATCCAATATTATTGAAAAACATGAATTTTGGAGGAAGATGGGAGGGTTAATACTTGTCGGCACTGAAAAAACATTTTTCCAGAAAGCGAATGTGGGGCATCGCTTTCATTCGTCATGGCATACTGATGATGGTGCAACTTACGGTTTGCGGAATGGACCTTCTAATCTCCTGTTATGGACCTCTCAAGTTCTAGAAAAGGGCGATAAATATGGGATTATGGCCCTAATCCTTTTCATTTGTACTTTTTGAGTTTTGGAGATTAGAGGTGATTGCAGAGCCTTTCTTGTCGTTGCGGTCAGCCTGTGTACTGGGGATTAGTGATATTATGACGAGGTAACTTCCATGATGTCCTGCATTTCAATTTTTTCAGTTTGGTGATGCCGGGGGTTGTACAAATTGGGTTTGTATAGCCTCAAAGGGGATTTTTGTCCTATATTGTGTGGGCGATCTAGGCAAAGAGGCACCCCCCTTGCGCTTATTTCCGAGGGATAGCCACGCAAAGGTGCACTGTTCCCTCCTTTTTGCGCACAAGGACAGGGTTTTTGTTGTCCCTTTTAATGTTTTTTCTCTGTACTGATGGGTGCCTGTTGCTTGGTATGTTAGTGTGGAGCGAGCGAGACTGGCCTGAGATCTAGAGTGCTCTAGCTACTAATGCTGGGGCACGCCATTAGTTGGCCGCATGGGGCCTTCTGAAATTTGCTGAGAACGAGTTCCTTCGGTCACAGGACCGATTGTTACGTTATATCATACAACATTGGCGCAAGAGGCACAATATGTTTGTTCTTAGGGGGACGAACTTGATTATTCGTCTAGAGCTGGATATATACTTTGTGACCAGATTACTGCCTTAGGGTGAGGCACTGAGGTATCCACTCCCTTCTGGGAGAGTGAACATGGACAGGTTCCGTAGGAGGCATTGCGGTGGTGCGCCTCTTATTGAGGGGTGCATCAATATTGCATCAGTGACATATGTGGCTGAGCGGTGTGCTCTGGTTATTATTGTGTGAATGGCGGGTTCGTTTGCTCCACACCGGGCATCGAGCCCACAGGTGGGAGTTTTACGCTGCTTGAGGAACGAGAATTTTTTTGATTTGGCCTGATTCTATTTTGATGGTATGGTGTCGCAACTAAACAATGTCCAAAATGGATCCAAATAATTTTCATACACTAGCATCTTGTGCAGCATTATGTATGAGAGGGTGGTGCTGTTGAGGCCAGTTGTGGCAGTGCCTATTGGGGGGCCGAGGGAGCCACACATGAGGAGGTGGGCTATGGTGGTGCCACGCGGTAGTGGTGGCATGGTGGGCCGTTATTGGAACGACACGACGGAGGCCTGGTTCGAGGCCAATCCACAGATTCTTTTTCCATACCCATATGCAGGGATGGATTTTCAGGGTGATCCAGATATCGGTCTCCTTTTTGGTTATGTTTGGGATCCCGCAGGTATGTGCTATATTTATTCATTTGTTCAATTTTTTATGTACTTGAATGTTTTTTATTGACATTGAAATTATTTTGGTTACTCATGCAGATGTTGGCGAGGTGGGATGCCCAGTGGCCCGACTGGTGGGTCATGATCCTCTTCCATGACCGCCGGATGGTCAGGGAGGAGGTACAGTAGGTGGAACAGATGGTGGTGCCGGTGGACCTAGTAGGGATAGTGCTGACCCTTCTAGTGAGGGCAGTAGCTCGGATGTAGCTGAGGTAGTGGCCAAGCGAGCTTGTGCTGATGTGGCTGAGGTGTGCATCGTTGTACTTACGGCTTAGGTGGCCACTCTAGAGGACTTCCGGGGTCGAGTAGACCGCTTGACCCAGGGGATGCCTGCTCGTGGTTTCATGGACGAATTCGAGGATGCTTGGTTAGAGATGATGATGGCTCGCGAGAGGGATTATCGGCCCACTCTACGACGGGTAGCTATTGCAATGGTGACATCAGCTCCAGTGGTGGCACCAGGAGCAGTGGTGGGCCCAGGTGCTCCCCTTGAGGGGGTACCCCCCTAGAGTAGTTTTGTACATAGGGAAAGCACTCGTTATGGGGTTGCTTCCCTTATTTTTGACGACCCTTGTATTTTTGGGCTGGCCAATGGGCCAGTGATACTATTTTTGTACTCACACACATATTTTTTGATATATATATATGAGAGATATTTTTGTGGCTCTACATGATGTGCTATCTATGTCGGTTTATGTATTTTATGTTATGCTGATGGATATCTATGTTTTTGGTTTTTTATGTATGTTTGTTTATTCTTGACGCATTCCAGTCTAGGATATTGTTAGCTATGTGATCAGCAGCTTGGTTTTGATTCCTTGATACATGCGAGAATGTAATGTAATCAAATTGTCTACTTAATCTTTTGGCATGCAAATATTTTCTAAATAGGTTTGCGTCTTTGGTTTCAAATGTTTGGTTTAACTGCGAAACTAGTAACTGGGAATCAAGGTAGATATGCATATGGCGGATGCCCTGGTGGAGGGTCTCGCACATAATTCCGATAACGGCGTCATACTTTTCCTGATTTTTGGTTTCTAATCCGATGCACACACCGTTTGAACACAGTGGTGATCGGTCAGGGTGGTAGATGACCCAGGTGGCTGCAGCTAATTTTTGAGACCATCACAATGCTCCATCAGAAAATCTGAAATAGGGTTCAAGTAGGTGATCTATGGTGGCACTTTGAGTGCATTCTAGGTCCTTGGGTCAAAAATATTTAGGTGTTAGGATTTTTGTGTACCCTAACTCTAGGGGATAAGGGCTACTGGTGCCCTGATGGGTAGAACTTCTTGAGGTAAAGGCCGTTGATGGGGTTAGTGAGGTAGGTCCGGTCCGGTTCTATCAAGATGTATGCCCCCTATCGGAGACAATGTTTAATGATATAGGGCCCTTTAGATAAGGTTTCAAAATTTCTTGGCCCTAAGGCTTCTTTGGAGACATTGTAGCAAAGGACTAACTCTCCCTCGGTAAATGAGCAAGGGGTGATGTGGCGGTCGAATGCTGCTTTTACCCTTTTCTTATGGGCCTCATTGTGTTGTAGTGATTGTCGCCTGCTTTCGTCAACTAGCTCTATTTGTACTAGGTGTTGCTCTAGAGGTTGGGTGTCATCAAGGAGTTCGATGGCAGCATGTAAGTTTGGGATCTTACGGACATCAATCCAAAAGAATAAGGTACCTTGGTCTTTTGCGATAGGAATGATGTAGAATTCTTGTGACGAAGGGGGTGGTTGAAATCCTATCTTGGGTGTGCGACGATACAAGTCATATGTGGTGAATTGTGTCACTGGCATGTGGCGGGGGAAGGTTCTCAGTAATGGATTCATGTGTGAGCCTAATGTCGGCTTTCCCGCTAGGATAGTCAATTTCCAGTAAGTGGAAGTTTTTTTTATCACAGAGGTGCCTGAATGCTTTTAGCAGTGGGCATGCCTCTGGCGTGTGATCATGACCAGTGCAAATGGTGCATGGTATCACAGTGCTGATAGAGTAGATAGTGTGAGATTCTACACTACTCGATGTTCCTGATGTGGACGCTTGGAAAGGGTCAGTTCTGGACCAGGTCGTCTTCTACTTCCATTTTTGCGTCGAAGGTTGAGGCTTGCCTCCCTTTTTGGTGGGTGGTTGAATTAATGCCACTCTAGCTGATCTCAGCTTGGGGAGATGTGTACACTTAAACGTATGATGAAAGTGTGAGAAAATTCGGCAATAAGTGCCTGTGATCTTCTCTTCACTAGAGAGAATTTTTTGAGGGAGAGGCGAGACTATGCAGAGACTTTTTGCAAGGGGTTTGAGTTCTCTGAATTGGTTGACTCAGTGATCATTCAGATCACATAGGCCACATGTTATCTTGGGCTTTTCCTAGGGCGCATGTGGCTGGTAAGTGGTCTTATCATGCTTGACACACCATTGCATTGGTGGGGTTGTTGAGTCGGCGATATATCTTTTATTCCATTCTTGGAGATCACTCGTCCTCTTTTCTATGACATTAATCATGTCGATAGTGGGACGGATCTGCGATACATAAGTACAATGTCGGTCGTAATTATTACCCTAACATATTAGGAAAAATATCTGTGATACGGGGGTCCCATCATGCTTGGTCTGAGGCCAGGCGGGGTACCAACGTCGCAATGCTGCTAAGTCAGGGTAGTGGACGACTATATGGTCCGTCTGCTTGCATAATGTGCATGTGGTTGGGTGTCGTGACGTGCCTTTAGGGGTAACTAGGGGTTACCCACTCGATTGTTCTTCGGCTGACAAGAACATGATTGACCCACTTATCTCCTCTGCTTGGGTCATGGAGCTGCCGATGGACTCTATTAGCCACCTATAAAATTTTGGCATAGCAAACAGGTGGCTAAATGGTTTCCAAGTCTTCAAGAGGAAAATTTTCCTTGAAAACCTATCACTCCTGAAGCCTCAATGCTGTGTCCATTAAAAAGCCTCACTGTTTGTGAAAGAAAAAGCTTCAAAAAGCCTTCATCTACTCCATTTTATCCCTTCAAAAGCCCCATTTTCACCCCTTCTTCCCTTTTCAAAAATCCCACAAAACCCCCTCACTAACCCTCTAAAGCATCAAAATTCCCTTTTAAACCTTATGGCTTCCTTCATTTGGTTAAAAAGACCCCTTTGCTGCCTATCGGAATCCTCCATTTGGCCTCAAAAACACTGAAATTGGCCTAAAATTCACCCAATCTACACTATGAGAGAACTTAGCCCTCGGGTGCTTATGTGGCTTAGCCCTGCTCCTAATATAACCCCCAGCCCGCAACCGGGCGCTAAAAAGACTAAAAATCCTTTAAAAAGGCTGAAAACCCTTTAAAGAACCATAAAAAAAATTCTCCGCTCATTTTAAAGAGTTAAGCCCCCAAGGGCTTATCCTATTTAGTCCCCCTCCCATCAGACCTAAAGCCCAGTGGTTAGGCACTTAAAAGGCCAAAATAACCCAATTAAAACACTGTTCCCCTTGTTTTATTAATCCCCGATGGATAATGTTTTGGGTTAACGAGGACTATCGATCTCCACAGATCAACGACCCACACACAATCGGGCGCCTTCCCTTTTCATATTCCCCCTCGCTTTCATTTTCAATAACCCGCCTCTTCCAGAGATCCCAACTGTCCATACTATAGATTCGACGACCAAGATCTATTTCCGCCAACCATATAACATTTTCCCGTCCACCCGACATCAAATCGAAGCCATCCATTGTACATGATATGACAGCCACAATTAAACCCGATGATTTAACCTCCACCCGTGCATCTCTCCCCATCGGGTTTTCTCCGCACCGTCCGATCAAAACCATCAGATCCGACGACTGAGAATGAGTTTCGCGCAAAATAAGTGTCCAAACGATAATGATTTGAAATCACACAATGTAAGTGGTTTTGTATCGCCCCGTGGTGCGTGATGAGTGGAATCACACAACTTTTGTTAAAACCACTTATTGCTCCCAACGCCGCGCGAATACCACCAGCTGTTTTCTTCCTTATCGCTCATCTTCCACTGTGCATTTCTCATTCAATTTCCATCGTTGAATGTCATGATCTAATGGCCCAGATCTAATTTCACTCTGCCCTTCCTCCATTCACTTATGCCCCCAAGCAATTCCCTCCACCAATCTCTGTCGTTCATCGTGGAAATCCGACGGCCCAGATTGGATCTAAACCCCGCTCGTCCTCCATTCACATATACCCCCGAAAAACTACATCCTTTGATCTCCTTCGTCTATAATTTAAATCCAAAGGCCTTCATATAATATCATCTCACTTTCATTAATTAATCTCGACAGTAGATCGCCAGGGAATATTCTAATCCGACGGTCCAAAATGCCTGACGCACCAAAACTTTGCCAGACCAATTTTTCGCCTCTGACACTTTTTTTCACCTTTTTGCCATGGTTTTCACATTTTTTCCTCACTACAGCCACCATTCTCATCGCCATGCCACCATATCCATGGTCCACCAGAGTAGTCCTCCTCCACTCCATTGATTTTCTTAACATGTTTGTTGGGTTTTGCAGGGTTACAGACAATGGAAGATTATTCTTTCTACACAGTCTCTGTCATGATAATGCAGAGTGCAGAATGTCATGTTTCAGAGCCCAAGATTGCAAGGAAGAAATATGAGAAGGTTTTAAACGTGTGTTTTATTAAAAAGATCAGTGTCAAACCCTGATCTAAACCCCCTCTGCACCATTAAACCTGCACAGGCACCAGAAACAGTCAACAGAAGCAGCAAAGAGTATCAATGACAGTTTCAAGGGATTAAAAGCATGTTATTGAAGATTAATGACATAATCTAGTGATTAAAGAAAAAAAATATAATATGAAGACCTGAAGACAAAGAGTAAGCCTAATCAGACCTAAAACACAAAACTAAAGTAAATTAAAGGTGTTTTAGGGAAAGACAAAGAAATCTATCAGTTCGATAAGCCTCCACCGCCACATCAGAGGCCAATTGAACATGACATGGTGGCTTCCTCAAGTTCCCACAGTTTTGTTTCTTTGTTATCCTTCTCCCCCACATTGTACCTTGTTGTTCATTTCTTCTTTTTTGTGTGTGTTTAACACATTTGTTCTGTGTTATCTTTGTCTCTGGGTTGATGATTTTTCATAATAAATATTAGTAAAAATTGCAAATTACAGAGACCCTAACATTCTGGTGACTCCATTGGGGAGCAAGAACCTATTAGCCTAAGTCTGGTAGTAAATCACTGTGGTGGATAGTAAATCTCCTTCAAGACACTTTATACCTTCCACCTGGCAACTCCATAGTTCTCGAATGACCAAAAGACTCCACTGGTGATCAGTAGGCCTACTGATTATCTTTTTTTTCACAAGACTCCACTGGGAGACCAGTTTCATTACAACATCATCCATTTTAAAGGAAACACGTAGGATTAAGCTTCCTTGTTTGAAGATAGTTTTCCTCTCAAAGACTGTCATATCTGGCCAACCTTCTTCATTGAGATTTTTATACATACTGGCTTCAAGAAAAATCCATACCAGAGTTTATCCTGATCCAAACCCCCCTGAAATAGTGGAAAATCCTGAGAGTATTATTAGGAAGCCTTCTTAATATAGGGACCCCACTATTGTCAGACACATTTATAGAGCTAATTCAGCACATGAAAACCTTACAACTCTATCAGAGACTCAATTTGATTTATACTTACCAAGAAATTCACCAAGAACTAAGTCATTCAGTAGTTTAGATCAGACAAATTTTGAGCCTCCAAACTCACCTCCTCATAGTGATCAGCGTATTGGTGGTAGAGAAACCCCTACATCAACACCTCCTAATATACATTTCATTCATAACTTGGGTCTCTCTCACCCTAGATCTACTCAACATTTTGCTGCTGGTCCTAGCATTTATGTCAGTCATATACCTGCAGCCCAAGCCCATCCTTTACCTCCACAAAACATCATCATGGTAGCATGGTATGCTCCTTTGGTGTTACCATAGCCTTTAGCTCCTTTACCCAATGAATATTAGTCTAAAATTCCTCACTTCACTGGGAAATAATCTACTACAACTCAACACCATGTAGATAGGATGGAAGATGCCTTTAACTACATGGAAATAGAGGATGAGACAATTAAGATGAGGATCTTCGCTCAGAGTTTAGGAGGAGAAGTGAAGAAGTGGTTTAAAGGCTTACCTCCTAATAGCATCAATGATCTACCCTCCTTTCTTAAAACCTTAATAAACAAATGGGAATTCATAAGCAACCCTCTCCAAATCTTAGCAGAATATAAGAATCTTAAAAGAAATCAAGGAGAGAGTGTCCAGGACTACTCTACCAGATTCAACAGTGTCTACAATGCCCTTCCACCACACATGAAACCTCCCCAAGGGATGGCCTTAGTGAAATATCCTAAAGGATTTGATGCTAATATGGCCTATCAGCTTAGGGAAAGAGATTATAACACATTGGAAGACATGCAGAAAGGAGCAGTGAGTGTAGAGGCAAACTTGATTGAAAAAAGAGCTAGGATGAGGGTTGAGAAAAAGGTAACCTATAGGGATGAAAACATAGCTTCTTCATTAGATCCAAAATATGATAGTCTAGCCAAAAACATGGAGAGGATGGAAATAATTATGGATAAATTGGTCATCCAAGCAACTAATCAGAACAAAAACCAAAACCAAAGCCAGAACCAAAACTTTAGGAGAAAAAATCCCCCAAATAGACAGAGAGACCTGATCAACAAGTCATACCTCCATTCCAAGAGAATTTCCTTGATGATGATGAAGGGATAATAGAAGAATTGGAGGGGACTAACATAAACATGGTGGAAGTAGATGACCAGGATCACACTTTTTCCACAGAAGATAGCCACACTTCATACTCACATTAGCATGAGGAACGGTTGGAAACTGAGGACTACAGGTTAGGATTTGAAAATGCCATCATGCAAGTCAGAGAACAATATGACCTCAGAAGAAAAAAGAACATAGATAATCCCAAACCAAAGGCCTGTGAAATCACCATTAGGAAAAGTCCTGAAAAGACTCCTAAAGTGACTGCTGAAAGCAGTAAATCAACAGCTAAAGATTCTGGTAAAGACAATGATAAGGACACCCAAAACAGTGACAAATCAAGTCAGGAATCTAGCAGCACTAGCATTGCAGATAATGCTCCTGTTAAAACAGCTTCAAACATTGTACATAATGAAAATCAGCAAGCTGATCTTGCTAATAAAGTAGTGGCCAAAAAAATAGAATTGAACCTTTCAAAGAGTCAGTATTCTTTCAATTTGGAAAGTGAGATTTCCAAAATTAAAATTTATGTCCCTCTCACTGAGTTGGCCACCCAAGATGTATATAAGAGTCAAATTTTGAAAGCTCTAAACTTAGGAGAAAATAGTGACACTGTCAATTTAAACGATGATCAACCAGCTCTCTTGTTTGGCCCAAAAATTGAAGGGAAATTTAAGGAAGGGGTAGTACCTCCTTTCTATGTTAGCCTCAATATCCATGACAAAATCCTGCATAATGCCATGCATGACTCTAGAGCTTCACACAACCTTATGCAAAAAGTGATAATGGAAAATCTAGGCCTAGAAATAACCATACCTTACAAGGATTTATATTCTTTTGACTCTAGCAAAGTGAAGTGCCTTGGCCTAATCAAAGATATTTGTGTGAATTTGACTCAAATCCCAGCCAAGTGCATGGTCATGGATGTTGTGGTGGCTGATGTACCTCCTAAGTATGGCATGTTGTTGTCAAGATCATGGGGTGCTAAGCTACAAGGTACAATGTAGATGGACGGGACATATGCCACTATCCCTGTCTTTAGCTAGCTTAGAAGACTATATAGAGAGGCACACATGAAATTCATGGTTAGTAGCCCAGAAAAGCCTGAAAATTCCCCTCTTTATTCTGTCCATACAGACTTGGAATCTTTTATCCTTTACAATGATGAATTCATAAAAAATCCAGAGCTAGAAGACAGAAATTCAGACAACCGATTAGAGGCCCCAAATCTAGAAATAATGGAAGTTCTACATATAGTGGAAAATGAGAGAGAAACCTTTGAACAGTGTGTTGAAACAAAAAACTAGAGTGAACAAAGCCAAGACTGCAAACAACAGATCACCCATCACTCTGAACTCCATGAAAACCCTGAAGAACAAGACAAAACACAACATGGTGCAGACCTCAGAATGCAACATAATGGTGAACATGGCATTAAGGATGAAAATGATGTCAATCCTAAAAACAGTCCCTTATGGTGCATGATATTTGATGGATCTTGCACTAAAAAGAATGCAGGAGCTGGGATATGGTTGTACAATGCTGAAAACAATCATACTGAGAGCCATGCTTTCAAGCTAGACTTTAAGTGCACAAACCATGTTGCAAAGTACGAGGATCTCATCCTAGGATTGCATCTATTGAAGAAACTAGGAGCCAAGAGGATAGTTGTCCAGGGGGACTCAGAATTAGTCATCAAACAACTAAATGGAGAGTATACTACAAAGCATCCTGGATTAAGGGCATACATAAATAATGCCATGGATTTTTTGAAAACATTTGTAGAGTATGAGCTTGTGTTTGTTCTTAGGAGTCAAAACAATATTTCAAATGGATTGGCCTGCGCTGCTAGTTCATATCAGGAATCACCTAGTGAAAAACAAATCATTATTCAAACAAAATACAAACCTGTAGTGCCAGATAATGAAAAATATTGGCAGGTCTTTGAGGGTGACAAACAGATAGAAGATTTCTTGCTCTGCAGGAATGAATTTGAATTACTTGATTCAGACTCTAAATCTGATGAAATTTGTTTAGATGAAGAGCCTCCTGATGAAGAAAAACCATCCCCCAATGTAGAAATAAACATGTTGACCAAAGAATTTGAAAAACAAACTGAAGAATACATGAAAACAGATAAAGAAGACATTGAGGTGCTGCAGTCCAAAGACAAAAGCATACATAGAGGATTAGCACCCTTAGAGGACCTTTTTTATTTTAATGATGTGGCAAAGAAACCCACCATATAACACTCTAAATCAGATGTTGAAGAATTCAATATAGGCAGCAAGGATAAGCCTAAAATGATTAAATTATTTAAGTCTTTGCCTGCCCATATCAAACCAAAATACATTGATCTATTCAAAGAGTTTGTTGATGTGTTTTCTTGGAGTTATGAGGACTTAAAAGCCTACGATAGAGAGATTATCCAGCATAAAATCCCCTTGAAAAAAAACTAGAAACCCTTTAGGAAAAAACTGCGCAGAATCAACCCAGTACAACTACCTCTAGTGGAAAAGGAAATCAAGAAAATGTATGAGGCAGGAATCATAGTCCTTTTTAGGTTTTTTGATTGGGTATCCAACCTTGTAGCTGTGAGGAAAAAGACAAGAGAAATCAGATTGTGCATTGATTTTAGAAATTTAAACAGAGCTTCCTTAAAAGACAATTACCCTTTACCCAAAATGGAACACATCCTACAAAGGGTAGTTGGTTCAAAGAGGATTTCTCTGTTAGATGATTTTTCAGGGTATAACCAAGTTTTAGTACTCCCAAAATATCAACTCAAGACAACTTTAACCACTCCTTGGGGCACTTTCATGTATGTGAAAATGTCTTTTGGGCTAATGAATGATGGGGCCACCTTTTAGAGGGCCATGGACATTGCATTTTCAGAGGATATAGGGAACTTCATTGTAATTTACATTGATGACATAACAGTTTATTCCAAATTTGATGAAGAGCACCTTAAACATCTAAGAAAGGTCTTTGAAAAGTGCAGAAGGTTTGGGTTATCTTTAAATCCAAAAAAGACAGTGTTTGGCCTACAGGAAGGTAAACTTCTTGGCGACATTATATCAAAAAATGGGATTAAAATAGATCCAAAAAGAGTTGAGGGAATACTACAGATTAGCCACCCAAGAAACATAAAATAATTGCAGTCATTCATTGGTAAGATTAACTTCTTAAGGAAGTTTATTCTGAACTTAGCAGAGCTCCTTAGAAACATGACTAATATGCTCAAGAAAGAGGTGGGAGTGAAGTGGACTGTAGAAGCCAAAAGATCCTTTGAATTGGTAAAACATGCACTCACATGGGCACCAGTGCTAATCAGCCCAGATTTCACAAAATATTTCCTCATTTTCTCCTTTGCATTAGAGCATACTATGGCTACTGTCCTATTGCAGAAAAATCCAGAGGGACAAGAGCAACTAATAGCATTTTTTAGCAAGGCACTAAGAGATGCACCCTTGAAATAAAACATGATGGAAAAACATGCCTATGCCTTGGTAAAGGCCTTAAAAGACTTCAGAGTGTATATTCTGCATTCTCACATCATTGCTTATGTGCCTAACATAGTGGTAAAAGATATCTTGTCACAAGACCCAAATGGAAAGAGAGGTAAGTGGATTGTAGTAATACTAGAGTATGAATTGGAAATCAAACCCACAAAACTCATTAAAGGTCAGGGCTTAGCTCAACTAATGGTTGAATCTAACCTACAAGTCCTTGACATTAACATGATAGATGCCTTGGATGAACATGAAGGATTGCCTACTCCCACTGTTGAAGAGCAGTTCCAAAACTCACCTTGGTATGCTGACATCTTGTATGTGCTTACAAATCTTAATGCTCCTCCTGATTTATCAAAGACTAAGGCTAGGTTTTTAAAGTTGAAAGCTAGGAATTATTGCATTTTAAATGAATGTTTATATTGGAAAAATGCTAATGGTTTATTGCCTAAATTTTTTCCTGAAGTTGATGCAAAGAGGATCAAGCATGGATTCCATGAAGGAGATTGTGGAGGTCATCTCTACTGGAAAGCCACAGCCAATAAGATCCTCAGATCTGGCTATTACTGGCCCACCCTCTTCCAAGATGTCCATAAAATGATAGTTGCCTGTCACAAGTGCAAAATTTTTGAGGGAAAAATAAAACTCCTTCCTTTACCATCACAACCTATCACTGTTGAAGCTCCTTTTCAACAGTGGGGCCTAGATTTCATAGGATAAATCCATCCTGCTTCATCTGCCCAATAGAAATGGATTCTCAAAGCCACTGAATACTTCACAAAATGGATAGAGGCCATCCCTTCTAGGAATGCCACAGATTCTGTCATTATAAAATTCCTTGAAGACCATATTCTATCTAGATTTGGCTGCCCTAGGAAGAATATTACTGATAATGCTACTACTTTTGGTTCCAAAAAGATGATTGATTTTTGTCACGGGTATCAGATTGCACTTGGTCATTCTACTGCTTATTACCCTCAGGGTAATGGGCTAGCAGAATCATCAAATAAAAGTTTGGTGACCATCATCAAGAAGTTGCTTGAAAAGAATAAAAAATCATGGCATAACAAGTTGGTGCATGCTTTGTGGGTAGACAATTGACCACAAAGAAATCCATTGGAATTTCCCCTTATCAGCTTGTTTATGGAGCAGATGCAGTGTTTCCTACTAGCCTAGGTGTACCAGTGATAAAATTAGTTCAAGAAATACAGTCAGAAGAGGAAAACATGGTAAGGAGGATCAATCAGACAATACATCTCCAACAGACAAGGGAAGAGGTCTACAACCGAGCTCAAAAAGTGCAAGAGAACATAAAAACGTTGTTTGACAAAAGAACAAAATCTTGTGACTTCAACATTGGAGACAAGGTACTCAAGTGGGACTCTAGAAGAGAGGATAAGGGTAAGCATGGAAAATTTAACAGTTTGTGGCAAGGCCCTTACATTATTCAGTCCACCATTGGTCCAAATGCATTCTTCCTGCAAGAGTTAGATGGTACAGATATGTTTGGGGGTCCTGTCAATGGCAAGATGCTCAAACATTATTATTGCTAAAATTCAGAGTTTAAATTTCTCACTTCCATTGCAAATACCATTGCTTTTCTCAATTTCATAAAAATAAAATAAAATAAAATAAAAAATAGATGAAAGAAAAGGTTCAGACAAGCTCAAAACTTGAACCTCTGAAGTTCCAAAGAATGGCTCAAATTAGCCCAAAATCTGAGCCAAAAAAAGTGAAAATATGGTCTAATATGCTCAGAACCTGGACCAGCAAAGAAATAAGAAGAATGAACTCTAACAAACTCAAAACCCGAGATGAAATGAAAAAGAGAAGTGACTCTAAAAAACTCAAAATCTGAGTCACAAAATAAAGAAGATGGATCAACTCTAACAAGCCCAAAACCAGAGCTGAAAATGAAGAATAAAAAGTGACTCTAACAAGCTCAAAATTTGAGTCACAAAAGAAAAAAGGATGTTCTAAAAGTTTCACAATATCCAGCCTTCACATTTTTGCTTTCAATTTCCTGCAAAGTTCAGTTCATGTGCAGTTGTCTTTATGCCATGGACCCACAGCAAACCAGACAGTCTAATCCTGGTTTGAATGTTTTAAATTTATGTTTTAGAATGTAGAGAAAGAAATCCGCTAGACAGTTTAATTCTAGCAGATATTAGTTTAGGTAGAGAAGCTATGAGGCCAACTGTCTAATCTGGTCTCATGGAGGAATAAGGGTAGAATTATATTAGTGTTTTTTTCTTTCAAAAAAAAAAAAAAAATGATGAAGAAGGTTTGCAAGTCTAAATGCACCCAGAAGAAAAAATGTTAGGAAAGTAGGATGGGTAGGTAGATTGTTTGGGAGAATATTACTGCTGATATGATATTTTCATGATTTGTAGCAGCTGATAAAAGAAGAAAAGGATGGTCAAAGATCAGGCATCTGGCCTACTTCCAAAGAATTAAATCTGCAGTTCTTGACATCTTCAGGAAGATGCCATCCCCATGTGGAGCCACTGTTAGCCACCTATAAAATTTTGGCATAGCAAACATGTGGCCAAATGGTTTCCAAGACTTCAAGAGGAACATTTTCCTTGAAAACCTATCACTCTTGAAGCCTTCATGTGTTTTTTCCTTTGAAGCAATCCTCAATGCTGTGTCCATTAAAAAGCCTCACTGTTTGTGAAAGAAAAAGCTTCAAAAAGCCTTCATCTGCTTCATTTTATCCCTTCAAAAGCCCCATTTTCACCCCTTCTTCCCTTGTCAAAAATCCCACAAAACCTCCTCATTAACCCTCTAAAGCATCAATATTCCCTTTTAAACCTTATGGCTCCCTTCATATGGTTTAAAAAACCCTTTTGCTGCGTATCAGAACCCTCCATTTGGCCTCAAAAACATTGAATTTGGCCTAAAAATCACCCAATATACATTATGATAAAAATTAGCCCCCAGGTGCTTATGTGGCTTAGCCTTGTTCCTCATATAACCCCCAGCCCGCAACCGAGCGCTAAAAAGACCAAAAATCCTTTAAAAAGGCTAAAAACCCTTTAAAAAAGCATAAAAACACTTCTCCACTCATTTTAAAGAGTTAAGCCCCCAAGGGCTTATCCTAGTTAGCCCCCCTCCCATGAGACCTAAAGCCCATTGGTTAGGTGCTTAAAAGGCCAAAAGAACCCAATTAAAACGATATTTCCCTTGTTTTATTCATCCCCGATGGATAATTTTTTCGGTTAACGAGGGCCGTCGATCTCCATAGATTGACGACCCACACACAATCGGGCGCCTTCCCTTTTCATATTCCCCCTCGCTTTCATTTCCGATAACCTGCCTCTTCCACAAATCCCAACCATCCATACTATAGATCCGACAGCCAGGATCTGTTTCTGCCAACCATATAACATTTCCCCCCTCCGCTCGACAACGAATCACATCCATCCATTGTACACGATCTGATGGCCACAATTAAACCCGATGATTTAACCTCCACGCGTCCATCTCTCCCCATCGGTTTTTCTCCGCATCGTCCGATCAAAACCATAAGATTCGATGGCTGAGAATGAGTTTCACGCAGAATAAGTGTCCGAACAATAATGATTTGAAATCACACAATGTAAGTGGTTTTGAATCTCCACGTGGCGCGCGATGAGTGGAATCGCGCAACTTTTGTTAAAACCACTTACTGCTCCCAACGCCGCATGAATACCACCAGTTGTTTTCCGCCTTACCGCTCATCTTCCATAGTGAATTTCTCGTTCAATTTCCACCGTTGAATGTCATGATCTAACAGCTCAGATCTAATTTCATGCTGGCCTTCCTCCATTCACTTATGCCCCCAAGCGATTCCCTTCACCAATCTCCGTTGTTCATCGTGGAAATCCGACGGCCGAGATTGGATCTAAACCCCGCTCTTCCTCCATTCACCTATACCCGCGAACAACTACATCCTTTGATCTCCGCTGTCTATCATTTTAATCTAAAAACCTTCATATAATCTCATCTCCCATTCATCCACCCTCCAAACGATTTCGTTAATTAATTTCGATCGTAGATCGCTGCGAATTATTCTAATCCGACGGTCCAAACTGCCCGACACACCAAAACTTCGCCAGACCAGTTTTTCACCTCCGACACCATTTTTCACCATTTTTCCATGGTTTTCATAGTTTTTCCTCACTGCATCCACTGTTATCATCGCTACGCCACCATCTCCATGGTCCACCAGAGCAATCTTCCTCCACTCCATTGATTTCCTTAACATTCTTGTTGGGTTTTGCAGGGTTATAGACGGTGGAAGATTATTATTTCTACACAGTCTCTGTCATGATAATACAGAGTGCGGAATGTCATGTTTTAGAGCCCAAGATTGCAGGGAAGAAACTTGAGAAGGTTTTAAACGTGTGTTTTATTAAAAATATCAGTGTCAAACCCTCATCTAAACCCCCCCGCGCCATTAAACCTGCACAGGCACCAGAAATAGTCAATATAAGCAGCAAAGAGTATCAGTGACAGTTTCAAGGGATTAAAATCATGTTATTGAAGATTAATGACATAATCCAGTGATTAAAGAACAAAAAGAAAGTATGAAGACCTGAAGACAAAGAATAAGCCTAATCAGACCTAAAACAAAGAGCTAAAGTAAATTAAAGGTGTTTTAGGGAAAGACAAAGAAATATATCTGTCCGAGAAGCCTCCACTGCCACATCAGAGGCCAATTGAACCCTCGCCAACAACAAAACCCAACCCTCTCTAGCTACCAAAAGACACCTGCAACCTCATAGAAATCAAATAAGGCCTATTGATTGCAAGAACAGGAGATATTTGCCTAAAGACAGCTGAACAGTTAATAAAAATCAAAAGAACTTATTATTAATTGTCAGCAAAGTTATTTTAAAGATAAAAAACAGCCCTAAAGTCAATCTTTTCGTCCATTAAGCCTCAAAAAGTAGAAACAGAGTTATGAAGCAGAGTTACAGGTCGAATGCATTCCCGCCTTATGCCTTGCATGGTTTTCAAGGCCATGAATTGCATTGATTATGGAATTAATGATACTTGACCCCTAGAAACTCTCCCACTTCCTCATTTTCTTATAAATTCTCCTTGAGGAGCACATTGTAAGGGTTTGTCTCTGGATATCTAATTGCATGTTAATAGTTTTCTGAAGCTACTAAAGCCCTGTTTGAAATTAAAGATACATAAGCTGAAATGAGAAGTTTGAAGTTGTAGAGACCCACCGGGCTTGATGATTGTAACTGGTTTGAACATCAAATACAAGCTGATTTATGGGGTCCTGGTCTATGTCAATGCTGATGTGTTTTCTTACTGTTAATTGTTATTTTTATTTGTGTTTTCATTCTGTCCACTCTCTCTAATAAAGAACAGAAAATACAAAGCTAGGAATTACTCTTAACAGTACCCTACTCTCACTGATAAGCTTTATTTCTATGTTTTCCTCCTTTGAAAGTTTCCATTTCCCATGGAATATGCTGAAGCAAGATAGGTTCAAAGTCCTTACTTGATCTTAAGCTATTCTAAGTGTTTTGAATGTTTTCTATTGAAAGTACATCAATGCAGGCTAGTTTCAAAGTGCTTACCTGATCTTAGATTACTTTTATGTTTTTTTCCTTAAGTGCATGCCAAAGAAGGATAGTTTCAAAGTACTTACTTGATCTTAGGCCGCTCTTTGTTCTTTGTTTGTTTGTTCTCCATTTCCCATTTGTTTCATTCCATAAAATCAAATAAAAAGAGATCCTTTTGACATAGATAACTTGCCCCATGGACCACTCTTGAAATTTTATGTCCAATTAAATCCTCTTATGACTCCATAAGCCCAATGGATTGAAGCTACTTTTTTCCTATCTTATCAGCTGAATCATCCCTTCACTTGCATACACCTTCACCCTTCATTTAAAATTCCTTCACCTTCATCATTTCTTTGCCCAACGAAAACAAAAAATCAAACAAAACTCATGCTCTTCATAACTAGCCTAATATCACATTTCAAGCCTTAAAGATCACATCTTTAAACACACTTATAGAGAGATCCCTCTCTGGATTCAGGAGGGCTAGACCCTAGAATCCAAAAGTGGTTCATATGTAGGCTTTGTAGTTTGTATTTGCCAAACTTGCAAATTATAGAGACCCTAACAGACTCGACATCCATATCGTCTTCTTGGAAAATACGAACTTATGGCTGAGCAGAGGCTAGCAAGGGCTAGCCTGAAGCGAGGTATGTAGTGAAAATCCTGAAATAGGTGATTATCAGTGCATAACGGGCATGTGAATTGTGCTCCCCGTAGCCCCATGTAGTAAACCCTTTCAATTGGGTACCATCTGTGAATGAGTTCCAATGCTGCACACTCTTCGAGGTAGTGACCAAGTTCATCTCATAGCGTGCAATGTATAATTAGCATTACTAGGGGGCGCTCTACGAATTGGTGCTCCTCTTGTAAGTATAGGATGGTATGCGGCTCGTCATTGATAGACTGGATGGAGGGATCATCTTGATAGGATCGCTTGATAGAGTGTAAGGCATCCCCATATCGTGGTATTTTTGGACAATGGTGGGTATAGTGCCCATAGGTGTCACAGAGAGCGCATGCGTGATTGGTACACAACGGTTTGCTTGTGCTATTGGTGGCAAGTTCCTTTTTGTGGGAATGTCGTTTCGAGGTGCCTGCCTCGCAGCCAAGGAGTGGTTTTAATTCGTCCAAATCTGGGAATATGTGGGTAGGGTGTCATGTGACATCACATATAGCTCAGGATGATGACTGCCTTTGCATGGTGGGGGTCACCACTTTCTTTCCTTTCTTGGCAATTTTCTTGGTCGTGGTCACCGGTTTTGCAATGGGAATTTCCCTTGCGGGGGCAGTTTTGACCGCTGCTTGGGTAGGTTGGGGCTCCTCGGGACCAGGGGGCTTTAACGCAAATGCAGTAACGTTGGTAGCTGCTGTTCCTGGAGGGGGAACGAGATACCACATGGGAATTCCAACGATATATTGGGTAACACCAGTGTTGCCAAGACCTGCTGGGAGGTGAAGCCAGGAGGTGGGTAGAGGAAAGGAGTTTGGGAGGCAGCGTACACTAGGGAGGCTACCGTGGCTGATGCCTCGGTGTCATTACTGTTTGAGTTGGTGTCTTGACTAAACTCAGTGCTTGATGTGGACATCATGCATACAGGGGCCCATGTGGCATCAGGCGATACCTTAGGGATCATGGGAGGATCTCCTAAGAATGACCCTAGGACAAATGACAGTTTTAATTGGCCAGGGCCATATTCTTGATACCGTGAAATACCATCTATGGTTGTATCTACATAGGATAGAACCATATCCATGTTGTTCAAGGGACGCTTTTCACTGTGCGTCAGCTAGTCTACTGTGATGATTTGATCCTCGTGGGGGAACATCATGAGGCGGAAGATAGAGGATGCTATGGTTGTTTCTTCCCCAGCCATGTAAATTTCATGGTTGTTTTTCTCAGAATCGTTGGGGTTTTGATGTTGAGTGCTGACTGTTCCTTGATGGGGGAAGGGTTCTTGCATAACCGCAGTTGTCTGGGAAGATCCTCCTTGTCCTTGGTTACTTTGAAGCTTTTTAAGCTCAGGGAGTTCAAGATAGTGGTGAGTATAGTTCTCGTACTCACCACATATTGAACAATAATGGTTTGTTCATAGAGGTGGCCTTTTGTCTTGCCTTTGGGAATTTCCTGGCTCCTGGTTCTAATTCCGGTTAGAGTTACCTCTAGCCTGGGATCGTGGTGGGCGTTTTTGGTTGCTACCCCCGTGTCCAGGGTTCCCTTTAGGCTTGTTATTTACCTTTTTCTTAACCACATTAGGAGGGTAATTCTCCTAATAATATTGGTGTGGTTGATTTTCGGATGGCTGCACAAAGTTCACATGTGCATTGTTTTGCGTAGGTGGGTTACATGCTTGGGACTGAGCATATTGTTGTCCCATGTTTGCACCTGGCCATTGGGGGGGAGTTCTTCCATCAGTTTTTCTTCTTGCGTACCAGGTCCCCTCAGCCAGGGGATAAGTTCCTCCTTGGTGATACGCTGGCACCCTATTAGTCAAATTTTGGTGTTGCATATGATGAATTTTAAATCAGGGTTGAGGCATGTTCTGGGTAGACCCATGTGTGTAACCAATATTTTTACTACTGTTGCCTAGGTACCCTTGGGTCATTGACCCAATAAGTCCGTCTGCAGAGTTATACGCACCTGGAAATTCTTGATAAGATTGCAGGCGCGTGGTGTTGGGCAGGATATTGTATATATATCCTGACTGCATGTAGATCAGTTCAAGCTACTGGGCTTTACTGATTGCATCCTCTTCAGATGTGGGGTTACGTTGCACCACATCCTTTGAAATCTCCGCCGTCAGAGTTTTCAAGAATAAATCTAAAAGGACTCGGTCGTCAAGTTGTGCTTTGCATAAACTGTGACGCTGCCTCCACTGATGGAGATGCTCTGAAATATGGGTAGAGGGGGATTGTCTGAAATTAGTCAGTAACTCCATTCCCGAATCGTGGTGAATGGGAAACTGAAAGTATGTGAGGAATGCGGTAGCGAGGGCGTTAAAGGTTCCATGTGGAGCAGGAGGTTGCTCCACATACCATTTCGTGGCCACTCTCGTAAGAGAGCGTTGAAATAGCCTCAACCGAATATTATCATCAATGATGCTATTCAATGAGCACCACAGGTGAAAGGTCATTATATGATTTCCTTGGTCTTCCGCTTGCTTACCTTCAAACTTTGGTATGTCCAAAGGGAGATTCATGGGCATGGGAGGCCAATTGTGGTCGTGTGCGATGGAGTCATTGGTGAGCTTGGTCAAATCTGGTAGATTTAACACCACTAAGAATGGTGACTGGGAGGTTGACACGATGGCAACATGTGAAGACACAAAGTTCTGGTTAGAACGAGGGTTAGTCTGTGACGTACCCTATTGTGAATTCAGTTGGCTTCCCGTATGGGATGCGCTCCTTTGCTCCCCAGGGGACGAGGGGGGAGTGATGTGTGGTGTGGTGTTGGGAGACTGATTAGGGTTCCCAAATAAGGTTTCTCCAAGAAAGGATGAACCAACTACTGTGGAAATTTTTTGTCATTGATGCCTAAACGGTGAAAGACCTGGAACCCCTCTCGGTAATGGGGGGAGGTCCAAAAGATGCCTGGACCGATGAGGTTTCGTTGGAACCGTTTGAGTGTTAACCAAGTTAGGTTTTGGAAAAATTTTGAGGGGATCAAGTCTTTGATCACGAAAAATTTATGACCACATACATAAAACAAAGTGAAAATGAAATGAATTTTCCTTTAACTTAATCTATGTGATCAATCAAGAAAAAAATGGTTTTGTTTGTTTGTCCATGATACTCAAAATCCTAGAAGACCTAATACATCCTCAAACACTCAAAAGTAACTGGGCCTTGAGAGGATTTCTTGTGAGTGCTGGCACAACGTCCCGTAAAAGCTGGCGACACCCTCAGTCAGCTGAAGAGAATCAAGAAAGGTAAGGGTAGAGGGTCTGGTACTTTCCTGCACCGTCACCTATAGGGTAAAGGATGGCCTAGTTTTGGCCAATAAGAACCATCATCCCACATGAGCATTTGAATCTTGGGCTTCTTGGTAGTTAGCTAACAGTACCGAGTATCAGCTGGGTTAGGTAGCCCCAACTGATACCGCTAACCCAGCTGATACCGCACGCACTGTGCCTAATCCTAACCCCCTTTGAATTGGGTCTTTGCTGCACTCGGGTTTTCTTTTCCATGGGCTGATAGGTGGATTTTAAAGCTCCATGAATACACAACTTTTTGTTTCAATGTGAAGTGTGATCAAGGCGGATTATTAGATGCCTACCCCCTTGATCCTAACTTAATCTATAAATTCTCTTGTGGCCCCTGTGCGGAGAATTTAGTGAGTTGGTTTAAGTTCTTTTTAGGTGGATTTCTTTTCTTAGTGGGTGAATGTGTGTGAGAGTATGGTGAACAATCTCATAATTTGAACATATGGATATCAGTGATTCTTTACAAAAGTCCCATAGTTAAACTATGTGACGTTGTTCCTTGCTCAAATGGAAATCATTTGTGTATAATGGGTCGCTTCCAAATATTCCTAGTTAGTATATGTGAGTGACTAAAGGGAGATGGCGAATCACAAATGTAGAGCATTCATATGCTTTTCTAGGGTCACCAAATGGTGCAAAGACAACAAATATTAATTTCTTTAATTGGCGATTCAATCCTAGTCCTGCAATTTCCTAAATGAAAAAATTGAATTTAAACTAAACAATTTCTACACTAGCTTATGCATGTGTGGTCATGAGCCACTTACTTGGAATAGTTAAAATAAGTGTGCATACCAGAATGTGAAAAAAAACATAAATTGTTTGGACATCAATGGTTAATTCACCCCCTACTTAAACTATGTGAACACTTTTTGCAAAAACCAACTTAAATGAAAACTAACTAAATGCTTACAGGAAGTAGTAAAAAATGAGTTCTCAGAAGCTGTGGGGTATCAACACAAGTGTTGAAAGATACATTAGGGGTTTCCCAACACAATTACAAGCAGAAATCATATAGAAAATAGGGAGAAAAAATCTCTCTGCAATTTTCACGCAAAAGCCCTTGACAAGTACGCCTTCCTGCGTGCAGGTCAGTCCTGAATGCGTGAAATGTGCCTCTGTGTGGAAAAAATGCGCGCAAAAATCTTGCAAGTAAAAATATTAGGAGGTGCCTTCTTCAGTCTGTCACCTTAGTGAGTCTAGGGACTAGAAGATGGGTCAGTGGACTATCAGCTCCACTCCAGCATAAACAAAGGGTCTCCTGCACAAGATGGCACAACCACATAAACTTGAAACACGTCAGTGGAGTCGCCAATCCTATTTTTGTGGATTAGTCGCACGGGTGTATGAAATCGCACAAGATTAGAGAGTGTGGTATACTCTCTAAACTATTGGTAACAGGCAGAAAGTGGGGGGAGCTCAAAAGCATAAAACTTAATGGAAATAATATGCTGAAGTATGATTTGTTTAAACTAAAACTAAAAATAAACACAAATATACAGAAGCTATATAGAGAGTTCCAAACGATAATAATGCAAACGATGGCTCGATGGCATTTTCTTATTAAACGTTCGAAATTAAGAAGAAATTTTACCCACTTACCAAAGGGCCCATAGGAAATGGCTCTAGGTCCCGATGCAAGGATGTTGCCTTTCAAGCTCTGCCTCTGATGCAGTCTCACTCTCTCTCTCTGCTGTGGTGGACTAAGATGTTGGGTGGCCAACTATCGAGTCCTCTTTAGCTCCAGCTCCGGGTCACACACAATGCTGGTGTTGCTTGGGCAACTTTGGCCAGAATAACCTTGTGATCACCATTTTTACATCTCTTGGTGGGTTTATATAGGTGAGCTTCAAATCCTCCTTCCCTCCCTTGGTACATGATGGATGGTTACCCAAGGGAGAGGTGTGATTCCATTGTGTGCTCAAATATTCGTTTGTGTGCACACATAATGTTTAAGGAGGTGCTGGTGGTTGTATTTAGGTGGCTTTCACATAAAAAGTAACTATCCTTTGCTTGTTGTGGTCCTGGAAAGTGAATTTTTTCCATTTCCAGGAATGCGCGCTTATCGAGAAAAAGGTGCGCAGAAGGTGCTCTTTTCGAAGGATAAAGTGTGCATTTGAGCATTTATGACTAGTTCAAATCTGATTTTCTCAAAACCTTAGAGATTTTAAATAATTCTTGATTCCATAATGTATTCCTGTCCTGTAAATCCTTGGGCTCAACATTAATTGATGTCATCTTCTGTTGTACGATTTTCCAGTGTTAGCAAAGTTCAAAGAGCATTGATGAGTTTTCTTCCTTCACTTCCATGTTAGCCATTGCCTTGGCCAGAACACATTTCATTTTCCAATAAGTTTTAATATATTTTTGGAATAATGATACACGACCTCTTGTACTTCCAGGATCTGAAATGAAGGCCATTTTAGCCTCCTGTTCCTTCAAGTCTTCATCTTCACTATCAGTTTGTCTTTCCCAACCATGTTTTGTATTACGTATATGAACCAAATTCCCAGATTCATAAACATCAGCAATATTTTCCAGAATTTGTTTGTTTGTCTTCCACCCTCTTTTACTTGGTCCAATATTCTGGTTGATACGTTGATTTCCTTTTCCTCTACCATTTTGGACTTTCACCGTGATGATTCTAAAGTACTGAACGCCAAAAAACCTGAATATAATTCTTGTGTATAGAGAAATATCAGTATGTTGATCCAAATGTACTCTGTTATTTGCCTCTTGAAGTCCCATAATCTCCATAGTCAAACCGAATAGACGTTTACCAGTATCAAGAACAATGGTTTGGTTAACCTCATCCCGCTGATGCATTTTCTAGAGCAAAAATTGGCAATGGGAGGTGTAAAACAACCAGACAGTAAAAGACGACCATTGATAAAAAAACCCAAGTACTATCCTTAACCTGACCGAGAAAGGTATAAGATGACCATTGATAAAAAAACCCCAAGTACTATCCTTAAACCAACTGAGAAAGAGACAACAGAGATCTAGACCCTTTGTATGAAACATTTTATCAGAAAGCATCCAGGGAGACTCGTGACTCAACATTTGCAAAATATTTGGCACTGGCGAATTATGCCGGCTAAAAACCCAAGTGCATATCCTATCCTACATATTTTCAATGAAGCATATCCGAAACCTAAATGCATGCAGAGAATCATACATTTCTGACAAATCATCAACCCATAATTGAACAGAGAGGGAGCCAACACTTGAATATTTCTAACGACCCAAAGAAAATACCCAGAAATATACAAAGACATATAATGATTACACCAAGACAGATAATGAGTATGACCCATAGGATTATGAAAACATGGCTCGATTTTTATACAGACAACCTCATCTCTTCTAAAACTTTCAGAACATGGATTTGCCATGCAATTATCAAAGGCAACAGAATAACCATCATCATTGTTTTTTAGAACAACGAATTGGGAAAAGAAGGCCGGTATAACCATTACATACCAACTTAAAATCCAATTCCGAAGTTGCCCATAGTCTGCCTCCTACAAGATCTCATGCACAGAGCGAACCAAGCTACCATGCCCTCCGACACTAGTTTTACCTGACGGGAAACTAAGATTTTTACCAAAACAACCCTCTGCTACCGGTGTAAATATCGAATTTGGTCTGACATAGCTTCATGCTTCACTGCTGGCCTGTTAATGCGCATTGATGGAGCATGATGGCAAAGACCGCCACCATCTCGCATTTATAAAACCTCATGCAGGCTTCATCTACCACGTGGATTGATCTGACCACTGTTAATGCTCTCTTGGCACCCCGATCGGGGTTGAGATCTGTCTTTTTCTAATATAATCTGTAATGAGTTAAGTTCCACATTCCAAACCTGATGATTTTGATTGACATCCAGGTGACGATCTTCATTCTTTCATGCCCAATTACCTAAATGATCATATACTTCATTACCTTCTCGGCACACATGATTAGGAATAACATATCCTATTTGGCGGAGTAGATGGCAAATTTCTTCAATTAATCTACTTGTTCTCCAAATTTTACTGATATTTTCCCATTGAGTTCCTTGTTGGAGTTTTTTAAGGATTCCTATTGTCATTCCAAAATCCCCTTCTACTCTGATTCTTTGGTAGTTTTCCCTAGCCACTATAATAAAACCCTGTTTGACCGCCATTAATTCTGCTTCATTATTTGTAGAAAATACTATTGGAAATGAATATATTCTCAAAAAATTTCCTTGAGAGGTTCTAAATATACCACCTATCCTTGTCTATCTTGGATTTCCCTTAGAGGCACCATCAAAGTTGAGTTTCAAAAATCCCGGTGGAGGTGGTTAGAAAATAGTCACTATATTCTGCTGATTTGGCCTGAACTTCCATAATGATAAAGATAACATTTTAGGTTTTAAATTCAATTTAGCTAGGATTCTAACCTCCCTAGCCTCCCTTCCCAATATTCATCCAACCAGCATTCTACCAATATGGATTCCCGAATATTTTCCACTATTACTTTCCATATGTGGTGTATTTGCTTCTCTTCCCCTCGAAAAATTCGATGGTTTCGTCATTTCCATACTCCCCAAAGAATGAATCCTATAGATAATCACGAAGCACGATTAACAACTTCACTCTTATATCCTCCTTTCCGCCATTTATAGATGGTTGTATTGATGTTGGTATTATCCCTATCTGTTTGTTCAAACAATGTTTCATTAAGCTTCCAAATATCATTTGCAAAGGTACATTTGTTAAATAAATTTTCCATATTTACCTCCTCCAATTTGCACATTACACAATGTGATGGTCCTTGAATACCTCTATGTTGTAGATGATCCCATGTTAAAGTTTTCTTATGACTTAATAGCCACATGAAATATTCAACTTTAGGCCAGAATTTTGCACTCCAAATTTTATTCCAAATTGGGCCTACAATTTCCTGATGATTATTTGACTTGAGATAAAAGCTTCTTCAATTGTTAACATAACTTTCGATCTATAACCCCATAGTAGAATATCTTCCCCATTTGTAGCAAACAATATTCTAGTTTTCAATTCTTTGTCCAAATTGTTCCATTGTGCCATTTTTGGAGCATTTCTCCACTGTTATTTTCTTTTCCAAATTCGTCATTGACCTTCCTCTTCGCTATTCTAGTATTTGTGTATTGATATTTTGTTTGGGAAGTTTGTAAATAAAAAAAAATTCTCCTAAATCCAGCTAGATGAAGAGTTTCTCTCTCTGCTGCCATGAATCCTCCCAAAACAATGTTGTTCTTCCTCCTCATACTTCCCAAAAACTATGTTGTCTTATTAATTCTCTGTTATTAGCTGCTAAATTCCATATATTTGATCCTTTAGGGGTGATGTCTACTTTCAGTTTTCCCACAATTGTTCTAGGAATTGCATATTTCTTTTCCAAAATAATTTTTCTAGAGGTCTATACCTCCTTGAATCCATCTCCACCATAACTGAGCTCCCATTACTTGATTGAGTACATAAGGATCACGAAGACCTAGTCCCCTTGTTTTTTTTGTTTTTATAAGTTTCTCCCAGGATAAGAGTGCCCATTTCCTCATGTCATGCGCTCCCTGCCAGAGGAATTTTTTCAATATTTTAACCATATTATTACAAACTGTCTTTGGGGCTGCTCTTCCTGACAAATGGTAGATTGGTATGGCCTGAAGAACAGATTTAAGAAAAATGACTCTACTTGGAGCAATGAGTGCTCTGAGGGCCCAATTTTGAAGGCGTTTATGAAGATTATTGATAAGATCCAACCACCCTGCAATCTTGAGTGAAGATTGATTCATTAGGAACCCCGGGTATTTCATTGGAAACATTCCAATTTGGAATCCCAAGGTCCTTGCTATGAATCGTTGAGTGGAATTGGTGGTATTAAAAAAGTATACATTGGATTTTTCATTACTAATCATTGTTCTAGAAGCTTGCATAAATACCTCAAGAATTCTGAGAATAGCTTTTGATTCCGATAAGGAGACTTGGCAGAATAGCATAATATCATCAAAAAATTGTTGATGTGAGAGATTAAGATTCCTACCCCATAAATTCAAGCCTTTCAAGAAATTTGATGTAATTTGGGCTGTTATAAGACGGCCAAGGCCTTCAGCAGCTATAATAAACAGAAACGGGGAAATGGGATCACCTTGACGCAAGCCGCGGGTTGCATTAAATGGTTGGCTTGGAGCTCCATTTACTAGGATAGAATAATTTGAGGTTGTTATAGAAGACAAAAGCCACTGCGTCCATCTGGCATAAAAATCAAAAGCTAAAAATATTTCTTTCAAATAAGACCAACTTAATCGATCATAGACTTTTGAGAGACAAATTTTAGCTTTTATTGGAATTGAACTCATGATCTCTCTTTTACAAATTCAAAAGCTTACCAATAAACCACAATTCATTTTTTTTTTTAAATAAGAAGTGCATTTTAAAACCAACTAACTTGTAATCCTACTTTAATATGTAAACAATTATATTAAACACGCAATATTATAATTTTACATTTCAGAATTTAAATATTTCATTAAATTTACACTAAATATAAATATAAATTAAATACGAGTGTAATTATAAATTTTATTAAAATTGATCAAGTATTGAAATTAATATTAATGTTAGACGTGTTGTTTGTAATGCTACTTTTAATCTTTAAAATTGAATTATAAATAAGATATTTATATAAATATAAAGTAGAAGAATATATATAAGAGAATTACATTAAATCGGCTATATGCATTTGAGCAGCTTTAGTTACAAACATAATGTTGAGAAAAACATTCCATGGGCTTAATATAGCAAAACTTTAACAAGTTATATTATCTTGAATGACTAGGTTTCAATAAGTAAATAAAACCTTTTTACACTAAGTACTGCGTACTAACTAGTAATGACCTTTATTTAAAGAAGGTGACTTTGTACATTAATTGACTTATTAGTAAGTATTTTTAAAGTAGGGAAGTTAGGGTAGAACCCTAACATGCCTTCTTCTTTAAAAATAAATGCTACCCTCAAGGTTGGGATGTGAGAATTGATATAAAATCACTACTATTTCTAAAGAGGCATAGTTTGGTTGTAGTTATTTTAAGTACATCAATACATTTTAGATAGTGCACCCGTGTGGTTGATGCTCTCTTGTGTCCAATAACGCTTCTAAGTGGAGCCAAATGTATCTTAATTCATAAATAGCTAGAAGGATAGTTTGAATTCAACAATTTCACCCCATTACTTTCTTCAAATAGGGCATATCGAAGGATCGATTAATATTGGAGTGGGACGGAAAAGTCAATTTGTAGGTAACTTGTCAATGCACTTGAGTATCATTTTTCTGTTTTCAACCATTCTTGACATAATTTAGTAAGCTAATCAAATACGGGTAAGTATAATGTAAAGATAGACCCTTACTCCCATATTTTTAGGAGAAAGTATCAACAACACATTCTCTTTCCCCTTTTCTATTTATCATCTCATAATTTTATCCAAACATCGTAGTGAAAAAATTATGCTAACTTTGGAGATGATAACCTATATTGCATAAGATACTTCAAAATATGATGTTTTATCTTGATCTAAAATCACCTCATGATGAAATATAATTTCTAAGTATCAACTACATTAAGAATGGTTTTATTTCTTTCTCATATATGGACTTCCAATTTTTTTTTCATAAATATGCTTACTAATGAATTCCAAGGGGTGTTACTCTTATATTAACATGGCTTTGATAAATCTACCTCAAAGCCATCACATTCCAAGACAAAAATCTTAGTGAAATAAAAAACTAATCAGATGGGTTTCATACAAAATATCTTTCAATGCCAAAAAGGATTTCCTAGTGACCTTGGTCCATAAAAAGTACTGTTTTTTGGAAATACAATTAATGGGCTTATAATTCATCCATAATTGTTCATATTTTTTTTGTAGTAGATTCTTTTATCATATTCCACATTGGTGTCCCAAGTTTTTCTATATATTAGGATATCATTAAAGAATGCAAGTGCACAATTTTGTAGGAAGGGCCTACAAAAATTGTTCATGAGGGTTTTAATGGTGGATGGGGTATTACAAAGCACCAAGGGAATTAGTAAAATATTATAATTATATTCTTGGGCACATAAAATTGTCTTAGAAGTCCTACTTCCTTTATCCTTATATGGAGGTATACAAATCAAGGTTCATTTTAGTGAAGAACTTGGCACCATGAAACTCATCCAAGAGATCATCAATAACTAGGATGTCAAATTTGTCTTTCATGGAAAACATATTGAGCTAAAAAATCAATGTAAATGCACCAAGTTCCTTCTTTCTTTAATACAATGATCGGATTGTGAGTAAGGACTAGTAATGGGAAGAATGACTTTGGCCTCCAATAGTTCTTTAATAATATTTACTATTTCATTCTTTTGAGTAAAATGGTTCCTCTAAGAATGCACATTGGATGGTTAACCACTTGGAATACAGGGAATACCATGATCATGGTCCCTTGTGAAGAAAATAAAGCACAAGATGTTTCAAAGTCCCATTGATGATTTTTGATATGATTTGTATGTAAGGGAGAATTTGTTGTTGGGGTTACCTATAACTTGTATGGAATTTAAATAGGAAACAATTACTAAGTTGAATTTATTCAAGAGATTATTCAAACGATGAGGATTGATAATTTTCTATGAGTCAAACATAAGCGCCTTGAGGGAATTCTGATGACAATTTCCAGTGGAGTTCAGGTATAATTTCGTGAAGTCCATGGTAATAGGACAAAAATTGTGTAACCATTCTATATCATTGAATACATGATAAATTCTCATTTCAATAACAAACATTTGAGATCCGAGTTAATAATCCACCATATGAAGTTTCACATTTTCACATCTACCTCCCCATTTTACCATACCTCCATTGGATATCATATTTTGAAGATTATGCTTGAATGGAAATAACATTGGGTTTCTTCTACTAACTTCATGTGAGCAGAACTATGGGTGCTATCATTAAAAAAACTATCACCTTGTGGTACATAATGTAAGAAATTAAATTTAGGTTTTGAGGATTATAATTATTAGGTAAAGTGTGGAAGGAAATGCTGCATGGATCTTTCAGTGTTATTTCCTCTTGATAAAAAAGAGTGGGAGATACTAAATCTACCTCTAGAGTGTTTTTAATGGGATGTCTTTAGGATGCCATTTTTGGGAGGACACATCCATTTTAAATATTTTGTTCTGTGCATTTAGGAACTTTGAATAAATTCTCATCACAATTGTAGAGGATTTAGAGGTGATGAATGTTATTTTTTTCAACTAAGGCCAAATTCCACACTAGACATATAAGATGATTAAGATAATAACTTAATTAGATTCCTCTTTTCGAGAGGATCAAAATCGACCTATTGATCGTCCCAATCCGTTAAGCAGAAGTTAAGTTATGAATTAATTTAATATTTTATGGGTTGGCCTAACCACATGTTGATCCGGTCAAAGCCCCAAGTGGTCATTCACAAAGTTACAAAAAGAGGCAACCTCAAGCTCATTTGCGCACTTTCTCAAGAGATCTATCATTTGCATCCATCAATTTATTTCATCTATGTTTATGTTTTGCCTTGCACATGTATGTCAGAAGGAGCTCACGCTGTGGAACACAGTAGATTGAGGTCAAAGTCTAGTGCACATTCCAGACCTGGGTTTATTGAAGCAGAGATGCAAGTAGGTATGGCCTCGGTAGCGATTCTGCTGAAGTAGAGCCATGGGCAGGATGTGTTGTGCCCTTGACAAAGGTGCCAAAGCCATTGGGATAACATGTTAAGGGCGCAGCCAAAGCCTTGAGGTCAGATCGGGTTGTTCTGAATCTTAGCCATGGGCATATGGTGTTGTGGTAGCGTCTGAGAGCCCTAGAGCCGTGGATTGAGTGTGTTAATGCCGTGGCTCAGAGAGTTACTAGGATAATCAGATTTGGATCACCTTCAGTTGATTTCACAACGCTTCTAGACTTTAGTTATTTAGTCACAATTGCATCAGAACGTCATTGACAGCCACCTAGATTCAGATCTAGGACTTCAAAGTTGAGATTTCTTGGTGATAATTGATATCCTTGTTTTGGTATTATATATTTATAAATCTATAGATCAGATTTGGTTGCTTTCGATGTAGATGTATCTTCAGTCCTCTTTCAATATCAGCCGTGTTCATCAGTTTTCTACAACCAGTGTTAGTTCATTTCAGTTCACATATTTAGTTTCTTTCATGCAGAAGTATGGGTATGGTTTTAGTGCTTGTATGCTATTTATTTTCTGCATCATAAAGATATGTACTAATGGGTCATTTTACTCTTCTTGCCAAATCATTCAATGAAGATCTAAGAAGAATAATTTCCAAGGGTTTTCCCCATAGTTTGTTTTTCCCTGGTCTGGGACCAATCCTGGTGTCTTTATGTGTTCATGCTTCTCTTCCTTTGATATTTTATTTTCTGTTGTTTAATGATGATGATGATGATGGTGGTGATGTTTCTATTTCCACATAATTTCATTTTTTGATGGTTAATGATATATAGATGTACAATGGAAAAAGTATTTGGGGTGAATAAAACATGTTAATGAATAAATGTAGCTATCAAAGTAAATACCAATGTTACTTTATGAAAAATTTACATGGTATCAGAGTTATTTGAATAAAATCCATGAGGATCACCCCAAGGTGACACTTCTGTGGAAGTAAGGAGAGGGTGGTAGAGACCTAAGAGAATTATTGGGAATAAATAAAACCCTACGAAGTTAGTGGATAAGGGTTTGAGAGAAATCTTGGTTTATGGGAAAGTATTAAGATTTGGTATATGAAACCCTGGCATGGCCTTTGTGAATATGATCAAGCTCTTGGATTGATTTGACAGTTGATCTGGTTATTGATAAAGTTGTTGATTGAAGACAAAACTTCTTTATGATCTATGGTTGACTCTTGAAGGCTGGTTGATCAAGAGGGAGAGGATCATCTCTCAATGAAGATAAGTATTCCTTGACTTATAACCCTTACTCTTGTTTATGTTGATGGATGTGATTTATATGGTTATTGTGTCTAGTCATTACTTAATGCATGTATATTTGAGCACCTGGATATATCTACCTTCGTGATGAGATGTGATGAGTGGATCCATCTTGAGGATCTTTGGAAATGCAAGAAATATATCTAGATAGGAAAATGAAGGAAAGCTTGATAGATATGGAAATGCATCTAGATCTAGAAAGGGAATATGGCTACATCTGGAAAAAGTTAAAGAGGCACTTGTGCACTAAAAGTTGCTTATATGAAGGTGCAGAGGTAATATCGTAAAGCATGCATTATATATATTTTTAAATGTTATGATTTATTTACAACATTGGATGGCTAGGTAAGTGCTCTGATATATTGAGAATGTCTACTTCTCGGATGGATCATGCATGAAAATATATGAGTTATTGATATTTATGTTGACGAAATGGTGCACTTGGTATTGAATGGTTTGATCATGATGATCTGCTTGATTTTGTGAGAGTACTTGATGTGATTGTCGATCATGAATATAGTAGCATAAATTAATGTGTGGTTAACATCTATTGTTTTTAGATCTTGATTCTGATTTTAGTGGATGGTACTTTTGATTCTTGATACACATAAGATTTGTTGGATCTCTTATGGAAGTTTACCTCATTGATATGGTATTGATAATACTTGTGATCAACATGATGAAAAATCATAGAAAATAGTGATTGCACCTTGTTGGTATAATGATTAACCTAACTTGATCCTATTGATTATGATATGCATGGTATTGGAAATCGCGATTATAAAGGAATATTTATGAGATTGATGTTACAAATTGATGAATATCTTTGGTTATAGCATGTGATGAAATTAAATTATTTAACTTGATGTATTGTTATTGTATCTTAAGGTTGTGATGTCAAATAATCCTGTCATGTTGATCTTTATAGTCCAACCCTTGATGAAAGATGGATGAAATGATATTGATTATCATGATATGTATGTGTTTTCTTGATCCTTGTAAAGACATATTGATGACATGAATGAAGTGGATTCTCATTCAAAGAGAGAACCTTTCTCCTAAAAGATTCTTTTTTCATGTTTTGGGTTTATGATATATTGAAATATGATTTAAGTATATGATATTGTTGATCTATAGTAGAGTTCTGAGCCTCATTCGTGAAAATGAAGGCTCATAGATGTGACTATGCCTGAGAGACACATAATTTAATTGATGTATAATGAATTCGGTCTATACTCTAAATCCATGGATCTCTGATTTGTCTTGTAGTTGTGAAATGATTTTTGGTATTGATGGAATTGAGCATGAAATCAGATGGTCATCTGGAAAATGTCAATTCTGCAGATGTATTGTAGATGCTAGTAAGACTTGTTAGTCAAGAAAGTTCATATTTTTTAACCGAACTTGTGTGTGCAGGTGACTAAGACATTCATATGGATATGTCGTTGTGTTTAAGGATTGTGCACCATGTTTTGGCTGATTGATATTGATAAAATCTGTTTGGTACTTTTGACATGATTCTTAATGATTGATACATGTCTGTATTTATAGATCTTACTATGATTTCACATTTGGATCTGACATGATTTGATCTAGTGATGGTTGATTTTCCTAAATTACTATGTTATGCAACCATAGTGACGTTTAGTGTTATATGTGAGTATACAGGCATATGGTTTTGTATTGGAATCATTTTTCCTAGAACAATGATTGTTATGATTTAGTATGAACATGCATGACTTAATATTGATGTGTATGCACTCATATCTAACGATGCAAAGGGCCTATAATGACATGTTAAATGACAGACTTGAGAGCTTGACATGAAATGAAGTTCACTTGATATGTGTGCTACCTGTCTCTGGTTGAAATTATTGATAACTATGAAATCAATGTCTTTGATAATAGTTTTGAATAAATTCTAAACTTGGATGAGATGATTTTTTTGACTCATATTTGATTTTAGTAAGGTTGGATATGTTGGCATGATAAGGCCTTAGGCTCATAGAGATTTTTGCATGACGAAAACTCCTTGATTTAGATTTTTTTATATGTGACTAAGTCAGGATAATGAGTTCCAAGGTATAGCCTTGATTTTTTATTATGCCTTTAATTATACATACTGATATTCTATCATTGACAATTGATGAGCCTCTAAAAATCTAAGTAAGAGGAAGATGAATTTTGAATATCGTAATGTTGTATCATGGCATGATAAATTTATCTCTGAATTTGGGAAATAAATTCCATATAGATAGACTGTTGAAATTTCTTAGTGCAATGTAAATCCTTCCCTCTAATTTAACGTTCAAATGTTGATTGAATGTGATATGGCATCTATTAGTTGGTTGAAGCATTGATGTTTCGTGTTGAAAATTCATCCATATATGATGTTTATAGAACGTGACTGAATTCATTATTGAGCCAATTCACTCATAATTTCCACCAAACACCTTTTATTTGGTTAAGATATTTCTCCCATGATGTTTTGGATTGATCAGAACATTTGGATGTTGCCTTAGTATGAGATATTCCATGACACTTTGGACAAGAGGTCCATAAAACGACCGAGGTTTTGTACAATGCCACTAGCTAGGCTAGATGTGAGGCACGATGTAGAAGCTCCTTAGAGATTTGATCAAGCATGATATAGATAAGACATGGATATGTGATGATGTTGGCTCGAGGGGTCCTGCCTAGATTCGGAGGTTAAGGTTTTCCAAAAAACCCTTATACTACTGGCCCTTTCGACAGTGACCTGCTTGCGCAGGCCAAAGTATTCCCCGAAGAAGTATGGGAGGGTGCTAGAACCATGTTTCCGCACCTTGAGAGAGAGAGTAGGTAAGTCAAAAAAGGCTGCATTCCTAGCTTATCAGCTTTGTATTTAACATATCTAGTTATAGACTTATATCGTAGAGCTCATATATACTAACTACCTTCACATCCACGTGCGTAACACCGATCTATCAGTACAACAACTATAATTGCAGTAATCAACAGATCATAGATTCATCTAACAGGAACAAGGATATTCTCTGAACTATAAAACAAATCTATTCACAGTTTCGTCAATCAGTTATAGTCCATGGTTACCAGAGTTACTATTAGTCATAGATTAAATCAACACCTTCGCATAAACAATATCGCAAGTAATATCATAAACGCATAAATAATAGATCACAAGAATACTTTGTATTATAACAAAGACATATCCATAGCAACAACAGATAGCCAACCATAGATCCAACAGTTCACATCAAGAGTAATACATAAACTCAGATAATGCAAAGATACTCTAACTAGATTCACATATATTAGCATCCAAAACCCAATACAATCCAACACAGCTTGCACACACAACTAGTAGGGTCTGCACACAGCAGGACTGAGGATCTCCATGCACACATCTAGCAGGATTCCTTACCCTAGCAACGCAAACATATCTAGCAATTCACAACTATCATCAATCTTTGTTATTTCTTACCTATGACTCAAAAAAAGGTTCATCTATTTATACCTATTTAGCCTATGCATCCAATGGTCCAAAAACTGTGGTTTGTGGACTCTTGGTCTAACCTTGACCTGTTATAATGCATTAGGGGTTTTGACCCACCCCAAAACCCCTGCGTTAGAATAATTAAGACCAAAATATACAAAACTTATACAAAATCGCAGCCTTTAGGGGACCCTATTCCAACAGTCCCCCAACACAATCTTGTGACTTGTTTCGAGTCATTGAGGTGGTGGGTTCTCCATCTGTGCCTGCAAAAATTTGATTGCCTTAGCTAATAGAGGCAGCATGCCTTCACTCTGAGCAATGAAATTATGTGAGATGTCAACCAAATTTTCTGAAATCGGGCCTTTTGTCGTGGTGGTGACACTCTCCAGAGTCTGGTTCAATTTCTTAACCATGCCATCCACATCTTGTGAAAGATTGAAGGCCTCAGCAGCCCAAGGCTTCAGTCGGTCACCAAGGGGGTTCTTCTTTTGCTGAAGTTTATCAATATCCGCTTGGAGGGCATGACTGGTGCGCAATTGTGTCAAGCGTTGAGTAGGAACTAAAGTGAGAAGGGTAGCTTATAACATCTCCAAATCTTCTTCTTTCTATCGCAGGTCCTGGTTGATGCTACGTAGGATCGGGTCACGTTGGACCTTGGTCCATAGCTGCATGGTTGTTTCTAATAATTGGGAACCCTGCACGATTTTCCTTGTAATGGTGTTCATATCCTCAGTGACCAACGCAGTGCATTGGGCCCATACCTCTAGAGGTGTTTCAGGTTGCAACTTAGCTTGGAGGTCGGTGATCCGCTACTCCATTCATGCCTATACCATCTGAACTTCCTTGTGGGAGGCCTTTAGTGCTACGACCAACCTTACAACCTTCACTTGACGGGTGGCTGTGTCTGGGATCTCTGTGGTAATATGCACAAAGTTGATGAATCATGTTTTCCAGCTCTGCGTGCTTTGCGGTGGTATGCAATGTATATATCTTCATCTGTAGCGACTGGAGCTCAGCCTGGATTATGTCGACCGTAGCTTTTTTCTGCTCCTCTAAGGCTACCCATCTATCCTCTATAGCCAAAATGACTACATCCATGATTTTTTCAAGGTCTCCATCAGTAAATGTGACTGTCTCGTCACGTGCCATCCGCTGGGAGCGCTTCTTCTTGTGGGGCATTTTGACAGGAACGCTTTTTCACTTCGTGTCGTGGGGGGAGGCAGGTCCTCCTACATTCAGTCCTTCTATTCCTAGGGCTAGCTACAAATCTACTTGAGGCTATGCATTGGCCTCCTTTTCAAAGGTCTACGTCTGCTGCACATCCTTTTGTGCGGTCGCGGTTATGTCTTGTCTGGTACTCTTGGTCACACCTCTGGTATCTGTGATGAAGATAGAGGGGGTGAATTTTGATGTGCTAGTCCCTTCAACACCCTTTGCACCAATTTTTAATCCGATCTTCCAGTTACGAGACCAGAGCGCAATGGCATTGTTAATTTCTACATCCGCCACCATATAGGGGAGTGAAGTCTACGCTTTATCCCTGTGTGCTTTGATATGGACGTTGAAATTCATAGTGATCTGAAATGCTGCAATGTCCTTTTATTTGTCATACATGGCAAGGGAAAACTATGGTCAGGAGTTAATGGCTATGGCCAAGCTACTTTGAAAGAGGACCCAAAAAACTTGGTTGTCCTCGAGACAGTGCAGGTCCTTAAAATCCCACAAGTGTGCATAGTGAGCCCCTTCGCACATGTCTGGGGTAAGTTCAGGAAGGACTGACTCCACAGGGGCTTCACAGGAAACCAATGCTATGAGGAACAGTAACCAGGAATAACAAATGGTGCGGCCCTACTCCTGGGACTCGCGAACATTAGTCAGAAACTCATCACACAAATACTGGGCCCAGTTAAAACATACCCCTTTTCCGCATTAGGCTGCTAATTGAATTATGTAGGTTGGGATAGAGGAGAACTGACCATTTCTCATCATTTTTCATGCCAACAACATCGTGCCCAGCTGCGTGCCTTGGTCACTGATATAATTGATTATAAAAGCCCGAGTATTGGACTCCACATGGTAGGTCTTGCACACATACTTAGCCAATTCCGCCTCATACTTTTTACACACACACTCTAGAGGTTGGGGCCATGCATGGGAAGGCCAGTGATTTTGTGCACCAGCGCAACATCGATGAGGATCTTGTCTTAGATCCATAGGCAACCATCATGAATTAGGGCAAGCAATTGTCAAGCTAGTCGGTCCGTCATGTTGTAGTGACTGAAGTGAGGCATCCTTAGCAAGTTCAGGAGCCCAGACCTAGCCAATCCATGCACCCAGGGCTAAGGAAAAATTTTGATCCCATTGTCTTCCTGAATTGTGTCCAGGTATAATTCAGGCGCTAGCTCAGGGAAGGCCTCCCGACTAGCCAAGTCATGATTGTCAAATTTGATCTTGTGCAGATTTCCAATAGGATCACCAATGATAGGGACTTCTCCCGAGGTTAGCAGCATCTGCAAATAAGTGATCAGGCCATCGAGGTTCTTTTGAATGCACATCGAGGTTCTGCACGGCTGGCCGAAGGGAGGTAACCAGTTGATTAGTCAGGGAGGCTGGGCCTTCCCTTGAGCAGCTCGCGCCTGGGGTGTAGTCTTTGGGGATGTTACATTCCGCGGGGAAGCATGAGGTGTCCCCTTAACCCATTTCGCGGGTTTCAGGGGTTTTCCAGAGCCTTCTGATTTTTCCTTGCCCTTCTTTGTGACTGGAGTGGAGAAAACTTCTTCCACTTCAGACTCAATTTCCACCACTTCCTCAGTGCCCTATTCTATCGAGATGACTGGTTCCGAGGGTTCAGCAGGATTTGTAGCTGACTTCCTGGCACGAAAGACAAACTCAGGATTGCTATTGTTTCAGGGAGTAGGTTTCTCAGATAGGAAAGAGACGCTAGAGGCACAAAAATTCTTACAACACAAATTTGTACAGGAAAAATATGCCAAGTACGAGATATTCGAGCGATATGGAGCCATTGTCTGCTCTAGCCCACCTGTTTTATATCTTTGGTGATCACCCAACGGTAGGGTAGACTTCACGTGGAACTTACCAACAAGTAAATGGTAAAAAATCTCTAGAAATCACCTCATTAAATGTCGGACGCCCATCCCATCCAATGGTAATTTTTTATTTTTACTGGACTTGACTATTCCAACGGCTAGTGTTCGCAACCTGGGTGCACTCAGCATACCCCTGCGCTCTAGCACACCGGCTGAAGCCTGAAATTTTTCCTTCCAAATGTAATTCTACATCGCCATAGCCCACCACGTAAGATTTTTTGTGCTATTGTCTTGCCTGCATAGTGACCTCCTGCTATGCCTTTGTGAGCGTCTGCCACGATAGCATGCCTTTCGTGCTCCAGAATGTATCTGCAAAACACTTCACCAACGACTAGTTTATATAAAGGACCTGCGGTAATGGTAAAATCCACCTCTCGGGTAACCAACTCCTTCTTTTGTCATACCGAACATTCTGCAGATTCCATGCCTGTAGTCAGGAGCTGAATGATATCAGTGAAGTGCGCATCAACGAACCTAATGGCGAACCATAGTGCATCAGGAAATCCTTCCCTCAAGTTAGTGGATTCCCCGCCCATCTCAAGTTGGGACCAGTGATCCAGCCCAACATTCAGCGTTGTTGGCTTGACCATGATTTCAAAATCGTATTCCTGAAACATCAACAACCACCTGCAGAGTTCCCCCCCCAACATAGTCTTATTCACCAGGGACTTTAAAACTAAATGATTTGTAAACATATTAAAGTGTCCTGCCAACAGATAGTGCTGATACTTCTGTATTGCATGGACTAGGGTGAACCCTTCCCTCTTCGTGGTGGCATAATTTTTCTTCGCACTAGGGAGTTCATGACTATCAAATGTGACTGGGTGATCAATGTCTCTGGTAGAAGGCCACGTAAATACCGTTCCCAAGGCAATCCCCGATGCGTCAACATATACATGACATTCCTTCACCCCATTGCGACAATTAAGAAAAGGTGCAAATACCATTCCTTCCCAGAGTAGTTCAAAGCTCTTTTGGCACTCTTCATCCCAAAAGAATGGAACATATTTCTTGATTAATTTGTCTAGAGGTGCAATGGTCAATGCGTATCCCGGAATGAATCATCTGTAGTAGCCCGTATGTCCAAGGATCGAACACAACTATTTATGATGTTTTGGCGCATCCTTAGTCTGTAGTGGAGGTCCCACAACTGCGCGCTCCCCCTCTGACTCGGGAATAGAGACATTGTGTGGATCCTCATCACACTCTTTTATACTACTGGAGTCATCAAAGTGGGTTAGTTCTCTTACCTATGAAGATATGGAGGGGAATTCCCTTGTAATCTGCAGGCAGCACAATGTAGAGACATCATGTAGCTGATTTTTCCAATTTTCCATTTCCTCATCGGAGTCAGAGAAGCATTCGCTATCTCTTTCCCATCAATGCATACCATCGGCCATTAGATTGACCCAGTCTTTATCCCTCGTATTTAGCTTATAGATGTGATCCACCTCTTCATCCTCGTGCATTGACTCTGTATACCTCTTTCCCTCCACGGGATATGATGGTACTATCACCCGTGTTCCTTCACTTTCAAATACCATGCTCCTCTTTTTTAATTTGATAATACCACCCATATCTATGGCCCAACCCAAACCTAGGAGCGCAAGATAGGGGTTCGCATCTTCTACAATCTGAATGTCCTCAAAATCAGCCCGAACTTTGACCCCTGAGATGTCTACCATGATCTTTGGTAATCTTCCTAAAGGTATGATCTTCTTTTGATTAGCCATGCATAGATGGATAGTGGACCATTCCAACTTAGGTTCTCCCATTCGCTGCCAGGTTTGCTTAGGTAGTACGTTTTCATCCGAGCCTAGGTCCATAATAACTTGATCTATCTTATAGTCACCAATTTGTGCAGTTAACCACATCTCCCTGCCAGTGTGTCTCTTATGCTCATAGAGTTTGTGTACATCCTTAATTTCCATGGTTGGGGTTGTATTTTCTTCGCAGCTATCTATCAAAGCTTGGAGGTTTTCTATGGCCCTTTGGTTGCGCAGCAACTTCATACATGCCTATAGGAATGGTTTGACCTCATCATCTACCTTGAGGTTCGCAGGGACCTGAGGAGTAGGTGCCTCAGCCTTAGCAAAGTCTTGGCGAGCTGTGACAAAGGTTTATTTTTCTTCTTGTAATTCCAAACCTTCTTGTCTAACAACCTCTTTTCGGATGAGAGGCTCCACCTCAGCTTTTTCCGCAGCTCCTATAGTGGTCATGCCCCTACGTGTGATAACATTAACACTTGGCCCTTCATCCCAAGGTTCCACCTTGACCCTTTTTACATTCTGCATAGGTTTCTACTGCTTCTCCTAGATTTTGGCCATCAGAATCGGGCAATCTTCGATCACATGATGTAGCTATGTACAGTATCTGCAGGAATGTCTTGCAGGGTTTACGTAGTCCCTTTCAAAGTGCCCTATTTCTCCGTAGTTATAGCAAACCAGTTGTCCTCTCCCCCTACCTGTGCTTCCACCTCGGCTCCATCCCCTGCCCTTCGCTAGAGAACCACCTATGCCTAAGGGGGATCTTGGTGACGACGGATCCGCCTGTACCCTATATAGATTTCCTCGATCTCTCATTAGATCATACGTTCGACAGTTCTATTCATCATGGCCTATATATCTACAGAACCTGCACCATTGTTGCTTTATTTCTAGGACATATGCGGTAAGGCGAGGATAGTGGTTGGTATCGTGCAGCCCAGCAACACGACAATCATCATACCAAAGCACCGAACTGGGTCTTGCAGTTTCCCTAGGTTGTAATGGACTGGGTCCCCTAGCCTATATGTAGTTTTCTAGTAGAGGACAGTTATCCTTGGTGTGTCCATTCACCTTGCATCATATGCACCATATTTCATGGCTAGCCTCCATTCCTCACTCCTTTTGCAGATTGTGGATCTCCATATGCATTGCTTCTAGCTGGCCTTATATCTACTATACTCCTAACTGGGTATCATCTCTTGGCGCAACTTCTAGCTTCATAGAAATTTCCAAGTCCTTTTCCTATGATTCAATGGCTTGATGTCCCAATGGTATGCATAGGTGGGGCAATAGCATAGCGATGAACCAATCCATGTGTTGTTTGTCATCATACATAAATCCTCCTCTAATTACCTTCTTTAACCATTGGTCGACCTTCCATACAGACTCAGACATTCCTTGTTTGAAATCGTTCAGATCATTCACTATCTGCAAGTAGGACTTTGGCTTCTTGAACTACTGCTTTAAGGAATTCTTAATCTCCTCAATGGTGGCGTTTGCATGCTAGTCAATGTATCCCATATACCAGTCCAAAGCCCTTCCCTCAAAGGCTAGGGATAGTTGCACCCTATTTACTGCATCGCTAGCTACGTTCTGCGCAATCCATGCCAATCCTATGGAAAACCAGAACCAATCCATATATTCATCCCCTGCGCCCTTAAAGGTGGGTAGCTTCATGTGCGAGGCCATATCATCTTCCGGTGGTGGCAGAGGTGAATTCTTACCCCTATGAGGGTTCGATGGTGGTGTGGACGGAGAGTTATGCGTAATAGAATTTCCTACTAGACTGTAGACATATCGATCCCCTTCTTGATTGGTTCTATAGTATTTACCACTATGCATTGTACCCTCACTTTGATTGGAGCTCATTCACTCTATATGACTACACAAGATACTCTTTTCGCATAATAAGATCTTAATCAGTAATGGCAGAGTTTTCAGAAACTTACCCTGGAAACCCTTGAAGAATCTTCGTTCCACCTCTTAGTAGGACACAACTTGATCAATCGCAAATTCTGTCACAAACCCTCCTATCACACTGTCCACCCAATGATCTGCCGTGTGAGTGATGGTGTTATCAGTATTTTCTAACTGCTGAATCAACTCTGGGGTCCACTGCGTGATCCGTTCGTCCTTCCAACACTTATGGAACTCTACGAGCCTTGCAAGCCACTCCTGAAGCTTAGTTGAAAATGTCACAAAGAAAATCTCGTAGATCTCTGTGAAAACTTACTTATTCTTCCACTTTTCCGTTGTCACCTTGTGTTGCAATTCTCTTTTATCGCAAATTCCTGAATTTGTTTTTTGAACCACTCCTCAATTTATTTCTTCTCAGGTTTCTAATATTCTCTTTCCATTACCTAATCTCTCTCTCAAAATTCTCTCGATCCCAGCAATGGAACCATTTGTTTGCTCGAGGGGTCCTGACCCAAGTTCGGAGTTTAAGGTTTGCCAACAAACCCCTATACTACTGGCCCTTTCGGTAGTGACTTGCTTGCGTAGGCCAAAGTCTCACCCGAAGCAGTATGGGAGGGTGTTGGAACCAGGTTTTCACACCCTAAGAGAGAGAGAAGGTAAGTCAAATAGGGTTGCGTTCCCAGCTTATCAGCTTTGCATTTAACAGATCTAGTTACAGACTTATATCACAAAGCTCATATCTACTAACTACCTTCACATCCATGTGCGTAACACCGATCTATCAGTACAAAAAATATTGTCGTAGTAATCAACAGATCATAGATTCATCTAACAGGAACAAGGATATTATCGCAACTATAAAACAAATCTATTCGTAGGTTTGCCAATCAGTTATAGTCCACGGTTACCAGAGTTACTATCAGTCATAGATTAAATCAACACCTTCGCATCAGCAATATCACAAGTAATATCATAAATTCATAAATAATAGATCACAGGAATACTTCGTATTATAACAAACACAGATCCGTAGCAACAATAGATAGCCAACCATAGATCGAAAAGTTTGCATCAACAACAATAAATAAACTCAAATTACGCAGAGATACTCTAACCAGATTTGTATATATTAGCATCCAAAACCCAATACAATCCAACACAGCCTGCGCACACAGCCAATAGGGTCCACACACAACAGGATTGAGGATATCTGTGCACACAGCTAGCAGGAGTCCTTACCCTAGAAACCCAAATAGATCTAACAATTCACAACTATCATCAATCTCTAATATTTCTTACCTATTACTCAAAAAAAGGTTCGTCTATTTATACCGATTTAGCATATGCATCCAATGGTCTGCAAACCATGGTTTGCAGAATCTTGGTCTTCCCTTGACCCATTACAATGCATTAGGGGCTTTGACCCACCCCAAAACCCCTGCGTTAGACTATTTAAGACCAAAATATACAAAACTTATACAAAATCACAGCTTTTAGGGGACCCTGTTCCAACAGATGATGATAGAGAATCCCAAATATGTATAGTTGGGATTATGTGTTCTCCATTCATTTGAAACTTTTGGAGTGGGGTCCCCCAGGTCACACTTTCTAATGTAATTTTGTATAAGTATTTTATATGCATGCTGCATGAAAGAGTCAAGGGGCTTTGGGGTGGGTCAAAATCCCTATTTTTGATGTAAATGGGTTTAAGGGTAAATTGTGGGCCTCAAACCATGGTTTGGGACCATATTATTTGTGCGCAAGAAGAATATAAATAGATCGATCGAGTCTAAGGAAATTAGATTAATTTGAATTCTAACTTGATTATGATCTATATGCGCCTGTAATCCTATTGTAAGGGTTTTTTCTGGGTTGCGTAGAAATTCTCCTGCTGGCTGTGTGCATGGAGACCTAGTCCTGGCTATGTGCGGACTCTGTTGGCTATGTGCATGGAGACCTAGTCCTGGTTTTGTGTGGATGCCACTGGCTGTGTGTGCGGAAGGGTTATGTGTAAGGGGAAAAGCCTGATGTATTGAAAGGATCTAGATTAATATAAACAACAGATTTTGGCAAACTTGTTGTGATTAATCTGCGTTATTTACTATTTTTTTCTGTTGAGATTGCACTGTTTCGTGTTGCTTAATTATCATTTTGCAAGGATAAAGGGTTTGGTTATGTATGCATATTTATGGTTGATATATTTTTTTAATTAATAACACTTTTATTAGATCTAGATCTAGTTCTGTTATGCTTTATCTGCGCAGAAGCAATCTATGATTCTATCTTATTATATTAAGTACTGCGCGCATCTGGTTATGATTGATATAAGTTTGCAATCGATATTCTTAGGACCACTTCATTATTTTCTTCCTCAGGGTTCGGAAACCTGGTTCCAACATTTCCCCATACTACTTCAGGTGAGACTTTGATCTAAGCAAGCATGTCATTTCCGAAAGGGCTAGTAGTTAGAGGTTTTGTTGGTTGCACGATAAAATCTAAACCTGGGCCAGGACCCCTCAACCCAACAAATGGTTTCGTTGTCGGAATCAGGATCATTTTGAGGGAGATTTGATGTTGTGGAATTATTCACAAAATGAATTTCAATATTGGTTGGACAGCAAGATCCTTGAATTCACACTCCAAGAGAATAAAAGTACTAAGTTGTTTGACGAACAGTGGGTACTAAAATATATTCATACATAAGTTAATGAAATATTATTTTGCTCCTTCGCACACGAGTTACAGGAGTGGTTTTTGCGCTTAGCTGAATTCAACACTTGCATAAAGGATGACGCAGTCATTGAGTGGACTCTTGAATTTATCCAGAAAGTAGAACATCTAGATAATAATATCACCTGTGTAGATCATTGGATCGATCGCCTCTTGGGAGGATTTGTGACTGAATTTTCCTTTGATTGATTTGTGTCATATTATGAAGCAGAAAGAAGGTTTTTCGAAGGCCTTGGAGGTAAGTTCATGTGCTCACTAAAATTATTGTTGAAAATTCTATTATGTGAAAGGGCATGTCTGTGTGAACATATTGCTTGAATTCCTCGAAGAGACCTGACTACGCGTAGTGGAAAATTTTACCGCGAAGATTCAGAAAAATTTATCTATAGCTCTCTAAAGCCTAGATCTGAGTAGCTCTAGCGACTCTGAAGGAAAATTTCATCACACAAGAAACCCATGAGTATGCTTCCAAACCCATACATTCCACTTTTGCACTCACACCACAGAACACCCCCTCCACTGCATAGTCCATCTGCACCATCACCACCACCACCACCTCCCCTAGAAGAAGACATGGTTGCATCAATGAAGTTACCTGATTTCAGAGAGATTGGAAATGAGGATACTGACCAATTTTGGTTTGTGACTGAGGTCGTATGGAAGGATAAATAGATTAACAATATTGATATTAGGAAGGCGCAACTGGCTATTTCTTTCCAAGATCGTGCATTATATTGGTACATCAGGTATGATTAAGAAAACCCTAATGCCACCTTGTACCAATTAAAATATTCCCTAAAAGAGAAGTTTAAGAAGTCTAATTCATACATGCAGCTGGTGACAGAAATGAAAGAGATTCGTTAGGAGGTTAATGAATCTGTATGGGAGGTCAATCAGAGACTGAAGCACACCATCAGAGATGGTGGATTTTTCATTGATGATACTCAACATATGGAATGGTCCATTGCTATGTTTCTTCTGCATTTGTGCCAGCCATTAGGTCAGAAAAATATTTCCACATAGGCTAAAGCTATGGAGGTTGAAATGAAATTATAGGCTACCCCAACACTTATTGCACTAGGAACTCAACAAATTCAGAATCATTTGGAAGCCATGCATCTGAAAATTTAAAGCCTACGCAAGGACAAGAGAAAGGAGGTTTTTATAAAGGTTTGGTGTATAAAATGTAAAGCTTCTGGGAACCATAAAGATCAGTGTCTTGTCTTCAAAAACTATCTAGATGTTGTAGGTCCTAGTCCATTGAAGAGTCATGTATGGTGCATGATCTGTCAAATCATTGGATTACATGACACAGATTTCTTCCCAAGGCTCAGAAAGTATCAACCTGACTTGAAGCAGTTGTTTTCCAAATTATTTTCGTCATTAGGGCATGATGAGAAACATTGTTGCACTTATGATATGATGTTATATAAAGTTGAAATCTATAGGATGCAGGATGAGCCTACATCACCAACATCCCCTTCTGGGCGTGGAGTATTTCAGGGTAGAGGCAGAGGCCGAGGATGTGGATCAACTAGTTGCGGAAGAGGACAAGTCATTTGCTATAACTGTGGAGATGCTGGTCATTATGCACTCAATTTCCCTAATCCAGCATGTCAGTCTTACTGGTATTGTAGGAAATTTGATCATGTAATGGAAGATTGTTCTGTATTGATGGATAAAATGTAGGAGAAGAAGACGCAAAATCCAACACAAAATATTCATATGGTTAAAGCAAAAACCCATGAATAAGATCTTGGTGTAAATGTGGTTACTAGGAGCGGTGTACCTACCAATAAAGATAAGGGAAAGAAACCAACCACTTATGTATGGATCTGAAAAGCACCTAGAAACAACGAAGGATTTAATATTCAACGCACAAAGGATACATTTGTTGAAGTGTGAAAATAATTTGCAGAAGGAAGGGCATCAACATCCGGAAGATCGATGAAGGAAGAAAGAGGAGATGAAGAGATCAAACCATTTCTACAAGCATGTATAAAGTTACTACGCAACAAAAATTAAGTAGAAAATCTTCAAGCTCTAATAGATAATTTCCCAAAGAAGGAACAACATCCATTGATAGAACAACAAGCGATCAAAAAAATATAAAAGAATAAGAAGAGAATGGGTAGGGAGATGTGTATGACTACGTAGATTGGTACTTATGAGATGGACCAAGTTATCCTTGATATGGGATCAGATGCTAATGTTCTACCTAAGAAAACATGGCAACGCATGGGAGAGCCAAAGCTGGAGTGGTCTACCATTCAATTGCACATGGCCAATCAGTATAAGATCATTCCATTAGGGAGGTTGTCGCAAGTTGTGGTTAGTATTGGGGGTGTTAAGGTGATGGTAGAATTTAAATTCATCCAAATTGTAAATGATACTGATCCTTATCCTGCATTGCTAGGGTTGGATTGGGCTATTGACATGGATGGTGTCATCAATATGAAGAAAAGGAGAATGGAATTTGAAATAAATGGATTAAGGTTAATAATTCCTCTAGATCCTACAAAACGACAAAGATATACAGAACTAGTGCACGCTGATGATGAGATTGATAAAATCTATAAGTTGACCTTGCGCGAGGAAGATTTGATTAATCGAACAACATATGGAAATATTAAGTGGGAGAAGGATAGCTCTTGTTTTTCAGACTCTGATGAGGAATTAGAAAACTGGAAAAATCGGTTGCATGAGGTATCTGCACTGCACTGTAATCGTTTGACCTGATCTCTGTGATGTATAACATCTGAGGTATGTGATCTGCCACAATATGATGGATTAACCGATATAAACATGTTTATCAAGGAGCTTGAAAGGACTGTGCCTAAAGGAAAAATATTCCATGCTTTGGATCTTGGCTTGTGCGCTACTCAAATAAGATGGTGGGAAACGCATAAGGAGAACATGGGAAACTAGGAGGAATGTACACACATGATTAGGTTATGGTTTGAATGTCAAGTCATTAAAATGGAAGATGTGTACTTTGGAAAAGAGGATCTGCGTAGACATTTGGCTAGATGGAATCAAGTATGGGGTGTAGAACCAAGACTCGAATGGGTCCACATGTTTATTCACACATTGGGTAAGGTCTCTACTGAATGGTATTTAGATACTGAGCTACACCAAGGCACTAGTGAATGGTATGTGCTGACAAAGATTTTTATCCTTACCTTCAATTTTGAGAGTGGATTTGATAATATTGGCCAAGCTTTGATTCCACAAATCATTATTGCGCTGATGAAGGAGACTGTGGACTAGAGATGATTGGAAATTGTGGAATCTAGGGAACAATGCACAACCACTGGAACCTCAATATCTCACCCTGATAATTTCAGAAAATTGCACTCCATGATGAGCCTTACTGGATACTATAGGAAGCACATTCCGAGTTACGAAATGATAACTACACCGAGGACTAAATTACTCAGTAAAGGTGTGCCATTTCGTTGGGATGACAAATTTTAGAGAAGTTTGCATTTATTAATGAACACGATGGACACTACCTGATATGATTTGAGTTACCTGATCAATAAGCATGTGTTGGGGGGATGATCTGTAGATGGTTATCAGTAGCTCTAGAATCTATGTGCAGACAGGTGTGACACGCCCATGGTAGCTGCGCTAGGAGGGTCACTGGGTCGCAAAAGTGCCAAAAACTAGTTGTTGGAATAATACATGTAGAAAATAAAACTTTATTACCAGTTATGGGAGCATCTAGGTTACATTTAATGAAGGTATTTTTCCAGATTTTGAACCATTTTGTCAATCATGGAGACACATTAATGCAGAAGGAGTCGTTGAAGACGTGCCACAAGTATAAATATGACCTATGGGGTTGCAATATCTCACTTTTCTTTCGAAGTGAATTATTTTCTTTGAGCTCCCTGATTGTTGCCGCATACTCTGTGTCTATGTCTTATTTGGATCTCAAATTCGATGAATAATTGCGCCACGTAGGGTTGGGATACATAATTCCTAGAAGTATGACAACAAAAAGACCTAGAGATGACCCTGTCGTGCCCGATGTACCTATTGCTAAAACCCCTACACCCTCGAAGTATAAGAAGGGGTAGACTTCTAGTACTAGAAAATATCTGAGGGATAAGATACCCAATCCACGCTCTACCATGTCTGAGCGACTGAAAATGCCTATGGTTGAGGTCCCTAAGACCATTGTGGAAGGAGAGGAGGATGTGGTCGAAGTAGCCCCATTGTTGCGGCTGTTGAGCTATGTTGCGCTACACGAACTCTCTTTCATAATTCCTACAAATCTGGACAAGGTGCGCACAAGTATCCAGACGCCATTAATCCCTGAGAATGTCCTGAAGGAAGGGGACATGTTTTCTAAAGTGCCGCAACTTATATTTGAGGATTGGGACATTACGAATGTAGAACATTTTCCAGAACTTGCACCTGAGTTATATCTAGATCAAGTCACATAAAAATGAGGCATTGTGTGCCTTGAACCAAAGATATGGGTGCTAGGTCTGCACATGGTAGGCCTACTAAACTTACTGTAGATCCCTCATTTTGGGTGCAGTGCCATAAATGACATCTGCGTCTGGACGTTGCTCATGCTAGTACACGATGATGCGTTGTGGTTAGGAGAGCTCATCCCTATTGATGTTGCATTGATAAATAGGATCACTAGTTTTCCCACTAAAGGAGCTAACCCTAGTGCTGATTTCAGTGGAAAATCCCAGGAGAAACCTGTTTCAAAGAAAATTAAGAATAAATACCATGTCTCGTGCAAGAGCTGAGGCTTCGTTGTTTGTGAGATAAATGACCAAGCAATTCAATTAAGCATTCTCATCTTGGCCTGCAATATTATGCGCAAATGCAGACCCAAGGAGGTACCCGCAGACATCATCACCCTCACTGGACAGTGTGAGAAGGGAGTTATTTATAACTGGTCTAGCTATCTGTGTAAGGAGTTCCTCAAAAATTTGCGCGAAGCATAGGACGAAGGCAAGTAGTTCCATTATGCTTGGCTATTATTATTGATTACGCTGATTGGGTGGAAGACCCTTGAGGAAGCTTAGTTTATAGATATTGAGCCTCAGATGTGCTAGGATGCATGCTATACCACTTTATGGAACTCTTCAGACTCGATGTGCGCCAAGGAAAATAAAATATTTTGGTTTCTTAATGATGCTACCCTATATCAAGTTGTGCAGTCAAAGCCGCGACTGTCGCGCACGCTATATGATCAATATAATATGGTAGGTGACTTCAAGGCTACATTTCAAAACATGCATATCCGTGCAAAAGGTGTCATGGAAGGAGTTTGGTACAAGTTACCATACTTATTAACAGAGGATAAACTGCTCAGAGTTACGACAGAATGGCCACTAGCATGGTTGTTGCCTACAATGTCAATGGAGCCATGCACTAGCACTCAGCCAACAAAAAAAACTAAGAACGTGACTGAGAAGCTCGTGTAGAAAGAATTAATTTCAACCACGATGGGCGAGACTATTGAACTTGAAAAAGAAATGAAGCCAGAGAAGAATGGGTCTGCGCCGAAGGACACAGTCGAAGTAGAGACATCTAAGGGAACCAAGTGCGACTCTCAGGCCACTGGTGGAATAGGAAAAGAGAGAAAGGGATCTAAAGATGTTGGGTAGGAGATCTTGATATTGGCAGATGATTGTCTGCATGAAATCGTTAACACAATCACGTCTAAGACTGAGGATCACTGGAAAGATATGGAGGTGCAGTATAAGACTGCACTGGAGATTGTTCAAGTGGGGATACAAGAGTTGAAGATGCAGGCAAGCCAGATGCAAGTGAGTGTAGCTCAGATGAGCTATAACAATGTGCAAGTCACAAGCACAAAACCCTTAGATATTGCGTTATCAACCATTAGGGATGCCTGCCTTGTCCAAATCCTCGTGCTAACTTTTCAGGTGAACGTCAGCCGGCATGCCCAATTCTGCGGTACAGGTGATATAAATATTAATATTTCTATGTTACCTATAGGGAAGCTCCACTTGATGCAAATGATGATCGCAGATGAACTTCATTTCATAGAGGTTGTTTCCCACAAAACTGCCATGGAATCCCAGAAGAAGGCATGGGAAGCACATCAAAGTATCAATCAATAGAATGAGCATACCGTGCTGCCGAAGCCCAGTGTGCTGCGCTAGAGGCCAAGATCCATACATTATGTCGCGATGTTCCAACAAACATGGTCATAGCTGTGCCCAAGGAAAAATTGGAAGGAATGGCAGCAACTCTGAAAGCATCACGCGCTGAGGTCCAGACCATCAGAAAATAGTCTGAACAACAAATCGTGGACCTGCAAACAAAGTTGTAGCCTGAGGCTCCACCAAAGGTTCACACCCAAAGAGAAGCCGAGGTAAAACAAGCTAAATAAAGCATCATTGTTGCAGTCACACATTGTGACAGTCTGTTAGATGAAGCTATGGGTGTATAGACATCCGTGCAGAATGGTCCAGTCGTGCACCGATGATCCAGATAGTGGCACTGATGATCTAGGTGGATATTGCTGGCCACCCACCCATTCCACTTGGGGCACCACCATTTTCTCTTTCAGATTTTCATTTTCGGCACAACTTACTATTTTTAGCAATTTTTCAAGGCCTGAACTTTCGGAGCCATTTTGAGGCCCTAAACGATGTTTTTTGGGCATCGCTTCTCCAAAAAATATGATTCCATTCTAGAATTTATATTTGAGGTTAGAAGTTGTATTCCTCAAATAGATATTTCTAATGATGTATCATGTGCATCAAACGAAGATAGTATGCCAAAGTTACGACCCCGGGAAGTTGAAACACCAATTTACCCAAATGGGCCCATAGTTTAGGCGCTTCATCTCCTAGGGTTAGGTTTTTGGATTTTTAGAGTTTTCAATTGTTTCTATATAATAAATAGGCCCTCAAGCCTCATTGTAACATATTTTAGAGACCTGTAGCCACCACATCTCTTCTCGGAGATAAGCTACCAACACCCTAGCTAGTTTATTTCCATTTTGTATGTAAGAAAATTTCAGTTCTTTGATATTAATGAAATGAAGTGTTATTTCTGCTGCATCTTTGTATTTATGGTTATATGTGTATTTTGTTCCATTCTTGCATAAATCTAGATCAGTGGTATCAGAGCAGTCTTCTTTTTCTTGATCCTTCCTTGCATGTCCCCAACGAGGTCAGCGTATAAGGATTTAGGGCTCGATCTGGTTGAACCTTTGCAAGATCAGCCTCGCAAACCTTGACGGCCGCCCATGGTGGACGAAAAGAAATATGAGGGAGTAGGAGATCCTATTAAAATATTGCTCGAGGAGGCCCTTGAAAAACAAAGGAACGCGATGACGAATAAATTTTCTCAGATCCTTCAACGACTGCTGACCGATGGCGCGTCTGCATCCAACGGCCACTTTGGAAGCGCGAATCCCTTTAAGGTACAAGTAAACTTTGACATTCCCGTATTTGAGGGTCAAATAGATTTAGATTTCATAGATATATGGTTGAATCTATTAGAATGATATTTCTCGGTTCATGGCTTTTTTGATCGGGAGAAGATTATTTTTGCACTCCTCAAAGCTACCCCACATGTCAAGGATTGGTGGGAAACCTACTGTGATAAAAAGGACGAGACAAAACCCTCTTTGTTCTCAGCCGTAACCACATGGAATTATTTCTGAGACACCATAAAGGAACAATACTATCCTGTGGGGAGCTATGAGGACAAGTACATACAATGGACCACGCTGTGGCAACAAAAGGATCAAGATGTGCATGAGATGAAAAATTTGTTCCATACCCTGTGCACAAAGTTGGGTATCAAATATTCGAAGAAAAATTTGGTGATAAAGTATTGCAGTTGTCTGCATAGATACATTCAGGAGGAAATGGGGTTCCTTGACATCTCCTCGCTTGGTACGACATACCGGTATGCTGCCAATATTGAGCAGAAATTCAAACAGAAGAAGTGAGACTTTGGATCTGGGAATAAAAATCAAGGGAAAGGTGCCCCCAAACCACAGAACAAAGGAAAAAGCCAAGGCATGGAAGCCCAATAAAACCTACCAAAGCCACAAGCAAAGAACAACATTGTGAAGCCAAATAAGGAAACATGAAAGTGGTGTGAGTTCCATAAGAGCTCCACCCACAACACAAGTGAGTGTCGGGCCAAGCAGTCATTGGTGGCTGAGATGAGGGCTTCTGAATTAGATGCATGCTCCGACTCTGAATCAGAACCTAACAAGGGGAATGAAAAAGGGAAAAATATTATTGATGCAGAGCCCCATGCCACTATTGCCATTGCGAACATCTTGAAGGAGGAACCAGAAGATCCAGAGGGGGAGGAGCATCTCTTCCACTCCCAGATGTGGGTAAAGGGTTCCCCACTATAGTGCATTTTTGACAATGGGAGCCAAAAGAACCTCATTTCAGTAGATGTCATGAATTGGTTGGGCTTTCCGACCACAACACACCCACAGCCATACACCATCGGGTGGCTTCACCAAGGACGAGATCTTCGCGTCAGCTAGCAGTGTTGCCTTCCCTATAGCATAAAGCCCTTCACGGATGAGGTATTATGTGAAATTGATCCTCTTGATGTTTCTGATGTATTATTAGGCCAACCATACTTGTGGAAGCGACATGCTGTGTATGAGGCCCGAACTTGCTGTTATTGTTACTTTGGGAAATAAGATTTATAGGATACCGGAGGTACCACCGCCTGTCGTTATTTCTTTGGTTACTAAAAAAAAATGTAGTAAGTTCATTTCCCAAATTAGGAAATTTGTTTTCCTAATGATCCACCCCCAGGGAAAGAATAATATTGTGGCCACGACCTCCAGACAAAGCTCCTCTACACGACAACAAAAAATGGACAAGGTTATGGAGGAGTACAAGGACATCTTCACCTCACCCACAGGGGTTTCTCTGCACTGTCAGGTCAAGAACCCCATTGATATGACCCCAGGTGTGCCGCTACCCAATGTACCGATCTATCGGTGCTCTGTTATGTATAATGATGAAATCAAGATGCAGATTCAGGAGCTATTGTAGAAAGGTCACATCCGGCCAAGTTCATTGCCCTGTGGGAGCCCAATAATGTTGGTACAGAACAAGGATGGGACTTATAGACTCTTTATTGACTATCAGGTGCTAAAAAAGATCACTGTATGGAATAGGTACGCGATCCCACAGATTGATGACCTTCCCGACCAACTCAAAGGGGCGAAATATTTCAGCAAGATCGAGTTGAAGTGTGGGTATCACCAGGTACCAATCAAAGCCTCTGATGTGTGGAAGACTGCCTTCAAAGCCAAGGAGGGCCTTTTCGAATGGGTGGTCATGCCTTTTAGGTTGGCGAATGATCCTACAACCTTCATGAGGTTGATGGACCACATCTTGCGGCCATTCACCAACTCGTTTGTAGTGGTGTACTTGGATGACATCATGATCTTCAGCCAGACTTGGGAAGAGCACCTCCACCACATCTGACAAGTCCTCCAAACACTGTGGCAACACAAGTTGTGTGCCAATTTGGAGAAGTGTACTTTTGACATGACCTAGGTTAAATATCTGGGATGCGTTATTGATGAAAGGGGGGTGCATGTATATCCAACCAAGATCTAAGTCATTCAGGATTTGCCAGCACTAACCACTCTGACAAAGCTTTGCAAATTTCTGGGTCTTTCTAATTTCTAATGCAATTTCATGTTGGGATTCTCTCATATCACTTGGCCCTTGAATCAAGTCACCAAGGGAGGAGTGAAAGAATTTTTTTTTGGTCAGAATCTCAACAGAAGGAGTTCATAGAATTGAAAAATCGCCTCTGTTCTGCCCCAGTGCTCACATTACCAGACTTGCAACAACCATTTGAGATCGAGATAGATGCCTTTGAATATGCTATTGGGGTAGTTCTTACTCAAAAATGACATATAGTGGCATATGACAGTTAGAAATTATCTGTCACAGTTCACAAGTATCCCTCTTATGACAAATAAATGTTTTCCATTGTGTAGGTTTGTCGATAATGGAAGAATTACATTTTGGGGAAGGAAACAATCATCAACATAGACCATCGACCCCTATAGTTCATACAAACATAAGGGAATTTTCAGAATATTTTCCATCAGAAGTGGTTCACATATCTGCAATAGTTTCATTTGAACATCAAGTACAAGAAGGGTAGCACCAATAGTGTTGTAGACTGCCTTAGAAAATCACTGATCGTGGTGCTAACCACCGTTATCAACTGTTTTAGGCACGAGAATTTTGATTGGTCACTTCTCTACAAGAGCGATCTAGAATTCGGCCATACATACAAGGCACTCTTGGGGGGTATGAAAGTTCCAAATTTTCACCTCTAAGATGCACTGTTATGTCACCTGGGACACCTTTGTGTTCCTTCAAGTGAGAATTCCAAGATGATATGGGAAGAAAACTACAATAGAGTAGTTGGGCATTTCGGGGTCAAGAAAATAGTGGCAGTACTGCAGAAGTATTTCTATTGGCCAAGCCTTTGACAGGATGTATGGAAGTACATAAGATCCTACACTGCTTGCACCATTGCCGAACAGAAAATTAAGAAGCAAGGCCTATATATTGTACTACCTACCTCTAGTTGACCTTGGTAATCCATCTCCATGGATTACATGTCAAGCCTTACTTTTACTAAGCATGGAAACTACTGTGTTTTCATGGTCATCGACAAATTCTCGAAGATGGCCATTATGGCGGCCTGCAAAAAGAATATCACAGTAGAAGACAGTGCTAAAATCTTCTTTGAATGAGTGTGTGTGCACCTTGGGATCCCAAAGTCTATCATATCAGATCAGGATAGTAGGCTCCTCAGCACATTTTGGTCCAGCCCATGGTCAATGCTCGACACCAATCTCACCAAGTCCACAACTTTCCATCCCCAAACTGATGGTCACAAAGAGGTCGTCAATAGGGTGATTGTACACATTTTGCGCATGTCCAATTGAAAGCATCCATGCACATGGGATGTGAGCCTCTCATATGTAAAACATAGTTATAACTGGGATCTCCATAGCTCAACCGGCCACAACCCCTTCCAGGTGGGCTTGGGATTCCAGTCGTTATGTCCCATTGACGTAGCCATGCCATTTGCGGTTACTCAGGCCGATTCAGCTCATGTCGAGTCTGAAGAATACAAAGAGAACATATTCATCAAGCACATTCAACACATCTGCCAACAGGTTCATGACATATTGGACAGAGCCAATGCTAAGTACAAGCAATGATATGATCAACATTAGGTGCCACACAACTTCCAAGTGGGCGACAAAGTGTGGCTACATTTGCAGAAGTTGCACCTCACTGGACCCCATTGCAAGCTTCACCCACCCCGATATGGGTCATACACCATCACCACGGTTATAGGGAACAATTATTTCAAGCTCAATATTCCACCATTCCTTGGCCAACACCCAATATTCAATGTGGACCGCCTTCATCCCTACTTCCCACCTCTACTGGACACCTCTGACATTGTAGAACAACTCACACCAACAGAGTTAAATCCAAACTGCATGGAATAGGCCACCATAGATTGTATAATGGACATGCAAATCAAGAACACTCACCAATATAAGATCTAACTATATCGGGTTGTCAAATTTGGCCAACTCCTGCACCAAGGCAAGTGATTCACCAGGGACCAAGTTCAGCAGAAATTTCCTCATCTCATGGAGGAAATAAATGCAATGGGGACCATTGCTTCCTTAGGGGGGAGGAATGATCTAGGTAGATAATGGTGGCCACCCACCTATTCCACTTGGGGCCCCACCATTGTCTCTTTCGGTTTTTTAGTCGCAGCACAACTTACTATATTTAGTAGTTTTTCGGGTCCTTAACTTCCGGAGCCATTTTGAGGCCCTAAACGACGTTTTTTGGGCATCTCTTATCTAGCAAAAATGATTCAATTTCAAAATTAATATTCATAATTAGTAGTTTTAGTCCTCATATAGATCTTTCTGACATATCATGTGCATCAAACGGAGATAGTATGCCAAAGTTACGACCCCAGGAAGTTGAAACACCAATTTACCCAAATGAGGTCCATAGTTTTGGCGCTTCATCTCCTAGGGTTAGGTTTTTGGATGTTTAGGGTTTTCCATTGTTTCTCTATAATGAATATGACCTCGAGCCTCATTGTAACACATTTCAGAGGCCTGTAGCCACCACATCTCTTCTCAGAGATAAGCTACCAGCGCCTTAGCTAGTTTATTTTCATTCTATCTGTAAGAAAATTTCAGTTCTTTGATATTAATGAAATGAATTGTTATTTCCACTGCATCTTTGTATTTATGGTTATTTTTGTATTATGTTGCGTTCTTGCATAAATTCATATCAACCTGCCCTGGTTCTTACACATCATCTAGCTCGTTTATAGGAGTGTTAAATGATACAAAAAAAAATTGAAGACCTGTGCCAAAAATAAAAAATGTTAGAGGCATTCATGCAACCATGGGATGACGAGGCTCTTTAGATTTCACAGACACTAGATAACACCTTGAAGGCAATTTAGTAGACCCAACACAACATATAGATGGCCACTAAAGGGCCCACTATGGAAAATTTAGTTCAACAAGCACAGGAAGTTGCGACGCAAATTTTGGTCATGGTGCTCCCTATGAAATATTCTGTCAACATGCTCCAAGCCAAGCTAAAGGAACATACGCCTCAGTGACTCGGGACGAGTCACATGTTTGTCTTGGGGGCCTATTGGAGCGGGGTCCCTTGGGTCACACTTTTGATGTAATATTGTATAAGTCTTGTATATGCGCGTTGCGTAAATGAGTCAAGGGGCTTTGGGGTGGGGCAAAGTCCCTATTATTGATGTAAATGGGTTTAAGGGTAAAATTTGCATCTCAAACCATGGTTTGAAACCATATTATCTGCACGCAAGAAGCATATAAATAGATAGATTGATTCTAAGGAAATTAGCTTAAGTTGAAGTCTAACTTGATTATGATTTGAATGCATCTGTAATAGTGTTGTAAGGATTTTGTCTCGGTTGGGTAAAAAGGCTCTTGTTCACTATGTGTGCCGAGACCTAGTCCTCGCTACATGCAGACTTCACTAGCTTTGTGCATGGAAGGGTTATGCGTAAGGGGAAGAGTCTGATGTATTGAAAGGATCTAGATTAATATAAAGGATATATTTTGGCAAACTTGTTGTGATTAATATGAGTTATTTACTGTTTCTATTATGTTGAGATCACATTGTTTCCTGTTTCTTATTTATCATTGTGCAAAGATATCTATTATGGTTATCTATGCATATTGATGGTTGATAAATCTTCTTAAGTGATTACACTATGCTTAGATCTAGATCTATTTTTGTAATGCTTTATCTACGTAGAAGTGATCAATGATTTTGTCTTATTATGTTAAGTATTGTGCGCATCTGGTTATCATTGATATAAGTCTATAATTGATCTGCTTAGGACCAATTCATTATTTTCTTCCTTAGGGTGTAGAAACCTAGTTCTAGCACTGCCCCATACTACTTCGGGTGAGACTTTGATCTGCACAAGCAGGTCATTGCCGAAAGGGCCAATAGTTGGAGGGATTTTTGGTTGCATGATAAATTTTGAACCTAGGTCAAGACCCGTCAACCCAACAAAGAAAGTGCAGTTGTTCGAGACAAGTTGAGGCTTGTGATTAACACCTCAGTAAAAGGGAGGATGATTATAGTATCCATGCACATTTGACACCTCCATGAGAGGGAAGATGGTTTTGGTATCTTGCTACGATTTACATGATGATGTATGTTCTAACATAACACTTGATTTGATGTTATGTAGGTACAAGAATATGCAGATACCAAATGAAAGTAGCACTGATTAAGGACATTGAACTAGCTCTTCCTCTTCTGTTTGAGCTCCTAGAACGAGGAATTGAGATTGAGGGCTCCTAGGCTTGAGGGAACTATGGACAATAAGGTCGAAGAATTTTATCCCCTATCTGTCACCTGTGGGATGTGTGTGATCCTTGTCCATTTTTACAAGTTTAATATCTCCTCCACAGGTTGGTCTATGTAGATTATGCCACAATTGGCATCATACCCACATGGTTTGTTGGGATTGGCCCTCCCCATTTGGCCAATGGGTTGAGGATTCTTGGAGGTGTGTGATCCTTACCTCTTGGTAAGTTGGGTATCTCATCCAACCTAAATTATGATGCAGGTGTTCTACCACATGGCCATTCAGTTTAATCGATGGGAAGATTAGTAGGAAATATGATGGTTTAGGATGACCCTATGTGATTCTAGGTTGATAGTGAGCTCCTCGATGTGAAATAACCCTATGTGATTCTGGGTTGAGAATGAGCTCCCGAATGTGACACAAGGGTCAAGATTTTCTCCCCTGGTGGATGGGTATCCTATTTGCTAGATATAGGGTTGTAGAGGTATAGCTCCCCCATGAGTTTCTGGGTCGCGATGAGCTCCCTGATGCGATTACAGGTTGAGATGTACTCCTTGTTGATATGCTCTTCGTTTATGATATTCTGGGTAGTAGCCCGACAGAAAATATTCCAGAATGATAACCCAATGAATGAAGGGTGCTAGCGCAAGCTCCCATCTGGTAACAAATTCTTCTTATAGATCTGATAATGTTAAACATACAAGCAGAAAAAAATCAAGAGGTAAATAGAGATAATAATGAAGAGTACATTGATTATTTGTAATGAGAAAGGTTCACAACATGATGAATTCATGACAAAGATGTTCACTGACAACACATTATGATTCATGAATATCAGAATTACATATTGATCGATGAAAAAATATCAAGAGATTGAGTTGAGTCATGATGTCCCCATGATGCAGAGCACTACAAGCAGAGATTGCAAAGTGGAATTCTTCCTAGTTGAGAGTGAGTGCTAATTTTTCCCACTAAGGTCAAATTCCACATTGGAAAAATCAGATGATTAAGATAATAACTTAATTAGATTCCTCTTTTCGAGAGGATCAAAATCGACCTATATATTGCCCCAATCAGTTAAGAAGAAGTTAAGTTTTGAATTAATTTAATATTTTCTGGGTTGGCCTAACCACATGTTGATCTAATCAAAGTCCCAAGCAGTCAATCACAAATTTATAAATAGAGGCGAACTCAAACTCATTTTCATTCTTGCTCAATAAATCTATGATTTGCTTCCATCAATTTATTTCTTCTATGTTTATGATTTGGCTCACATAGGTACATCATAAGGACATCGCATAGTGGCACACAATGGATCGAGGTCAGAGTTTGGTGCACATTCCAGACTTGGGTCTATTGAAGCAGAGTCGCAGGCAGGTAAGGCCATGGTAGCATCACTACTAAGGCAGAGCCACGGGCAGTATGTGTTGTGCCTGAGACCAAATTTCCAAAGCCAATGACACAACATGTTAAGGGTGTGGCCAAAACCCCAAGGTCATATCGGGTTGTTCTGAAGCTCAGATGCGGGAAAAGTGAGTTGTGATAGCAGCTAAAAGCCCTAGTGCCATGGCCTGAGCATGTTAATTCCACATATCAAAGAGTCATTGGGGATATCGGATTTGTATCACCTTTACTTGATTATGTAGCACTTCTAGACTTCAGTTTTTTAGTCACATGCCTCAAAGCATCATTGACAACCACCTAGACTTAGATCTAGGACTTTGGAGTTGAGATCACTTGGTGGTATTTCGGATATGTGTTTTGGTATTATAGATCTGTAGATTTATAAAGAAGATTTTGTTGCTTCTGCTACATATGTATCTTCAATCCTCTTTCAGTATCAGTTGTGTTCATCAGTTTTCTACAACCAGTGTCAATAAATTTTAGTTCCTATATTCAGTTTCCTTCATGCAGAAGTATGGGTATGGTTTTAGTGCTTGTATACTATTTTTTTCTGAATTGTAAGGATATGTACTCATGGACCATTGTACTATTTTTTCTAAATCATTCAATGAATATGTAAGAAGAATAATTTCCAAGGGTTTTCCCCATAGTGGGTTTTCCCTGGTCTCAGACCAATCTTGATGTCTTTATGTGTTCATGCTTCTCTTCCTTTGATATTTTATTTTTTGTTGTTTAAATGATGATGATGATGATGGTGTTTTATTTTTGCATAGTTTCATTTTATGATGGTTAATGATATATATATGTACAATGTAAAATGTATTTGGGGTGAATACAACATGCTAATGGGGAAATGTAACTATCAAAGTAAAGAACAATGCTACTTTATGAAAAATCAGCAATTGTATGATTTCATGTTAAGACAATGGGTGCATTCTCAAGGGTCAGGGAAAGGTGGTGGTTGCTAGATGAATATAGTGTTAGCCCCCTAATTTGCACTCTTTTTTACCATTTTCCCCTTCCTAAATTGTAACCATTTACCTCTATTTCACCTCCTTTGTGCACCCTCATCTTGCACCAGTCTAAGCACAACAATATATTTCGTATAAACCTTTATTATTCATGTTTTAATTCAATTTAGAATTAATTAAATATTTATTACATGATTTCTTACTTTAAATCACTATTGTAACTTATCGATATCTCCAATGGTTATTTGATAGTTAGAGTGCTTACCATGATCACTGATCTTAGTGCAGGATTAGATCTTGCACCATTGCCAACACAACAGATCTTCACGGCAGATCCGAACCTCCTCTATCACCGCCTCATCTTGAGCCATTTCAGTCACGACAACTAATGATTCAAAAGCAGCCGAGACCAATCCATGAAGGGCGAAAGCTGGTTAGATACGACTAGTTTTGCAAAACCGTCTTATCTTGAAGGCCAAAACTAAATTCTGCATTTTGTTATGAATCAGTTGAACGATCTGTTTTGGCCTTCGGCCAACATATCTATATAATGTAAAGTGTAAATAGGACCTAGGAGGAGAACTTTGGAGCAGAGTTTTTAGAGTGAAGTTGATAGAAGGCAACTTGTCATTTTGTTATCACCTGAATCTGGGCTGGACATTGTATCAACATATTTATTCGCCTCAATGAATTAATAAATTTTTTTCCACCTCATGTTTCAGAAATTATGTTTCTGTTTATTTAAGCTAATGAATTAACTAGTTTACTGAGCAGCATTTTAACTTAAAAAGGGAAACGCGTTGGTTGGCTAGGGCCCAACCAACCCAACACATTCACCCTATTTTATGTTTCCTGTAATGTGTGTTTATATTATTAAAGTGTGATTTAACTTTCAACACATGTATTCCTGTCTTAGTGAAAACAGATCCGTCATGTGAAGTAGATACATTTTCTTTCCTTGTAATTTACTTTCCTGCATTTAATTTCAGATTGGATTTCCCTGCTTGGTCTAAGTAGGAGAAATGAACCTGCACCAGTTCACGTTGGTGTGATATTTCATTTTCCTAAAATTTTGTTTATTTGGTTTTCCACCGCCTGGTACAAGCAGGAAAAATGAACCTGCACAAGTGCATGTTGGTGTGATGCAGCAAGTTTTCTTAATCTACTTTCCACGATTTGCTTTGTTTCTTTAAATGCTTATGATAGGATAAATGATTGTTTCTTTACTTCTACATTTTGTTAAAATTAGAAACATTCACTTTTATGTGTGCAATTTGATTTGATAGAAGCTGGCACTTTCAATAATTGAACACTTGTTTTAAGGATTAAAAGCTAAGTGCAGGAAGCTCCGATCAGGTGCAAGAACTAGTTTCTTTCCACAAGATCTGAGTCTTGGAACCTTGAAAATTTTGAACCCTTGCATAGAGTAAAAATCCTTCAGTAAAGACACTATTTATACCTTCTTCATAAAATCTCTGATCTTGCACTAGTGCAGGATAGATTAATGCAAGAAGGAAATCTCTAAGGAAGCAGGTTTAAGGGCCCATCTAATGAGACTGCTAAAGTGTTTCTGCTAAAGGAAAACACACACTCAGTAGATTAAACAACCATTAGTGGGATTAATTTCCTTTTATATTTAATTCTCTCTTGCAAATGAATAATTTCTCATTCCAGTCTTAGATTATCTTTGATGTTTCAAGTTTCCTTCTTCTCTTTTGATTTGATTCTGCAATCTTTCCTTTAAAGAAAGTAGGGATTTACATTAGAAAGATTCATACCATCTCTGGCATTGCCTGTGCTTCATCTCTAAGTTTAAAAATCCCCCAGGTTGAAAAATTAAGTGTTGAGGAGTTTTCTTAAGTATAATTCCTACACCCAACATTTTGGCGCCGTTGCCGGGGAGGCGATTTGATTTGGTAAGAATTTTTTAATTATACAATAGAGGTAATTTTTCTTTATTTTTGCAGTGTTGTTTCTTTGAAGGAATTTTATTGGTGTTAATAGATTTATGACAACATTTTTTTGAAATTGTTTGTTATCTTTCTTTTTTTCTTTCCTTTTGAAATGAATGCCTAGGAAAGGTAAGGGTTCGAAGCCCACTAAGGGCCGAAAGAATTCTGATTTTTTTTTTCATATTGGGTCTCCTTCTATAAGAAGGAAGCCCAATCCAATTCAAACCCATCACGCAGGAACAATCCACCTAGGTTCTGGTGATAACAGCTCAGGTGTGGATCAACCTGTGGAGAGCGGTACAAGTAAAAGGGGGAAAATGGTGGACCAAGAAGATCATTTGGAAGGGACTGGTGACAACCAGGTAAGTGAAGGAAAATCCAATTTTTTGTTTCCAATTGTGGATCCTGATAATGTGGCGCAAATGAAGAATAATCCACCATCATCTCTCCCTCATTTCCATGGTAAATTTCATGAAGATCCTGACTCTTTTCTATTTGAGTTTGATATTCTGTATAGAAGTTATGATTATGTAACTGATGCTCGGAAGTTAAGATTATTTCCTCCTACCCTCAAGGACTCAGCTCTATGCTGGTTTATGGGGTTAGGAGGAAACACTATAAGCTCTTGGGATCAGGTGAAGAGAGTGTTTTTGTCTAAATATCAAGAATATTGCAAAACTTAGGACATGCAGGATGAAATTTTTACAATCATACAAGATAATGATGAAATTATTGAAGATTATCTCGAAAGATTTCTATATATTTTACAAAGATAAAAACTTGAGATTGATCCCAACACTAGTAGAACCTTGTTCTTAAGAGGACTTACTGATAATGCTAGAAATAATTTGAATATGTTAGGACAAGGTGATATTTCTCAGCAAACTTTTGATCAAATTTGTGAATTATGAAGGAAATTTTCAAGAAAGCAGTATAGATCCGGTAGAGGAACTCGAAATAGAAATAGAAAAATTGAATCTACTGATGCTATGATTATTGGACTAGAAAATAAAATGGAAAACATGAAAATTGAGATATTGAACACTGTTACGAAATAGTTAGACTTCTTAAAATTTCAGCAGAAACTTATGAAGGAACAAGAGTCATTATGTATTTTCTATCCTAAATGTAGAGATAAGCATCCTCCTAAAGTGTGTTATTTATCCATAAGACCATATCACAAAAAAATGTCCCTCTATACCAGGACTTAAAGTTGTATTTACAGGGGGACAACCTAAAGCCGGATACTTGAATGTTATGGGAGTAAGAAGGAATTGGCCTCGGGTAGGTACAAGTATGGCTTCTGAATTTTCTCCACACTATTTTGGTTATAATTCAAATGAATATTCTTATCCTAACTCTCATAATTAGTGGCAGTATGGGAATCAATATCAGCATGGGATGTAATATTCTAGATCTAGGGCAGCGCAGCAAGCCTACTGAAATACGCAATTTTGAGAATATTGTGCATGGAAATGAGTTTTCATCTCCTAGATACCTTAGATCAGCTCATTTAAGATCTAAATCCAAGAGGAGGGAAAAAAAAATCAGACTAGGTGGGTTAAACAGATCTCCCACAAACTAGTCTAGCTAAAAACCACCCAAAGAGAGAGGCTGCAGCTCTATGCAAAGGATTGCTTCAGAAATAACGAAAATCCACTGGAGCACATTAGGAAGCTGATATGAAGGTTCACAAATCAGATATATAGCAACAAATCAGATGTTATTTACAGCCCATACAATATATAAGATAAAGAATGAGACAATACATGAAAAATCCTCAGAAATGAGGTGCTACAACCATGATAAAAGATAGCATAACCATGACAGCGTTATTTTTAGGGTTGAAGCAGTAGTTTATTAATTATTTAGATCTATAGAAGATCTGTACATAAAAATTGATATATAATATAGATCTGTGTACAAGAAATGCTGATCTATACATTCCCCTTGGGGTTTTGCTCAAAACATGAAGCACCGGAAGTAGATATGAGATCTAAGGATGCAGATCTGCAGAATAATTCAGAAATTTATGAAAAATACAATAGTATATTAGATCATATCTGAAACTAACATGGATTGAATGGCAAATCCATGGATCACCACAGTGAGAGGAATAATCCCAACACCAGAGATCTCTCCTCCAAATTGCAGACAAAACACCCTGTAGCTATAGATCTGCAAATAACGCTGTCTTAGGGACAAGAAAAACACTGTAGCTTCTTAGAATTATTTGGCCTCATGCCAAGATGTATATCTGAAGTACAATCAGCTAATGAACTCTTCTAGGAGGTTAAAATACACACTCACTGAGAAGAGCCACTAGTATAGGCTAGATCTGAGCAGATCTAGTTTCTTAGACTACTGTAACTCACAAGGAAAACTCAACTCTCACAGGAGCAGCGCTATAGGTGTAAGGTGAGCTTGGCCTAGAAGCCTGATGTGGAAAGGTTAGCAAAAGTATCCTCCAAGAGCTACTCAAGGAAGGAGGTGGGATTCCTGAAAAGGAAATCCCAACAAGGGATGTCTAAGCAGATACACCTTCAGAAATAATAATCTTCAACAACCCCCTCTTGCTGATCTCCTCCTTTTATAAGATCGGGGTCTTGGTAAAAACATAAACCACTTCGTTTGTTTATCCCTTTTCACATTTAGAATCTCTTTCTAGAACTGTGTTGTCCCTCAAGGAGGTTCGATGCATCTAGACTACACTGTTGACCTGGTCGAAGATGACCCCTTATTTTGATTTAAACCCATTTACACCTGCAAGATGTAATTTAAATAGCCTATATATGTCTCTGTTCACATAGGAATTGATTTATTCTTAGTTTCCAAGAGTTTTACCTAACATCCTTTACAATTTATTCATCAATCATGAAATGGAAAAATAAACAAGGCAAAATTAATATTCCAATTAGCTGCATCTAATTTAGGAATATTATATTCTCCCCCTCACAAATGTTTCTTCTCCTCAAGAAATTGCAAGGGTGCTGAAAAATCTCCCCTTCTTCTCTTGTGGCCTCCTCATCCAATAGTCTCCCCCATTTCTCTAAATTTTCTGCAATAGCACTGTCCTCCAATGGTCCCTCCTCAATGTGCAAATTGGCCCTTGGTGACTAAACCTAATGGCTCTCATCATGAAATAATGGAAGGTTGTTATGGGAAACTTCTTGTTGATCCATGGCCTTCTCAAGATGGAAGTGATGACAATCATGTTTAATTTTATGATTCATAAGAGACTCTCCTCTCCATGCTATCATCCAAATAAAGTGGATTACCTCCCAACTTGGCAATCCATAGAAAAACTCCTCCCCAATACATGTGAGAGGCATGTGCTCAACAAACATATGGCTCACTCTACAAAGAGACAAGTGATATATCATAGTGGCCATACAAAATCTCATGCTCCCATGGAAGCATGCAATGCAAAAATAATGGGGAACTCCTTTCCCCAAGGACACATCCAACAAGTGTGCCTCCCCTCCAGCCATGCCCCCAACAAAGACAAGGGCATCTTCAACTTGTGGGATCATGATTATAATAATATGCCATGTATGATAAATGAGAAGGAAGATGTTCCCTCATGTGCAACCAGCGCAATTTTATCCTCAACTACCATAGCATAGGATATGACAAGTGCCTTCCCCAACACTTGTTTATTACCTCATGCCTTTGGAATGCTTGAAGAATGTACCTCATAGCTGGTGTAGAAAAATCACACCATGAAGAATATAATAGCTTTCCAAGATTCTCCAAGGAATGATCTGCATCAACATAGTTCATGGCCTTGAATTTCCCATGAAACCCATCATAAATAGTGCCTCTTTTTGGAGCTATGCTCTGCAAATGAGTGTTAGAAAAATATAAGAATATAGGAGATACATGATAATGCTGAAAAGGATAAACCTCTCTATATAATTGTTTTACATCAGTGGGGTAACTCATGGATGAGTTCCTTCTCACACTCAATGAGTAAAAATATGTGAATGATGGCTCCTCCCAAGAGCTATGTTCCTCCTCCTCTACCAAGTAATCCATGCACATATTCATGTGAGAGTGCACCTCTTCTTTGAAACCTTCCCATATGAATCCACCCAAGAGATTATGATATGCTTTTATAAAACCAGTGGGTTTGGAAAGAAGGATCTCATAGGTGGCATCTAGTAATTTCTCCATGAGCTTGGAGTCACTAACCAACAGAATGAGATTATAGAAATAGATGACCCCATCAACCACCTTGAACCTTTCATCCTTTACTTCCCCATCAAGAACTCCCCATGTGAGAAGGTCCTTGGAGTACTCCATCATGAGTTGGGAATTCCAATAAGGATCCAAGCTCTCCAATAATGACAACACTGTAGTGGTTTGAAATGTTGCCCCTATCATATCATGGCTCCCTTCTTTGACATCCTTGATATCAAAGTCACATGTTGGAGCATCATAACCTTCCTTTTTCTGCCCCAATTGTAGCTAATCTTGTTCAAGACAAGATTGAAGCATATGGAAATCAACTTCCCCTTGGAAAGTCCTTGTCTTCCAAAACTTCCTCCTTTTGGCCCATTCATACAAGAGGGTTAGGGTCCCCTTGCCATCTTCAGAAATATTCTTTGTGAATGAAGAGGTCATGGAATTCCCCAAAGATATGGAGTTTCCATGTGTCCTCATGCTTCTGCCATCATAGATCTCTGATTTCTCCTCTCTTAGCACAGATATCTGAGTGGGAGTTAGGAATGCCCCTTTCAGGAAATTGTTCATCTCTCTTATGAATTCAAGAGAGATTCTCTACATTGTGCTAGCTTCTCCTAAGGCTCCCTCCTTAGCCAAGTATGAGTATGCTGCCCATAGTTGAGAGAACACTTTGGATTTCCTCCTATCAAGAGGTGCTCCTCGTAAAGTACCTCCTTGCAAAGAGGTGTTAAGGAATAGTGTAGAATGTGGATGTAGGTAGACAGATTTTCCCCTACCTTTAATGCATAGGTCTTGTGTGATGCCCTTCCTCCTCCTTTCTCTCTTCTCTCTCCAAGATCTCATCATTAGACAATGATATTACGTGATGCTCATTTGTTATGCCAAGAGCCCTATGTGTGAGACCTTGAGGAAATTATTGCAAGAGTGCAAGAGTTTCTTCTCTTGGAGCAAGTGCTCCAACTTCATCTTCATGAGGTGCTTGAGGTGCTTTTGTTGTGACTGTGTTATGATCTCCTATCTTCTCCTCCTTTTCAATAACTGAAATTGTCTCATCATCAATAAGAGACCTTATATCTTGGTAATCTATTGAAGGACAAACCCTCATACTTTCCTCTTGAGAAGAGGACCCTTCACTCAATGGAGAACTTGCCCTTGGCAATGCATCGAACAAACTCACACCTTATTGCATGGTTTTTAGAAATGGAGTTGGATTCATAGACCCTTCCAACTCATGAAAAATATTTGTTTGATGTGGTTTGATAGTGTCAATAGAAGATGTTACACATGGAGCTTCATCAAACCTTTCTATCAATCTTGCAATAAACCTTGCATAAATAGGTGTATTTGCATTTTTCTAGGAAAAGGACTCAAACAACCACCAAGCATATGCTTTACCTTAAAAATGCAGCGCTGCTTCTTTGATGGCTTCAGTCTCTGAAACTTGATGTTGTTGCACAAATTTGTCTATATCCTCCACCCAAACCCTAACCGGAGATTTAGGTGACCCATCAAAGATAGGTAGATAGAATCTACCCTTACCATGCTACTCCTTCTTTGTGCCTTTACTCTCCTTGATCTTACAGAAACCTTGGAATTTCAAGTTATCTTTTAACTCCTTGGATTGATCTTCATAATCCTGAAAATACTTTCTAAGAGTCTCCTTCTCAGGTACACCTCCTTTCTTGCTCTTCATGAAGAAATCATAGACAGAATGCTGAAGATTTGGTGATATGGCTGAGTGCACATATCCATGAGATGAGGATTCAGAATTTTCCTCATGTATATATCTTGAAGATCTTATCGGAAGATTTTTCTGCTCTTGAAACTTTGTAGGAGTTTCATTGCTTCTTCTTTATTCTTCTTGTTCAACCTCCTTGGAGAGGTTCTTCTTAGATATAAAAACTGATGAGAGAAAACTCATTCTCTTCATCATTTTGATCTTTCTCCTTTCTGTACAACACTTTTTCTTGAAGCCACAGGCTGAGACAAAGATCTTGATCTGATACCACTGTAATATTCCAGATCGGGGGAAGCTCAACAAGCCTGCTGAAATAATGCAATTCTGAGAATACTGTGCATGGAAATGATTTTTCAGCTCCTGGATCCCTTAAATCATCTCATTTAAGATCTAAATCCAAGAGGAGAGAAAAAAAAAAATCAGACTAGGTGGGTTAAACAGATCTCCCACAAACTAGTCTAGCTGAAAACCACCCAAAGAGAGAGGCTGCAGCTCTATGCAAAGGATTTCTTCAAAAATAACGCAGATCCACTGAAGAAAATAAGGAGGCTGATATGAAGGTTCAGAAATCAGATATATAACAACAAATCATATGTTCTTTACAACCCATAGAGTATACAAGAGAAAGAATGAGACAATACATGAAAAATCCTCAGAAATGAGGTGCTGCAACCATGATAAAAGAATGCATAACCATGACAGCATTATTTTTATGGATGAAATAGTATTTTATTAATTCTTCAGATCTAGAGCATATATGTAAATAAAAATTTATATCTAATACATATTTGTGTACAAGAAATTCTGATCTATACATTCCCCTTGGGGTCTTGCTCGAAACATAAAGCACCGGAAGTAGATCTGAGATCTAAGGATGCATATCTGCAGAATGATTTAGAAATTTCTTAATAATAAAAAAGTACAGTAGATCATATCTGAAACTAACATGGATTGGATGGCCAATCCATGGATCACCACAGTGAGAGGAAGAATCCCAACACCAGAGATCTCTCCTCCAAATTACAGAAAAAACACCCTGTAGCTGTCGATCTGCAAATAACGCTATCTTAGTGAGAGGAACAACGTTGTAGCTTCTGAGAATGATTTGGCCTGATGCCAAGATGTAGATCTAAAGTAAAACTAGCTAATGAACTCTTCCAGGAGGTTAAAAGACACACTCACTGAGAAGAGCCACTAGTATAGGCTATATCTGAGCAGATCTAGTTACTTCCACTGCTAAAACTCACAAGGACATATCAAATCTCACAACAGCAGCTCTGTAGGTGTAAGGAGAGCTTGGCCTAGAAGCCTGATGTGGAAAGGATAGCACAAGTCTCCTCCAAGAGCTGCTCAAGGAAGGAGGTGGGATTCTTGAAAAGGAACTCCCAATAAGGGATGTCTAAGAAGAATCCTAAAACCCTAAACCACTTCATTGGTTTAGCCCTTTTCACATTTAGAATCTCCTTCTATAACTGGGATGTCCCTCAAGGAGGTTCAATGCATCTAGACTGCGCTGTTGACTTGGTCAAAGATGACCCCTTCTTGTGATTTAAACACATTTACACCTGTAAGATGTAATTTACATAGCCCAGATATGTATTTGTTCACATAGGCATTGATTTATTCTTAGTTTCTAGGAGTTTTACATATCCTCCTTTACAATTTAATCATCAATCATGAAATGCAAAAATAAACAAGGAAAAATTAATATTCGAATTAGTTGTAGCTAATTTAGGAATATTATAGTCTCCCCCTCCCAAATGTTGTTTGTCCTCAAGAAACTAAAAGGGTGCTACAAAATATCCCATTATTCTCTTGTGGCCTCCTCATCCAATAGTCTCCCCCATTGCTCTGAATTTTCTGCAATAGTACTGTCCTCCAATGGTCCCTTCTCAATGTGAAAATTGGCCCTTGGTGACTAAACCCAATGGCTGTCATCATGAAATAATGGAAGGTTTTTATGGGAACCTTCTTGTTGATCCATGGCCTTCTCAAGATGGAATTGATGACAATCATGGGGAATTTTATGATTCATAAGAGACTCCCGTCTCCATGCTATCATCCAAATAAAGTGGATTACCTCACCACTTGGAAATCCATATAAAAACTCCTCCCCAATACATGTGAGAGGCATGTGCTCAACAAAAATATGGCTCACTCTACAAAGAGACAAGTGATCCATCATAGTGGCCATACAAAATCTCATGCTCCCATGGAAGCATGCAATGAAAAAAGAATGGGGAACTCCTTTCCCCAAGGACACATCATACAAGTGTGCCTCCCCTCCAACAATGCCCCCAACAAAGACAAGGACATCTTCAGCTTGTGGGATCATGATTAGAATCGTGCTAGCTGCCATGTATGATAAATGAGAAGGAATATGTTCCCTCATGTGCAACCAGCGCAGTTTTATCCTCATCTACCATAGGATATGATATGACAAGTGCCTTCCCCAACACTTGTTTGTTGCCTCATGCCTTTGGAATGCTTGGAGAATGTACCTCATAATTGGTGTATAAGAATCACACCATGAAGAATATAATAGCTTTCCAAGGTTCTCCAAGGAATTATCATCATCAACATAGTTCATGGCCTCGAGTAGCCCATGAAACCAATCATAAATAGTGCCCCTTTTTGGAGCTATTTTCTACAAATGAGTGTTAGAAAAATATAAGCATATAGGAGATACATGATAATGCTCAAAAGGATAAACCTATCTATATACTTTTTTTACATCAGTGGGGTAACTCATGGATGAGTTCCTTCTCACACTCAATGAGTAAGGAGATGTGAATGATGGCTCCTCCCAAGAGCTATGTTCCTCCTTCTCTACCAAGTAATCCATGCACATATTCATGTGAGAGTGCACCTCTTCTTTGAAACCTTCCCATATGAATCCACCCAAGAGAGTATGATATTATTTTATAAAACCAGTGGGTTTGGAAAGCAGGATCTCATAGGTGACATCTAGTAATTTCTCCATGATATTGGAGTCACTAACCAATAGAATGAGATTATAGAAATAGATTACCCCATCAACCACCTTGAACCTTTCATCCTTTACTTCCCCATCAAGAACTCCCCATGTGAAAAGGTCCTTGGAGTACTTCATCATGAGTTGGGAATTCCAATAGGGATCCAAGCTCTCCAAGAATGACAGCACTGTAGTGGTTTGAAGTGCTTCCCCTATCATATCATGGCTCCCTTTTTTGACATCGTTGATATCAAAGTCACAGGTTGGAGCATCATAACCTTCCTTTTGCTACCCCAATTGTAGCTGATATTGTTCAAGACAAGATTTAAGAATATGGAAATCAACTTCCCCTCGAAAAGTCCTTTTCTTCCAAAACTTCCTCCTTTTGGCCCATCCATACAAGAGGGTTAGGATCCCCTTGCCATCTTCAGAAATATTCTTTGTGAACGAAGAGGTCATGGGCTGCCCCAAAGATATGGATTTTCCATTTTTACTCATGCTTCTGCCATCGTAGATGTCTGATTTCTCCTCTCTCAGCACATATATCTAAGTTGGAGTGATAAATGCCCCTTTTAGGAAATTTCTCATCTCTCTTATGAATTCATGAGAGATTCTCTGTGCTGTGCTAGCTTATCCCAAGGATCCCTCCTTAGCAAAGTATGAATATGTTGCCCATAGTTGAGAGAACACTTTAGATTTCCTCCTATCAAGAAGTTCTCCTAGTAAATTACCTCCTTGCATAGAGATGTCAAGGCATAGAGTAGAATGTGGATGTAGGTAGATAGATTTTCCCCTACCTTTAATGCATAGGTCCTCCTGCCTTCCTTGTGATCCCAAGCTTTGAAGCAAAGAAGGGTTCATGTTTTCCACCTTGTGATGCCCTTCCTCCTCCTTTATCTCTTCTCTCTCCAAGATCACATCATTAGACAATGATATTACATGATGCTCATGTGTTGTGTCAAGAGCCCTATGTGTGAGACCTTGAGGAACTTCTTGCAAGAGTGTAAGAGTTTCTTCTCTTGGAGTAAGTGCTCCAAATTTATCTTCATGAGGTGCTTTTGTTGTAACTGCGTTATGATCTCTTGTCTTCTCCTCCTTTTCAATAACTGAAATTGTCTCATCATCAATAAGAGACCTTAGATCTTGGTCATCTATTGAAGGAGAAACCTTCATACTTTCCTCTTGAGAAGAGGACCCTTCACTCAATGGAGAACTTTCCCTTGGAAATGCATCAAACAAACTCACACATTCTTCCATGGTTTTCAGAAATGGATTTGGATTCATATATCCTTCCAACTCATTCAAAATATTTGTCTGATGTGGTTTGATAGTGTCAATAGAAGATGTTACACATGGAGCTTCACCAAAACTTTCAATCAATCTTGCAATAAACCTTGCATAAGTAGGTGTATTTTAATTCTTCAAGGAAAAGGACTCGAAAAACCACCAAGCATATGCTTTACCTTCAAAATGTAGTTCTACTGCTTTCATGGATTCAATCTCTGAAACTTGATGTTGTTGCACAAAGTTGTCTAGCTCCTCCACCCAAACCCTAACCGAACATTTAGGTGACCCATCAAAGATAGGTAGATAGAATCTACCCTTACCATGTTTCTCCTTCTTTGTGATTTTACTCTCCTTGATCTTACAGAACCCTTGGAAGCTCAATTTATCTGTGAACTCCTTGGATTGATCTTCATACTCCTGCAAATACTCTCTCAGAGTCTCCTTCTCGGGTACACCTCTTTTCTTCCTCTTCATGAAGAAATCATAGAAAGAATGCTGAAAATTTGTTGATATAGCCGAGTTCACGTATCCATGAGATTAGGATTAATAATGTTCCTCATTTATAGATCTTGTATATCTGATCGGAAGATTTTTCTGCACTTGAAACTTTCTAAGAGTTTCACTGCTTCTTCTTTCTTCTTGTTGTTCAATGTCCTTAGAGAGGTTCTTGTTAGATATGAAAATTGATGAGAGAAAAATCATGTTCTTCGTCATTCTGACCTTGCTCCTTGATGTACAACACTTTGGATTGAAGCCACAAGTTAAGCAAAAGATCTTGCTCCGATACCACTGTAATATTCTAGATCTGGGGAAGCTCAGCAAGCCTGCTGAAATAACGAAATTATGAGAATATTGTGCATGAAAATGAGTTTTCATATCATGGATCCCTTATATAAACTCATTTAAGATCTAAATCCAATAGGAGAGAAAAATAAAAAAATACTAGGTGGGTTAAACAAATCTCCCACAAACTAGTCTAGCTGAAAACCACCCAAAGAAAGAGGATGCAACACTATGCAACGGATTGCTTCAGAAATAACGTAGATCCACTGAAGCACATTAGGAGACTGATATGAACGTTCATAAATCATATATATAACAGAAAATCATATGTTCTTTACGGCCCATATAGTATACAAGAGAAAGAATGAGACAATACAGGAAAAATCCTCAGAAATGAGGTGCTACAACCATGACAAAAGATTGCATAACCATGAAAATGTTGTTTTTATGGATGAAGCAGTAGTTTATTAATTATTCAGATCTAGAGCATATATTTACATAAAAATTTAGATATAATACAAATATGTGTACAAGAAATGCTGATCTATACATTCCCCTTGGGGTTTTCCTCAAAACATAAAGCACCGGAAGTAGATCTGAGATCTAAGGATGCAGATCTGCAGAATGATTCAGAAATTTATTAATAATACAATAGTACAATAGATCATATTTGAAACAAACATGGACTGGATGGCCAATCCATGGATCACCACAGTGAGAGGAAGAATCCCAACACCGAAGATCTCTCCTCCAAATTGCAAACAAAACACCCTGCAGCTGTAGATATGAAAATAAAGATATCTTAGGGAGATGAACAGTGCTACAGCTTCTGAGAATGATTTGGCCTGATTCCAAGATGTAGATCTGAAGTACAATCAGCTAATGAACTCTTCCAGGAGGTTAAAAGACACACTCATTGAGAAGAGCCACTAGTATAGGCTATATCTGAGTAGATCTAGTTTCTTCCACTGCTAAAAATCACAAGGACATCTCAACTCTCACAGGAGCATAACTGTAGGTGTAAGGAGAGCTTGGCCTAGAAGCCTGATGTGGAAAGGATAGCACAAGTCTCCTCCAAGAGCTGCTCAAGGAAGGAGGTGAGTTTCCTGAAAAGGAAGTCCCAACAAGGGATGTCTAAGCAGACAGACCTTCAGAAATAATAATCTTCAACACCCCCAAAATTTTGATCTCCTCCTCCTTTTATAAGATTGGAGTATTGGAAAAACCCTAAACCATTTCATTGGTTTAGCCCTTTTCACATTTAGAATCTCCTTCTAGAACTGGGATGTCCCTCAAGGAGGTTCAATGCATTTAGACTACGCTGTTGACTTGGTCAAAGATGACCCCTTCTTGCGATTTAAACACATTTACACCTGCAAGATGTAATTTACATAGTCCAGATATGTCTCTGTTCACATAGGCATTGATTTATTCTTAGTTTCCAGGAGTTTTACATGTCCTCCTTTACAATTTATTCATCAATCATGAAATGCAAAAACAAACAAGGAAAAATTAATATTCCAATTAGCTGCAGCTAATTTAGGAATATTATAGTTTCCCCCTCCCAAATGTTGCTTGTCCTCAAGCAACTACAAGGGTGCTCAAAATATCCCCTTCTTCTCTTGTGGCCTCCTCATCCAATAGTCTCCCCCATTTCTCTGAATTTTCTGCAATAGTACTGTCCTCCAATGGTCCCTTCTGAATGTGAAAATTGGCCCTTGGTGAATAAACCCAATGGCTCTCATCATGAAAGAATGGAAGGTTTTTATGGGAAACTTCTTGCTGATACATCGCCTTCTCAAGATGGAATTGATGACAATCATGGGGAATTTTATGATTCATAAGAGACTCCCCTCTCCATTCTATCATCAAAATAAATTGGATTACCTCCCCACTTGGAAATCCAGAGAAAAACTCCTCCCCAATACATGTGAGAGGCATGTGCTCAACAATCATATGGCTCACTCTAGAAAGAGACAATTGATCTATCATAGTGGCCATACAAAATCTCATGCTCCCATGGAAGCATGCAATGCAAAAAGAATGGGGAACTCCTTTCCCCAAGGACACATCCAAAAAGTGAGCCTCCCCTCGAACCATGCCCCCAAAAAAGACAAGGACATCTTCAGCTTGTGGGATCATGATTAGAATCGTGCTAGCTGCCATGTATGATAAATGAGAAGGAAGATGTTCCCTCATGTGCAACCAACGCAGTTTTATCCTCAACTGTCATAGGATAGGATATGACAAGTGCCTTCCTGAACACTTGTTTTCTACCTCATGCCTTTGGAATGCTTGGAGAATGTACCTCATAGTTGGTGTAGAAGAATCACACCATGAAGAATATAATAGCTTTCCAAGGTTATCCAAGGAATGATCTGCATCAACATAGTTCATGGCCTTGAGTATCCCATGAAACCCATCATAAATAGTGCCCCTTTTTGGAGCTATGTTCTGCAAATGAGTGTTAGAAAAATATAAGCATATATGAGATACATGATAATGCTCAAAAGGATAAACCTCTCTATATACTTGTTTTACATCAGTGGGGTAACTCATGGATGAGTTCCTTGTCACACTCAATGAGTAAGGAGATGTGAATGATGGATCCTCCCAAGCGCTATGTTCCTCCTCCTCTACCAAGTAATCCGTGCACATCTTCATGTGAGAGTGCACCTCTTCTTTGAAACCTTCCCATATGAATCCACCCAAGAGAGTATGATATGCTTTTATGAAACCAGTGGGTTTGGAAAGAATGATCTCATAGGTGGCATCTAGTAATTTCTCCATGAGATTGGAGTCACTAACCAACAGAATGAGATTATAGAAATATATGACCCCATCAACCACCTTGAACCTTTCATCCTTTAATTCCCCATCAAGAACTCCCCATGTGAAAAGGTCCTTGGAGTACTTCATCATGAGTTGGGAATTCCAATAGGGATCCAAGCTCTCCAAGAATGACAGTGTTGTAGTGGTTTGAATTGCTTCCCCTATCATATCATGGCTCCCTTCTTTGAAATCCTTGATATCAAATTCACATGTTGGAGCATCATAACGTTCCTTTTGCTACCCCAATTGCAGCTGATCTTGTTCAAGACAGGATTGAAGCATATGGAAATTAACTTCCCCTCGGAAAGTCCCTTTCTTCCAAAACTTCCTCCTTTTGGCCCATTCATACAAGAGGGTTAGGATCCCCTTGCCATCTTCAGAAATATTCTTTGTGAATGAAGAGGTCATGGGCTACCCCAAAGATATGGATTTTCCATATGTCCTCATGCTTCTGCCATCGTAGATCTTTGATTTCTCCTCTCTCAGTGCAGATATCTAAGTGGGAGTTAGCAATGCCCCTTTCAGAAAATTTCTCATCTCTATTTTGAATTCATGAGAGATTCTCTATGATGTGCTAGCTTCTCCCAAGGATACCTCCTTATCAAAGTATGAATATGCTGCCCATAGTTGAGAGAAAAATTTATATTTCCTCCTATCAAGAGGTGCTCCTGGTAAAGTACCTCCTTGCAAAGAGGTGTCAAGGCATAGAGTAGAATGTGGATGTAGGTAGACAGATTTTCTCCTACCTTTCATGCATAGGTCCTGTTGCCTTCCTTGTATTCCAAGCTTTGAAGCAGAGAAGGGTTCATGTTTTCCACCTTGTGATGCCCTTCCTCCTCCTTTCTCTCTTCTGTCTTCAAGATCACATCATTAGACAATGATATTACATGATGTTCATGTGTTATGTCAAGAGCCCTATGTGTGAGACCTTCAGGAACTTCTTGCAAGAGTGCAAGAGTTTCTTTTCTTGGAGCAAGTGCTCCAAATTTATCTTCATGAGGTTCTTTTGTTGTGACTGCGTTATGATCTCCTGTCTTCTCCTCCTTTTCAATAACTGAAATTGTCTCATCATCAACAAGAGACCTTATATCTTGGTCATCTATTGAAGGATAAACATTCATACTTTCCTCTTGAGAAGAGGACCCGTCACTCAATGGAGAACTTGCCCTTGGAAATGCATAAAAAAAACTCACACATTCTTCCATGGTTTTCAGAAATGGATTTGGATTCATAGAACCTTCCAAGTCATGCAAAATATTTGTCTGATGTGGTTTGATAGTGTCAACAGAAGATGTTACACATGGAGCTTCATCAAACCTTTCTATCAATCTTGCAATAAACATTGCATAAGTAGGTGTATTTTCATTCTTCAAGGAAACAGACTCGAACAACCACCAAGCATATGCTTTACCTTCAAAATGCAATGCTGCTGCTTTGATGGATTCAATCTCTGAAACTTGATGTTGTTGCACAAAGTTGTCTATCTCCTCCACCCAAATCCTAACCGGACATTTAGGTGACACATAAAAGATAGGTAGATAGAATATACCCTTACCATGTTTCTCCTTCTTTGTGCCTTTAATCTCCTTTATCTTACAGAACCATTGGAAGCTCAAGTTATCTTTGAACTCCTTGGATTGATCTTCATACTCCTGCAAATACTCTCTAAGAGTCTCCTTCTCGGGTACACCTCCTTTCTTCCTCTTCATGAAGAAATCATAGATAGAAAGCTAAAGCTTGGTGATATGGATGAGTGCACATATCCATGAGATTAGGATTAATAATTTTCCTCATGTATAGGTCTGGTAGATCTGATCAGAACATTTTTCTGCACTTGAAACTTTCTAAGAGTTTCACTGCTTCTTCTTTCTTCTTCTTGTTCAACGTCCTTGGAGAGGTTCTTCTTAGATCTGAAAACTGATGAGAGAAAACTCATGTTATTAATCATTCTTACCTTTCTCCTTGACGTACAACACTTTGGCTTGAAGCCACAGGCCGAGCCAAAGATCTTGCTCCGATACCACTGTAATATTCTAGATCTAAGGCAGCTCAACAAACTTGATGAAATAACGAAAATATGAGAATAATGTGCATGGAAATGAGTTTGAATCTCATGGATCCCTTATATCATCTCATTTAAGATCTAAATCCAAGATGAGAGAAAAAAAAATAAGACTAGGTGGGTTAAACAGATCTCCCACAAACTAGTCTAGCTGAAAACCACCCAAAGAGAGAGGATGCAAATCTATGCAACGGATTGCTTAGGAAATAATGCAGATCCACTAAAGCACATTAGGAGGATTATATGAAGGTTTATAAACTATATATATAACATCAAATTGAATGTTATTTATAGCGCATACATTATACAAGAGAAAGAATGAGACAATATAGGAAAAATCATCAGAAATGAGGTGCTACAACCATGATAAAAGATTTCATAACCATGAAAACATTATTTTTAGGGTTGAAGTAGCAGTTTATTAATTCTTCAGATCTAGAGAATATATGTACATTAAAATTTAGATCTAATACATATCTGTGTACAAGAAATGTTGATCTATACATTCCCCTTAGGGTTTTTCTCAAAACATGAAGCACTGGAAGTAGATCTGAGATCTAAGGATGTAGATCTGCAGAATGATTTGGAAGTTTCTGAATAATAAAATATTAGAACATATCATATCTAAAACTAACATGTATTGGATGGCCAATCCATGGATCACCACAGTGAGAGGAAGAATCCAAACACTAGAGATCTCTCCTCTAAATTGCAGACAAAACACCCTACAACTGTAGATTTGCAAATAACGCTGTCTTAGGGAGAGTAAGAACATTGTAGCTTCTGAGAATGATTTGGCTTGATGCCAAGATGTAGATATGAAGTACAATCAGCTAATGAACTCTTCTAGGAGGTTAAAAGACACACTCACTGAGAAGAGCCACTAGTATTGGCTATATCTGAGAAGATCTAGTTTCTTCCACTGCTACAACTCACAAGGACATCTCAACTCTCACAGGAGAAGTGTTGTAGGTGTAAGAAGAGATTTTCCTAGATGCCTGATGTGGAAAGGATAGCACAAGTCTCCTCCAAGAGCCGCTCAAGGAAGGAGGTGGTATTCCTGAAAAGGAAGTCCCAACAAGGGATGTCTAAGCAAACAGACCTTCAGAAATAATAATCTTCAACACCCCCCTCTTGTTGATCTCCTCCTCCTTTTATAGGATTGGAGTCTTGGAAAAACCCTAAACCACTTCATTATTTTATCCCTTTTCACATTTAGAATCTCCTTCTAGAACTGGGATGTCCCTCAAGGAGGTTCAATGCATCTAGACTGTGCTGTTGACTTAGTCAAAGATGACCCCTTCTTGTGATTTAAACACATTTGTGATTGCAAGATGTAATTTACATAGCCCAGATATGTCTCTGTTCACATAGGAATTGATTTATTGTTAGTTTCCAGGAGTTTTACATGTCCTCCTTTACAATTTATTCATCAATCATAAAATGAAAAAATAAACAAGGAAAAATTAATATTCCAATTAGTTGCAGCTAATTTAGGAATATTATAGTCTACCCCTCCCAAATGTTGCTTGTCCTCAAGAAAATACAAGGGTGCTGCAAAATCTCCCCTTCTTCTCTTGTGGCCTCCTCATCCAAAAGTCTCCCCCATTGCTCTGAATTTTCTGCAATAGTACTATCCTCCAATGGTCCCTTCTCAATGTGCAAATTGGCCCTTGGTGAATAAACCCAATGGCTCTCATCATGAAAGAATGGAAGGTTGTTATGGGAACCTTATTTCTGATCCATGGCCTTCTTAAGATGGAATAGATGAAAATCATGGGGAATTTTATGATTCATAAGAGACTCCCCTCTCCATACTATCATCAAAATAAAGTGGATTACCTCCCCACTTGGAAATCCAGAGAAAAACTCCTCCCCAATACATGTGAGAGGCATGTGCTCAACAAACATATGGCTCACTCTACAAAGAGACAAGTGATCTATCATAGTGGCCATAAAAAATCTCATGCTCCATGGAAGCATGCAATGCAAAAATAGTGGGGAACTCCATTCCCCAAGGACACATCCAACAAGTGTGCCTTCCCTCCAACCATGCTCCCAACAAAGACAAGGACATCTTCAGCTTTTGGGATCATGATTAGAATCATGTTAGTTTCCATGTATGATAAATGAGAAGGAAGATGTTCCCTCATGTGCAACTAGCGCAGTTTTATCCTCAACTACCATAGGATAGGAGATGACAAGTGCCTTCCCCAACAATTGTTTGCTGCCTCATGCCTTTGGAATGCTTGGAGAATGTACCTCATAGTTGGTGTAGAAGAATCACAGCATGAATAATATAATAGCTTTCCAAGGTTCTCCAAGGAATCATCTGCATCAACATAGTTCATGGCCTTGAGTAGCCCATGAAACCCATCATAAATAGTGCCCCTTTTTGGAGCTATGTTCTGCAAATGAGTGTTAGAAAAATATAAGCATATATGAGATACATGATAATGCTCAAAAGGATAAACCTCTCTATATACTTGTTTTACATCGGTGGGGTAACTCATGAATGAGTTCCTTCTCACACTCAATGAGTAAGGAGATGTGAATGATGGCTCCTTCCAAGAGCTATGTTTCTCCTCCTCGACCAAGTAATCCATGCACATCTTCATGTGAGAGTGCACCTCTTCTTTGAAACCTTCCCATATGAATCCACCCAAGAGAGTATGATATGATTTTATAAAACCACTGGGTTTGGAAAACAGGATCTCATAGGTGGCATCTAGTAATTTCTCCATGACCTTGGAGTCACTAACCAACATAATGAGATTATAGAAATAGATGACCCCATCAACCACCTTGAACCTTTCATCCTTTACTTCCCCATCAAGAACTCCCCATGTGAAAAGGTCCTTGGAGTACTTCATCATGAGTTGGGAATTCCAATAGGGATCCATGCTCTCCAAGAATGATAGCGCTGTAGTGGTTTGAAGTGCTTCCCCTATCATATCATGGCTCCCTTCTTTGACATCCTTGATATCAAATTCACATGTTGGAGCATCATAACCTTCCTTTTGCTACCCCAATTGCAGCTGATATATTTCAATACAATATTGAAGCATATGGAAATCAACTTCCCCTCGGAAAGTCCTTGTCTTCCAAAACTTCCTCCTTTTCGCCCATTCATACAAGAGGGTTAGGATCCCCTTGCCATTTTCAGAAATGTTCTTTGTGAATGAAGAGGTCATGGGCTGCCGCAAAGATATGGCATTTCCATCTATCCTCATGCTTCTGACATCGTAGATCTCTGATTTCTCCTCTCTCAGCGCAGATATCTAAGTGGGAGTTAGCAATGCCCCTTTCAGGAAATTTCTCATCTCTCTTCTGAATTCATGAGAGATTCTCTGTGCTGTGCTAGCTTCTCCCAAGGATCCCTCCTTAGAAAAGTATGAATATGCTACCCATAGTTGAGAGAACACTTTAGATTTCCTCCTATCAAGAGGTGCTCTTGGTAAAGTACCTACTTGAAAAGAGGTGTCAAGGCATAGAGTAGAATGTGGATGTAGGTAGACAGATTTTCCCCTAACTTTAATGCATAGGTCTTCTTTCCTTCCTTGTGATCCCAAGCTTTGAAGCAGAGAAGGGTTCATGTTTTCCACCTTGTGATGTTATTCCTCCTCCTTTCTCTCTTCTATCTCCAAGATCACATCATTATACAATGATATTACATGATGCTCATGTGTTATGTCAAGATCCCTATGTGTGAGACCTTGAGTAACTTCTTGCAAGAGTGAAAGATTTTCTTTTCCTGGAGAAAGTGCTCCAACTTTATCTTCATGAGGTGCTTTTTTTATGACTGCGTTATGATCTCCTGTCTTCTCCTCCTTTTCAATAACTGAAATTGTCTCATCATCAATAAGAGACCTTAGATCTTGGTCATCTATTGAAGGAGAAACCTTCATAATTTCCTCTTGAGAAGAGGACCCTTCACTCAATGGAGAACTTGCCCTTGGCAATGCATCAAAAAAACTCACACCTTTTTCCATGGTTTTAAGAAATGGATTTGGATTCATAGACCCTTCCAACTCATGCAAAATATTTGTCTGATGTGGTTTGATAGTGTCAACAGAAGATGTTACACATGGATCTTCATCAAACCTTTCTATCAATCTTGAAATAAACCTTGCATAAGTAGGTGTACTTTCATTATTCAAGGAAAAGGACTCGAACAACCACCAAGCATATGCTTTACCTTCAAAATGCAGTGTTTCTTCTTTGATGGATTCAATCTTTGAAACTTGATGTTGTTGCACAAAGTTTTCTAACTCCTCCACCCAAACCCTAACCGGACATTTAGGTGACCCGTCAAAGATAGGTAGATAGAATCTACCCTTACCTTGCTGCTCCTTCTTTGTGCTTTTACTCTCGTTGATCTTACAGAACCCTTGGAAGCTCAAGTTATCTTTGAACTCCTTGGATTGGTCTTCATACTCCTGCAAATACTCTTTAAGAGTCTCCTTCTTGGGTACACCTCCTTTCTTCCTCTTCATGAAGAAATCATAGACAAAATGCTGAAACTTTGGTGATATGGCTGAGTGCACATATCCATGAGATTAGGATTAAGAATTTTCCTCATGTATAGATCTTGTAGATCTGATCGGAAGATTTTTCTGCACTTGAAACTTTCGAAGAGTTTCACTGCTTCTTCTTTCTTCTTCTTGTTCAACGTCCTTGGAGAGGTTCATCTTAGATCTGAAAAATGACGAGAGAAAACTCATGTTCTTCATAATTCTGACCTTTCTCCTTGATTTACAGCACTTTGGCTTGAAGCCATAGGTTGAGCCAAAGATCTTGCTTTGATACCACTGTAATATTCTAGATCTGGGGTAGCTCAGCAAGCCTGCTGAAATAACAAAATTATGAGAATAATGTGAATGGAAATGAGTTTTCATCTCCTATATCCCTTATATAATCCCGTTTAAGATCTAAATCCAAGAGGAGAGAAAAAAAAATAAGACTAGGTGGGTTAAATAGATCTCCCACAAACTAGTCTAGCTGAAAACCACCCAAAGAGAGAGGATGCAAAACTATGCAACGGATTGCTTCAAAAATAACGCAGATCCATAGAAGAACATTAGGAGACTAATATTAAGGTTCATAAATCAGATATATAACAACAAATTAGACGTTATTTATAGCCCATACAGTATACAAGAGAAAGAATGAGACAATACAGGAAAAATCCTCAGAAATGAGGTGCTACAACCATGATAAAAGACTGCATAACCATGAAAACGTTATTTTTATGGCTGAAGAAGTAGTTTATTAATTATTCAGATCTATAGAATATATTTACATAAAAAATTAGATCTAATACAGATATGTGTACAAGAAACGCTGATCTATACATTCCCCTTGGGGTTTTTCTCAAAACATAAAGCATCGGAAGTAGATCTGAGATCGGAGAATGCAGATCTGCAAAATGATTTAGAAATTTCTTAATATTAAAATAGTACAGAAGATCATATCTGAAACTAACATGGACTGGATGGCCAATCGATGGATCACCACAGTGAGAGGAAGAATCTCGACACTGGATATCTCTCCTCCAAATTGCAAACAAAACACCCTGCAGCTATAGATCTGCAAATAACGCTATCTTAGGGAGAGGAACAGTGTTGTAGCTTCTGAGAATGATTTGGCATGATTCCAAGATGTATATCTGAACTACAATCAACTAATGAACTATTCCAGGAGGTTAAAAGACACACTCACTGAGAAGAGCCAGTAGTATATTCTATATCTGAGCAGATCTAGTTTCTTCCACTCCTACAACTCACAAGGAAATATCAAATCTCACAGGATCAGTGCTATATGTGTAAGGAGAGATTGGCCTAGAAGCCTGATGTAGAAATGATAGCACAAGTCTCCTCCAAGAGCTGCTCAAGGAAGGAGGTGGGATTCCTGAAAAAGGAAGTCCCAACAAGGGATGTCTAAGTAGACAGACCTTCAGAAATAATAATCTTCAACACCCCCCTCTTGTTGATCTCCTCCTCATTTTATAAGATTGGAGTCTTAGAAAAACCCTAAACCACTTCATTGGTTTAGCCCTTTTCACATTTAGAATCTCCTTCTAGAACTGGGATGTCCCTCAAGGAGGTTCAATGCATTTAGACTGCGCTGTTGACTTGGTCAAAGATGACCCCTTCTTGTGGTTTAAACACATTTAAACCAGCACGATGTAATTTAAATAGCCTAGATATGTCTCTATTCACATAGGCATTGATTTATTCTTAGTTTCCAGGAGTTCTACATGTCCTCCTTTGCAATTTATTCATCAATCATGAAATGCAAAAATAAAGAAGGAAAAATTAATATTCCAATTAGCTGTAGCTAATTTAGGAATATTATAGTCTCCCCCTCCCAAATGTTTCTTGTCCTCAAGCAACTAAAAGGGTGCTGGAAAATCTCCCCTTCTTCTCTTGTGGCCTCCTCATCCAATAGTCTCCCCCATTGCTCTGAATTTTCTGCAATAGTACTGTCCTCCAATGGTCCCTTCTCAATGTGAAAATTGGCCCTTGGTGAATAAACCCAATGGCTATCATCATGAAAGAATGGAAGGTTGTTATGATAACCTTATTTCTGATCCATGGCCTTCTCAAGATGGAATTGATGACAATCATGGGGAATTTTATGATTCATAAGAGACTCCCCTCTCCATGCTATCATCCAAATAAAGTGGATTACCTCCCCACTTGGAAATCCATAGAAAAAATCCTCCCCAATACATGTGAGAGGCATGTGCTCAACAAACATATGGCTCACTCTACAAAGAGACAAGTGATCTATCATAGTGGCCATACGAAATGTCATGCTCCCATGGAAGCATGCAATGAAAAAAGAATGGGGAAATCCTTTCCCCAAGGACACATCCAACAAGTGCACCTCCCCTCCAACCATGCCCCCAAAAAAGACAAGGACATCTTCAGCTTGTGGGATCATGATTAGAATCGTGCTAGTTGCCATGTATGATAAATGAGAAGGAAGATGTTCCCTCATGTGCAACCAACACAGTTTTATCCTCAACTGCCATAGGATAGGATATGACAAGTGCCTTCCCCAACACTTGTTTGTTGCCTCATGCCTTTGGAATTCTTAGAGAATGTACCTCATAGTTGGTGTAGAATAATCACACCATGAAGAATATAATAGCTTTCCAAGGTTCTCCACGGAATCATCTGCATCAACATAGTTCATGGCCTTGAGTAGCCCATGAAACCCATCATAACTAGTGCCCCATTTTGAAGCTATTTTCTACAAATGAGTGTTAGAAAAATATAAGCATATAAGAGATACATGATAATGCTCAAAAGGATAAACCTCTCTATATACTTGTTTTACATCAGTGGGGTAACTCATGGATGAGTTCCTTCTCACACTCAATGAGTAAGGAGATGTGAATGATGGCTCCTCCCAAGTGCTATGTTCCTCCTCCTCTACCAAGTAATCCATGCACATCTCCATGTGAGAGTGCACCTCTTCTTTGAAACCTTCCCATATGAATCCACCCAAGAGAGTATGATATGCTTTTATAAAACTAGTGGGTTTGGAAAGCAGGTGTTGAGCCCTAAAGATGTCCTTTCCTTTCATCAAATTTCACTTCATTCCATTTTTCCTTTGTCAGTTATAGGCTAAAAATATCAATAGGGATGATTAAAATTACTTTAAGAATGCATGCAATGACTGACTTACTAAATTTTTGTGGTTTTGTTGTCGTAGTGATTTTTGATCAGACTTAGCTACAGAATGCAGCCATTCTGTAGCTAGTCACATATTCCGCAACCATCTTTATGTTCACACAGATTTCATGTGTCATTTCAAGAAAAAACGCATATGGTTAAATTCCAGAACTCTTCTACATCATTCCTTGCCCTATACGAAGTCTGAGAAAAAATCTACAAGTGGTTATGCACGTGGAGGAAGCCAAAACTAAGAAGTAGACTTCTACAAGGACAAGGACTGTGCAGATGTCTTCATCAAAGTACGAGTCCTCAACAGGAGTTCTAATTCGATTTTGATTGAAAAATACATCTATGCCTATTTCTACTCAATGACAGTTATGTATTTTTCTTATAAGAATAACTCGGTGAACCAAGAGATAGCTAGTTAGTTGATGCTTTGTTGTTAGTTCTCAAAGACTGTGATACTCTGTTTTTGAGCGTTTTTCCTTTAATGAAAGAAGTACAACTTTGATGCATGATCTGAAGCAATTTTGAGGAGTTAAGGATTCGTGTGCCAATCTGATGGTAGAGGGCCCCTATTGTCCGAAAGGCTTTGTGCATATTTTCTAGATAAGTAACTTTAGCTCTGTTTCGTTCTTAATCTAGGCAGTTTTCTGAGCATTATGTTTTATGTTTACTTACATCGAATATTGCAATCAATCTTGTTCTCATGAACTATTCCAATATATCACTAACACGTGAATGAGATAGAGTTGTAGTACTTCGAAGGTTAATTTCATTTTAGTTCAGTTCTGTTCATTGTGTTTCAAGTTTTATTAGTGAATTTCATTCTAGTCTTGTTAATTAGATTTAAAAGACCCTCATTATTTTACAAGCTGCTCTTGTTCTTAATATCTTCTAACAGATCATTATCATATGGACAAGAATTAGTTATATCATTTTGGGTTCTTAACTGTTCTTCAATTTCTCATAATTTTACAAACAACCTTTTTTCCAAAGCTATTTCAAGAGATCTCTAACCCTTGAATGAGGCTTAATAGTAACATTTTGAGTGGAAGAATGGGTTAATTTTACTGTCATAAGTCATTTTAGCATAGGGTTCCTTACTATGTTGCAGATAATCTTTTCTCAAAATGTTCCAACATTACCTGAAATAGCTGAATTATGTATGATCTGAATCTTTGATGCATGATATGAAGCAATTTTGAGGAGTTAAGGATTCGTGTGCCAATCTGATGGTAGAGGGCCCCTACTGTCCGAAAGGCTTTGTGCATATTTTCTAGATAAGTAACTTTAACTCTGTTTCGTTCTTAATCTAGGTAGTTTTCTGAGCATTATGTTTTATTTTTACTTACATCGAATATTGCAATCAATCTTGTTCTCATGAACTGTTCCAATATATCACTAACACGTGAATGCGATAGAGCTGTATTACTTCGGAGGTTAATTGCATTTTAGTTCAGTTCTGTTCATTGTGTTTCAAGTTTTATTAGTTAATTGCATTCTAGTCTTGTTAATTAGATTTAAAAGACCCTCATTATTTTACAAGCTGCTCTTGTTCTTAATCTATTCTAACACATCATTATCATATGGACAAGAATTAGTTATATCACTTTTGGGTTCTTAAGAATGTATGATCTAAATCTTTGATGCATGATATGAAGCAATTTTGAGGAGTTAAGGATTCGTGTGCCAATCTGATGGTAGAGGGCCCCTACTGTTCGAAAGGCTTTGTGCATATTTTCTAGATAAGTAACTTTAGCTCTATTTCGTTCTTAATCTAGGTAGTTTTCTGAGCATTATGTTTTATGTTTACTTACATCGAATATTGTAATCAATATTGTTATCATGTACTGTTCCAATATATCACTAACACGTGAATGAGATAGAGCTGTAGTACTTCGAAGGTTAATTGCATTTTAGTTCAGTTCTGTTCATTGTGTTTCAAGTTTTATTAGTTAATTGCATTCTAGTCTTGTTAATTAGATTTAAAAGACCCTCATTATTTTACAAGTTGCTCTTGTTCTTAATCTCTTCTAACACATCATTATCATATGGACAAGAATTAGTTATATCATTTTGGGTTCTTAATTGTTCTGCAATTTCTCATAATTTTACAAACAACCTTTTTTCCAAAGCTATTCCAAGAGATCTCTAACCCTTGAATGAGGCTTAATAGTAACATTTTGAGTTGCAGAATGGGTTAATTTTACTGTCATAAGTCATTTTATCATAGGGTTCCTTACTATGTTGCAGATAATCTTTTCTCAAAACGTTCCTTATATTACCTGAAATAGCTGAATTATGTATCAACCTTTCAAGAGGGAAATATAAAGCTGTAAAAGGACCAAGAGACCCTGCTCTTGCAAGGGCAAGTAAGTCTGCTTCTGGGACAGTAAGTAGGGCAGAAATATGACATATTCTTGATGAATTCAAATCTGACATTTTAGGGAGTCTTAGTGAACAAATAGACACCCTTAAATTACAAAACAAGCAAAAAGATGAATTTGATGCCTTAACAATATTTTGTCCCAAATGTAGAAAAAAGCATGCCTTGAGAGAGTTCCCTTTGGATGCAAAAATAGTAGAGACTTGTGTAATTTGTTCAGAAAAGAATGAGACCAAGAGTTGTCCTTCACTTCCTGGTCTTAAAGCTGTCTTTCAAGAAGAAACCCCTACAAATTCCACAGAATCTCTCAATTTTGTCTCTAGGAGACCTTGGCAAGGACCTCAACCACAAGGATTCCATGATCAACTATATAATCAACCCCCACCAAATTGGAATTCTTGGCAGCAACCTTGGCCCCAATTCCAAAATCAATCTCAAAGTTGGGCACAAGGAGCACAAAATCCCTATGGAAGATACTCTTAGCACTATCAATATCCACCATCTTATCCACCATATCCAAATTCCCCCCCTCAACAAAATCCTCAACAAAATCCTCAAAATCAACAACATCAAAATCCACCACCTCCATTACCATTTCCTCAGAAAACAAATCAGTTACCTGCCCAACCCATACCAAACCCCAATAATAAAAATCCTCAGAACACATACATGATAGAAGGCCAACAATTTCCAACCTATTTGATTACTCCTTTAGACCTTAATGATGTTCAACTTAGGTCTAGAAGAATACTTGAAAATAAGAAACCTTCTGTGATCATACAAGAGCAGAACAACTCTGAGGAAGATTCTCTACGGGTAAATAAAATTCTTGAAGAGAACACATCTTTTCAAGACCTAAACATTGAAAAATCAAAACAAAAAGAACCAATAATTTCAACTCCTATATTAGAGCAGCCATCAACATCCACCTCTACACCTCCCTTTCTAGAAAGATTACAAATTGATAGGGGTGTAGAAAAACAAATTATGGTGCCTAATTATGATTTCCTAGATGAGCTAAGGAATGTTTGTATTAAGATCCCATTATTACAAGCTATCAAGGAAATTCCAATATTAGCAAAGACAATAAATGAGTTTAGCATGAAAAAAACAGGAAAAAGAATCAAAGAGACAAAGAAAATTCAACTGGCAGGAAAAATAGCAGACATCATGATGGGTAAGATTTCTATTCCAAAGTATCTAGACCGAGGAAATCCAGTTGTTAAAATACACATCAATGGAACTGAGATCCAAAACACACGTATTGATTTAGGAGCAGCAATCAATATCATGAGTAGAAAAATCACAGATAAACTAAAACTTCCTAATCTTATTTTTACACCCACATTGTTACAATTAGCAGACATATCTATGATCAAACCCGATGGGGTAATAGAAGACATTCCAGACTCCCTATATTCTTGGGAGTATCCTGTGGATTTTATGATCCTAAATCCTAAAAATAATCTAGGAGGACATCCAATTATATTAGGAAGACCTTGGTTAGCTACAGTTGATGCTTTCATTAGCTGTAGATCCAGTGATATGTACATCTCTGATGGTAGTTAAACCAAGAAATTTACCTTGTATCCTCCAGCGAAAACAATTACATAATTAGATGATACTCAATGGATTGAGGATGAAGAAGACATACAACCTCTCTTCACAATTTGGAGAATTAGTGAAGATAACCAGATTCTAAATACCTTAGAAAATTTTGAATCCTCTTCAGAATACAAACATGAACAATTTCAAGAAGAATCCAACATTGAGTTTTTATCATCAAGACAGATGTCTCTTTACTCCATGGATAAATTTGGCAGCTGTACAATTGAAATATTTCCAGGTAAAAATTTAAACATAAACAAGAACCTAGAGAAATCTCAACAAGAAAAGCTAGTCAAGATATTACACAGACATTCTTCTGCATATGCATGGGAGTACACTGATATGAAAGGGATAAGCCCTAAGACTTGCACTCATTACATCTACATAGACGAAAATTGTAAACCAATCAGACAACCTCAGAGATGGATGAATCCAAATCTTAGGGAGATTGTTAAAGAAGAAATGCAAAAATTGTTAAATGTCAACTTTATCTATCCCATTTCAGATTGTCAGCGGGTTTATCCTTTGGTAATTGTGCCAAAGAAAAATGGTAAATGGAGGGTATGTATTGACTACCAAGAATTAAACAAAGCTACTCTTAAAGATGATTTTCCCCTACCTTTCATAGATTAGGTGGTAGATACATTAGCTGGAAAAAATTACTTCTCATTTTTAGATGGGTTTAGTGGTTATAAACAAATTCAAGTAGCACTTGAAGATCAAGACAAAACCACATTTACCTATCCTTGGGGTACCTATGCTTACCGAGTATTTCCATTTGGACTATGCAATGCACCTGCAACATTTCAAAGGGCAGTACTAGGAATGTTTTCAGATCTAATACATGATTGTGTAGAGGTATATATGGATGATTTCACAGTCTATGGAAACACATTTGAAGAGCCTTAGCAAACTTGGAATTTTTTTTAAAGAGATGTAAAGAAGCAAATATTTCACTAAGTCATGAGAAGTGTTTTATGATGTTTACTGAAGGAATTGTTTTGGGGAATCACATTTCAAGGGATGGGATTAGAGTTGATGAGTCAAAAGTTGAAGTCATCTCTAACTTATCTGTTCCAAGTTTTCAAAAAGATGTTAGGATTTTTCTAAGATTTACAGGATATTATTGAAGGTTTATAGAAAACTTCACCAAGATAGCATCTCCACTTTTCAAATTGCTTACCAAGGACTGTGAATTCAAATGGAATCCTGATTGCCAGCTAGCCTTTGAGACCCTGAAAAAAAAAATCTCTGAAGCACCTATTTTAAGGGGACCTAACTGAAAATTACCTTTTCATATTTCAACAGATGCCTCAGATACCACTCTAGGAGCAGTATTGGGACAAAAGGACCTGATTCCTTATGCCATTTACTATACAAGTAAAAATTTGTCTCCTTCAGAGTACAGATCACTCTACAATTAAATATTTAATGAACAAATCAATTACTAATGGAAGAGTCATAAGATGGTTATTGCTTTTACAGGAATTCAACATTACCATTCTAGATAGGCCTGGGAAGCAAAATACAATAGCTGATTTCCTATCTAGACTCCAAAACATTAAAGACAATACTCCAGTTGAAGATCAATTCCCTGATGAATATCTTTTTTCAATTTCTACTCAAACTCCTTGGTTTGATGACATTGCTAATTATTTAGTTTCAGGAAAATTTCTTTCAATAATGAATGCAAGAGACAAAAGAAAGATCATTTATGACAGTGAAAAATATTCATGGGTTGCTAATGAGTTATACAAAATAGGTCTAGACTTTATCATTAGGAGATGTGTTCGAGAAGATGAGATGCCTGAGATTCTCAAGGCATGTCATGATGAACCTTATGGCGGACACTTTGTTGATAAAATGATTGCTTATAAGGTCCTTCATTTAGGATACTATTGGCCATCCCTTTTTAAAGATGCTAAAGAGTATGTCAAAAGGTGTGGCCAGGTTTCAAGGGTAGGGAAACCTTTCCGAGTGGAGTGAAATAGTGACCTGCGGCCTCGAGGTACATATTGAACCTTTTGAGAAATAGGCTTTAGATTTTGTAGGACCTATTAGTCCTCCATCGAGACAAAATAAATATATTAGTTTGCATTGATTATGTTACCAAATGGGTAGAGCCCAAGCCATTACTTTCTGCTACTGAATTATCTGTAGTCAATTTTATTTTTGAGGATATTTTTACTTGTTTTGGTGTCTCAAGAGAAATTGCTATAGATCAAGGAGCTCAATTCACATCAAATCTAGTGGAACAAATGATGGAGAGGTACAAAATTAGACACAGAAAATCTACTCCCTATCATCCACAAGAAAATGGTCAAGTGGAATCTACTAATAAGTTCATTGAAGGGATCCTAACGAATACTGTTCATTTGCATAGAAGAGATTGGGCAGATAGGCTTCCTGAAGCCTTGTGGGCTTATAGAACTACATGGAGGAGCACAACAGGCCATACCCCTTATGAACTAGTTTATGGAAAACAAGTCTTGTTTCCCATAGAATTTCAGATTCAAACTTTTAAAATGGTAGTCCAGCTAGGACTTGATCTAAAAGAAGCACAAAAGCACAGATTGGAGCAGATTAATGAATTGGACGAGATCAGACATAATGCAGTACAGAGAACAAATATACTCCAATAGCAAAGGACTAGATGGCATGATAAGTAAATTAAGGAAAAGAAATTCAAAGAAGGTGACTGGGCTCTATTGTTTTATTCAAAGTTCAAAGATTTTCAAGGTAAATTCCAAACACATTGGCTTGGGACCATATGAAATTGTGAAAATTTTTGACAATGGAGCAATAAAAATCAGGACAATAGATGAAGAGAATGTCACTTTTCTTGTAAATGGTCATAGACTGAAGCTGTATCATAAGCCACTTTCAAGAGAATAATTTGTCAAGAGATTCCAAGAGAACAGTGATGTGAAGTTAATGAAGAAGAATCCTTCTTCTTCATCAACTTAATTGTATTTTTCTGAAATCAGATGATAAAAATAAAAAATAAAAAATAAATAAAAATAAAGTATAAACATGAAAACTAATCATTGATTAGCATGTTTATACAGAAAAGATAAAGTGAAAATCAGAATCCTTCTGACACTTTAGCTTTTCAAAATTGTTCTTTTCCTGCAAACAACTATCATAAAATCATAAGTGCATGCCCACTTTACACATCACATTTCACTTATGATCCATTTCACTTCATCACATCTCACTTCATCCATATTCCATTCACTCCATTCATCCATACTTCATTCACTCCATTTCATGATCCATCTCATTTTCATTTCAGATTTTCAAAATTGATCTCTTTCTGCAATTGAGTATTACAAATCATAAGTTGCAGGCCACTTTTCATATTTCATTTCACTTCGCATTTGTGATCTATTTCATTCCATCATATTCCACTTCGTTCATGTTTCATTCCATTATAGTTCATGATCCATTTTCATCTTATAATTCATTCCATCCATATTTCAAATCATTTCATTCCATGTTTCAAATCTTTCACAGGTACATTCTGCAGCCAGACATTCCGTAGCCAGGCATTCTGCAGCCATACATTCTGCAGCCAGATATTCTGCAACCAACTATCCAGAAACCACGTGTTCAGCAACAAATTGATCCTGCACACCTATTTCAACAAGAAAAATCAAAAGGATTATGAAGACTGAAAGATCAATGATTTTCAAAGGAAGGACCAATCATATTGAAAAAAACAAAAATCAAAAGAAGGCTAAAGTAAAATTGTGAAATTATTATGATAACAAATTATGAAAGATATAGTATAGTTAAGTTATATGTATGTTTCATAAAGCTATTTTGATTATTCGTATTGATCAAGCCTATCGTAAAATCCTTGGACAAAATCCCTTCCATTTTGCCATATCAAATAATCATTTATTAAAAGTTAACGGTTAGTACTTGAAGTTACCTATTAGGTCTCGTCACTAACCCAAAATATTCAGTGATGATTTCGAAATCCTCATGGGATTTTTCCATGGTCTTTTACTCCATGACAACTCTCAAACTCATTTATTCGTGTGACTTACCCTCACCGTATTTCACTCATTCAATATCCACTTCATGTCATCTTTCCGTAGCCAATTCCTGTCTGCAGAAACAGAGAAGTCATCTTTAGGGTGAAAACAACCTCCTACAACCATTTTTACCTTGAATAAGAGAGAAGTGATGGAGCAGTAAATTGAAGTTGAAGAAAGAAGCCATGGGACTTATTGTGAGGTCCGAACCAGTCGGAACCAAATACCTGGAAGGGTACCCACAAATTAAAGAGATGTTATAGTAGGTCGGATGGCTACAGTTTTTGGAGAAGTTCAATGGTTTTCATAAGGAGGTCACCAAGTCATTTGCTCGGTCATTCAACGGGTCAGAAGTTGAAATAGGTGATGTCAAGTTCATTATCACAGAACCCTTCATAGCAGAGGCAACAGAATTACCAAGGCAAGGTGAACGATGGTTCAAAAACAAAGAGTTCCACAATGAAGCATGGAGGAAGATGCTAAAAACACCAGGTATGGATATTTCAGTTTTTAAGAAGGGAATTCCTAGCTCAGCATTGAAGAATAAATGGAAAAATATGTTGCTAATTCTGTAAAAAGTTTATAACTTGTGAGGGAAGGCTTGGTACCCTATATGTTCATCACATTCGACTTATGATGCATTTCCTAGATGAAGAGATAAATTTACCCTTTTTCCTACTTCATATCCTAAACAGAATGGCTTCTAATGTCCAAAAGAGGGTTCAATTCTTGGAAACCACCCTATATCACCATGGCCTAGTTAAAATCTTAATTGAGCATCATTTAAAAAAGGTGGGAGACAGTTGGGATGAGTTCCTCTTGAGGAACCATTTTGAAGAATCGAAAGAAACTCCATCTGAAGGAAAACTTGTAAGAAGAAGCAGGACAGGAAAAATTTCCAAATCTGTTGAAATTAAAACTGGTAAATCCATACAAGAAGACAGTGAGGAGATTATCTCTGAAAAATTTGCTGAAATCAAGAAACAACTTAAAAAGGAGAAGATAATAAGAAAGTACGCTAAAGAGAGAGGTGAGGGACCATCTAAACTAAGATGAAGCCATAGGCTTAGAGGCATATTGAAGAAGATTGGAGTTAAGCAAACAGGAATCATAGATATTGAAGATGAAGAGACACCAACTGACAGATCTCCTGAGTACCAGTACAAAGAAGATCTTGATGAAGGAACTCCAGAGGTAGACCCAGCCCAACAAAAAATCTATAATTATGTTGATTCATTAGAAAAGTGAGCCTCATAAAATAGAGGAAGAACTCCTAGCCCACAAGAATCTTCAATTGAAGTGATGAGAAGAGATACATATGAATTGGAAATACTTAATAAGCATATAAAAAAATGAAAATGAAATTTTAAGGGAGAAAGTCAAGCTGAAAAGTGATATGAACACAAATCTCTCTCTGCAAATGGAAAAATTGTACAAGGCTACTGAGAATCTGAAAAACAAAAACAAAAAGTTGAGCAGGGCACTTGTTTGTGCTCAACCTAGTGTTCCTAAATTGAGTTCATTAATTGTCAACCAGGGTTGGTAAACTGCTGAAGTGTGGTGCACTATATGTGCCTAGGTATTTGTTTCTCACTACATTGTGTTTAGTGTTTTATGATGTTTTTGGTTTTATGGTTTTACGTTTGAAAAGGGAAAGAATTAAGTGCTGGTGAAAAGAAGCTATTGGTTATTTAAAATAGAACAAAGCCTAAACTATGGATGACAAACAAAAAATGCAAAGAAGCTATTGGTTATTTAAAACAGAACAAAGCCTAAACTATGGATGACAAACAACAAATGAAAATCTTGATAATGACTTTATTGCAAGAAAATAAATCACAACATAAGCTTGAACTTATCCAATTTATTCATTAAAGGTGTGTTGGAAGAGATTGAGAAATGGACAAGTTAAGTGTAAATGAAATTCTCTTAAATAAACAATCAACTCACAATATTACAAAATGATTATTTGTAACACAGTAAATTTTCTATTCTAGATTAACCTATGATGATGAAGTTACCCTATTTTGCAACTTGACTTATCACTTCTAGGCCTTATTCATAAGTTTTGAGATTTTCTAAAAAATGCTTGGGAAAAAGGCTATAGGTGAATTTGTAAAAGATTTGCAGAATGATCAAATCCTTAAACTGATATTACTGACCCCTATTCATGTGATGATATATCAATATAAATTCAGAACAAAAGTAGGTTGTAAATAATGAAGGTCGAGAGACTAATTTTGACAACTAGCACTACTTGAAACACAATGGATAACACTAGGCTAGAAAGTGGTCTATTAATTTTAAAATGCAGTGACTACACTTAAACTGGAATGCCATTAATATTTTCTTGAAACAAAATGAATTGAGACTGAACTAGAGTGCTTCTAATCTACTTGAAGTACAGTGAACAGAGTTAAACTAAAATTCCATTATCAAACGGGAAATGTAGTGACAGAGCTGAACTAAATGCAATCAACCTCCGGAGTGTTATAACTAAATTAACATGCAACTAGTCTATGGAATTCTACAGCCCATCTTGTTCAATAGGAATGATATTTTGGAAGAGTTTGTAAAACAATTCTGGCTGTATTATTCAATGCAATTGAACATAAACATAAAATTGAAAGCAAATAAAACTAGAATCTAAGACACCATAGCTATTTCTTATTCATTGTTAATGATGTTTTGGAAGAGTTTGTAAGAGTAAGACCGGCTGTGACACTTAGTGTAAACAAGCATAAATCATAAAATTCGAAATTAAATGCAACTAAAACCTACAATACCATAGCTATTCCTTATTCATCGTGATGATATTTTGGAAGAGTTTATGAGAACAAAGCTAAACTTTAGTATCCAATGTAAGCAAAGTTCAGAAAACTATTTAAATTGAAAATGAAACAAAGCTACAGCTACTTATCTAAACCAAATGCATAATGCTTCACGGGTAGTAGGGGCCCTCTACCACCGGATCAGCACACAGATATTTTCAAGATTGACTCAGCTCGTGCAAGAAAATGATGCTTCTTTCATTAAAGGAGTAATTCTTCAAAACATAGTTATGAGATCTAGCAACAAGAAGATAAAATCTAACTAGCGTTTCTCGGTCTCCCGAGTCATACTTATAATAAGATTACATAACTAATGTTGAGAAAATAAAGGGATAAGTGTCTTTCCCACTTCTAATCAAATTGAAACTCTTATTGAAGGCCTTGTTCTTTATGTGGAGTCCATGTCCTGATAGGAAACTGCTGCTCAATTTTAATCTCTTCCACGTGCATAACCGCTTGGAGATTCGAACTCAGACTTCGTGGAGAGCAACAAATGATGAGGGAGTGCTGTGGAATTTTCCCATATGCGTTTTTCCTTCAAACGACACCTGTAACCCATTTAAACTCTAAAATAGCTGCGGAACGCGTGATCAGCTACGGAACGTCTGTATTCTGTATCTATTTTGCAGAAAATTATTAAAACAACAAAAATCATGAAAATACAATATGTTAATCAATTGCATGTAACCTTTAAACAATCCTAATCATTCTTTATTGATTTTAGGCTTATGAAGTGATAAAATAATGATGAAATGAAGTGAAGGTTTGTAAAAGAGAAGGAAATTATAGGGCTCAACATACCCCCAGTTGCAAGACTATTGCATGTCCTCATGCAATTTCATCAAAACTTTATTCCATGTGCTACGAAACCTGCATTTAGAACATCCAATTTTATCTTTATGCTTATTTTTTCCTAATCTATTTTCTAATCTACGATAACTTTTCAGAAATTGGTCCTTCATCTTCCTCCTGTAGTGGAGTGTCAAGTTTATTTTCAATAACCATGTCATTTTTTCTTCTTCTGCTCCATCAAAAGATTTGGCAAACGATTTTGTAATCTCCTTATGGAATCCATCAAATTTCTCTATAAAATTTAACCTCCCTGCTTGTTGTAGTAGCTCCTTGACTTGTGGATATCCTTCCAAATATTTGACTCCAATTGGTTCTATCCTGAAAATTAGCCACATTTCTCCTCTGTGCAGATTATCTTTGTTTCAGAATTACTTTTCTATGCTTGAAGCTAGATTGAATACATAGTCTAATGCTTTATTTTTGAATCTATATCTCTGTGTTTAAAGATGGATTAGCTATAGAATGATGCTTCACCCTCAGAATTACCTCTTTGTACTTAGAGATGGATTGTCTCCAAAGTGTAATGGAGGTGAATGGATGGAGGTAATTAATCTATAAGGGAAAATGAAGTGGCTATGGATCTGATGGAGAATTTATGATGAAATTGTGGTGAAATAAGTGGATTATACAATCTTAAGGAGATGTGGACTAGTAGGTTGGAATGTATGGCCAAGATATGTTAATCAATTAGAATGATAGGTTGTTTTAGGAAACATATGATTATACACATTGTATCTATTTCATGTTTTAAATTTTTGCTATTAAAATAATTTTCACAATTTACCTTAGAATTTTTGACCTTGTTAATTGTTGTGCTTGATGTTGTTACTTTGGTCCTCTTTTAGCATATTGGTCTTCAAAACAGAATCCTTCAATTTCCTGTAATCATCATCTCTTTGTAGGCTGTACAATTGTGTCAGAACTGCTGAATAAGATGTGGCTGCAACATGCAATATGTAAAAAGAAATGAAGTATGACTATGGAAGATGGATGTGAAATGTAATGGAGTGAAAGTGGAATAGGACTTGTGAAATGAAATGAAAATGGCGTAAGATGGAGTGAAAGTGGAGTGAGATGGAGTGAAAGTGGAGTGGGATGGAGTGGAATTGTAAAATGAAATGAATTTTGCAATTTCTCTCAAATGGTACATCAGAATTCCTTGAAATTTTCTGAGGTTATTACCAATATTAGTATGCATCTTCCGACGAAAAATCTCTGCCATTGGTTGTACGGATCTCCCGAAAAATGAGAAATGGCTTTAGGTGAAAGTGGCCAAATTCTTGAAAAATACACACTGCAATTTTTTGAAATTTTCTGTGTTTATTCACCCTGCCTCAATGCATTTACCATAAAAATTTCAGCACCAACGGATGCACGGTTTGAAAGTTATGATAAAATCAATTTCTGCCCTGTTTCACCCTTCATTCTGCCCAATGTTGCAACAAAAAAGTACGCGACGAACTCATTTTAAAGCCGAATTGAGTGATTCAAAAGGGAAACTGTGTATTTTTACCTTCTCTACTGCCACATGATTTCAAAATTTCATTTTGATGAAGAAAAGGCGCTGCTGTGCAAAAATACTGAAATCTGTCCTAATCTGTCCATAATGTTGAAAAATGAAAATCTGCCGGAAAAGCCCTTCTGAAATGCCCTTAAAAATTGCTTTTTTTTCAAATTCTGTCCGAGTATTACTCAATTTATCATATTCTGAGAAAACCTAGAAGCTCATAATTTTTTATTTCTGCTCCAATCTCTTGCAATATTTGCGCCAAAACTGCCTCTGGAAAAAGTTGCAAAAAACAAAAACAGGCTGCTACAGCAATAGCTGCAGAAACTGCCACTTTCCGCAGCTGTTGTTGAATTGACAAGAAGATGAACATGCTGCTACAAGAAACTAATAAATTGTGCTGTTGCAAGTTGTTGTTGATTTCATAAAACCACTAGTCTTCATCAAAGCCAACATTCATGGTACAATTCTTACCATGCGAATAAATGTGTCGAAGTCGAGCATGGGAAGAAATCATTGGATTACCGATCAATAATGAAAATCGTTAACCAATGCGAGACAACTCACCGATAATGTAAATGAGTGTCAAGGTACCTCAGTGCATCTTGACAGGGACGAATGAATGTGTCGAAGTCGAGTCGCCTGCAAGATTTGACAATCAAGAGACATTGTTGTATTCCCATTGTTATCAACGAGGAGGCTTGCCATTGATGAATGCAAGCTCCAAGGCACTTCAAATAATCTCTCATCTTGATCCCAGATAAAGTGTTGAGGTCGATGGGACAAGATCTGTTGGAAGGTGGACCTTAAGGAATTCCGCATCATCCAACTCGAGCATAGAACCAAAAATTATTTGAAGAACCATGAAAGATTGAAACCATCATGAAATTGCAGAACTTATTGTGAAATTTTCTCGCCGATTGCCTGGTTTTCAAGCAAAGCTCATGTCCAATTGCGCCAGCAAGCTGGTTTTCACAATAGGACTTATTTTTTTTTCTTTACTCTTTTTTATTTTTATTTTTATTTTTTATGTCCTACTCTACTTGAAAAAGAAAATCTTGTTCAAGTATATGAATACTTCCAATGGAACCATGTCTGTAACAAGATGATAGATAAACTCATATGCAGGTTTGAAAGATACTCTTTGATATGTACCAGTATATGAGATGCCAACTGTCTTGATTTAGATGATGTCAAAAGATATTGAATAATTGAGCATTGGGATCTGATGACTGAATTGAACCAAGATTCAATGTAATCTTGTCTTCCTTGTCTTTCCTCTATCATGAAATGCAAGTCTTCGGAGATGTGATCTTCATTCATAGAATCTAGTGATAGGCATGCATGAGACTTTTCAATCTCTGGTTCCAATATCTCCTCTTTATCAATAGACATCCATGATTCTTGGACCTTATCTGAGTCTTCTTCTTCTGGTTGTTGTTCTTCAATGATAGCTGGTGAATCATTTTGCAATACCTCAGAATTGTAAGTTGATTGGGGTGTTTTATTGTTGGGGATATGAAATGGTTGTGGAGGTAGTGGAGTGGGAATGAATTTTTGGGGTGCTTGTGTGGATGATAATGTGAAAGGTTGAATTGAGGTCAAATGAGGGTGATTTTGATGTTGTGGTGGAGGCGAATGGTATGAATAACATTGATGATGGTATTGAGAATAGAGAGGGAAAGATTGAGGATATGGTGGATTTCCTTTATAGGGCCTTTGCCAACTTTGTTGCCAAGATTGGTTTTGAGGTTGGGATTGAGATGGCCAAGGTTGCCAAGGCAAGGGTGTTTTCCAGTTACCTTGAGGTTGTTGTGCATAACCTTGAAACTGTGCATAAGGATATTGCATCATATTGGGTTGATGAGGCTGCCATAGTCCTCTTGGAGCTACATAACAAAGTTGCTCTTGTGCTTAATTTTCTCCATTATCCTTCTGGTAAATTGCCTTCAACCCTGGTAATGATGGGAAATCTTCAATAGTATGTGATCTTGCACAAATTTTACACATTTTAATGTTATCAAGTGGACATTCATGCAAAGTATGTTTCTTTCTACATTTAGGGAAAAATATAAATGAAGAAACTTTTTGCTTGTTTTGCATTCTTAGCATGTCAGTTTGTTCATTTAAATTACCAAGAATGTTTAGCAAATTGTTAGGTTCAGTTTTACTTACCAATCCTGATGCTGACTTACTTACTTTTGCAATAAATGGATCTTGAGGGAATCTTACACACTTTGCTTTTCCTCTTGATATGTTCTTGCATAGTTCACAAATTTCTTGAAATGACAATCGATAGACATCTCCTTTTCCCACAAGATTAAGAAGATCAATCCATTCATCCTTTATAGTATTTAGTAGCAGAGTTTTTAATGCATCTGATCCTAAATTATGCAATTTAGATCTTTTGATATTATAAGTAAATCTCTCCACTAAATCTTCTAGTCTTTCATCCTCTTTTTGGTTCATCTTAAAGACTTCATTTCTAAGGTCATGGTGCATGCAATAACCTTTATATTTTTCCAAAAATACTCTTTTCATATCATCCCATGTCCTTATAGAATTTGTTCCTAAAGTCATGAACCATCTAAGAGCTCTATCCTTCAATTTTGCTGGAAACAAATTCAATTTTTGCATGTGCAATGAGTAGCCATAAGATCTACAAATTATTTCAAATTCAAAAAGAAAGGTTTCTGGGTCTTTTGATCTCATACCTTTGAAATTAGGAAGTACAGATGGATGGATATTCTTCATTTGAACGTTGATATCAGTTTCTTGAATGGGAAATCCAAAAGGATCTTCCTCATTGTCATCATCTCCATCCATTTCTTCAACCTCCTTTGTCACCTCTTCTTCTACCTACAAAAATATGAATTCATGATATGGATGTGTGGCTCTTACTGCACCACATGATATAGTGGGTGTGGTAGGTGATTGAAGTTTAGTTTTTTTTTTTTTTTTGTTTTTTTGTTTTTTTTTTTTTTTTTTTTTTTTTTATGTAAAATAAGTTTACCTAGTTACATAGACACCTCCCCAGGCAATGGCGCCAAAATGTTTGGTAACTCAACCTAGTGTTCCTAAATTGAGTTCATTAATTGTCAACCAGGGTTGGTAAACTGCTGAAGTGTGGTGCACTATATGTGCCTAGGTATTTGTTTCTCACTACATTGTGTTTAGTGTTTTATGATGTTTTTTATTTTTATGGTTTTATGTTTAAAAAGGGGAAGAAATAAGTGTTGGTGAAAAGAAGCTATTGGTAATTTAAAATAGAACAAAGCCGAAACTATGGATGACAAACAACAAATGCAAAGAGAAGCTATTGGTTATTTAAAATAGAACAAAGCCTAAACTATGGATGACAAACAACAAATGCAAAGCTTGATAATGACTTTATTGCAAGAAAATAAATCACAACATGAGCTTGAACTTATCCAATTCATTCATTAAAGGTATGTTGGAAGAGCTTGAGAAATGAACAAGTTAAGTGTAAATGAAGTTCTCCTAAATAAACAATCAACTCACAAAAAAAATGATTATTTGTAACACAGTAAGGTTCCTATTCTAGATTAACCTATGATGCTGAAGTTGCCCTATTCTGCAACTTGACTTATCACTTCTAGGCCTTATTCATAAGTTTTGAAATTTTCTAAAATGATGCTTGGGAAAAAGGCTATAAGTGAGTTTGTAAAATATTTGCAGAGTGATCAAAGCCTTAAACTAATATGACTGACCCCTGTTCATGTGATGATGTATCAATATAAATTTAGAACAAAAGTAAGTTTGTAAATAATGAAGGCCGAGAGATTAATTTTGACAACTAATACTACTTGAAATACAATGGATAACCTAGGCTAGAATGTGATCTATCATCCCTAAAAGATAGTGACTGTACCTAAACTAAAATGCCATTAATTTTTCCTTGAAACAAAATGAACTGAGACTGAACTAGAGTGCTTCTAATCTACTTGAAGTACAGTGAACAGAGTTAAACGAAAAATGACATTATCAAACTAGAAATGTAGTGACAGAGCTGAACTAAATGCAATCAACCTCCGAAGTGCTATAACTAAATTAATCATGCAACTAGTCTATGGAATTCTACAACCCATCTCGTTCAATAGGAATGATATTTTGGAAGAGTTTGTAAAACAAGTTTGGCTGTATTATTCAATGCAATTGAACATAAACATAAGATTGAAAGAAAATACAACTAGAATCTAAGACACCACAGCTTTTTCTCATTCATTGTTAATGATGTTTTGGAAGAGTTTGTAGGAGTAAGACTGGCTGTGATACTTAGTGTAAACAAGCATAAATCATAAAATTTGAAAAGAAATGCAACTAAAACCTACAATACCACAGCTATGTCTTATTCATCGTGATGATATTTTGGAAGAGTTTATGAGAACAAAGCTAAACTGTAGTATCCAATGTAAGCAAAGTTCAGAAAACTATTTAAATTGAAAATGAAACAAAGCTACGACTACTTATCTAAACCAAATGCATAATGCTTCACGGGCAGGAGGGGCCCTCTACCACCGGATCAACATGCATATCTTTTCAAGATTGACTTAGCTCGTGCAAGAAAATGATGCCTCTTTCATGAAAGGAGTAATTCTTCAAAACAGAGTTCTGAGATCTAGCAACAAGAAGATAAAATCTAACTAGCGTTTCTTGGTCTCCCGAGTCATACTTATAATAAGATTACATAACTAATATTGAGAAAATAAAGGGATAAGTGTCTTTCCCACTTCTAATCAAATTGAAACTCTTATTGAAGGCCTCGTTCTTTATGTGGAGTCCGTGTCCTGATAGGAAACTACTGCTCAGTTTTAATCTCTTCCACGTGCATAACCGCTTGGAGATTCGAACTCAGACTTCGTGGAGAGCAACAAATGATGATGGAGTGTTGTAGAATTTTCCCATATGCGTTTTTCCTTCAGACGACACCTGTAACCCATTTAAACTCTAAAACAGCTACGGAATGCGTGATCAGCTACGGAACGTCTGTATTCTGTAGTTATTTTGCAGAAAACTATTAAAACAACAAAAATCATGAAAATACAATATGTTAATCAATTGCATGTAACCTTTAAGCAATCCTAATCATTCTTTATTGATTTTAGGCTTATGAAGTGATAAAATAATGATGAAATGAAGTGAAGGTTTGTAAAAGAGAAGGAAATTCTAGGGCTCAACAACACTTATAAATCTGAGGTTCAAATTGGTTATAAGGAAGACTAGGATGCCATTGAACACCAAGAAAAGCAAAAAAAGGAAGCTAGATGTCCTAGCAGAAGTTTCAGAATACATGGATTGATTGCATGAGGACATGCAAAATCTTTGCAGTGGGGGTATGTTGAGCCCTAAAGATGTCCTTTCCTTTCATAAAATTTCACTTCATTCCATTTGTCCTTTATCAATTATAGGCTTAAAATATCAATAGGGATGATTAAAATTACTTTAAGAATGCATGCAATGACTGACTTACTAAAATTTTGTGGTTTTGTTGTCATAGTGATTTTTTATCAGACTTAGCTACAGAATGCAGCCATTCTGTAGCTAGTCGCATATTCCACAACCATATTTATGTTCACACAGGTTACAGGTGTCATTTCAAGGAAAAACACATATGGTTAAATTCCCGAACTCTCCTACATCATTCCTTGCCCTCTACGAAGTCTGAGCAAAAATCTAAAAGTGGTTATGCACGTGGAGGAAGTCAAAACTAAGAAGTAGACTTCTACAAGGACAAGGACTCTGCAGATGTCTTCAGAAAAGTACGAGTCCTCAACAGAAGTTCTAATTCAATTTTAATTGAAAACGACACCTATGCCTATTTCTACTCAGTGACAGTTATGTATTTTGCTTATAAGAATAACTCAGTGAACTGAGAGACAGTTAGTTAGTTGATGCTTTGTTGTTATCTCAAAGACTATGATACTCTATTTCTGAGCGTTTTTCCTTTAATGAAAGAAGTACAACTTTGATGCATGATCTGAAGAAATTTTGAGGAGTTAAGGATTCATGTGCCAATATGATGGTAGAGGGCCCCTACCGTTCGAAAGGCTTTGTGCATATTTTCTAGATAAGTAACTTTAGCTCTATTTCGTTCTTAATCCAGGCAGTTTTCTGAGCATTATTTTTTATGTTTACTTACATCGAATATTGCAATCAATCTTGTTCTCATGAACTGTTCCAATATATCACTAACACATGAATGAGATAGAGCTGTAGTAGTTCGGAGGTTAATTGCATTTTAGTTCAATTCTGTTCATTGTGTTTCAAGTTTTATTAGTTAATTGCATTCTAGTCTTGTTAATTATATTTAAAAGACCCTAATTATTTTACAATATGCTCTTGTTCTTAATCTCTTCTAACACATCATTATCATATGGACAAGAATTAGTTATATCATTTTGGGTTCTTAACTGTTCTGCAATTTCTCATAATTTTACAAACAATCCTTTTTCCAAAGCTATTCCAAGAGATCTCTAACCCTTGAATGAGGCTTAGTAGTAACATTTTGAGTGGCATAATGGGTTAATTTTACTGTCATAAGTCATTTTAGCATAGGGTTCCTTACTATGTTGTAGATAATATTTTCTCAAAATGTTCCAACAAATTTCTAACTATGGATGAGATTTTTTCTGTGATATTGTAAGTTGTTGTTTATTATAGAGAACTTCATTACATCAAACTTATCCTTTTCTCAAGTTGTTCCAACATACCTCTAATGAAATGAATTGGACTGAGTTTAATTTTATGAGTTATTCTTCTTGTCAAGCTTTACAATCTGTGGATTAGCATTTTCTGTTCTTAAGTGCCATACATAGTTTAGAGTAGGTTTTGTTCTGTTTTAGTGTGATCAATAACTTCTCTTTGCCAAAAATTTAGTTCTTTTCCTCTTAGAATAAAAACACAAAACCAAAAACACTATAAAAACACTAAACACAACGAAGAAGGAAGAAGATACCTAGGCACATATAGTGCACTTCACTTCAATAGTTTACTAGCCCTGGTTGACAATTTATGACATCAATTTAGGAACACTAAGTTGAGTAGACATTTTTTCTCTCATCATGAAAGAATGGAAGGTTGTTATGGGAACCTTCTTGCTAATCCATGGCCTTCTAAAGATGGAATTGATGACAATCATGGGGAATTTTATGATTAATAAGAGACTCCCCTATCCATGCTATCATCCAAATAAAGTGGATTACCTACCCACTTGGAAATCCATAGAAAAATTCCTCCCCAATACATGTGAGAGGCATGTGCTCAACAAACATATGGCTCACTGTACAAAAAGACAAGTGATCTATCATAGTGGCCATAAAAAATCTCATGCTCCCAGGAAGCATGCAATGAAAAAAGAATGGGGAACTCCTTTCCCCAAGGACACATCCAACAAGTGTGCCTCCCCTCCAACCATGCCCCCAACAAAGACAAGGACATCTTCAGCTTGTGGGATCATAATTAGAATTGTGCTAGCTGCCATGTATGATAAATGAGAAGGAATATGTTCCCTCATGTGAAACCAACACAATTTTATCCTCAACTGCCATAGGATAGGATATGACAAGTGCCTTCCCCAACAATTTTTTTCTACCTCATTCCTTTGGAATGATTGGAGAATGTACCTCATAGTTGGTGTAGAAGAATCACACCATGAAGAATATAATAGCTTCCCAAGTTTCTCCAAGGAATGATCTACATCAGCATAGTTCATGGCCTTGAGTAGCCCATGAAGCCCATCATAAATAGTGCCCCTTTTTGGAGCTATGTTCTGCAAATGAGTGTTAGAAAAATATAAGAATATAGGAGATACATGATAATTATCAAAAAGATAAACCTCTCTATATACTTGTTTTACATCAGTGGGGTAACTCATGGATGAGTTCCTTCTCACACTCAATGAGTAAGGAGATGTGAATGATGGCTCCTCCCAAGAGCTATGTTCCTCCTCCTCTACCAAGTAATCCATGCACATCTTCATGTGAGAGTGCACCTCTTCTTTGAAACCTTCCCATATGAGTCCACCCAAGAGAGTATGATATGATTTTATAAAACCAGTGGGTTTGGAAAGCAGGATCTCATAGGTGGCATCTAGTAATTTCTCCTTGAGCTTGGAGTCACTAACCAACAGAATGAGATTATAGAAATAGATGACCCCATAAACCACCTTGAACCTTTCATCCTTTACTTCCCCATCATGAACTCCCCATGTGAAAAGGTCCTTGGAGTACTTCATCATGAGTTGGGAATTTCAATATGGATCCAAGCTCTCTAAGAATGACAACGTTGTAGTGGTTTGAAGTGCTTCCCCTATCATATCATGGCTCCCTTCTTTGACATCCTTGATATCAAAGTCACATGTTGGAGCATCATAACCTTCCTTTTGCTACCACAATTGTAGCTGATCTTGTTCAAGACGAGATTGAAGCATATGGAAATCAACTTCCCCTCGGAAAGTCCTTGTCTTCCAAAACTTCCTCCTTTTGGCCCATTCATACAAGAGGGTTAGGATCCCCTTGCCATCTTCAGAAATATTCTTTGTGAATGAAGAGGTCATGGGCTGTCCAAAAGATATGTCATTTCCATCTGTCCTCATGCTTCTGCCATCGTAGATCTTTGATTTCTCCTCTCTCAGCGCATATATCTAAGTGGGAGTTAGCAATGCCCCTTTCAAGAAATTGTTCATCTCTCTTCTGAATTCATGAGATATTCTCTGTGCTGTGCTAGCTTCTCCCAAGGATCCCTCCTTAGCAAAGTATGAATATGGTGCCCATAGTTGAGAGAACACTTTATATTTCCTCCTATCAAGAGGTGCTCCTGGTAAAGTACATCCTTGCAAAGAGGTGTCAAGGCATAGAGTAGAATGTGGATGTAGGTAGATAGATTTGCCCCTACCTTTAATGCATAGGTCCTCTTGCCTTCCTTGTTATCCTAAGCTCTGAAGCAGAGAAGGGTTCATGTTTTCCACCTTGTGATGCCCTTCCTCCTCCTTTCTCTCTTCTCTCTCCAAGATCACATCATTAAACAATGATATTACATGATGCTCATGTGTTATGTCAAGAGCCCTATGTGTGAGACCTTCAGGAACTTCTTGCAAGAGTGCAAGAGTTTCTTTCCTTGGAGCAACTGCTCCAACTTTATCTTCATGAGGTGCTTTTGTTGTGACTTCGTTATGATCTCCTGTCTTCTCCTCCTTTTGAATAACTAAAATTGTCTCATCATCAATAAGAGACCTTAGATCTTGGTCATCTATTGAAGGAGAAACCTTCATACTTTTCTCTTGAGAAGAGGACCCTTCACTCAATGAAGAAATTGCCCTTGGAAATGCATAAAAAAAACTCACACATTCTTCCATGGTTTTCAGAGACGGATTTGGATTCATATACCCTTCAAACTCATGCAAAATATTTGTCTGATGTGGTTTGATAGTGTCAACAGAAGATGTTACACATGGAGCTTCATCAAACCTTTCTATCAATCTTGCAATAAACCTTGCATAAGTAGGTGTATTTTCATTCTTCAAGGAAAATGACTTGAACAACCACCAAGCATATGATTTACCTTCAAAATACAGTGCTGCTGCTTTGATGGATTCAATCTCTGAAACTTGATGTTGTTGCACAAAGTTGTCTAGCTCCTCCACCCAAACCCTAACCGGACATTTAGGTGACCCATCAAAGATAGGTAGATAGAATCTACCCTTACCATGCTACTCCTTCTTTGTGGCTTTACTCTCCTTGATCTTACAGAACCCTTGGAATCTAAAGTTATCTTTGAACTCCTTGGATTGATCTTCATACTCCTACAAATACTCTCTAAGAGTCTCCTTCTCAGGTACACCTCCTTTCTTCCTCTTCATGAAGAAATCATAGACAGAATGCTGAAGCTTTGGTGATATGGCTGAGTGTAAATATCCATGAGATTATGATTAATAATTTTCCTCAGGTATAGGTCTTGTAGATCTGATCAGAATATTTTTCTGCACTTGAAACTTTCTAAGAGTTTCACTGCTTCTTCTTTGTTCTTCTTGTTCAATGTCCTTGGAGAGGTTCTTCTTAGATCTGAAAAATGATGAGAGAAAACTCATGTTATTCATCATTCTGGCCTTTCTCCTTTATGTAAAACACTTTGGCTTGAAGCCACAGGTTGAGCCAAAGATCTTGCTCCGATACCACTGTAATATTCTAGATCTGGGGCAGCTCAGCAAACCTGCTGAAATAACGAAATTATGAGAATAATGTGCATGGAAATTAGTTTTCATCTCATGGATTCCTTATATAAGCTCATTTAAGATCTAAATCCAAGAGGAGAGAAAAAAAAAAGAGACTAGGTGGGTTAAACAGATCTCCCACAAACTAGTCTAGCTGAAAACCACCCAAAGAGAGAGGATGCAACACTATGCAACGGATTGCTTCAAAAATAATGTAGATCCACTAAAGCACATTAGGAGGCTGATATGAAGGTTTATAAATCAGATATATAACAGAAAATTGGATGTTATTTACATACCATATAGTATACAGGAGAAAGAATGAGATAATAGAGGAAAAATCCTCAGAAATGAGGTGCTACAACCATGATAAAAGACTGCATAACCATGACAGCGTTAATTTTAGGGCTGAAGTAGTAGTTTATTAATTATTCAGATCTAGAGTAGATATTTACATAAAAATTTAGATCTAATACAGATCTGTGTACAAGAAATGTTTATCTATACATTCCTCTTAGGGTTTTGCTCAAAACATGAAGCACCGGAAGTATATATGAGATCTAAGGATGAAGATCTACAGAATGATTCAGAAATTTATGAATAATAAAATAGTAGAAAATATCAGATATGAAACTAACATGGATTTGATGGACAATATATGGATCACCACAGTGAGAGGAAGAATCCAAAAACCAGAGATCTCTCCTCTAAATTGCAGACAAAACACCCTGCAGCTATAGATTTGCAAATAACATTGTCTTAGGGAGAGGAAGAACATTGTAGCTTCTGAGAATTATTTGGCCTAATTCCAAGATGTAGATCTGAAGTAAAATCAGATAATGAACACTTCCAGGAGTTTAAAAGACACACTCACTGAGAAGCGCCACTAGTATAGGCTAGATCTGAGCAGATCTAGTTTCTTCCACTGCTGCAACTCATAAGGACAAATCAACTCTCACAGGAGTAGTGCTATAGGGGTAAGGTGAGATTGGCCTAGAAGCTTGATGTGGAAAGGATAGCACAAGTCTCCTCCAAGAGCTGCTCAAGGAAGGAGGTGGGATTCCTGAATAGGAAATCCCAAAAAGGGATGTCTAAGCAGACAAACCTTCAGAAATAATAATCTTCAACAACCCCCTCTTGTTGATATCCTCCTCCTTTTATATGATTGGAGTCTTGGAAAAACCCTAAACCACTTCGTTGGTTTAGCACTTTTCACATTTAGAATCTCCTTGTAGAACTGCGCTGTCCCTGAAGGAGGTTCAATGCATCTAGACTACGCTGTTGACTTGGTCAAAGATGACCCCTTCTTGTTATTTAAAATCATTTACACCTGCAAGATGTAATTTACATAGCCCAGATACATCTCTGTTCACATAGGAATTGATTTATTTTTAGTTTCCAGGAGTTTTACATGTCCTCCTTTACAATTTGTTCATCAATCATGAAATTAAAAAATAAACAAGGCAAAATTAATATTCCAATTAGCTACAGCTAATTTAGGAATATTACAGTCTCCCCATCCCAAATGTTGCTTGTCCTCAAGAAACTAAAAGGGTGCTGCAAAATCTCCCATTCTTCTCTTGTGGCCTCCTCATCCAATAGTCTCCCATTCTTCTGCCATCATAGATATCTGATTTCTCCTCTCTCAGCGCAGATATCTGAGTGGGAGTTAGGAATGCCCCTTTCAGGAAATTTCTCATCTCTCTTCTAAATTCATGAGATATTCTTTGCGCTGTGATAGCTTCTCCCAAGGCTCCCTCCTTAGAAAAGTATGAATATGCTACCCATAGTTGAGAGAAAACTTTAGATTTCCTCTTATCAAGAGGTGCTGCTGGTAAAGTACCTCCTTGCAAAGAGGTGTCAAGGCATAGAGTAGAATGTGGATGTATGTAGACATATTTTCCCCTACTTTTAATGCATAGGTCTTCTTGCCTTCCTTGTGATCCCAAGCTTTGAAGCAGAGAGGGGTTCATGTTTTCCACCTTGTGATGCCCTTCCTCCTCCTTTCTCTCTTCTATCTCCAAGATCTCATCATTAGACAATGATAGTACATGATGCTCATGTGTTATGCCAAGAGCCCTATGTGTGAGACCTTGAGGAACTTGTTGCAAGAGTGCAAGAGTTTATTTTCTTGGAGAAAGTGCTCAAACTTCATCTTCACGAGGTGCTTGAGGTGCTTTTGTTGTGACTGCGTTATGTGTTATACATTGGGTTCAACGCTCCCCGTGTGTTTCGCGACATGGACTAACCGCCTCTCGTGGATCCTAACTCTGGCGATTGTAGCGGAGACTAATTCCTGTGGGTTTTGGTCTAACGGAAATCGTTATTCCAACAAGTGGTATTAGAGTGAAATTTCTTGAGTTCAAAACTCACCCTGCTCACGTTGGGGGGGAGATTGTTAGACATTGGGTTCAACGCTCCCCGTGTGTTTCGCGACATGGACTAACCGCCTCTCGTGGATCCTAACTCTGGCGATTGTAGCGGAGACTAATGCCTGTGGGTTTTGGTCTAACGAAAATATTTATTCCAACATTATGATCTCCTGTCTTCTCCTCCTTTTCAATAACTGAAATTGTCTCATCATCAATAAGAGACCTTAGATCTTGGTCATCTATTGAAGGAAAAACCCTCATACTTTCCTCTTGAGAATAGGACCCTTCACTCAATTGAGAACTTGCCCTTGGCAATGCATCAAAAAAACTCACACCTTATTCCATGGTTTTTAGCAATGGAGTTGGATTCATAGACCCTTCCAAATCCTGCAAAATATTTTTCTGATGTGGTTTGATATTGTCAACAGAAGATGTTACACATGGAGCTTCATCAAACCTTTCTATCAATCTTGCAATAAACCTTGCATAAGTAGGTGCATTTGCATTCTTCAAGGAAAAGAACTCGAATAACCACCAAGCATATGCTTTACCTTCAAAATGCAGCACTACTACTTTAATGGCTTCAATCTCTAAAACTTGATGTTGTTGCACAAAATTGTCTAGCTCCTCCACCCAAACCCTAACCGGACATTTAGGTGACCCATCAAAGATAGGTAGATATAATCTACCCTTACCATGCTACTCCTTCTTTGTGCCTTTACTCTCCTTGATCTTACAAAACCCTTGGAAGTTCAAGTTATCTTTTAACTCCTTGGATTGATCTTCATACTCCTGCAAATACTCTTTAAGAGTCTCCTTCTCGGGTACATCTCCTTTCTTCCTCTTCATGAAGAAATCATAGACAGAACACTAAATATTTGGTGATATGGCTGAGTGCACATATCCATGAGATGAGGATTCAGAATTTTCCTCATGGATAGATATTTTATATCTGATTGGAATATTTTTCTTCTCTTGAAACTTTGTAGGAGTTTCATTTCTTCTTCTTTCTTCTTCTTGTTCAACCTCCTTGGAGTGGTTCTTCTTAGATATGAATATTAATGAGAGAAAAATCATGATTTTCATCATTCTGACCTTTCTCCTCATTTTATATCACTTTGGCTTGAAGCCATAGGCTGAGCCAAATATCTTGCTCCGATACCACAATAATATTCCAGATCTAGGGCAGCTCAGGAAGCCTGCTGAGAATAAACAAATTATGAGAATATTGTGATTGGAAACTATTTTTCAGCTCATGGATCCCTTATATCAGCTCATTTAAGATCTAAATCCAAGAGGAGAGAAAAAAAAAATCAGACCTGGTGGGTTAAACAGATCTCCCACAAACTAGTCTAGCTGAAAACCACCCAAAGAGAGAGGTTGTAGCTCTATGCAAGGGATTTCTTCAGAAATAATGTAGATCCAGTGAAGCACATTAGGAGGCTGATATGAAGGTTTAGGAATCATATATATAACATAAAATCAGATTTTCTTTTCAGCCCATACAGTAAACAAGAGAAAGAATGAGACAATACAAGAAAAATCCTCATAAATGAGGTGCTACAACCATGATAAAAGACTACATAACCATGAAAGAATTATTTTTAGGGATGAAGCAGAAGTGTATTAATTATTCAGATCTATATCAGATATATAAATAAAAATTTAAATCTAATACATATCTGTGTACAAGAAATGTTGATCTATACATTCCCCTTGGGGTTTTTCTCAAAACATGAAGCACCGGAAGTAGATCTGAGATCTAAGGATGCAGATCTGCAGAATGATTTAGAACTTTATGAGTAATACAATATTACATTGGATCATATCTAAAAATAACATGGATTGGATGTCTAATCCATGGATCACCACTGTGAGAGGAAGAGTCCCAACATCGGAGATCTCTCCTCCAAATTGCAGCCAAAACACCTTGCAGTTGTAGATCTGCAAATAACGCTAACTTAGGGAGAGGAAAAACAATGTAGCTTCTGAGAATGATTTTGCCTAATGCCAAGATGTATATCTAAAGTACAATCAGCTAATTAACTCTTCTAGGAGGTTAAAAGACACATTCACTGAGAAGAGGCATTAGTATAGGCTAGATCTCAACAGATATAGTTTCTTCCACTGCTGCAACTCACAAGGATAGCTCAAATATCACAGGGGCAGCACTGTAGGTGTAAGGTGAGCTTGGCCTAGAAGCATGATGTGGAAAGGATATCACAACGCTCCTCCAAGAGCTACTCAAGGAAGGAGGTGGGATTCCTGAACATGAAATCCCAACAAGGGATGTCTAAGCAGACAAACCTTCAAAAATAATAATCTTCAAAAACCCCCTATTGTTGATCTCCTCCTCCTTTTATATGATTGGAGTCTTGGCGAAACCCCAAACCACTTCATTGGTTTAGCCCTTTTCCCATTTAGAATCTCCTTCTAGAACTGCGTTGTCCCTCAAGGAGGTTCAATGCATCTAGACTGCACTGTAGCCCAGATATGTCTCTATTCACATAGGCATTTATTTATTCTTAGTTTCCAGGAGTTTTACATGTCCTCCTTTACAATTTATTCATCAATCATGAAATGCAAAAATAAGCAAGGCAAAATTAATATTGCAATTAGCTACAACTAATTTAGGAATATTACATGGGCAACCTTCTCAATCATGGAAACAAGGTTGGAGAGGGAAAAATCATTTTCCATATTCCTACTAGCCACCTATGCATTCATATCCATCTACACAAGCACCTTATTCAATGCCTTAACTTCCAAGTCAGTCCACTCCATCATTGCCTTTACCTCCACCCTTTCAACCTCCTCAGTTGCCTTCTCAACCTATGCCCAATCCTAATAATAATAAAGAAGTGCAAATGATCTTTGTAACAAACCCACCTTTATCATTCAAATACTATTCTATTCCAGTTGGGGTTCATGATATTAAATTAATATCGGGAAGGACTGTAACATCAGAAAATCAGAAGCAACCTATGGTGATCATTGAAGAGAAAGGAGAAGAGGGAACTCTTAACCATTCTCTGAAAGTTGTCACTAAGAAGCCCTTACCCTTTGAATCCTTGCCATATTCTTCCAACCAGCCTCCCTTCCCAGAGAGGCTAGTAATGGAAAGGAGTGAGCCTATTTCTGAGACTAGTTTGGCATTTGAGCTTCGAAATCTTTTCATTAACATACCCTTTCTTCATGCCATCAAAGAGATTCCCGTTTGTACCAAGTTTATTGAGGAAATATGTCTTAAGAGACCTGGGAGGAAGATATTGGAACCTAAAACCATTCAATTTGTTGGTAGGGCAGCAGAGTTGATGACGGGATGTGTGTTTATGGAAAAATATACTGATCCCAGAAACCCTGTTGTCTTAGTTCAGATTGGTAATGTCCTTGTCTCTAATGTTCTTGTAGACCTGGGGGTTGCCATTAATGTCATGACTAAGCAAACCATGGATCAAATTTGGCTATCTCATCTTCGCCCTACTCCCACTGTGCTTGAATTAGCAGATAGATCTAAAATTAAGCCAGAAGGAGTATTGGACGATGTGATCATCTCATTAGATTCTTGGGAATATCCTGCTGATTTAATTGTTCTTGAGCCAAAGAACCCAGTTGGAGGACATCCCTTGATCTTAGGTCAACCATGGCTTTCTACGGTTGATGCATATATTGGATGTTGTTCCGGTGATATGTATATTTCACATGGAGATTCTAGGAAGAGAGTTACCTTATACCCTCCTGCCAGATCCATTCAGGACCTTTGAGATAATTTATGGTTGGATCAAATCAGTGATGAGGAGACTCAATCTATTTCCCTTATCCATCATTATACTGGGTCTTCACAAGAAGATGAGATTCAAGATATTCTGAATAATCTAGACACTATGCCTAATTATGAGCCTTTGAGCCAAATTTTCAGCCTAGATTTTCAAGAAGATCATGATTCTCATTCTTCTATACCACTACATTTGAATAATCCCTTGAGTACTCCTAAGCCTGATACCACTCTTGTTGAGATTAGCCCCGGTAAATCCTTGCATATTAGTTCAGATTTGGACTCATCTCAGCAAGAGAAGCTTGTGAATTTGTTACAAAACCATCTTAGTTCCTTTGCTTGGGGCTATGAAGATATGAAGGGTATTCCTCCTGAAACTTGTACACATCATATCTATATTCAGGAAGGAACCTGAACTGTCCGAAAACCCCAAAGGAAAATGAATCCAGCTCTAAGAGATATTGTGAAGGAAGAAGTATAGAAACTCTTAGATGCTGGTTTTATCTATCCTATTTCTGACAGTCAGTGGGTCTCTCCATTAGTGCTAGTACCTAAGAAAGATGGAAGATGGTGTATTAGTATTGATGACTATGAATTGAATAAAGCCACTCTTAAAGATTACTTCCCTCTCCCTTTCATTGATCAGGTTCTTGATACCCTTGTAGGAAAGAAATATTTCTCCTTTTTTGATGACTTCAGTGGTTATAACCAAATACATATTTCACCCGAAGAACAGGATAAAACTACTTTTACATTTCCATAGGGGAAATTTTCTTATAAAGTGCCTCCCTTTAGTTTATGTAATGCCCTGACTACCTTTAAAAGGGTAGTCCTGGCCATTTTTGCTGATCTAGAATTTGTAGAAATTTATATGGATGACTTTTCTGTGTTTGGTGATTCTTTTCATGAAGCTCTCAAAAATATGGAGAAAGTACTTCTTCATTGTCAAGAAGCCCATCTTTCTTTGAGTGACAAGAAATGTAGATTAATGTGCAAAGAGGGAGTAGTGCTTGGCCATTTGATTTCTGATAAAGGTATCCAGGTTGATCGGGAAAAAATTGAAATCATTATGCATCTTCCTGCACCCAAAAATCAAACGGAAGTAAGAGGTTTTTTAGGACAAGCTGGTTACTATAGAAGATTCATTGAAATTTTTTCGAAGATAGCTGCTCTTATTTTCCGACTTCTAGCTAAAGATAGTGAATTTTCTTGGTCCATGGCTTGCCAATAGTCTTTTGAAACATTGAAGGAAAAGTTGGTACAAGTACCAGTTTTGCGAGGTCCAAACTGGTCCTTGCCCTTTCAAATTTCCTCTAATGCTTCAGATTTGGCTATTGGCATAGATTTAGGACAAGGGGAAAATAAGAAATTCTATGCTATTTATTATATTAGTAATAATTTGTCTTCCGCTGAATTGGATTATACAGTTACAGAGAAAGAGTTTTTAGTTGTGATTTTTGCAATTAATAATTTCAAGCACTATATTACAGGATATGAAGTATTTGTACATACTGATCATTCTGCAATTAGATATTTGATGAACAAACCATTGAAAAGTAGTAGAGTGACTAGGTGGTTAATATTGTTACAGGAGTTTAATGTTACTATTGTTGATAGACCAGGGAAATCTATTGTTGTAGCAGATTTTATTTCTAGATTAGATAATCCTGGTGAGGCAACTCCTGTTAATGATGATTTTCCATATGAACATATTTTTTCTATGTCTACAGATTCTCCATGGTTTTTTGACATTGCTAATTACTTGGTTACTGGGAAGACACCACCCCACTTGTCCGCTCATGAAAAGCGGAATATTATTCAGAAAAGTGCTGCATATTCCTGGATTCAAGGATATCTCTTTTACATTGGTCCATATATGATTATCTATAGATGTGTAAGAGAGGAGGAAGTGTCTGATATTGAAATCTTCTCATGATGAACCTTGTGGAGGCCACTTCACTGATAAGTGGACTACATATAAATTATTACGTGCTGGTTACTTTTGGTCTTCCTTGTTTAAGGATCCCAAACAGTATGTCAGGCGATGTGATAGTTTTCAATGAATGGGCCAGCCTAATCAAACCAATGAAATTCCTTTATGCCCCCAAGTTATGATTGAACCATTTGAAAAATGGGCTATTGATTTTATAGGGCCAATAAATCCAACATCCTTTAGTAAAAAGCATATTTTGGTTTGGACAGATTTCATTACAAAATGTATAGAAGCTAAAGCTGTTTATTTTGCTACATAAAAAGTTGTTTATTTTCTTTTTTCTGAAATCATTAATAGATTTGGTGTGCCTAGAGAATTTTTTTCTAATAATGGTTTGTAGTTTATTTATAATCTGGTACAGGGTGTGATGGATCAATACAAGATCCAGCACAGGAAATCCACGCCATATCACCCGCAAGCAAATGGCTAGGTGGAATCTACAAAAAAAGTGATCGATTCCATTCTTATAAAGAAAATCAATATGCATCGGAAAGATTGGGCTGAAATATTACCAGAAGCTTTGTGGGCATACAAAACCACTTGAAGAAATAGCATGCGACATACACCATATTAGTTGGTATATGGAAAACAGGCTCTGCTACCAATTGAATTCCAGATCAAAACCTTCAGAACTGCAGTTTAGTTAAGGATAGATCTCTTTGAGGCACAACAACATCGTCTTCTCCAATTAAATGATTTAGATGAAATTTGTAGAGATGCTGTTCAATAGAACATCCTAATTTAGCAACAACAAAAAAGGTGGCATGGCAAGTCTATTCATAAAAAGTTGTTCCAACCAGGTGATTGGGTACTCCTCTATGATTCTAGATTTAAAATTTTTAAAGGGAAGTTCCATACATGTCGGATGAGACCTTATGAAGTGATCCGAGTATTCGAGAATGGGGTAGTAGAAGTCAAAACTATTGATGGAAAAAATTCAGTATTCTTGGTAAATGGACATAGATTAAAGAAGTATTTTCAGCCACTTGCCAGGAAATATTTTACACAGCAAGTCCAACAACAATTCAGGATGGTAGTGGTAAATGGTAATACCAACCTTTTGAAAACATGAATTCTTCTTCTTCTCAAAGAAAAAAAACAAATTCAATAAAAAAGTAAAGAAAAAAATATTTTCCTGTAATTATGAAAATCAATTCGCTGACATGATTGCAGAAGGGTCAACCTGAAAATGAACTTGCTGGCAGGAAGATCAAAAAATTCTAATAAAAAGAGAATGTTTCTTGATCTTTAGATATGGTAGTAACCACTGAGTAAAAGCAGGTTCAGCAGGAACAAACTTTATACATTTGGGTAATTAGCATGGATATTTTTATTCAAGTAACACTTAATTCTCGCTGTAGTTATTTTTCTTGCACCAGTGCAGGTAGAACTTCCAGAATTTTTTTTGCCTTTATTCATATTTAATTTCATAATATTCCCTCAATTTTTTTCTTCAAATGCTAGAATGATTAACCTTCCCACATTCTTCTGAACTTACCCTACCTGCTTCGTAAAAATCCCACTTTACCCTTGAATTTTTTTCCCTATCCCACTTATGTTTATCCCTCTTGTGGTACTATTCCTGGAATCCCTGTATCAAAATTCCTTCCCATTCTAAAATTTTCCCCTTTCCCCACTTCTTTGTTCTCTCATGAATTCATTGTAGGATCTCATAAACAAAGAGCAAAAAGATGCCCTAAAGCATCAAGAAAGGGCGAAGCAAAATTCCAGTATCAGTTGAGGAAGCTATGTTAGAAGTCTAGACTATATTTTACTTAAATTCTCTATTCTTTTTTTTCAGAAAATATTCTTGAACTAGTGCAAGCATATCATCCTATATAATCGTATAAGAAGAATTGTACCAACAGAACAGTATAGTAAGCGGTGTAAATAGATCAGTGCAAGCATGCACCTTGATAGAAGCAGAGTACAATTTGTTTTTTTCATGAGCATATGTCATAGGAAGTGGTCATCATAAAATTTTACAAGAAGCCTTTTCACTTATTTAGGGAGTACTTGTCTATCATATTAACTAGGAGAAAATTATTTAAAGTACAAAATGTTTTTACTTAAGAATCATGATCATTTTTTAATAAATGCTAAAGTTTTTTTTGAATTATGAAGGAGTGCGGAAATGTTTAACCGTTTCTTGGATATAATTACCCTTTCCGCCATGATCCCAAACATCCTTCACTTATAATGATTACCTCACTTATCCTTTAAAAACGCCACCGCAGGTACCAATCCCGCACAATTCTAAACATGCCACACATCCACGGCTATTTTTGTGAGATGGATCAGTGATAAGATAGAAGGGATGGTGGATGGTTGGATACCTATCTTTATAGAGCCAAATTTTCTAGTATTGCATGAAATTTTTTTGGACTGTTCATAACTGTTAAGCAGAGATGTCGCCTGCTAGATGTGAACCTTCATCCCTCAGTGAGGTAGATCAGACTGCTGAGTTTCGAAATAGTATTGCATTATTGTGAGACTTAGGCTTTCTTCCATTTTTTCAGAAATTTGACGGGCATAACAGTGAAGTAGCCCTATAGTTTTCCAAGAGTTTTAAAAATGATCATGTAAATATTGGGCCCCTTAAATTTAAAGTCACGGAAAAATCGATAGCAGCAGTGACGGGCTTGCAAAACACTGGTGTGCAATACTTTAAAAATCAGAAGCTCGAGAGGAAGCAATGGCAGCATTTCATCATTGATAAGGACATGAAGGTAGACTGGAAGAAAGGAGTTCCACAGAGCGCCCTGCTGGGACAGTGGCGGGACCCCCTTTTCATCCTCCAAAAATTCGTGACTTGTGAGGGAAGGTACTCCCTCACCTTTGTGTATCATTTCAGGATGCTACAACGCTTTAAACCCGGCCAACACATCTGATGGAGGATGGATTTCACTTATTTTTTGCTTGAGAGTTTAAATAATATGGCCAAGAGTGTGCATGGCGCACATGCGGATCAAGCTGACAAGAAATTGTATCATCATGGCTTGAACAAAATCTTGGTCCAAAATCAATTGGAAATTAAGGGCATGACCTGGAAGGAGTTGTTGAAGTAGCTAGATAAAAAGCCCTCTGTAGGAAAGAAGACAGCTGCTGAAAATAAAACAGAGACCCTCGCTAGCACAAGCAAGGGTCCAAGTGTAAAGAGAAGTCCTTCTTGCACCAGTGCAAGAAGGAAACGACCTAGAAAATCAACAAAAAAAAAGGTCCCATCTCCAAAGAAAAAGAATACAGTGGGTACACCTATTGAAGAAACTCCTCCGACGCCACCAGTGCATGAGACCCCTGAAGAAGACAATTTGCTGTCAGTCCTTGCGGATGCAGAAAAATCTGTGGAAATTGAAGATGACACTCTGTTGGCTGACTTTATTAAGGCCTAGAAGAAGTAGTAGAAGAAGAAGAACTAGAAGAAGTGCAAGAAGAAGAAGAAGAACCGGAAGAATTACAGGAAGAAGAAGAACAGGTAGAGCAAGAAGAAAAATAAGAGCCAGAAGAGCAAGAAGAAGAAGAAGAACCAGAAGAGGAAGAAGTATTTACTGAAGTCATGAGGGATACTGAGGTCCCTGAAGAGAATATAGCCCCTGTCAGGACAAAAAAGGAAGAAGATTTGGTAGCTCCTGCTGCTCGGATAGTTGAGCTAAAGCTTCAAGTATAGAACTTAGAGCAGCTCGTAGCTAAAATGCATGAGGAAAAATAATAGAGTAAGGAAGAATTCACGGCGGAGATCTAGAAAAATAAAGGAGAAGTCAGGGTATGGAAGTATCGTGCTTCACAATGTTTCAGACGACTTAAAAAGGTGACGAAGAAATTGAAGAAGAAGAAAAAGAAGAAGTCTAAAACATTGCAGGCTGATGATAGTATGCCAGAGCAGGAGTGAGCTGGAACGCTCAAAATTCTGAAGGTTTTTTGCAGAGGTAAAGAGTTGTGTGAGGACACAAAACAACTTAGGGATGGGAGGATGTTAGCCCCCTAATTTTCTATCTTTTTTACCATTTTCCCCTTCCTAAATTATAACCATTTACCTCTGTTTCACCTCCTTTATGCACCCTCATCTTGCACAAGTCCAAGAACAGTGATATATTTATTATAAACCTTTATTCTTCATGTTTTAATTCAATTTAGCATTGATTAAATATTTATTACATTATTTATTAATTTTAAATCACTTTTGTAACTTATTGATATCTCTAATGGTTATTTGATAGTTAGAGTGCTTACCGTGACCGTTGATCTTAGTGCAGGATCGGATCTTGCACCATTGCCAGCACAACAGATCTTCACGGCAGATCTGAACCTCCTCGATCACTGCCTTGTCTTGAGCCATTTCAGCCACGACAACAAATGATTCAAAAGCAGCCGAGACCAATCCGTGAAGGGCGAAAGATGGTTAGCTATGGACAATGTTGCAAAACCGTCTTATCTTGAAGGTTGAAACTAAATTCTGCATTTTGTTATGAATCAGTTGAACAATCTGTTTTGGCCTTCTGCCAACAAATCTATATAATGTAAAGTGTAAATAGGACCTAGGAGGAGAACTTTGAGCAGATTTTTAGAGCAAAGTTGATAGGTAGTAACTGGTCATTTTGTTATCGCTCGAATCTCGGTTGGACATTGTATCAATGCATGTATTCACCTCAATGAATTAATAAAAGGTTTTTCCACCTCATGTTTCTGAAATTATGTTTCTGATTTTTTAAGCTGATGAATTAACTGGTTTACTGAACAATTTTTTAACTTAAAAAGGGAAATGCGTTGGTTGGCTACGGCCTAGCCAACCCAACACGTTTACCCTATTTTATGTTTCCTATAATGTGTGTTTATATTATTAAAGTGTGATTTAACTTTCATCACATGTATTCCTGTCTTAGTGAAAACGGATCTGTTGTGTGAAGTAGATACATTTTCTTTCCCTACAATTTATTTTCCTGCATTTAATTTCAAATTGGATTTCCCTGCCTGGTCTAAGCAGGAGAAATGAACCCGCACCAGTGCACGTTGGTGTGATATTTCCTTTTCCTACAATTCTTTTTATTTGGTTTTCCACTGCTTGGTACAAGCAGGAGAAATGAACCTACACTAGTGCACATTGGTGTGATGCAGCAAGTTTTCTTAATCTACTTTCCGCGATTTTATTTCTTTCTTTAAATGCTTATGACAGGATAAATGATTGTTTCTTTACTTCTGCATTTTTTTAAAATCAGAAACATTCACTTTTATGTGTGCAATTTGATTTTATAGAAGCTATCACTTGCAATAATTGAACACTTGTTTTAAGGATTAAAAGCTAAGTGCAGGAAGCTCTGATCATGTTCAAGAACTGGTTTCTTGCCACAAGATATGAGTGCTTGGAACCTTGAAAAGTTTGAACCCTTGCATGAAGTAAAAATCCTTTAGTAAAGACACTATTTATACCTTCTACATAAAATCTTTGATCCTGCACTAGTGCAACCACTAGTGCAAGACATATTAATGCAAGAAGGAAATCTCTAAGGAAGCAGGTTTAAGGGCCCATCTAACGAGACTGCTAAAGTGTCTCTGCTAAGGGAAAACACACACTTAGTAGATTAAACAACCATTAGTGGGAGTGATTTCCTTTTATCTTTAATTCTCTTTTGTAAATACATACTTTCTCGTTCCAGTCTTTGATTATTTTTGATGGTTCAAGTTGCCTTCTTCTCTTTTGATTTGATTCTGCAATCTTTCCTTTAAAGAAAGTAGGGATTTATATTAGAAATATTCATACCCTCTCTGGAATTTCCTGTGCTTCGTCTCTAAGTTTAAGAATCCCCTGGGTTGACAAATTAAGTGTTGAGGAGTTTACTTAAGTGTAATTCCTGCACCCAACATATATGAGTAGGGAATAAAATGAGGTGTTGTTTTTATGCATTGAACACCATTGTTTCTTCTCCATTTCTCTTGGAAGCCTCCAACCAAGTATTTGGATGCTACATATCATCTTGTTTTCCTATCTCTCATTTGAGAATGATAATAAAACACTCTTTGAAAAATGATAAATTAGGCCCGTTGTGCATATTTATGACTTTTTAAAGGCCACTATAAGATTTTCTATCAGTCTATTAGATTTAACTTATCCAATAGTATAAAATATTGATTACCATTTTCAAAATGAGCATAAATGGATTTCAAAAACTAACTCTAACAAATGTATCTCTCCGACGTGATTTCTTTTGTCATTCCACCATTACCATTATTCTAAATACAAGTGTAATTATTCTACCCACTGGAAACTTGTTTTTCTCTTTATTGTCACATGGAGCGATGTAGATATTACTAAAAATGAGGCCATGAACTACCACAAGAATTGTTGTACCTTAAAAACATTCATAACTTTAGAGAAATTTATAAATACTAATCACTTCATGATGGCCGTCATCTTTGTGGGATCTATCTTGAGCTCCCATCAACCAATTACATACCCCAAATATACCAAAAATATTGGGAAGAATGAAATTTCATAAGGTTTTCTAGTAGTTGGTGCTTCTTCAAATACTATGGAATATACATTAGATCAGAGATATGATCCTACTAGGAAACAACATAAACTAATATATCATGCAGATAAAATATAACAAATGAATATACATATGGTTGTAATACATTTCTCATCAATATCATAAACATCGAGGGTTCATTACATAAAAAACTAGCCCTAACAAACTATTCGTACAAACCTTTCTTCGTTTAGATCATTGATATTGGATAGAGGATATTAATCCTTGATCATGATATTTTTTAATGCTCTATAATTGATGCACATTTTTCAAGTCCCATCCTTCTTTGGTAAAATTGTGATGGGTGACCCTTAAAGTGAGGTGATTTGTTAAATCACATCTTGCTCCAATAACTACTACAACTATTTATTCAATATATTGGTTTCCAAAATGTACTTTCTATATAACCCAATATTTGGAAATGGAGATTATAGAAATAATTTTATTTCATGCTTCTCATTCCTCCTCTGTGGTATCCATTCAGGCTCTTGGAATAGTCCTATATATGCTTGTAGCAAATTTTCTGGTTAAAATTTATACTTCATAGTAACCTTTCCAAGGATTCCTTTGCTCTTATTAACTCATCATAAGACTAATTTATCTGAAAAAAAGGTAAAATATATTTATTAGTAGAAATAATAAAATTCTTAAATTGTTGGAACTTACTACTGATATATTTCATTTTACTTTAAGAAAAAAATGATAAAAGACTTCCCATCCTTAATGAGGCATTACTGATTGACCCTATGCATGAATATTTTATCCCTAATAAAGATACATGGTTTTCCAAACATGACTCCACATATGGTACTATGTCTAATTCGACTTCATTAGTATAATATGCAGTTACAACAACATTAATCTTACATCAATTTTTTACCTTGATATTTTCATCTTTGTCTACCTATCATAATGGTTTCCCTTTTGATTGGCTAATTATTTCCAAATACTATGAAAGTACACATGCACTACTATACAATGCGCTAAAATATGATGGCCTTTCATTAGTTATTATACGTACTTATGTTGTCACTTTGAAAAACCTTGTTTCCGATGCTCATTCAAACAATTAGAAAGAAAAAAATGTCATTGGATAGCTGATAGACATCCCTTGTAAACTAACCATCAGACCAGGGGAATATCACCATTATATATTATGATGTCGATGCCTATATCATCGAATATGTTTTTTTAAGAAACAATATTGAAGAAAGAAATAAAAATGTATAACGGAATGAAAAACTCAATTAAACACACACAAAGGTAAACACATGAATTTACGTTCTAAAACCTTGACAGGGTGTCAAGGAAACCTCCACAGGGCAAGGGATTGGAAACCCTATTAATCAAGAATGATTCTCCACATTATACAAGCCTCTCGGGCCATTCAATTTAACTTGGGCTATTTCGTTATTCTAACTTCATTTCATTATACAACCAACTAGCAGGTAATAAGTAAATTTTCCCAGAATTACTTCATTTACATTTGCTGTCATATTTTAACAAAATCCACCTTGACAACAATTTTCCTAATCCCTTTCCCATGCCCATTCATCATCTTTTTTGCAAGCCAAGAGAAGCGAGACACCATCTTAGCTTCATTACTGTAGCTGGCTTCGTGAATATATCTTCATGATTCTCCTGTGTATGGACCTTATTGAGAATTACTTTTCCGCCTTTGATTACATGTCTCACAAAGTGATACCTTACATCGATGTGCTTGGTCTTGTTGTGATAGGCTGGATTTTTACCCAAATGAATAACACTCTGTCTGTCATAGAACACATTCACTTTCTCCTGGGTCCTTCAAATCTCATCAAGCAGACCTTTTAACCAGATTGCCTCTTTACAGGCATCTGAAGTAGCTATATACTCTGCTTCAATAGTGTACAAAGCAACTGTCTCTTAAATATTTGACATCCAGCTGATTGCTCCACTTGCAAGAATAAAAACATAACCTGTAGTAGACATCCTTTTGTCCAAATCACCTACATAATCAACATCATCATATCCGCAGATTGAAACTTCATGACCATCAAAGCCGATGAAATGGTCACTTGTGCCTCTCAAATACTGAAGCACCCATTTCACTACTCGCTAATTTTCTTCTCCTGGATTTTCCATGAAACTGCTGACAACTCCAACTGCATGTGAAATGTCAGGTCTTGTAGATACCATCACATACATTAATTTTCCTATCGCATTTTCATATGGTACATGAGACATATACTTCTTTTCTTCATTAGTTCTAGGACTTAAATCTGAAGAAAGCTTAAAATGGGAAGCTAATGGAACATTAATAGGTTTCACATTGTTCATACCGAAATTTTCAAGTAATTTCTCCACATACTTCTGTTGTGATAACCAAATCTTACCATTTTTCCTCTCTATGTGTATCTCCATGCCTAAGATATGTTTTTCCACTCCAAGATCCTTCATATCAAACGTCCTAGAGAGCTGAGTCTTTAACCTGTTGATTTCTTCCATTCTTTTGCTTGCAATAAGCATATTGTCAACATAAAACACCAAGATAATGAATATGCCATTGAAACGTTTGAAGTATACACAATGAACATACTCGCTTCTGATAAAATTCTGGCTCACCATGAAGGAATCAAACTTCTTGTACCATTGCCTGGGCAAATGCCTCAGGCCATACAATGATTTCCTAAGCTTGCAAGCTAATCTTCTTTTGCGACCTTGTAAAAAACCTTCTGGCTGATCCATATATATCTCTTCATCCAAATCACCATGAGGAAAGGTTGTTTTAACATCTAACTGTTCTAACTCAAGGTCAAGTAAATCAGTTAGTGCTAACACACTACGAATATAAACAAGTTTAACTACTGGTGAAAAAATCTCATGAAAATCAATACCTTCAACCTAAGGATACCCTTTTGCAACCAATCTCACCTTATACCTCTTGATACTTCCATCAAATTTTCTTTTCAACTTGAAGACCCATTTGCACCCAACAATGCTTCTCCCTTCAGGAATTTATACAAGATCCCAGGTATTTTTCTTGGCTAAGGAATCCATTTCTTCTTCCATAGCCTTTTTCCATATCTCGCTATCTGCATCATCTACTAATTCCTAATAACAAGAAGTTTCCCCATCTTCAGTAATCAATGAAAAAGATGAAGTAGAATCTTCATACCTTTTAGGTGTTTTTATTTCCCATGTAGACCTTCTTAGAGTGATTGGTTGCTGAATTGGTTCTGGAATTTCTCCAGTTTCCTTTGCTTCTTCACCTTTTTCATCAGAACTCTCTCCTTGATTTCGAATTTCTGGAAAACGTTTAGTCCCCAATTGAATTTGCTGATTTGGTGATACGTGTTCCTGTTCAAATTTTCCAACATCTGATTTTAGAAGAGAAGATTCATCAAATGTTACATCTCTACTAATGACTATCTTCTGTGAAGAACGATCCCACAACCTATATCCTTTCACTGCATAATCATACCCAAAAAAGACACAAAATTTTGATTTTGGTTCTAACTTTGAACGTTGATTTCTAGGAACAAGAGCATAGGCATCACAACCAAAAATATTCAAATGCGAATAATCACAAGACTGACCTGAATAAAATTCTTCAGGAATTTTATAGTTTATTTCAATTGAAGGTGATCTATTAACTAAATAACAAGCAGATGATACTGCTTCTGCCCACAACTCCTTTTGCAAGTTAACATTGCTGATCATGCTTTTGGCTCTTTCCATAAGAGTCTGATTCATCCGTTCAGCGATGCCATTTTGCTAAGGAGTATAAATAGTAGTGTTATGTATAACAATCCCTTCATCCTTACAAAATTGTTCAAATTCTAAAGAAGTAAATTCACCGCCATTGTCAGTTCTTAAACATTTAATTGATTTGCCTGTTTTCTTTTCCACCATCATTTTAAATTGTTTAAAAACATTAAATACATCAGCTTTCTTTTTCAACATATAGACCCAAACTTTTTGGGAGAAATCATAAATAAAATTTGAGAAGTATAATGCACCTCCATAAGACACAATAGGAGATGGTCCCCATAGATCAGAATGAATGTAGTCTAAAATATGTTTAATATTATGATTTCCAGTCTTGAACCTTTGTTTACATTGTTTTCTAAACACAAAATATTTGCAAAAATATAACTTCAAGGATTTCAAATCAGGAAGCAACTTGTGGTTCATCAATACCTGAAGACCTTTCCTGCTCATGTGACCCAACTGCTGATTCCATAGACAAAAACCTTCTTCTGATTTTTCTAATACGATTGATGCTTCACTAACTTGAGTGCTTCCTTTGAGTATGAAAGGTAGCCTTCATAACAACCAAGGCTCCTTTTGAGACTTTCAACACTCCATTCTGACCTATAAATTTATACCCATTCGAATCCAAAAATCCCAAGGAAATCAAGTTTTTCTTTAGTTCAGGTACATGCCTAACATTAGATAATGTTTTAACTATATCATCATACATTTTAATTTTTACATTACCAATCCCAACAGTCTAACAAGATGCATTATTTCCCATGAATACAAAAGTACCATTTATATTTTCATATGAAGTAAACCAACTTTGGTGCAGGCTCATATGATGAGAAACACCAGAGTCTAATAGCCAATTTTCAGCATCTTGAGAGACATTACAAATAGGGAGAGCTTCAGTAGTTAAAACTTCATCAACCATACCTCAATCAACCTAATTTTCTTCCTTGTTATGGTTTTCCAACTCCTTCCATTTCCAATAATATTTCTTGAGGTGTCCAAGTTTGTTTTAGTACCAACACTTGGCTTTACACTTCTTGTCACCCTTTGACTTTGATCTGGAAGAACCCCTTGCTTTCTCCCCTCTTTCCTTTGACTGACCTCTGGCTACCATGGCTTCTGGTGTAGATGTATCAATACTAGATTTCCTTTTTACTTCTTCAGATAAGAGAGCACCCACAACAGATTCAAATTTCAAAGAATCGACAGTGCTCAAACTGATTGAAGTTATGAAGTGGTCCCATGACTCAGGCAGAGAACACAACAAGGTAATTTCCTTGTCTTCTTCCTGTATTTTAACTTCCATATCTGAAAACTAGCAAATAAGCATATTAAAAAAATTTAAATGTTTTGCAACTTTTGTACCCTCCTTCATCCGATGAATGTACAATTTTCTTTTTAAATAAATTCTATTTGTCAATGATTTAGTCATATACAAGGTTTCCAATTTTTCCCACAATCCTTTAGCTGTACTCTCTCCAACAATATTAAAGAGAAATTCATCTACCAAACATAACCTAATGGTAATGAGGGCTTAGGCATCCAAGTCCTCCTAGTCCAAATTTTTCATGCTTACAGGTTTTTTCTTTACCCCGTCTAATGCTTTGTGTAACCTTTGTTGCACCAGCAAATCCCTAACATTCAGTTCCACAATGAGAAATTGTTCTTCCCAGTGAATTTATCCACCTCAAACTTTGCATTTGTCATTTTGGCCATTTATAGTTTTCCCTTCTTACTTAAACTTCTAACTAGGGTTAAAAAAAAAAATCCCCTCTTCTGCTAGGGTTTCTGATTTCAGCAAGTTTTTAATTTTTTTTTATATTTTTCTCCCTTTTCTGCTAAAACCAATTTTTTTTTAGAAATCTGAGCCCTTTATTTAACAAACAATTTCTTCCACAGGGTCAGAGAAAATAAAATCCTTCAATTTCTTCCACATGGACAGGAAAATCAAATTACTTCTATCAATTTATTCCCTCTTATCAATCTGTCTTAAAAATATTTTTGAGCCTTAACGTTTTTGAAGGTAACATAATCAAATACCTTTCAGGCACATCTGGATGGTAGCATTAAAGAGGCAGTTCAGCTTCGATGAGTAGGTGTAGGAAGGATTTTCAATGAAAAAGTGCAGGCTTAATCCTTCTATCAATCTATTCCCTCTTATCAATCTATCTTAAAAATATTTTTGAGCCTTAACTTTCCTTAAGGTAACAGAATCAAATACCTTTCAGGCACATCTGGACGGTAGTGTTAAAGAGAAAGTTCAACTTCGATGAGTAGGTGTAGGTAGGCTTTTTGATGAACAAGTGCAAGCTTTTCTTATCAAATCCTTTGATGAAAGTTAGTCTTTTCAGATGCTTCGTTCCCCTTTTTTCAGACTGCTCTTCTCCCTTGCTTGATGACAGTGATTCAACTAAAATTTTTAGTCTACCTCGATGGCGATAACCTCACCAATCTCCCTCGATGGCCTCCTCTCTCCAGCGTGCAGAATTCTCCCTCTGCAGCCACGACGACTCTCTCTCTCCAACATGAAGACTTCTCCCTCTGCAGCCACGACATCTCTTCTCTCTCCAGCGTACATAATTCTCCCTCTGCAGCCACGCTCGAACAGACAAGCTTCTTCCTCTGTCCTCTCTCGACTCGACGGCCTTGTATTTTCCTCTCTCACGGTGGTTACACTACAAACAACCTTTCTTCAATGGATAGCAATAGGTTTTAATCTAACAGAATTTAAACTTGGTTATAAAGCTTTGATACCAATTGTTGTTTTAAGAAACAATATTGAAGAAAGAAATAAAAATGTATAATGGAATGAAAAACTGAATTAGATAGACAAAAATTTAAACACATGAATTTACGTGGTAAAACCTTGACAGCGTGTCAAGGAAACCTCCACGGGGCAAGGGATTGGAAACTCTATTAATCAAGAATGATTCTCCACATTATACAAGCCCCTCGAGCCATCCAATTTAACCTGGGCTATTTCGTTATTCTAACTTCATTTTCGTTATACAACCAGCTAACAGGTAATAAGTAAATTTTCCCAGAATTACTTTATTTACATTTTTTGTCATATTTTAACAGAATAACCAAAATACATGGAGATCAAATTTCATATGCCTGTCATCAGTATCTAGAATGCAATGCGACATAAATGATGTTTGATCGCTGAAATACTTCTCGATGATACAACATCATAGATTTATCCGATAAGTACAAAATATAATGAGAGTCTCCAATTAAAATGTGATGGAGACTCCATGGGTAAGTTCATAATCATACATGTTTTCTCTAGCGATAGGCCATTAGAGAGTACAAAATATGAAATGGTTTGTCCAAAAATACAAAGTCAAAACTTCAACAGATAGTTGCAAAATCCCGTGGGGCTATCTAATTATGTGGCATTCAAGATTCTATGGATATGTACAAAATCTAATGACATATGTTTGACAAATACGTGTCTTAAATCTAATGGAGGGATACCATATCCAATGGCGCCATTATACATCCAACGAGAAATGTCTGACCAACATGTGTCAGAAATATAATGAAGGGAACCTATATCGGATAATGCTACTATACATATGGAAGATATGGTTACATAAGTCCATTGGTCTTTGGAATATTAAAAAATAAAATAATATTCACTAAAAAGCGACAACATATTTTCGAACCTATTATTTCTATGTAAATATTGATTTGAGTATGGCTTAACTAAAGTGATCAGAGAATATTACTTCCCCTAAAATTCTATAATAAACCATTTCAATCAATAAGGATACTTCTTTCTAGTTTATATCAAGGCTCAAACCCCATGGGGTTAACATGGTTAGAAATTCCTTGAGACATGAGACTCTTTGACCAAAAATCAGAAGAATGGGATTCCTACATATACCTGTTAAAAATACTTACTTACTTTTCAAACTACATAAGGTTAAATGATGACATCGAAGATGATAAGATCTAGTATTTTTGGTTTTTTCTTTCGGTCTTTATGAAAGAGAAATGAAGACTCATGAAGTCATATATATATAATTAAATTTACTATGGGGATGTAAAGTAGGATGCATTCTAGTTAACTTCAAGGATACAATATTAGATTTACATCTCAATATTGAGGTAGGAGACACAAGATAGAAAAGGAAAAGTGTATTCAAGTATAGAAAGACATCAAGAGAGAAGGAAGAGGGAAAAGTGAATTCATGGAGAAAAAGAGGAGAAAATCATTGTAGTTGCCAAAAATTATAATAATCCATATAGGTTCTACCACTTATGTAGCAATTTTTTTTTCATGCATAAGCTGTACACAATTTGATCTAGAAGTACACTTTTTTTTTAGGTTATTTTATTGACCATACAATTGTTGGTTCAAATCAGGATGTAGAGGTCACCTTCTAAGATTTGACCAAAAGAATAAAACATTGATAAGGAGAAATGGCTGTGAATGTGATTCATTTCTTCCATTGTTCATTTTTCAACTAATGTGCAAGTGATGCAATGTGTAGAAATGATTTTTTTCTATTGTTAAATAAGTTATGTTTTTGACATATTTAATTAAGAAAATTTGGAAGATAGTCACCTAGTCTAGAATAATTTACACTATTACCATGTGTTGAAAATTTCAACAGAATATCAAATCCATGTATCATAAATCTTCTGAATTCTATGTGCAAAAAGATTCATTGTAACAACAAACAGTAGGTCTTCCCATTCTATTTCTTATGCAACAATGGGTTCTAGTATTCCTTGAGCTACAATATTTTCCCTTGTAGAGTAGTGTGTCATTATTTCTTTGGAACACATTATATTGAGCTTCCAATGGAGCTTCCTCTTTCTCGTAGATAAATTTTTCATTTTCTGGATGGAGCTTCCAATAATATCTAGGTCACTATCATGTGAGTGTGGGGAGATGGTTTCTTGTGTTGGGTGTGGAGCTTGATTATCATCCCGATTTAGAGGCCTTTGTTTCAGGTGGATGTATACCCGAGGAAGGTTATAGACCCCTCGATGTGGGGGGACTTGTCCCTCCCGAGGGGGTTCGGGGTAGGAGAAATTTTAAGGATGGAAAATTATCTTCAAGTTTAAAAACATTGGTGAATATCTCTAGTCCCTAATATGCAAACTATAAAATGGTTATTAATGTATTTGAAAAATTATTTAAATTTATAATGATTTTTTATATACTCTCTATATCATTTTGGCAATTTTTAAGGTAAAAAAATTTTATATTGTGAAAATTTGGCGAAACATTTTTATAAAAAATTGAAATTGGTGAATATTTTTTTTGGAAAAATCATGGAAAATTAGCCCATCTAAGAATATTAGCCCCTAAAATTTTCCATGGTTCGGGGTGGCCCATCCCCCCTTAAGCTAAAACCAATGTAAATTTTCCTTGTAAAATATTGTAATTTCTTAGTCAATATAGGTCTTTCATTAGGCGGATTATTTGATTGTAGAAGTTATGTTTAATTTAAGGTTTTTTTTCCCTAGAAGGAAACCCCTTGGTTCATGAGGGAATTGTATTGCAGCTGTGTGTGGTATGTGTATTCTAAGAGAGAAATGGAAAGGGGGATTGTGTGAGAGATTAGAGGATATTACAGTGGATCTGTTGTACATTGTGTCTCTTCATTTTTCTCCATAATATAAAGGAAGGGTTCGTTTTTTCTCCGTGGATGTAACCCAAGTTGGGTGAACCGCATATATCTGTGTCTCTCTTGTTTTATATGTTTTGTGTTTGTATTTTTCAATATTTAATGTGTTCCATTTCTTTGTAATATATAATTTTCTAACAAATGGTATTAGAGCCGAAGGTATATTTGGTTGATAAAATCGTAGGAAAGAAGGGTTCCTGGTTTGAATGGGAGCTATGGTAGAAGATGGCATGTTTAGGGTCGAGAAATTTAACGGCGAAAACTACCAGTTGTGGAAGATGCAGATGGAAGATTATTCTTTCTCCTACCATTGAGCAGAAAAAAAACCAAGTCACCGAGTATGATAGACGAAGAATAGGGGATTATCAACATAAAGGAACTTGGAATAATATAGTTGTGCCTGGAACAATAGAGGGTTTGTTGACGACATTCGCCAGACTATATGAAAACCCTTGGCCTCAAATAAGGTATTTCTTATGATGTGCTTATTTAGTATGAAAATGTCAGAAGGTAGATTTATTACTGACCATTTAAATGAATTTAGTATGGTTACCAATTAGTTAAGTTTTGTAGGGATAAAATTTGATGAAGAAGTTAGGGTTCTGTTATTTCTATGCTCATTGCCAGAAATTTGGAAAGGTTTAGTTATGGCCATTAGTAACTATGTCTCTGGATCTAGTAATTTAAAGTTTGATGATATCAGCGGTGCCATCCTTAGGAAGGAAATGCGACGGAAAAGATCTGCTGAGACATAAAGTAATACTTTGAGTGAAAATAATAGGGGAAGAAAAATGGAAAGAGGAAAGAGCCCATGATATAATAGTAAGTCAAGAAAGGAAGATCCAAGTTCATATCTGGGATAGTGTGCTAGAAATGCATGAAAAAAGGACACCTGAAGAAATATTGTAAGTCTCGGAAGGGAAAATGAGGAGACACACAACAAGAAAACAATCATGAAATGAATGTGACAGGTGATGTGTTGCAAGATGATTTGATTCTTTCTTTAGAAAATTTTATTGATGCATGGGTGGTAGATTTAGGGGCCTCATTCCATGCCACACCCAGGAACATTTTCATTGCTATGTTTAAGAATATTTTGGACAGGTTCTTCTGGGTGATGATAAACCCTGTAAAATCGTTGGAATGGGTGAATTTATTGTAAAAAAACAAAATTGAAACCAATGGTTATTAAAGGAGGTAAGGCATGTTCCATATCGGAAGAAAAATCTGATTTCAACAGGGCAGTTAGGAAGTGAAGGATGTGTGACAACTTTTGTAATATTCCTACTTAGCCCAAGATAAGAGGAATATTCAATTTTGTTTCATTTTCTGTTGATTGAATAAATGAATCAAGGAGGACATGTAAAACTCCTAAAAACAATGAATAAATCCATGCTTATGTGAACAAAGACAAATCTGGGCCATATAAAATAAACACTTGCAGGTGTGAATGGGTTTGAACTATGAGACTTAGTCAACCTTGACCAAATCCATAACGCAGTCTAGATGCAATGTACCTCATGGATGCACAGTGCAATTCTAGAAGGAGGCTCTACATGAGAAAGGAGCTAACTCCTTGAGGTGGTTTAGGGTTTGACAACGCTTTTATCCTATAAAAGGATGAGGAAAGCAGCATGAGAGGGTTGTTGATGTTTATCATTTTTCTGAATATATTTTCTGCTCAGACATATATCATTCTCTTGATTTTTAGCTGAGAATAATGTTGTTTAGCATTGGGTGTTCCTGGTTGGGAATCCCACCTCCTTCCTAGAGCATATCTTGGAGGAGCCTTGTTTGTCTTATCCACTATCCTGCATTTGGCCAAGCTTCATCTTGAACCTACAGTGCTAGTCCTATTTAGGATGGGGATGTCCTTGTGAGCTGCAGCAAGTGGAGGATAGATATCTTCAGATCTATGCATCTCTAGCACCCCTTTTCACTGGGAAAGTCATCTATCCCTTTGACAAGAGTGTTCTAGACCTTTGGAGCTTTAGATCCAGATCTTGGCATCAGGAAAAAGTATACTCAAAGTCTACAATGTATTCCCTTTTGAAGAACTGCGTTATTTTCGGGAGCAGAGTTGCAGGGATTTTTGGCAACATCTTGGAGGAGAGATCTACGGTGTAAAGGAGCCTTCCTTCCACTATGGTGATCCATGGATTGGCCATCCAATCCATGTTTGTTTCAGATATAATCTACTATACATCACATACTTTATAATTTTCTAAATATTACTGCATATCTGTAACTTAGATCTCAGATCTACTCTTGTACTTTCATGTTTTGCTGAGATCCCCAAGGGGGGTGTATAGAGGAGCATTTCTTGTATACAGATCTGAAATAGATTTAACATTTTCTATACAGATCTACTCTAGATCTAAGTTGTAACATATTTCTGCTTCAACCAATAGAAATAATGCTGTCAACCTTATTCATATGTTTATTATGGTTGTAGCACCTCATTTATGAGGATTTCTTCATTTCTTCTCTTCTACTTTTTGTATAATAATGTATGGGCTTCAATATAATATCTTCTTCAACATATAAGAGACATTATTGAACCTCCTTATTGATTTCCTTCAAACATTGGGCTGAACTGTTTTATTTTCCAGCAATGTTGTTTTTGTATTGCCGCAGTCCCCTCTTTGGGCATGTTCTAGCTGCACTAGGGGTGGGGAGACCTGTTTAACCCACCTAGGAGGATTTTTTTTTGAATCTCTCTTGGATTCAGGTCTTATATACTCAGTTCTAAGGGATCCAAGGGTTGGTTTCGAATCCTGTAGCATACATTTCTGAAAATGCGTTTTTCAGGCATGCCTTGCTAGCATATCCCATTTGGGATATTATAGTGGTATCAAATCATATTTCTTGGCTCAGCCTGTGATTCTGAAGATAGATATCAGAATTATGAAGAAGATGACCTTTCTCTCATTAGTTTTTAGATCCAGAAAGGACCTCCCCAAGGAGGTTAAGAAGACAGAAGAAGGAGAAGAGGAAGGAACATGTACTTCCTACTCTCACAAAGCAGAAGGCAAGAAGCATGGAGGAAACTTGGATCATCAGATCCCGAGTGAGTACCTTGTCAAGTATAAGTCTCAAACTAGACGCTTCAGGGATACTCTAGCCTTCCCATAGTTCATTCAACTAAAGGAAGGGAGGAGACACTGTAACAAGGGAGAAATCAAGGGCAATAGGTTTCTATTGTCCATTTTTTATGGGACATCTGCAGCCCAAGCTTGGGCAAGAAAAATAAATGCCTTTTTACTACTATATCTAGTGGTAGAGAGAGAAGTATTGGAGATTTTAGCATTTCACCTTGAGGGGGTAGCAAGAAAATGGTGGTTCAATAATGTGAGACATGCAAAAGTTTCTTCTTTTGCAGATTTCACTCAAAGTTGATTGAGAGATTTGAAGAAGAGAGATTAGGGGAAGGGAAGTCCTCACCATCTCTTGAGGAGACTTGTATCAACACTATAACAACCTTGGAGGAGCAGCCTTCAACATCATCAGTTGAGGGAGCCAACACAGTGGAAGAAATAACTCTTGCAGCCATGTAAGGTGTTCCCAAAGGCCAGCAAGGTATGATTGTATTTCCACTTCCTCTTATTGCAGAAAATATCTTAGAGGGTTGTGGAAAATTGCTATTGTATGACCTAGAACCATCACTTACTACTAATATAGAGCAGCAGAGTTGCACTGCACTTTCTAAGAGAAATAGGGAAGAAAGAAGGACCCATTCCTCATGGGAGAAATCAGATGACATCTTCATTCAGGAAGCAATGAAGACAAGGGGTAGACATCTTGAGATAAGAAAAAATTTCTCCTCTCTAGATGACACTTTCTCAATGAGCATGCCACATCTCAAAGAGAGACTTCTACTTGTAGCAGATTCAAGACCCCACTATTTTTGGAAGACCATGCATGAGGAGGAGGTCTCATCAAGAGATCCCATGGAAGGTGCACTTCAACATTCCATGAAGTGAAAGGTTCTTCAAAGATTTGAGGAAGTTGGTGTCCTACAATGGGAGGATATCAAGTGTTTTCATGATGGGGTCCATGATCCACTGGTGGATGAATGGATGTGGATGGTGAGAAAGAAGCTAGAAAGCTACTTGTAGATCTATGATACTGGGCAGTAGAAGGCTTAGCTGTGTTGGCTACTCTTGAAAGAGTTTGGAAATCATCCTCTTTCTAAGTGTATGTGGAGTAAATATGTGTGGCAGGATACTTGCATCATTGAGAAACAAGGAGTATGGAAACATTGTGTTGATATGACATTCTTTATATCAATCACCATGTTTTCACCACATGATTTATATGATGGAGGTATGGGGAGGCAACAAAATATTTTGTTGCTTTGGATTTTCTTAGGAGAGCAAGAGAAAATTTTATCTCACACTTTATATGATGTTGTAGGAGGAGGAGATGGCATTATCCCCTTAGCCTTGGATGATCTAGAAGTACTTCCACTCCAGGAGGAACTTCTTGTTTGTAGCAACATTATGGGAGATGTATTTGACAATGAAAATGTCAAAGAAAGGAGCTATGTATTTGCAGGAGCCTATTTGCATAGGCCAACAACGTTGTCACTCTGGAGCATGAAATTATGGATGGAGTGTCCCCAAGATCATTCCACTCTTGGTGCACTTGATGGATAATGAGGTGGTGAGAAAGATGGAGTAATGGATGGAGACATCTATTGCTATGAGGTGTTCTTCTTGGCTAGCATTTCTAAGTACATGAGGAAGGATCTTCATGCAGCACATGATTCATTTCTCTTCATGAGAGTATGTCATATCATTATGGAGAATTTGTTCATGGATCCTATCATGATCTTAATTTTAGCACATGGTAAGGATATTTTTGTTGCATTTAGTGATTTGCATACTCTTACCATTTCTATGCAGTGCATTGCTCCACAAGAGGGCAAGCTTTTCATTGAGCTCCATGATCAACAATGGGCCAAAATGTATGATGGAGATAGCCATATCTTATATGGCCATGGGAAATTGTTGTATTACTTCATGTATGTTCATTTGTTGTATACAACCATCTACTATTCGGTAGTAAATGAAATAATATACATAAACCACCATGTATCCAACAACCACTTGCCTTGTAATTTTCTGAAGCTGCAGTTGGAAAAACTACACTATCACTTCATGGGATACTGTTGGTACTTTCCTGCACCATATGAAACCTTCAACATTTCCATTTTATTGATGCTAATCATGGTTCCAATCGCTGATCTTGATCTTGATTTTGAGAGGAGCATGATTGGAGAGGAAGCACATTGGCTATGTGTTCTTTTGGGGAGAATATTCCCACATTTTATGCATTGCATGTTTTAATGGGAACATGAGAGGAGATATAGCCACCACATCCAAACATCTGTTTATTTATGAGGTGGGCCATGAGTTTGATAAGATGTCATATGGTGATGATTTCCCATCCATCACATATGGAATGGTTTGGTCCAGCTTGATTCACAGTGTTGGAGAGGAGATCTTTATAGATCTAGTCTTCATCTTGCCTCTTGAAGGCAACATCATTGCAGCCCCGGATCATAAAACACTCCACACTTATCTTAAGTGGAGAAGAGGACAGTGTGGGGTAGGCACATATCTCTACCATGTTCAGTTTCTCAGCCCACCTAAATTTCATGAGCTCATGGTGGAGGAGAATTTTATGGAGTTGCCATGTTGGGAGGTGAATCATTTTGTATGGATGATTGCTTGGGGAAAGATGTTTTCCCAATCCATTTCAGTTCTATCCTTGGAGTTGCTTGAGGACAAGAAAAATTTGGGAGGGGAGGACTGTAATATTCCTACTTAGCCCAAGCTAAGAGGAATATTCAATTTTGTTTCATTTTCTGTTGATTGAATAAATGAATCAAGGAGGACATGCAAAACTCCTAAAAACAATGAATAAATCCATGCCTATGTGAACAAAGACAAATTTGGGCCATATAAAATAAACACTTGTAGGTGTGAATCGGTTTGAACTATGAGACTGGGTCAAACTTGAACAAATCCACAGCGTAGTCTAGATGCAATGTACCTCATGGATGCACAACGCAGTTCTAGAAGGAGGCTCTACATGAGAAAGGAGCTAACTCCATGAGGTGGTTTAAGGTTTGACAACGCTTTTATCCTATAAAAGGAAGAGGAGAGCAACATGAGAGGGCTGTTGATGTTTATAATTTTTCTAAATATATTGTTTGTTCAGACATATATGATTCTCTGGTTTCTTCGCTGAGAATAATGTTGTTTAGCATTGGGTGTTCCTGGTTAGGAATCCCACCTCCTTCCTAGAGAAGCTCTTGGAGGAGCCTTGTTTGTCTTGTCCACTATCTGGAATTTGGCCAAGCTTTGTCTTGCACCTATAGCACTGGTCCTATTTAGGATTGGGTTGTCCTTGTGATTTGCATCAAGTGGAGGATAGATCTCTTCATATCTATGCATCTCTAGCACTTCTTTTCACTGGGAAAGTCATCTATCCCTTTGAAAAGAGTGTTCTAGACCTTGGGAGCTTCAGATCCAAATCTTGGCACTAGGCCAAAGTATACTCAAAGTATACAACATAATCCCTTTTGAAAAACTACGTTATTTTCAGGAGCAGAGTTGCAGGGAGTTTTTGCAACATCTTGGAGGAGAAATCTCTGGTGTAAAGGAGCCTTCCTTACATTTTGGTGATCCATGGATTGGCCATCCAATCCATTTTTATTTTAGATCTGATATATTATACATCACATAATTCATAATTTTCTGAATATTAATACAGATCTGTAACTTATATCTCAGATCTACTCTTGTACTTTCATGTTTTGCTGAGATCCCCAAGGGGGGTGTATAGAGGAGCATTTCTTGTATACAGATCTGAAATAGATCTGAAATTTTCTATACAGATCTACTCTAGATATGATTTGTAACATGCTGTTTTTTCAACCAATATAAATAACGTTGTCAAGCTTATTCATATGTTTATTGTGGTTGTAGCACCTCATTTCTGAGGATTTCTTCATGTCTTCTCTTCTACTTTCTGTATAATAATGCATGGGATTCAATATAGTCTATTCTTCAATATATAAGAGACATTATTGACACTCCTTATTGATCTACTGCAAACATTGGGCTGAACTGTGTTATTTTCCAGCAGTGTTGTTTTTGTATTGCTGCAGTCCCCTCTTTGGGCATGTTATAGCTGCACTAGGTGCAGGGAGACCTCTTTAACCCACCTATGAGGATATGTTTTTTAATCCCTATTGGATTTAGGTCTTATATACTCATATCTAAGGGATACATGGGCTAGTTTCCAATCTTGTAGCTTACATTCCTGCAAAATGCGTTTTTCAGGCATGCCTTCCTAGCAGATCCCATTTTGGGATATTACAACTTTTAAAGATAAAACTTGGAAGTTCAATAAAGGGGCCCTGGTAATAGAAAAAGGAGAAAATGTTGGTACATTGTATTTATGAAATGGTATTTCCAATTGCGTTAATTATTTAAACTCCATAGGAGCATATGCAACATTATGACATCATAGGCTCAGACACATGAGAGAGAAGGGGGTGAAGATTCTTGTTGGGAAACCAGCTCCAAAAATAGAAGGAAAGAGATATCAATGCCTTATAAATAAGCCAATTCAAGGGGGAAACCTCCAATACATTACATGAATGAATAATTCTTGGATGATACAAATTAAAAAACCTCCTTTCTATATATAGGAGTCCATGGGGCCACAATGTAATCTTAGCCGAGCTAAGAATAATAATTTAAGGGCACAATAATAACAATATGGGGGTTACAGTGGTACAATAATAACAATAATGGGGTTACAATAACAACAATAAGGGACTATAATAGTAATATAGGGACCTAACATGCCCCTCTCCTTCAAAAAAGTGTTGTCCTCAACGCTTGAGTAGCTATGGGTGATTATCTATAAAATTATCATTCTCCCATGTAGAATCTCCAGTGGGTAAGTTCTTCCACTTGATGAGATACTCTCAAATTGATCGATTCCGTAGCTTTCGAGTTCTTGTTTCCATGACCACTTCAGGTTCCAATATGGTTTTTCCTTCCTCATCAAGTTCTGGAAATATTGTTTGAACTGGAAAATTTTCACCTATAACCTTCTTTAAGCATGAAACATGGAAAACTGGATGCACTCGTGAAGAAGCAAGAAGCTCCAATTTGTATGTCATAGTAACAATATTTTGCAACAACTTGTAAGAACCATAGTAATTTGGTGATAATTTATTATCCTTCTTAGCTTACTTGAGGGACATTTTTTTGTATGGTTGTAGCCGTAAAAATACCCAGTCTCCTACATCAAAAATTCTCTCACTGTGATGTTAATCTTCCCGTTGTTTCATTCAATTTTGTGCCAAATTCAAGTTATCCTTTAAGAATTGGATAACTTCTTGTTGATTCTCGATGTGATATTCCACTGCTTGAACCTTCGAATTTCCTCTTAAATATGATGTGATGGATGGTGGATGATATCCATAAAGTGCCATAAATGGGGTCATTTTTGTTGCAGTATAGAAGGAAGTGTTATACCACCATTCAACGAGAGGTAACTACTTGACCCATTGTGTTTGTTTATCAGATACAAAACAACGAAGATATCCTTCCAAACATTTTTTTACTATCTTAGTTTGACCATCGGATTGAGGATGATAAGATGAGCTATGAGCTAATTGAGTACCCAAACAAGAAAATAACTCCGTCCAAAGATTTCCAATAAAATTGGGATCTCTGTCGCTCACAATAAACCTTGGGTTCCCATGTAGCTTTTGAATTGTGTCCATAAATGTAGTAGCAACTGTACTTGCTTTAAATGGATGAGATAATGCACAAAAGTGTGCATACTTGTTAAGTCTATTAATTACCACCATGATTACACTATTTCCTTCTGACTTAGGTAAACCTGTGATAAAATCCATTGAAATATCCTCCCAACGTTGATTTGGAATGGATAAAGGTTGTAGAAGACCCAGGGTCTTAATTGTCTCAAATTTATTCTACTAGAAAACCAAACATTCTGCCACAAACTTTTGAATATTAGATTTAAGGCCATCCCCAAAAAATTCTTTCTTCACCCTGTGGTAAGTTTTTGAAAATCCTGAGTGTCCTCCTGAAGGAGAAGTGTGCAATTCCAAATGAATATTTTGTTTTATTTTGGAATTCTTACAAAGATATAAGCGATCTTTATACCATAAGGAATCATTTTTCCAACTAAATGTATTAGATTTACTAGGATCTTGCTGCAACTTTTGAATGAGTGTCCACACTTCTTTGTCGTTCTTCCATTCATCTCTTGCTTCGGTCATCCAATCTGGTTGGATAATAGAAATATCACAAAGCAATGCTTCCACCTCTTCATTCTTTCTTGAGAGTGCATCTGCAACAAAATTTAGCTTCCCTTTTTTGTAGATTATTTCAAAGTCATAACCCAACATCTTTGTGACCCATTTTTGCTTCTCTCCTAAAGATAATCTTTGTTCCAAAAAATTTTTAAGACTATCATGATCAATTTTTACCTTGAAGTGTCTTCCCAGTAGGTAAGTTCGCCATTTCTTTAGTGCATGCAGTATTGCTAACATTTCCTTCTCATAAATAGGTTTTTGTAAATACTTTCCTTTGATTGGAAGACTTTCAAAAGCAATGGGTTCTGGAGAAATAGATGATTTTGATGTTGGAACTTCTAGTGAGAATAATTGTGGAATTACGCCCCATTGTTCTTTCTTCAGAAGATTTGTCATGAAATTAGAGCTTATTATCTTTCATAGCTTCCCTACGATACCCTATAATTTGATTTCCTTTCCTTCCAAAAAAAAATTCAAGAAAATTTCTTGAAAATTAAAAGCTACCATCCCCAAAGATTGTAACCATTGTACTCCTAGTACAACATCAGCACCTCCCATTGGGATAGAAAGCATTGGAATATTCAATACATATTCCCCCATGGCTAGCTTGATATTATGGCATTTTCTAGAGAAATTTATAGTTCCTCCATTTGCAACCATCACTTGACATTCTAGTGCTGGGTATAGGAAATAGTTCAATTCCTTGGCTACCTTACAATGAATAAAATTATGGGTGCTACCTAAATCAATCAACACTATTAATTTTTTCTTCTTGATATGTCCTTCTATATTGAGAGTTTGAGGAGTGGTAATTCCTACCAATGCATTACATGATATGGTCAGACTCATTTCTTCCTCTTCTAGGGATGGTTCCTGGTGTATATCCTCTTCTTGTTCATTTTCTTCTTCCTCTTCACAATCTATGTAAAATAATTTCTTCTCAACACACTTATGACCTTTAGTGTATTTGCTATCACAACTATAGCAAAGCCCTTTTGCTCTTTTTTCTTCCAATTTTTTTGGTGTCAACCTTGTATGTTGTGGAAATCTAAGAGTAGCAACACTTCCATCTTTATAGAAGTGAGTGGTAGGCTTCCTTGTCGCCATAATTTTACATTCAATTTTTCTTTCCAACCTAAATGCCTTCTCCAATGAATCAGGTTTCAAAACGCGAAATTCATGTTGGATGTTATCCTTTAAAGTACCTATTAAGAGATCAATTATATGTTCCTCTGAAATATCAGTTACCCTTATATTCAATTTTTGGAAGTCCTCAATGTCCTCCACCACTAAACCCTTTTGTTTGAGATTTATCAATTGGCTAAAGAAGGTGTTGCTTTTTGTATCCTCATAATGTGCTATCATTTCCTCCATAAAAATTGACCAAGTGACAATTTTTTTATGGGAGCAAAGCCATCGATACCATACAAATGTATTTTGTTCTAAATGTAAGGTTGCAATGCATACCTTTTGTGTGTTTTTCACATTATTGAGATCAAAATATTGCTCCATCTGTAGTATCCATGTTACGGGATCCTTTCCATAAAACTTCCTCATAACCATCTTTGGAATATGGTGGTTCTTTAATCTAACGTTAGAGTTTATGAAATCACGATTAACATTTATTTTTTTCTCAGCATGATTTTCATCTACTATCTTTTCACCATTAGGAATCATTTCTTGTATCAACTTTGACAAACCTTCCATCAAACCTTCCATTTTTTCTTCCATACCAACCATTTTATCTTCCATACCGTTCTTCAAACCATCCATCTTAGCTTCCATGCTTTTCTTCAAAACATCCATTTCATTTTTTGTTGCTCTTTGAGAGAGCGAATTTTGGTGCACTTGCTCTTGTAATTTTGATAGATCATGTTGCAATTCTTCAGCTTCATGAGTCATAGTAGAGTAGTCTAATGGCTTAATGGGTGTTGAATTCATTTTAGGAGGCATTTTAGAACCAAATACTGATATCTATGCTCAATAGGCCTTTGGAATCACTTAAAATTGATTTTTCAAACAAGACTTATGCAATTTGAAAAACAAATACACAACTTTTTCTTGATTTTGAGGAGCTCGATATTGAAACTGTATTATCTCTGTGATTTCAGATCTTTGATATATGAAATTTGGCCTTGACGTAGCCCCCTAAATCTTCTTTCAATTTCCATAGGTCTGACTTGATTTGGATTCTTCAAGGAAAATTTATTTCCAATCTCCCACAATGATGTAATTATGGACTAGTTCAGTAGAGCGAACTTGTACGGATTGCCACGTGTCACTGTTTCCTCCTTTGGCTCTGAAATTTACAGACAGGAAACTACAGTCTGTATACTTCCAGTTACTTTTTAAAGAATTAAAATCCGATGCTCAACGAGAGAGTTATGAATGTTTTCCCACGATCACCTCTTTGAGATGCAATTCAGGAGCTTGAAAAAGACCTAACTTCCACAGATCATATCTCCAAAAATATTGTGAACCAAGCTCTGAAAGTTTTCAACGATGTTCCTTACGATTTCAATTTCTCTCTCTAAAACTTTCATCTTCTGAACGTTCGTGGAAATTTTTTTATAGCGAAATGCCATGATGACCTTTTTAAGTGAAATTCAGGAGCCTGCAAAAATACCTAACTTCCACAGATCATATCTATGAAAATATTGCGAACCAAGCTCTAAAATTTTGCGACGATGTTCCTCAGGATTTCAGCTTCATACTCTAAAACTTTCAGCTTCTAAACTGTCGTAGAAACAAAATTATAGTGAAAATTCCACGATGACCTGTTTGGAGTAGCGAAACCCTAGAATCCAAAGCTCTGATACCAAATGTTGGGAAACCAGTTCAAAAAATAGAAGGAAAGAGATATCAACGCCTTATAAATAAGCCACTTTTAGGGGGCAACCTCCAATAAATTACATGAATGAATAATTCTTGGATGATACAAATTACAAAACCTCCTTTCTATATATAGGAGTCCATGGGGCCACAATGTAATCCTAGCCGACCTAACAATAATAATTTAAGGGCACAATAATAATAATATGGGGGTTACAAGGGTAAAATAATAACAATAAGGGGGTTAAAATAACAACAATAAGGGACTATAATAGTAATATAGGGACCTAACAATTCTTCACTCAAGAAATTTGTTGCCAAGTTTGAGGCATATTGATTTGGATTTATGTGAGAATTGTGTTTATGGAAAACACAAGAGAGTCAGATTTCATAGATTTGGGAAAGAAAATAATAGAAAAAAATTAGAAATTGTGGATATAGATGTATGGGGACCTGAAAAGGTAACATCTCTTAGTGACTCTCGTTATTATGTTACTTTTATTGATGATGCAACTAGAAAAAATTGATTTATTATATTCAAAATAAATATTTTGTATTTGATACTTTCAAGAAATGGAAATATTTGGTTGATATTGAGACATGAAAGAAGTTGAAGCGTCTTAGATCAGATAATGGACGTCAGTATTGCAGCAAATAGTTTGATTGGTACTATTCAGAGCATAAAATTAGCAGAGAGAAGACAGTTCTAGGAACACCACAAGAAAATGATGTGTACGAAAGAATGAACAAGACAATCATGGAGTGTGCAAGGTGCATGAGATTGCATGTAGGATTTCCTTTACAATTTTGGGTAGATGTTTTAGATATTATTGTTTGTCTAATAAACAGAGGGCCTTCAAGCTCCTTTGATGGTAGTATTCTAGAGGAGGCATGGACAAGTAAAAATGCAAAGTAATTTTTTTTAAATCATTTTGGTTGTGAGGCCTTTTTCCATATTAATAAAGAAAATAGAACAAAGCTTGAGGCAAAATCAACGAAATGTACCTTTATTAGATATGATGTTAATGTTTTTTGTTATCGCTTATATGATTAGTAAAATCACAAAATAATTAGGAGCAGAGATGTCATATCAATGAAAAGGTTTTGTATAAGGATCAGATGCAGGAAAAGAATAAGGATAAAGAAAACAAAGAATACACATTGCTTGATGAGATCACAGAAAAAGTAAAGGTGACTGAAAATAATAATAATCAACAGCCACAAAAAAAACAACCACCACAACAACAATAGGCACCTCAAACACCAGAAAGTGGTTTCATAAGATCTACCAGGATAAGTAGACCCCTTGAACGATACTCTCCTTCATTATATTATGTATTCTTGACTGATTCTAGTGAACCAGAATGTTACGAAGAAGCAATGCAGGTAGAAACTAGGAAGAAGTGGGAGATAGCTATGAAAGAAGAGATGGAATCATTGGTACATAAACAGACTTGGGACTTAATCAAGTTTCCTGTAGGTAAAACAACATTTCAGAATAAATGGGTTTACAGGTTGGAGGAATATGGAGGAAAAGTGTGGTTAAAATTTAGACTTGTGGTGAATGGGTTTGGACAGAAGAAATGTATTCACTTTGATGAAATATTTTATCCTATTGTTAAAATGACTTTAATCAGAACTATTTTAAGTCTTGTAGTAGTGGAATATTTGCATCTTAAAGAGTTAGATGTAAAGAAAACCTTTCTCCATGGATATTTATAGGAAGAGATCTATATTCAACAATCACAAGGATATGAGGTCAAAGGGAAGGAAAAATTAGTGTGTAGGTTGAAGAAGAGCTTGTATGGATTAAATCAAGCTCTGAGGCAGTGGTATCTAAAGTTTGGCTGGTTTATGTTTGAACAAGGTTATATTAAATGTCACTCTGATCATTGTGTTTGACTGGTTTATGTTTGAACAAGGTTATATTAGATGTCACTCTGATCATTGTGTTTATCTGAAAAATAAAAATGATGGAAGCTATATTATATTGCTATTGTATGTAGATGACATGCTTGTTGCAAGGTATAACATGCAGGAAATACATGTACTCAAAGGAAAATTGGAAAATTCATTTGCAATGAAGGATTTGGGAGCTACAAAACAAATCCTTGGTATGAGAGTAACTATAGAAATGAAAACTCACAAATTAACATTGTCTCAGAATGAGTACATATAAAAGGTGTTGGAAAAATTTAATATTTTGAATGAAAAATCAGTTAGTACACCTTTGGCTAGTCATTTAAAAATTAGTAAGGAGATGTGTCGCAAGACCCAAGAAGGAATGGATTATATGTATAAAGTTCCATCTGCATCAGCAGTGGGAAGCTTAATGTATGTAAAGGTCTGTACAAGGCTTGATGTTTCACATGCAGTGGGAGTTGTAAGTAGGCACATGAACAATCCAGGAAAAGAACATTGGATGACATTAAAATGGATTCTCAGGTATTTGCGAGGTACCACAAATCAAGCATTATGTTTTGGTGGTTCAAACATTGCTCTATAGGGATATGTTGATTCAGATATGGTAGGTGATAGATAACATGAGGAGTATATGGTTTGTATTTACTATAGGTGGAACAACTATCAGTTGTGTTTCAAAAATGTAAAGTGTTGTTGCACTTTTAACAACATAAGTAGAATATGTTACTGCTATAGAGGCTAGTAAAGAAATTATTTGGTTACAAAGGTTTATGGATGAATTAGGTAAGAAGCAGGAGATGGGAAGGTTATATAGTGACAACCAGAGTTCCATTCATATTGCAAAGAAATCACCATTTCATTCCAAGACTAAAAAAATATAGCCCAAGTACCATTTCATACGGTCAGTGTTGGAATATGGAAAGTTGAAGCTCGAAAAGATACACACTAGCCATAATCCTGTAGATATGTTACCAAAAGTTGTAACCAGGGAGAAATTGAGGTTCTACTCATTTTAAATTGGTCTTCAAGTATGATGATGAATATGATAAATAATGAAGTCCAAAGTGGAGTCATTTTACAAAAAATGAAGGAGTGGTGGAGTTGCGACAATCAGTCTCCATGTGGGAGATTGTTGGGTGTAGACCCTGATTATCATCCCGATTTAGAGGTATTTGTTTCAGGCAGATGTATACCCCAGAAAGACTATAAATCCCTCCACGCCAAGGGGTGGGGACTTGCTGTGGGGGTTTGGGGGGGCATCCCCCCCCGGGCTGGGGGGTCTGTGGGCTAGCGAGGGTTCGGGGGAAGCGCCCAGAAAGCTGAAATTAGATGTAAAACTTCCTTGTAAAATATTGTAATTTCTTATTCAATCCGGGACATTCATTAGGCAGATGATATGATGGTATAATTTATGTTTAATTTAAGGTTTTTAACCCTAGAAGGAAACCCCTTGGTTCATGAGGGAATTGTGTTGCAGCTATGTGTGGTACGTGTATTCTGAGAGAGAAAGAGAAAGGGGGAATATGTGAGATAGTAGAGGATATTGCATCAGATCTACCGTAGGTTTTGTCTCTTCATTTTTCTGGATAATATAAAGGAAGGACTGGATGTTTCTCCGTGGGCATAGCCCATGTTGGGTGAACCACATATAAATTTGTCTCTCTTGATTTATATGTTTTATGTGTCTGTATTCTTGCATATTTAATCTTTTCCATTTCTTTTTAATATATAATTTTCTAACATATTGGTGCTTCTCTACCTCATCCATTGATGATTTCCTTGTGACCTACCATTATTATGTTGGAGCTTCCTATTCCATTATTTATTCAAGTATATTCCCAATTGGATGTCCGATTTTTTTTTCCCATGCTTGTTCCTCAGATTCCAAAAAATGTAACATAACGAGTTTAATTAGTCCACGATGTGAAATCTAGGCCATGGGTCTTTACATACTTTACAGTTTGTGCCATGTGTTGCAGTTTATTCTAAAGGAATAAAAGAATGTTTATTAGTATCTAGTTTGAAGGATGGATAAATAGTTCAAGGGGGTAATGGAATATGACATCATATTTACCCTCATGAGTGATGTTTTTTTTGTACAAAATAGGGAACATATAACCATGGTGGATATAGAGATCTCCTATCAATATATCTTTATTTCTTTCTCATTATTTCATTCTCTCAAAGGAAGTCCTTTTTGAGAGATGAATGCACCTTTTTTCACAAAAACCATTGTTACCCAACCTAAATAAACCTTGTGGATTTGGTCATCACCTCTGCATTCATTGTAATTTGTAAACCCCTTACCTTTTTCTAGGTATCCTATAGATTTTGTGAAAATTCTAATTCAATTTCCTTGTCAAATTCCTACAAATTTTCAAAGTATCTCAACTACCTTGGAGCTTGGAGAATACACCACACCTAATCATATGCCTCTAACAACATTAATGAGTAAGTTGATGGTTTATGAGTGAGACTCCAATGGTTTTGTTGTGTGAGGGTAAGCATTATGATTGATTTGGTTGCAATAAAAGACCCAGTACAATTTGAGTTGTAGGGAAGTAGAAGTAACCTAACTTACCAAATTCAAAATGAAAGGGAAATAAGACAGTGGAGGGGGTTAATACCAATAATGGAATTTATTCTATGGAATAACATGAAATCATGTTGAAGGTACAAGATATATTTCAATGGAAGTGAGAGGTTAATTAAATTACAATACACATCATGTGAATAAGTGAAAAACACTTCATTTGTGATAAAAAGTAACCTTAGTGACTTTCCCACATGTGGAATTGATAAATTAAGTCATGTGGAAAATTATAGCAATGCATGATGAAAGATAGTAGTACACCTTGTTGCCAGAGTTATAGCATTCCAATGTTGCATAAAATTGCATGAAGTTGCATCTAAGATACATAGAGTTCCAATGTTGTAGCATGGCTCATGTTGTGGCTAATAATATTTTATCTTTTTTGTGTTCATCTGTTATAATTGAGAAATTTATTATTCCAAAGAGTTCATTTTCTATTAAATAAAATTAGAAAAAAATAAGTCTTGGTGGGTCAAGGAAAAATTTTCAATAGATTAAAATGCGGGCTTCTTGATTGGGTGCATCATCCATGGATTAAGATCAATGGTTGAAAGTTAATTTTCCCCTCCAATATAAATGATGGTTAATGAAAGGTAGGGGGGTCTGAAATGTTATGTGGAAATTTTATACCTATATTGGAGCCCCCTTGTTGATATATCAAAACTACCTTTCTTACAACCCTCCCAAATCTACTCTCATAAAATGATATGGAAAAATTAATAAAAAAATGAACCCCACAACTTGGGCATGTCATATTGGACAAGGAGTATAGGTCGAGGATCTAGAATACATGGTAACTAGACACTGGTCAACATGGATCCACATGAACATGAAAAATGGTCCATGTGGATACAAATGAACAACCACAAAAGAAGTTATATTGGATATCGCATTAAGAACAAAGGAAAAAATATAAATCTCTAAAATAATGGTAGTATCCATAGATGGATTTTAAATCCTTTGTCTCATAGTTTCCACTTATTATTAATTAGATGATTTTGAGAGTTGGAAAAGGTGACAGGGTCCTAACCAACCTAGATGAATTTACTTAGACCAAGTCCACAACATATGTGGTGATTTGAGCACAAGGGTTTAACATAACCAATTGTTACTAATATTGTTGGGCATTTGGTTAGTTCAATTCCAAAAGGTGCCCAATTTGAATGACCTTGCATTTAATACATTGGCCTATGTTGGCTAGTTTACTACAGATTCCATTCACAACTATGAGGAAACATTTATTGCACCTATCCATAAGGTTTCCAATGAAAAAAAATAGTAAGAAAAAACTCAAAAACACTATACTAATTAAGTTGGTTTGGAGATCATAATTGATATATGCAGAGTGATTTTAGACAAGTTATATGAAAAAATAGTAAACTCTTGAATTGATTTCTATAAAATAACTAAAATTCACTAGTAAAGATCCATCAAGTGAATCGACGTCAAACTTATGATGAAGATAGATAAATTGAGAATAAAAATAATGTAACTCACATAATTTGAGTTAAAGGTAGACACATAATCATAGAAATAATAAAATAAATTAACAAATATTTTTATGACTAAATATTAATTAAAATGACTCAAGTGCATGAATACTTGAGTGAGATCCCCTTGGTTTTGAGAATAATTTATTAGAGTAGCGTAATCATGGAGAAAATGTCCCTCTATTTTATGAAGTGACAATGAATTGAACATTGACTTTCTTGTTTCTATGTTGGATTGAGAGAGGTTTGTATCCAAGATTATCAAAATCCTAATTTATTCTCTATCGAACAGGGCCAACCACATGAAGGTGGATTCTCTATGTCCCCCCTCACATTTCTCTCAATTCCCTAATACCCAATATATCTACTAGAAAATGGTTGAAATCAACCCATTAAATTAAACAACCCTAAATATTTTATACAAACCCCTCTTATCTAATCCACTAAACCATGTACCTTAAAAATAGTAGAACAGGCACAAGGAATGGCCATATTTACTTTATTGTCCTCTTGCTGAAAAATATGACATTCATCCATTATGGCATCTCCACAATCCATTTGTGGTTATTGTTTAAACAAAAATGAAAAAAATTAATAAAACTTGGAACTCGGATCTTTAAAACTTAAAAAAAGGAAAAAACTACCCCAATATGAAAAGAAAAAGGCACAATTATGAAAATATTTCTTAAACAAAGCGTCAATATTGGTAAATACAACTAATATTTCCTACACCCTTCACCAGTAGGGCCTTGGGTATCCACATATTCCAAACATACTCATGCATAGATGCGCCAGACGCTATTGGTGAAGACAAGAGACAATATTGGTTTACTTGACCAATATTGATGCTCTATTTGAGAGGTATTGTATAATTGTGCTTTTTCTGATTTGATATTCTAGTAATTGTTTCCTTTTTAAAGTTTTGAAAATCAATTCAGGTTTTATTAACGTATGTCATTTTATTTTAAGGATGAATCACTAATGGATTGTGGAGATGCTACAATGGTTGAATGTTGGATTTGTCAAAAACAAGACGATTGAGGGAATATGGAGATTCCCTATGCTTGTTCTGCCATTTTAAAGGTACAAGGTTTAGGAAATAGATAAGAGGGGTTTCTATAAAATATTTAGCGAAGAGTGTAGTTGTGGTGTTTTAGATGCTTAAAATGGGAATTTAATAGCATTAGAAAATTGATAATCACACATTTATCCTTCAATATATTAGGAATCATCCAAATGATATGCATATGCAAACTCTTTTCTAGGGTCAAACGCACTATCCAACAAAAACAATCCTTTTCAAAATCAAAATGGTAAGATCCTACCACTCAAACAACTTTAATGAGAAATGAAATTGGAAGGAACTAGTAAAAATTCAATAAGTAAGTTAAAGATAGAAACATAAATATTTTCAGGTGTTGAAGATAAAAATATCATGACTCTGAAAAACCTTAAAATTCCAACAATTTTTAGGCATGGAATTAAAGAATAAATATTACATCTACGAAAAGCCTTAAAATTCCAATATTTTCAGCCATGGAATTGAAGATAAAATACTAATAACTATTTTCAACCATAGCATTAAAAACAAAATACCATGACTCATAAAAACCTTAAATTTTTGACAAATTTTCAACCTTAAAATTTAAAACAAATATCATGAGTACAAAAAAGCTTAAGTTTTCAACATATTTCAGTCATGGCATTATGGAAAAATTATATGACTGAAAAACTTTAAAAATGAATACATGAATGAAAGAGTAATTATACCAAGAATAATTTCTTTTTTAAATGCTATAATTATAACTATTTTAAAATCTTAGCCTAAGGTAACCTGACACATTGCAAGGAAAATTTAAAAATCAATTATCAAATTGACATCCAGTTAGGCAAAATTTTAAGGTTGAAAATTTATCTTTAAGTTTAAAGAGATTGACGAATTTCACTTCTCCCTAATATGCAAACTATAAAATATTTATTGATATATTTGTAAAATTAGTCAAATTTATAATGATAATATATATAATCTCTATATAATGTTGATGATTTTGAAGGTAAAATAATTTTATATTGTAAAATTTGGGCAAATCATTTTCATAAAAAATGGAAATTAACAAATCCTTTAAGTGGAAAAATTATGGAAATTAGCTTGCTTGTAAATATTATACCCTAAAATTTTCCATACGTACATTGTAGGAAAATTTGACCCATTGCAACAAAAATTCAAAAATCAACCATGAAATTAACACATTATGGAGGCATACATGATAATTATAATGAAAACTTTAAAATAAACTATCAAATTGACACATAATGAGGTTGAGTTGCTAGTCCATAATTGACACAAACCCCGCAGGAAAAAAATAAAATAAAACAAAATGATAATAAGTAAAAATAAAAAATACAAATGAAAACACAAATTAAAAGATTGAAAAAAATTACAATGAAAACATAAATTAAAAGATTGAAAAAAAATAAGAAAAAAACAAAAAAGTTCAAAAAACATTAATAAGTAAATAAAAAATATATTAAAACACAAAATAAGTATTTTAAAAATAAGAGAAGACAAAGAAAAATCAAATATAAAAATATAGATAAAATACATACCCAAATAAAATCAAACATAAAAATGTAAATAAAAAATTAACTCATAAAAGATAAAAAAAAATGATTAGAAAAATAAAAAGCGAAATGAAAAACCATAAAAATATTTCAAAAAAACATAATTTAGGATTAAAAAAAATAACACAAAAAATAAACAAATTTAAGCAAATTGGATAATGAAAAAAAAAAAAATATGTTAAAAAAAAAAAAATTAAAAAAAAAATAATAATAATAAAAAAAAAATATATATATATATATCTATATATATATATATATATATATATATATATATATATATATATATATATATATATAATCATTAAAATAAAATAAAACAGAAATTAAAAAATCAAAAAAAAAAAAAATCCCCTTATGTTGGTCCTTCAAACCTCTGCCGATGAAGTGTTCATTTCGGGAATCGTTCTTCTGCTAGTTGGGGGATAAATGTCCATCGCAAGGCCGCTCTCCTAGCCTTGTGGTGGTTGTTCGAACCTCACCTGAAATCATTCCTCAACCGACCAAGGGATGAATGACCAATGAAGGGTCAGTAGAGCTGCATTATATGACAATATGGAGATCCTGCAGTGGTCGTTTGGCCCCTACCTGGCAAAGGGCCAATTCAGGTATCGAACCTTCGCTAGATGGAGGCCGAAAGGGCACCACATGAACGAAAGAGATATAACCTTTCAGCGCCTGACCGTTGAAAGGCGAGAGTGAATTTTATTTTATTTGAATTTTTTGTTTATTTTAATTTAATTTTAATATATATATATATATTTTGTATTTTAATGTTTTTATTTTATGTAGAGAATTTTTTTGGATCAATCACATCCATTCTTGGTAAATTTGACATTTCGAACCCAACCAATGTGGTTCATCTTTAGGAAAAGATTCATGGGTAAGACTGATCTCAGAAGTAAGGTATAAATATGAGAGTGAGGGATCACGAGCTGCAGAGAAAAGCAAGTGAGGCCGACTTAAAAATTCTAAAATTAATTAATTGTAAAGATTTATATAAATGTTAATAGTATTATTGTTAAAATCCATTCTAATTAAATAATTAATTAATTAATTTGTATAAAAATTAATAATTTTTTTTTTTTTAAATCATTTCTAATGATGGATCCAAGAAAGATTTATTTATTAATTAGAGGAGATCAATTATTATTTATTAGAGGTGATCATTTATACACACACACACACACACACACACACACACACACACACACACACACATATAAGTTCATTCTTGTGTAGGGTTCAAGAGAGATTTCACTTTTAATCCAATTTGAAAATTTTGTATTTATTTAAATTAAAAAACTTAAATCTTTTAAGCCTAAGTTTTGATTTAATTAATGTATTAGAAAGGTGATGGTAAAAATTATATATAATGATAAAAATTTATTAAGATTAATATGTGATGGAAGAATTAATCATATTACGTAGCTAGTAGAGTATAATGTTAATTGGAATAATAGGGAATTAATTAATTTGAAGAATATTATATTAAGTGAGAATTAAAGATAAGTTATCTATAATTGTTGAGTTATTTTAAGAAGGTAAAGGTGTAATATAATGAAAGGGGATATTAATAATGATATTTCAAGAATGATGGATTAAAAATTAATGGAGTTCCAAGAGAAAGAGGAATAGGAGGGAGGAATACAAGAAAAAAGATGTGTTGGACGAGGGAATAGGAAATGTCGAATTTACCAAAAATAGATGCGATTGGTCCGGAAAACTTCTCTACACAAAATACTCATTGCAGAAGTCACAAATCTATAGCTTTTATTTTAATTATTTTTTAATGTTTTTTTTTTTTAATCTTTTATTTATTCTTTCAATTTTATATATATATATATATATATATATATATATATATATATATATTATGGTATTTTTTAATTTTTTATGTTTTTAATTATATATATATATATATATATATATATATATATATATATAATTAAAAACATAAAGAATAAAAAATACCATAAAATATATATATATATATATATATATATATATATATATATATATATATATATATATATATATATATATTACATTTTATTTGACTTCAAATTTTATGTGAATCATTTTGTTTTGGAAAAAAAACCTTGAAAAGTCATCATCTTTGGATATAAAATTCATTAAAATTGTTGTTTTTCTAGTTTTTTATCTAAGTTTTTTCATAAAAATACTTTATTTAGCATGTTGTTTTTAGTGAAAAGTTCCCGAAATAAGTATTTTTTTTAATTATAACTATATGCAAAATGTATAATTTTTGTGTATAATTTAAAATTATTATTTTTGAGTTACAATTATTTTATGTGTATTGAAGTATTAATAAACAATATATTAATATACAAAAAATCCTAACTTCAAAATATTTATTTTATTAACAGTTTTTTAAATTTTGCAAAAAAAATTAAAAATTTCATTATAAGAAAACATTTCAAAGAAAAACTAAGAACACAAGTTTGGAAAACCCTTAAGAAACAAACATCTTAGGACAAAAAACAAGAAGAGGATTAAGACAAATTGAAATATCGTTAAAGAATCAACATTTTAAAAGTATTGTGCATACTTAGGACATAAGAAAATTTAATGTGTCAAATATATGGCTTAAAAAAAACATTTCAAAATACGCATGAAAACTGCCAACATTTTAAAAAATGATCCGTTCTTAATATATAAAAAAATTGAAAGTGCCAAAAATAAGCCAAAAAAGCTGATGTTGCATCAACGCTTTGCAAAATTGGCATCAAAATCACTAAAATTTAAAAAATGCAGCTAAAACAAATTTAAAGTCTAAAAAATATGTTAAAAAAAGGTTTATTATGAATCAACACTTTTCAAAATAGGATGATTTTTTGCTACCTCTAGAAAAGTGAGTACTCGGTGAAGTTCATGTTTGATTGGTAACTATGTTGAAGAGATTGGAATCCAAATCAAACAATTAGCCTACGCGATGCCAGAATGTTGAGACACTCAGATGTTTTTCTGAGTGCCTAAACTATTCCACAATTGGAAATGTTTTGTAAGAAAAGTGTTGGTGCCATTTCCAAATGGCTTCAAGTGACTTTATTGAGTTAAATTTTTTCTTATGTGTGCCTCAATTAGCAAAGAGTGACATTGAACCAAAATATTTTCATAATCAGGGAATCTCATATCTCAAAATTCTGCACATGTTGCTAAGCGTTGACATTGTTACATTCACCATCAAATCTCGGAAAATATAGGTAATAATTTGCAAGGTATATTGTATTATTCCCCTTTTTCCTGATTTTTGGATCAAATTTGTTTCTAGTATAAGTATATTTTTTTCTAGCAATAAAATTGTGGCATATTTCATATTTAATTCTGATTTTACCAAATCTACAACATGTTTAATATTGCACTAAAAAAAATATATATGTATAGATGTGGACAATTTTAGTTGATGTGTCTATGATATGCTCATTGTTTTATACAGTCTTTACATTAATAAAATTTAATTTATTAATACAAAGATGATAAAGAATATAGATAATAATTGGGACAAACATGCCCATGGGTCATGGATTGATGGTTAATGGATGCATTATTTAAGAACTCCTTAGAATAGGTCACCAATTCAAATCCCCCATGGGTCTATCCTACAAAAGAAAAACAAAATGGGGACAAATATGATCTCGTTAGATTTCATAATCAACATAATCACGCATAATTAAAAGTAACATTTGTGCACAATATGTCACCTAAATATGTTATTATGTATGGACAAATAATTTATTGTTGGAATTTCGTGATGGCCATATACAAGGAAATATTCCTCTATAGATATTATATGTGTAGAGTTGGAAGTGAGGATAGAATTATTTACCCTAAGAATTCTTTAAGATAGAAGAAGGTGACACACACACACACACACACACACACACACACGCACACACACACACACCAAAATTTATAATTTCCATAGAAAGTCACACCTGCACTGATTTCTTCTACTAATTTCGATTTGCTTCAATGCTTCATGTAACCTTGAGAAACTTACTTAAGTTTTTAAAGGAACCTCCCAACAAGAGTTAGTTTCCATTAACGGGTTGATGCATGCACCATTGATTTTGGATCTCTATATCAATGAATTTGTACTCCTATTGGGCTTTTATAATATTATTTGAAATGACCCACAAGATGTAGAACAATTAGTGACGAGGTGTTCCATTGATGCACCCTTGTGTGTAGGTCACCAGCTCAAAACCTGGCGGATACAAAAATTCCACCCATGTTAAGTGTTGGTGTGGCCTAGGATGGGTGTGATTATTAGGTGTGATGACTTATATGCCCTTGGGTTGTGGTTCCTTAGCCAAACCCTACTTCCACAGGTTATACAGACTAGTAAACAAAATAAAACCAATTTCAAATGTCAAGTATTTATTTTCTAGATCTAATACATTTGTTTTGGCCCTATATACAGATGTGTCTATTGCCACAAGAACTCTAGAATATTTCATGTAGTGGTGTATGAAGAGTTTAACAATTTATTTTTTCAAGGAGAACAATAGAGCTTGAAAATATTTTGATGCAATATTACTTGTATAAAAGGTTTTCACCTTGAAGATTGTAAAGAGTTCAAGGTACAAACATAAGCAATGATCTAGTGTACAATTTTCTTTGGTTTGCAAGAGATCAACAATTTAATCAAACACCCAAAAAAGGGTACTTTTGAAATGTAGAGGGAACATCCTACATTTGGCAAAGACCATGCCCCTTAGTAAGATGGAATGCTAGATATTATACTATTGTAAGTGTTCTCTTCATGGGCGCACTTGTGAGTAACTTTAAAACTATCCAAGACTTGAGCACATGTAAATAAGGTACAATGGTGGGCTATATAAATCTATACAAAAAATTTAATAATAGGTTGGGCACAGTTACCTGTATAGGTGCATATTTCTAGGGAATTGTGTTACTAAATCCAAGTAAAGTTTTAAAATGAGTGAGTGAAAGTGGACGAAAAAAAAATGTTATTTATGGCTATCAACAATATATCAAGAAAAAGAGAAAATTTGAATGAAACAAACAAGCATAAAAGCCATTTTATCGAAGTTATCAAATGAGACTAAATTTCCCAAATAATAGAATAAATATCAGGAGATTATCTCATATAAAACTTTGACATCCCCATCCACATGCCAACATGACCTCATCTACAAAAAAGTAGCTTAGAAAAAAATAGTAATAGAGTCAAGGGATATGGTTGTGGAAATATATTATTATGAAAATCACTTTGTGTCTGTGACTTGTCATTCATATTTAGGAAATTTTTTATATAAGGTGAGTACCACATCAAATTATGGAAAGGGATGCAAGAATCCACCATCTTATATCACATTGATAAGGGAAAATTCTAAAGAGATGGGTTCATTATAGTTAAATTGCATCTCAATCATTTTCCTCAAGAAACAAATAGGGTATGATAGGTCCCTATTTTACTAGTGTATTCCCTTATTATTGTTATTTTAGCCACCTTATTGTTATTTTTAACCCGAATATTGTTATTAATTGTTCCCTTACATTATTATTGTTAGGTTGGCTAGGATTATATTGTGACCCCATGGACTCCTATATATAGAAGGAGTTTTTGTCATTTTTATCATCCAATATTTGTTCATTTCTGTAATGTAAAGGAGGTTTCCCCCTAAAAGTGGCGTATTTAGAAGGCATTGATCTCTCTTTTCTTCTAATTTTGGAGCTGGTTTCATAACATTTGGTATCATAGCTTTGGATTCTAGGGTTTTGCTGCTCCAAATAGGTCATCGTGGAATTTTTTCTATAAATTTTTTTCTACAAAGGTGTAGAAGCTAAAATGTTTACATAGTGAAGAAAAAATCCCGAGGAACATCATGCACAAATTTCAGATCTTGGTTCGCAATATTTTCGGAGATATGATCTGTGGAAGTTAGGGTTTTTTCAGGCTCTCGAATTTCATCTAAAATAGGTGACGTTTAGAAAATCGCCATAACTGACACTCCGAACATCAAATTGGAATTATGTAAAACATTTCCACCGGTACACGGACTTTAGTTTCATGTGTACCAATTTCAAACCCTAAGGATGAAACAGTGACATGTGGCTTGCCATACAATTTCACTTTGTTGAACTCGTCCATAATCAGAACATTGTGGGAGATTGGGAATAACTTTGCCTTGAAGCATCCAAATCAGGTCAGATCTATGGCATTCGAAAGAAGATTCATAGTGATACTATAGGACCAAATTTCAGATATTGAAGATCCAAAATAACAAAGATAATTTAGTTTCAATATTGAGCTCCTCAAAAGCAGGACACAGGTGTGTATGTTTTTTTCAAAATTGCATAGGTCATTTTTGAAAAATCAGTTTGAAGTGATTCCAAGGGAATATTGAAGCATAGATATCAGTATTGGGTTCTAAAATTCCCCTTAAAAATAATTCAACAACCATTAAGCCCTCAAAATACTCTACTATGACTCATGAAGATGAAGAAGTGCAACATGATCTATCAAAATTACAAGAGAAAGTGCACCAAATTTTGCTCTCGCAAAGAGAAAAAAAAAATGAAATGGAAGTTTTGGAGAGAGGTGTGAAAGCTAAGTTGGATGGTTTGAAGAAAGGCATGGAAGCTAATATGGATGGTTTAAAGAAAGGAGTGGAAGCTAATATGAAGTGTTTGCAGAAAGGTGTGGAAGCTAAGATTGATGGTTTGAAGAATGGCATGGAAGACATGGAAGAAAAAATGGAAGGCATGAAGAATGATATAAAAGCAGACATGGAAGGCTTGACAAATTTGATACAAGAAATGATTCGTAATGGAGAAAAGGTAGTAGAGGAAAGTCATGATGAGAACAAAATAAATGTTAACTGTGATTTCAGAAACTTGAATGTTGGATGGAAGACCCACCATATTCCAAAGATCGATATGAGGAAGTTTTATGACCAAGATCCCGTAACATGGATACTGCACGTGGAGCAATATTCTGATCTCAATAATGTGAAAAACACATAAAAGGTATGCATTGAAACTTTATATTTAGAAAAAAATACATTTGTATGGTATCGACGACTTTTCTCTCATAAAAAAATTGTCACTTGGTTAATTTTTACGGGGGAAATGATAGCACATTATGAAGATAAAAAGAGAAACACCTTCTTTAGTCAATTGATAAATATCAAACAAAAGGGTTCAGTGGTGGAGCACATTGAGGACTTCCAAAAATTGAATATAATGGTAAATGATATTCCAGAGGAACATAGGATTGATGTATTCATAGGGACTTTAAAGGATAACATCCAACATGAGGTTCAAATTTAGGAACCTAATTCATTGGAGAAGGCATTCAGGTTGGTAAGAAAAATTGAATGTAAAATTATGGCGACAAGGAAGCCTAACACTCACATCTATAAATATGGAAGTGTTTCTTATCCTAGACTTCCACAAACTACAAGGTTGACACCATAATGATTGGAAGAAAAAAGAGAAAAAGGGCTTTGCTACAGTTGTGATAGAAAATACACTAAAGGTCATAAGTGTGCTAATAAGAAATTATTTTACATATATTGTGAAGAGGAGGAAGAAAATGAACAAGAAACTTCAAAATAAGAGGACTTACACCAAGAACCAACCCTAGAAGAAGAAGAAATGAGTCCGACCATATCATGTAATGCATTGGCAAGACTTACGACTCCACAAACTCTCAATATAGAGGGACATATCAAGTAGAAAAAATTAATAGTGTTGATTGATTCGGGTAGTACCCATAATTTTATTCATTGTAAGGTAGCCAAGGAATTGAATTATTTCCTATACCCAGAATCAAAATGTCGAGTGATGATTGAAAATGGAGGAACTATAAATTTCTCTGGAAAATGCTATAATATGAATCTAACCATGGGGAAATATGTATTGAATAGTCGAATGCTTTCCATTCCTGTGGGAGGTGATGATGTTGTACTATGAGTACAATGGTTACAATCTTTGGGGACGATAGCTTTTAATTTTCAAGAATTTTTCTTGAAATTTTTTTAGAACAAAAGGAAGTCGAAGTACAGGTATCGCATGGAATCTGGGAAAGATAATAAGCTCTAATGTCATGATATAGCTTCCGAAGAGAGAAAAACAAGGTATAATTGCACAATTATGCTCACCTGAAGTTCCAACATAAAAATCATCTATTTCTCTAGATCTCCAAAAGGTCTTGGACAATAATTCCAAGGTGTTTGAAAATCCTAAATGATTCCCACCTATTCGTGATCATGATCATGAAATTCATTTGATTCCAGGAAGTGTTCCTCCAAATATTAGGCCTTAAAAATATTATTATGTTCAAAAGAGAGAAATTGAACGTATGATTGTAGAAATGTTAGAGGTTGGTAAAATTCAACCTAGTCAAAGTTATTTATCTTCTCCAGTAGTATTGGTGCACAAGAGGGATGGATTATGGCACATGTGTCCAGATTATAGGGAGCTCAATAGGATGAGTATTAAAGAAAAATTTCCCATTATTGTGATTGATGAATTATTGGATGAATTACATTGAGAAATTTATTTTACCAAGTTTGATCTTCGTTCAGGATATCATCAAATTAGAATTAAGACTAAAGATATTCTGAAAAGAACATTTCGAATTCATGAGGGTCATTATGAATTTTTGGTCATGCCTTTTGACCTTACCAACGCACCTTCTACATTTCAAGTGTTGATGAATTCCATTTCAAACCCTTCTGTAGAAAATTTTTGCTAGTATTTTTTGATGATATACTAATCTAGAACAGGTCCTGGAAGGATAATGTTCAACATGTTGACAGGGTGCTCAAACTATTGGAGGAGAAACAATTATATGTGAAAACAACCAAATGTTTCTTTGGAGTATAAGAGGTGGAATATATGGTTCATATTGTACCTCATGAGGGTGTTAAGTTAGACCCTAACAAAATTAAATCCATTAAGGAATGGAAAGTCCCCACAACCATAAAGCAGTTGCGAGGATTTCTCGGATTAACAGGGTATTATCGCAAGTTTGTTAAGAATTATGGGGGAATAGCAACACCTATAACAACATTATTGAAAAAATATTCATTTTCATGGACTCTTGAAGTAATTAAGGCCTTTGAACATCTTAAAGAGGAAATGTGCCTAGCACTGGCCTTAGCTATGCAAGACTTCACAAAAACCTTTATTGTGGAATGTGATGCCTCAGGAAATGGAATTGGTGATTTTTTAATGCAAGAAGGAAGACCCATTGCCTTTGAAAGTTGTCCAATCAAAGGAAAGTATTTACAGAAAGCTATTTATGAGAAGGAAATGTTAGCAATAATACATGCACTAAATAAATGGTGACCTTACCTAATGGGAAGACAATTCAAGGTAAATAGTGATCATGATGGTCTTAAACACTTTTGGAACAAATACTATTTTCAGAAGAGCAGCAAAAATGGGTCACAAAGATGTTGGTTGATGACTTTGAAATCATCTACAAAAAAGGGAAGCTAAATGCTGTTGCAGATGCACTCTCAAGAAAGGATGAAGAGGTGGAAGCATTTCTTTGTGCCATTTCTATTATCCAACTAGATTGGATAACGGAATAAGGGGATGAATGGAAGAAGGATAAATAAGTGTAGAGAATCATTCAAAAGTTGCAGCAAGATCCTAATACATATGATACATTTAGTTGGAAAAATGATTCCTTATGGTACAAAGATCACTTATATCTTTGTAAGAATTCCCAACTAAAAAAAAATATTCTTTTGGAATTGCACACTTCTCCTTTAGGAGGACACTCAAGATTTTTAAAAACTTACCACAAGGTGAAGAAAGAATTTTTTTGGGATGGCCTTAAATCTAATATTCAAAAGTTTGTGGCAGAATGTTTGGTTTTCTATCAAAATAAAGTTGATACAATTAAGACTTCGTGTCTTCTACAACCTTTATCCATTCCAAGTCAATGTTGGGAGGAGATTTCAATGGATTTTATCACAGGTTTACCTAAGTCTGAAGGAAATAGTGTCATCATGGTGGTAGTTGATAGACTAACCAAGTATGCATACTTTTGTGCATTATCTCATCCATTTAAAGCAAGTACAGTTACTACCACATTTATGGAAACTATTGAAAATCTACATGGAAACCCAAAGATTATTGTAAGCAACAGAGATCCCATTTTTACTAGAAAATTTTGGACGAAATTATCTTCTTGTTTCAGTACTCAACTAGCTCATAGCTCATCTTATCATCCTCAATTTGATGGTCAAACTGAGATAGTGAATAAAGGTTTGGAAGGATATCTTCGTTGTTTTGTATCTGATAAACAAACACAATGGTTCAAGTGGCTACCTCTCGTTGAATGGTGGTCTAACACTTCCTTCCATACTGTAACAAAAATGACCCCATTTATGGCACTTTATGGTTATCATCGACGGTCTATCATATCATATTTAAGAGAAAATTCTAAGGTTCAAGCAGTGGAAGATCACATCAAGCATCAACAAGAAGTTCAACAACTCTTAAAGGATAACCTAAATTTGGCACAAAATCGAATGAAACAACAGGAAGACCAAGATCGTAGCGAGAGAAGTTTTGATATAGGAGACTGGGTATATTTATGGCCACAACCATAAAGCAAAATGTCCCTCAAGCAAGCTAAGAAGGATAATAAATTATCACCAAAGTATTATAGTCCTTACAAGTTGTTGAAAAATATTGGTACTATGGCATACAAATTGGAGCTTCTTTCTTCTTCGCGAGTGCATCCGAATTTCCATGTTTCATGCTTAAATAAGGTTATAGGTGGCAAAATTCTAGTTCAAACAATATTTCCGGAACTTTATGAGGAAGGAAAAATAATATTAGAACCTGAATCAGTCACGGAAACAAGAACTCGACAGCTACGAAATCGATCAATTTCCGAGTATCTCATCAAGTGGAGGAACTTACCCATTGAAGATTCTACACGGGAGGATGAGAATTTTATATAGAAGCATCCACAACTACTCAAGCGTTAAGGAAAACACATTTTTAAAGGAGAGGGGCATGTAGTGTAGTCCCTTATTATTGTTAGTTTATCCCCCTTATTGTTATTTTTAACCCCAATATTGTTATTATTGTGCCCTTACATTATTATTGTTAAGTCAACTAGGATTATATTGTGACCCCATGGACTCCTATATATAGAAGGAGGTTTTTTCATTTGTATCATTCAATATTTGTTCATTTATGTAATGTAAAGGAGGTTTCCCCCTTGAAGTGGCTTATTTATAAGGCGTTGATCTCTCTTTTCTTCTATTTTTGGATTTGGTTTCATAATAGGGTATTCCATCACCAATGATGTACTATTGAACACTAAAAAATAAAAATCAACTTTTATAAATATCTTGGTATAAGAGTACTAGGAGTACTATGGCTTTTGAGGTAAAAAAATATGATTGTTAAAACTAATATAGGTGAATATATTAGGCAATGGGGAGCATATTTTCAACATTCCTATTCTTAGACTCTTGTAGATTAGAAAAATGGTTGATAGTGCATTGCATTGAAAAGAAGAAAGTAAAACAAACATGAAAATATTTCATTCTTTTTATGTTAGAAATATTGTTGGAGGAGGGGGTTGAATCAGTATTTCATGCCAAATTTAATCTTTTAGTTTTATTTTCAATGCATCTAATCCATTATATCATTAACATAATATTATGCTATACATGTGATTTTATTCAATAAATCATGTGCATCATCAAGAATAAAAGCACGTAAATAACAAGGCACATAAACACATCAATCACCTATAAAAAATGAGATTTTAGGTGGGAACTAGATGTAGGATAAAACCACCATTTTTGTCTTCTCTATCATATTATTTTAGTATAATGAAAAATCCTTGATTACATCATGGTATTGTTTAGGCGCAGAATCTTTCTAACATGTAGGCTCCTACATGTAGGAGGCTACAACTTCCACTCGTTTTCCAACACCCACAGGAAGGGAGCTACAACCCCTTGATCAAGTTTACCAAATCCTATCGGAATGAATCTCCAATTCCCTTACTGAAGGCTACAACCCTCAACACCTTGTGGATCACATTTCATAATCTTTCAAACTGGATCCACCTGTTAAAAAATCATCAAAACTTGTAGGCCACCATCCACACTAACCAAGATACCAAATACTAAACCATTAAATATTGAGTTAACTGAGTCACTAAATCATCAAACCACTAAATATTGAAGCAAACTGATCACTGAATACCAATACCAAATCACAATTGAATATACTACAACCAATATACCAATACGAATGTGCTAACCATTGAAACCATGAATCACTGAAAAACCAACACTGAATCACCAAGTCACTTAGTGAATGAATACATCTGAATCAATATCAAAACTAAATCGATACTGAATAAAAAAAGTTGAAAATTTTTATCCCAATTATTGAATATCTGACCAAGCCAATATCCCAATGCAAATATGCAATGTTCCCACAATTTTAGCTTCCAAGCTAAATGAAACATTAGAGTTAGCAATAGATTTAGCCGGTGAATAAATGGGTAGAAAAGCCCATAAGTCTCCTAAGGAGGAAAAAAACACTCCATGTGTGAAAGGAGACACTCTTTCTAGCTCAATAAGACACCTCCATATGTGAACAGGGTTAAATTGAAGCTACTTTGACTAAGTCAACATCATAGTTTTAGTGGAGGAATCCTAGGATGGATAACGCAATTTTGGAGGTAGATGTAACTTGGATTAGAAGTAACCTAAGTCAGTCGGGCCAAGGGCAAGAAAAATCATATCTTATATAAGGAAGAGGATGGCAGCATTATTTATCATGTTGTAGATTATTGTTATTGCTTGACAAAAATTGTTGTTGCTTTGCTGCTTAGCAAAGCTAGAGTGTTGTTTAGCACTGGGTCTTCCCGAGAAGGAATCCCACCTCTTTCCTTTGAGGAGCTCATTGGGAGAGTTTGAATTTATCATTTCACATCAATTTTTTAGGCCAAGCTTTAGCCATCTTCATTAGCATAGCTTTTCTGGAGATTGTGCAGTGTTGTTGGGTGCAGCAGTGGAAGGGATTGGAATCCCGGCTTCTGAGCTAGTTTCTCATTGGAGGAAGGTTTCCTTCACTTGAGAGATTTTTTTTGAGAGCTCCAGAGATTATTTCAGATCTATGGTATCAGAACACAAATTTCCCATACATTCCCAGCACTATCTTTGCTAGGGAATGCTTTATTTTGGAGGCAGTGTTCATTGCGTGGTTTGGTGGCTCCATTGCTGAGTTTCCTTGTGATTGAAAGGTTCATCCTTTCATGGGAGGAAGCTCTTGAGAGATATACATTATATCAGTCATCATTCAGCCTTCTATGCTCTTATGGTTCAGTTTTGCAGTGATTATTCAGTTATTTTCTGAAGATCACATTTGTATGCAGAGTATTTGACAAGAAACCCTTGCCGGGTTCTCTTGTATTTTGTATGAGGAGACTAGATCTCTGTACTTCAGCATTATTAATTAATATATGAGTAGATATAATTTTATCCTATGTTTTTATGTTAAAACCCTCACTAGACTGCGCAGTCTAGTGATGCAGCAACTCCGGTAAAATGCAGTTTGGGGTTTTTAGTCATTTTCAGCTACTCTAGTGTGGGAGATCTGTTTAACCCACCTAGTTTCATTTATTTTTGATGTCCTTTTGTATTTAGATGCTAGATGGATGTATATATGGGATCCAAGTGATAATTTCACTTTTTTATTGCATATGTTGCTGGAAATGTGTTTTTCATGCATGATTCATGAGAAATCCTGAAAAAGGAATATTACAGTGGTATCAGAGCATGATATCTAGGTCAGCCTATGAGATCTAGCTATCAAAATAAGGAGATATGGATAGAAGCTAGAAAGCTTCAGTTTTTGTAGGAAGAAAGGAGGACAAGCTTACAAATCTTCTTCCAAAATCTATGAAGAGCTTTCAAGGAGAGCTGAAGAAAATGAGATTGGAGATGAAATATCAAAAGGAGGTTAATTATAGAGTTGAATATATATTTTAACATGGTGAGTGTGAGCATGTAGCTGCACTCCATGATGCATAGTGCAGTCAAATGCCGAGAGCTATCCTGAGATGGATGGGAGGAGGATGAATGCCTAAGAGAATGACTCTTAGTGATTTGTTGTCGGAGTATGAATCTCAAACTGAGAGGTTTAGAGATCATACTGATTTCTAATATTTTTGAAAGATCCAGATGGAGAAGAGCAAACAGCAGGATGTAGATAGATTTCTTCTATCTACTTTTGTCAGTTCACCTACATGTTTAGTTGGAGCTTGGGTGAAGGAGATAAACTCCTATTTGCAGCTGCACCATATTTCCAGAGATGAAGCTATCAGATTTGTAGCACTGCATTTCAGAGGTAAGGCTCATGCATGGTGTATTTTTGAATCTTGTTCCTTAAAAAATGCCAATACCTTCTCTTATTCAAGATTCATAAAAACATTGATGGAGAGGTTTTGTGAAAAACTTCCTAAGACACATAAGCAAGGGAAACTGGAGAAAAAAAAACCCTTGCATGTGATGGGGGAAACTCCATTTCAAAAAACCATGGGAGGAGATGATGTCTGGAATTACATATTGCTGGAAGCAAAACCTCCAGTTCATATTCTTGAACAAGAGGGCACGGGGATCACTTTTTCACAAAGGGATCCAATTGTTGAGATGTTGCCTACACACATTGATGAAGAAGATGGCAAAAATGCTGCCACATCTAGAGCACATCTAGTGCCTCATGTAGAGGAATGAGGAGCACATTCTCCAACGGGAGGGATTCTTGTATATTTGCAAGAAGCTCCCCAGGATCTCATACATAGAGGTCTGAGCACAATCAGTGAGCAACATGATTGTGCAACATTGTAGATGGAAGGAGAAGGAAGGGAGGAAGAGCAACATCAGTTGATGAGAGGCACACACCCTTCTCCATTTCAGAGAGCGAGTGCAAGAAAGAGGCAGACTGATTTGTGTTGTAAGGGAAAGGGCAAGGTTGCCCAATCATATGTATAGTCTACTCTTGACATTGATGTCTCACTACATAGAGGAATTCCACCAGGGAGGCCACCAGATCTATAGTTGATGAGAGATATCTTGTCTTTGGGTTCACCACTCTTGGATTTTGGAGAGGTGAAGAGTTTGGAGGAAGGCTTTGGCATGGGGGATGCCAAAGTAGCAGGCAGCAACATGAGGAGAGCTTCACATGCCATATCACCAGTGCTGTCACTGAGAAGGATTGATCCTTATTGGAGATCTCAGATTTTGGTAGAGTACTCCAAGGATCTTGGTGCATGCATGTTTCTTGATGACCCGGATGGAGATGACAGATACATGGTGGACGATGTGGTCATCTATTCCTATGGTAGGATCTTCTTAGGAGAAATTGCTACATGTAGCACATAAGGCTTTCTCTTCCATGCATTTTGATGCATATCTTTCCTTGGCAGAGGAGTTCATTTGGGAGATTATGGGAAAAATTATTCCCATACTTTTCATGATGTTTCTGAAGAGAAGAAAGGCACATTCATGGTGCAAGGAGGCTACCCTTCAGTGTTGGAGGATCATGAGAGACTTCCATGCCAGAAGATGATCTTCTCACATAGAAGCATGATGGTGGATGGCTTTGGCATGTGGAATGTCAAAGGGAGAAGTCACGGAGCCTTATTCTTAAGGCCTACAATGTTGTCACATGGGAGTGTGTTCTTATTGATGGGGTGTTCCAAAAAGTATTTGTATCCCTTATTCTTACATATTTTTGTGAGGGAATCCTCACGGGGGTGCTTATACATGGGCCTCACTTTTATCCTACTCACTATGTATGGTAGGGAATGAATTTCTGTACTTGTTGATTACTCCATGGAGTATTTGTACTTTCCCACCATGTTTGAATAGTGCATTTCTCCTCAAAAGAGCAAGAGGATTTTTGGGTTTCATGGTCACTTTAGGACCAATTTTTATGATGATAGTAGCCCATCTATACATGAATTTGGGCAAATGTATTGTTATTTTATCCATGTAAAATTGATATACATTGATGCTCACTTTCCCATGTTGGGAGAACAAACATATACAACTTGTAACTTGTTGCAGGACCACTTTCCATATGACATTCTCAAACAACAGTTGGGAAGGCTACGTAATATCCACTTGGAGAGCCTTTGGTACCATCCAAAGTTGCACTTAAATTTCAGCAATTTTCTGATTTGGAGGCCAAATGGTGATGATGTGCCATTCATCTTGGATAGAATGGTTTGGGTTGACATGTCTCATGACTTTGGAGGGAGAGTCCTAGGGGACTCAATCATCTTCTTGCCATTGGAGTGCAATCATGTTGTAGCGCAAGATAAACATGATTTCTACACTTATCATGAGTGGAGAGGAGGGTAGTGTGGGATAGGTCCTCTTGCCTATCATGTTCACTTATTCAATCCACCTACATTTTAGGAGCCAAAGGTGGAGGATACTTTTCATGAGTTACCATGTTGGAGGGTGACTCACTTAATTTGGATGATAGCATGGGTGAGGGAGGCACTCATTCACCATGATGATCATCACTCCTACTTTTTGAATGCCATGAAACATCAAGAAATTTTCCATTCACACTTTCCAACTTTGATTGATGCAGACACTTTGGTTTTTCACACTTGGGAGGAAGCATTGGATGACAGTATATTTGTAGATTCTCTTGATGCAGTGATGGAGGCTATTGATGAGAGGCCACATGAGGAGGAGGGGAGATATTTTTCTCTCCTTATGCATTTTCTTGAGGACAAGAAAATATTTTGGAGGGGAGGACTGTAATGTTCCCACAATTTTAGCTTCCAAGCTAAATGGAACATTAGAGTTAGCAGCAGCTTTAGCCGGTGAATAAGTGGGTAGAAAAACCCATAAGTCTCCTAAGGAGGACAAAAACACTCCAAGTGTGAAAGGAGACACTCTTTCTAGCTCAGTAAGACACCTACATGTGTGAACAAGGTTAAATTGAAGCTGCTTTGACTAAGTCAACAACGCAGTTTTAGTGGAGGAGGAATCCTAGGATGGATAATGCAATTTTGGAGGGAGATGTAACTTGGGTTAGAAGTAACCTAAGTGAGTGGGGCCAAGGGAAAGAAAACTCATATCTTATATAAGGAAGAGGATGGCAGCATTATTGATCATGTTGTAGATTATTATTCTTGCTTGCCAAGAATTGTTGCTGCTTTGCTACTTAGCAAAGCTGCAGTGCTGTTTAACACTGGGTTTTCCCGGGCGGGAATCCCACCACTTTCCTTTGAGGAGTTCATTGGGAGAGTTTGCATTCATAATTCCACATCAGGTTTTCAGGAAAATATTCAGCCATATTCATCATCACAGCTTTGCCAGAGATTGTGCAGTGTTGTTGGGTGCAGCAGTGGAAGGGATTGGACTCCCGTCTTCTAAGCTAGTTTCTCATTGGAGGAAGGTTTCCTTCACTTGAGAGATATTTTTGGAGAGCTCTAGAGCTTATTTCATATTTGTATTATCATACCACACATTTCCCATACATTCCTAGCGTCGTCTTTGCTAGGGAATGCGTTATTTTGGAGGTAGTGTTCATTGCATGGTTTGGTGGCTCCATTGCTGAGTTTCCTTGTGATTGAAAGGTTCATCCTTTCATGGGAGGAAGCCCTTGAGGGATATACATCAGATAATTCATCATTCAGCCTTCTATTCTCTTATGCTTCAGTGTTGCAGTGATTATTCAGTTATTTTCTGAAGATCACATTTGTATGCAGAGTATTTGACAAGAAACCCTTGTTGGGTTCTCTTGTATTTTGTATGAGGAGACTAGATCTCTGTACTTCAGCATTATTCATTAATATATGAGTATATCTATTGTTCTCCTATGTTTTTATGTTAAAAACCTCTTTAGACTGCGCAGTCTAATGATGCAGCAACTTCGGTAAAATGCAGTTTGGGGTTTTTAGTCATTTTTAGCTACTCTAGAGTGGGAGATCTGTTTAACCCACCTAGTTTCATTTATTTTTGATATCCTCTTGTATTTAGATGGTAGATGGATTTATCTACAGGATCCAAGTGATCATTTCACTGTTTTAATGCATATGTTGTTGGAAATGCGTTTTTCATGCATGATTCTTGAGCAATCCTGAAAAATAAATATTACAAAATCAAGTCAATAAACACATCAAATAAATATTTTAATAAAATATTTCAATGCCATAACATTATCAAGAAATTTTTTTTCATATATTAATCAAAAGAAGAAACCCCACAAGGCATTATCCTTTACATCAATTTTCATAAAATAGTTCTTTCAATATAGCAATAAGTTTATCAATCTCCTAGTCTTGAATTCAAAAGAAATATGAAAGGAAGAATCAGATCTTTGTCTCAACAATTTTATGTAGCAAGTCACAAACTGTCCAACATTATCTCAAAAATCATTCAAGCCAATACTTCTCATATATATCAACTCAAGTAAAAAGCCATCGATTTAATACCAAGCAAACAACATTGTTAGTATAAAACAATATTTCTCATCGAAACAATCAATTCATAAGATTTTTTACCCATATCATCTCAATTCCTCAATATAGAAACATTGTCAACTCTTTCAACTATATATCAAATGCCAAGCCACACTCTAATCAACCATCAACAAGCTCAATAAGGCATCATTGAAAAAAAACAGCAAGTACGTCATCATATAAATCTTCATCACATATTTCATAGACCATTCGCCTTTTTTTAAGGATAGAACAGAACAAGAACATTAAACATTGTTGCATACTATCATTTGCATGGCATACAATATTTTTCCATATAGATCAGTCATTATCTGGAGGCTGAAACGATAAAATTTATTCATAGTTCACACTAACCCCTATAAATTCTTCATACACCATTGCAAATCACAATTCAAGTTTCGATTACAAGTCTAGATCCAAACTGTCAAATCATGTTAGCTCTAACAGCTATGAAGGATACCAATCAACCTCTGAAATATCAAAGAGCATACAATATCGAAGAGAGCCAATATGAATTATATTCAAATATTCAAAATAAGCAAGAGTATATCAAAGGTGTCTTTGTCACAGTCGCTAAGAGGACAAGTCGCAAAGTTTAACCACGATATCTCTGTATAAGAATATAACCAATCACTGAAAAATCCATTGTCTCTTTAGCCTAGAGAGTAAACACACAAATAATTCTATGCTTAGCAATAAAGTATATTTAAATACACACTATTTGCGAAATACCAATAATATATCTACGAAATATGTGCCATAAGGTCTTTACATACAAGGAGAGATCAAACATCCATTGAAAGAACTAAGCAAGATAATCTCACTATCAAGGTTCATTGTAAATTATAATTGATTTTTCCATTGCAAATAACACTTCATAATCCCTGCGTATACATTCTCTATAGATATAATATATATATTGTATCCAAGCATACAAGAAAAATATATGTATAAAATATTAGTCAAATTATTAATCATAGGCCTTTTCCAATATATTTACAAACATATTCATCATATGAGTCGCTGCCATGAAATCAAATCGATCAGATCTAGTTATTTGTACACACTATAATAAAATCAGTTAGCATATTAGAATATCATTCATTGCATTAATTCTATTTAGATCAATGATATATGGATATCCTCGTGTTCTCTCGTGCACTCCTGATAAAATAAAACACATAAGAATTGCTTAATTAGTGCACACCCAATTTCTATGTTTCAAACTTACTTTATAGCTATGTCATCCTCCAATACCTTAGGAAATTACATTGGATTTCCAAAACCATAGGAACAATAACCATTTTATTTTTTTACCATATTAGTTTGATCCCGCGTGCACGATTCCTTGTGGGAAAAAAAACATGGTTTTTAATTTTATTTTACCTACAGGCCTGACCGAACCCAGAGGAAGAAAATTTTGGTTGAAACAATGCTAGCTTCCCTCATAGGCCTTTCTTCATGTAGTTGGAGCCTTTTAGCCACACTTATAAGCCTCCTTCCATACATCTTGGCTTTAGGCTATGGAAACACCATCTCTACCCACTTTGAACTTTTCCATTATTTACCTCCCAATATTTTGGATGTCTGCAACTTCCAAAAATTTGTTAGCTCTAGAAATATTTTGTGATAGAACTTATTAGGAACTCAAGCACAACAAATGCATCCCATGTATATCAAACATTAAAACCACATATTCTTACTAGAACATTATTTGGTAACTGTAAATCAATATCATATTTTTATAAAATATTGTCATAACAACATTTTCCTTGTACCTAGGTAGACCGTATTAAATGGAGCTATTCCAATAATTATCATTAAATGAAAATATTAATGATTAATTATTCACTATCATACGTAATCAAAATTCATAATCGATGAAGTGACCAAACTATGAAAATGTTCATATAAGTGTATGTTTCCGTCATGGACAACATCATAGCCATAATGCCAAAAATCCCCCCTTTGGACTTGATGGAAAACCTCTGAAACACACCAAGTCACTCTTCCCCTTTGACATCAAGTGAAAAGGGATGAACGAAACCAAGAGAAGAAATCTTTCTATCATATATGAAACATTATAAGTATGAAATTTTGATGTGAAATAAATAATTCAATTAGCCATGCTTCCCATGAACATATATTTGATCTTATAGATATATAATGATTAATGATTCAAGAAAACATGAGTACAACCATTCATATCTCAAATAAATTAGACTATGGATCCATCAACAAGTATAAATTCATTATTATCATGACATCCATCAACATTATCCTTGAAAAAACATATGTGAAGAACCACATCAACCAATCATCAGGTAACAACTCGAGGTTAAGAGTTGACGTGATAAAAGTTAATAAAGGAAAAAATAATACCAAGGTCACGAGACATGTATTTGAAGTTGAGTGTTGGGAAAATAACTATAGTGGGCATCACTTTGGGTTTATTAATGGCTAACGAAATTGAAAAAGGCATTGGAAAAGGAAAAGAGGCAATAATTCACATTTATTTATGAGAAATAAAGGATAATATGAGAAAAGGATGGTGAAGAGACACAAATTTGCATGAGAGGGAACTTAGAAGGAAAATTAAGAAAATAGAGACATCAATAATAGAAAGGCTTTAGAGAACCAGTTCACAACTTTTGTCAATGTGGTTTTGGAATCAATTTGAGCGAGGTAAAGAACACCAAGAGGAGAAACAAAGCAAGAAAATGAAGGAAATATGAAAGAAAAGGAAACACAAGGAAAGTAAGGAGAAGGTTGCATTAGCAACTTCAACATTAAGATTATGTAGGTAACACATTACATGTGTGATTTCCTAGATGAGGTGTCAATGCATATTACATACATTTTCTATTTGGTTCATTTGTTGTCATTGGCATGGGTATTTCTAGGTTTGACAATGATTCCAACCTTGCATTGCCATTTCTTGGATATCCATGGTGTGATGATATTTATTTATCGGCTGAGCTTTGGATTCCTAGAAGGTTTTGGAACCAGGTGACGTGGTCTTAGGAAAATTCCCAAGGGTTGGGGGTGGAGATGGTTTTATCTAGAAATCCCTCAATAGGTGTGGGGAGGAAGGAAAATTCATCAAGGTATGGTGAATAAATTATAAGGAATCCAATATTGTTTTGTTTATGTGCTACCTTGACTAATTTTGGCGAGATCGCAGTAGTTTGAGGATACATGTGGTTTAACCCCTAGATTCCCTTGGTTGTTTACATAGAAATTAGGCTAGATATTTTCAACTTCCCATCAAGTTTTAATCAAAATCACAAGAAAAAAACCTACTCTACTTCTCTACGGAATTCAATTCACAATTAGAACATAAATCATAAAATTGCAATAAGAAATAACACAGATACACATATTATTTTCCTAGGGGAAATAAATTTTCTAAAAACCCCTCATCCTTGTCTTCATTAATCAAATGGACAGATATATATTAAAATTACTGTTATTAGCTTATCTCAACCTACAAGTGCATAACCTATATCTCTTCCAAGTGAATAGCTCTGACCTAGAATTAGTAAATATCTAGCTTTCCCTGAGCCCCTATTTCCTTGCATAATTTCTAGATAAATTCGACCCCTATTATTTAGGAAATTCCTCAAACTGATTGTGAAATTCCCAAGGTAGTTCCATCTGACCTCATGAAACATTTGTACACTCAAATTAGTTTAAAATTGTTGGTTAACTACCTTGGAAAATCCACCTCAACTGGGAAACTTGAATTCTTTGCATGCATGAGATAATTATTAGCTAATTTATCAATTAACTAGATGATATCTGAGTTAGACTGATGTCCTACTACTTAACTGACTACCAAATAGTTCCTCCAACAGTTAGAAATAGTTTAATTGATCACAATTGAAATTAACTCAACCTAGGCTCCTAAAATTTAGGAATCAATGAACAAAACTGAACTTCATGCCCCTAAATCCAATTAATTGAGTGAAAACAACCATGTCACCTCAGTTAACTCATCCATTTTGTATGTTGATAAGGAATTTAAAAATTTCTTAATTTTTTCAAGGAAATATTAAACTGATAATTTCTCGCTGCATTTTTCTACACTCCCTCTTAGCAAGAAAGGGATTATATGCTACCCCTATGTTACCTCAATGGAATGTACTGCATGCAATACCTATCACTATTGTTGCTGCTACTACAAAATATGCAATTGAGAAGCATCCAAAAAAAAAAAAAAAATTTGAATCAACTATGCCTTCAACTGTCTACTGGAAAAAATGTGTTGCTACTGACTCTGCTATCAAGCCTCATGTTCTATTGTCAACATGGTTCTACAATCCTCACTATGTGACTGACATTGATCCTCCTACTACTTAATATTGTGGGCTGATATAACAGGGTAATTATCCATGAGGAGAACACCTCAATGGACCCTGCCCAAATCTCTCCAATTGTGGGACTAAGGATCTACATTTGCCCACCTCACATCTATAGGTATGGATGCATGTTATCCCTCTACCCACTTAGCCCCAAATTTTCCTCTACTAGATGTCTCTCCTTGAGTGGATGTCTCCACTCTGCCTCCTTTTTTATCCTACATTTGTGGCTTCTCCAAACATCCTAAGGCTCCATTTTGAGAGGTCTCTAATCCCTCTTAACCACCACATCTATGGTCTCTTCCTTACTCCTCAAGGTTTCACATTACCCCACCTCAAGTTTATATAGGTTCTTGACACAAACACTAATCTTCTTCACCTTCCTATTAGCTATGTCTTTCAGAAAATATTTCCATTTATTTAAGATCACATCATAGCCATGGTCTTCCAACACTGCTACTGATATGAGGTTATTCTTCAGGCCTTGCATGAAAATAACATCTTTGAGGTCAAGATGGGATCCTATCCTAGTAGCAATGTACCTTATGTCATCCAAAAATTCGATATGTTTTTGGAGATATTTCTCATCTAGGTCACAAAAAAACTCTCTACACCCAGTCATGTGGAATGAGGCACCCTAATCCAAGTACCACACACTCTCCATCACAATTTTTACCATGCATGCAATAAGGGTGAATTCAAGCTCAAAATGTGAAGCCAAATATTCACTTTCTGCTCCTACTGTAGACTCCTCCTTGTTAGAATTTTTGTGTGGACATGTTGTAGCATAGTGCCTAAATTCATGAATATTGAATCATTTTGTTTTGGACAATTATTTCTTCTTGTACCCTTGGCTGGACTTAGCCTCATCTTGGGCCTTCTTTCGCTTAGGCATCTTTCCTTTTCCAACTAGAGAAAATTATTCTTATTCTTTGGATGAAGTACCATCTCTTGTATCTAGCCTTATTTCCTCCTGTACCAAATAATGCCATAAGCATTCAAAATTTGATAGCTTCTCCCTCACGTTCAAAAAATATTGGTACCAATTCCAAATCTTGGGAAAGCCTAGAAGAGCTAGGCTTACCAAGTCATCTTCTGCAACAATAACACCAACCCCACCAATTTCATCACGACATTGTGTGAAACTATTCAGATATAGTGGAATATTGTTGTTCTTCTGAATCTTGATATTTCAAAGTTTATTCTTGTGTGATAGTTTCCTATGGTCACTATTATTCTCTAATAACTATGTCACTACCTTCCACACTGTGAAAGGATTTTATTTTCTATGGAGACTTAATACAATGTGATCCTGTACTCCCTCTAATATTATTCTCCCCACCTTGACTATATCTTTCTTCCATTGAGCAAGGTTTTGGGCATCATATGCTTATGGTTTTGCAACATCTGTCTTGATGTATTATAGAAATACATTTTCATCCAATACTACCTCCATGTAATCCTTCCATGCGATGAAATTAGAGGTGCCTTCCAAGGCATACTCTAGCCTTAGCTTGTTGAAGCTCATATTTCCAAGTTTGAATAAATACCACTAAAATGACCTGCAAGTTCGAAACTTCTGAGAAATAACTTTGAATTTCTTGTTCTAATGTGAATCATTCTCTAATACCATGTAGAAATTAGGTTGTATATTTTCAAATTCTCATGAAGGTTTAATCAAAATCACAAGACACAAACCTACTCTACTTCTTTACAGAATTCAATTCACAATTTAGAACATCAATAATAAACATGCAATAAGAAATAACACATATCCAAAAAGTATTTTTCTAGGGGAAAGAAATATGCGAAAAACCCCATAGTGTTGTGTTCATTAATTGGATGTGTAGAGAACAATTGCACTTCTCAACTAAGCTCAACCTACGAGTGCATAGCCTATTTCTACACCAAGTTAATAGCTCTGACCTAGACTTAGCCAATTTCTAGACTCATCTATGTCCCTAATAGGGCCCTATATTACTAGCGTAGACCCTTATTGTTGTTAGTTCAGCCCCCCTTTTTTTTTTGTACCCCTGCAGTCCCCATATTTTTATTAGTGTTCCCCCTAATAGCCCACTATTATTATTGTAGTTCCCTTACATTATTATTGTTAGGTCGGCTAGGATTATATTGTGACCCCATGGAATCCTATATATAGAAAGGAGGTTGTGATTTGAATCATCCAAGAATTTTTCATTTATGTAATGTAAAGGAGGTTTCCCCCTCGAAGAGGCTGATTTCTGAGGTGTTGATCTCTCTTTCATTCTATTTTGTGAGCTAGTTTCATAACATTTGGTATCAAAGGCTTTGGATTTTAGGGTTTCAGTGGTTCAAATAGGTCATCATGGAATTTTTGCTATAACTTTTTTTCTATGAAGGTTCAAAAGCTACAAAGAAACCCCATTTACACCGAAATTGGGAGGAACTTGGTGAAAAAAATTCATATCTTGGTTTGCAATATTTTCGGGGATATGACCTATGGAAGTTAGGGTTTTTGCAGGCTCTTGAATTTCATCTCAAATAGGTGACCTTGAAAAAATATTCATAACTCTCTCTCTAAGCATCAGATTGGAATTATGTAAAAATTGGCATAAATTAAACCGCCAGTAGTTTCTTATGTATAAATTTCAGAGCTGAAGGAGGAAACAGTGAAATGTGGCATGCCGTACAAGTTTTCTCTACTGAACTAGTCCATAATTAGGTTATTGTGGGAGATTGGGCATAAATTTTCCTTGAAGAATCCAAATCAAGTTAGATCTGTGGCATTGGAAATAAGATCAAAGGGCTATTAAAGGACCGAACATAAAATCTTAGGGATCTAAAATTATAGATATACATCCGTTTCAATATCAAGCTCATAAAAAGGAATAAATAGGTGTGTATTGTTTTTAAAAATTTGCATAAGTCTTATTTGAAAAATTAGTTTGAAATGATTCCAAGGGAATATTAAAGGATAGATATCAGTATTGGGTTCTAAAATTCCTCCTAAAAACAATTCAACACCCATTAAGCCCTCATAAGGCTCTACTATGACTCATGAAGAAGAATAAGTGCAACATGATATATCAAAATTACAAGACCAAGTGCAAAAAATTTCACTCTCGCAAAGAGTAACAAAAAATGAAATGGAAGCTAAGATGGATGGTTTGAAGAAAGGTGTGGAAGCTAAGATGGATGGTTTGAAGAATTGCATGGATGCTAAGATGGATGGTAAAGAAGGTAACATGGAAAATTTGAAGAAAGACATGGAAGGTTTCAAGGAAGGTTTGGCCAAGTTGCTACAAGAAAAGATTCCTAATGGTGAAAAGGTAGTAGAGGAAACTCATGATGAGAACAAAAGAAATGTTAATCGTGATTTCATAGACTCTAATGCTTGATTTAAGACCCACCATTTTCTAAATATAGATATGAGGAAGTTTTATGGCAAGGATATGATAAATTGGATACTACAAATGGAGCAATACTTTGATCTCCATAATACGCAAAACACATAAAAGGTACACATTGAAAATTTAATTTAGAGAAAAATAATTTTGTATGGTATCGATGGCTTTTTTTCTCGTAACCACTGGTCACTTACTCAATTTTTACGGAGGAAATGATAGCACATTATGATGATATAAAGAACAATACATTCTTTAGCCAATTGATAAATCTCAAACAAAAGGGTTCAATGATGGAGCACATTGAAGATTTCCAAAAATTGAATATAAGGGTAAATAATATTCCATAGGTGCATATGATTGATGTCTTCATAGGGACTCTAAAGGATAAAATCCAACATGAGGTTCACCTTTGGGAACCTGATACATTGGAGAAGGCATTTGGGTTGGAAAGAAGAAATGAAAGAAAAATTATGGCAACAAGGAAGCCTACCACTCAAAACTATAAAGATGGAAGTGTTTCTATTCCTAGACTTCCACAACCTACAAGGTTGAAAACACAACAATTGGAAGAAAAAAGAGAAAAAGGGTTTTGCTATAGTTGTGGTGGAAATTAAACTAAAGGTCATAAATGTGCTGAGAAGAAATTAGTTTACATAGATTGTGAAGAGGAGGAAGAAAAGGAAAGAGGAACCAGCCCTAGAGGAAGAAGAAATGAATCAGACCATATCCTGTAATCCATTGGCATGAATTACCACTCCCCAAAATCTCAATATAGAATGGCATATCAAGAATAAAAATGTAATATTGCTTATTGATTAGGGTATTACCCATAATTTTATTCATTGTAAGGTAGCCAAGGAATTCAATTTCTTCCTATACCCAGTGTCAGAGTGTCAAGCGATGGTGGGAAATGGAGGAACTATAAATTTCTCTAGAAAGTGCCATAATATCAAGATAACAATGGGGGAATATTTATTGAATAGTCCAATGCTTTCCATTCCAATGGGTGGTGTTGATGTTTTACTAGGAGTACAATGGTTACAATCTTTAAGGATTGTAATTTTTAAGAAATTTTTGTGAATTTTTTGTCAGAAGGAAAGGAAGTTGAATTACGGGGTATCACAGGGAAGACAGGAAATATAATAAGTTCTAATGTCATGAAAAATCTCCCGAGGAAATAAAAACGAGGTGTAATTGCACAATTATTCTCACTAGAAGTTCCAACATAAAAATCATCTATTTCTCTAGATCTCCAAATAGTCTTGGACAATCATTCCAAGGTGTTTGAAACTCCCAAATGAATCCCACATATTAGTTATCATGATCATGCTATTAATTTGATTTCAGGAAGTGTTCCTCCAAACATCAGGGCTTACAGATATTCTTATGTCCAAAAGGGTGATATTGAACATATGATTACATAAATTCTAGAGGCTGGTATATTTAAACCCAGTCAAAGTTATTTATTTTCTCTATTAGTATTGGTGCACAATTTTATTGCCTAAATCTACCTCAGGCTGAAAGAAGGCAGATTTCAGGGTAACATCAAACCACGCTCAGTCTGGTAGCTAGCCCTACCAGATCAGGAGAGGGCTCTCTCCGAGTCAATCTCAGCAAAGATAATCAATAGGGATTGAGATGACTTGAAATAAAATATGATTTTAGGCTAGGTATATAAGTAAATGAGTTTTATTTTTATTTTGGGGGTTTTGTTGGAATCAAAGGGAAAGACAGTTTTGGGTTCGAGGACGAGGCCTAGTTTTTGCAGAGTTCTGAATGGGGCAAGGAAGGAAATTGTTTTGATGATTTGGATTTAATGAATGGATAATTCAGACCGGTGAGGAGCTGAAGAGGGAAAGAGGCTTTCAATAATCCTCTTCAAACAGATGAAAACATATAAAATTAAACAAAACTCAAGGCAGAGAAAAGCAATCTAATGAATTCCACCTTTATCACTCATTTGTTTACTTTAAGAAGAAAATAGGAAGGGAAATGGTACACATAAAACATCAGTAAACTTAAAATAACTAAGAGAAACACACCATAAAAACATAGAGCCACGTGGATCCCAAAGAGTGTTGCAAACCTTGGTCTATTCCTTTGCCAAAATTGCAGAGATGAAATGTACAATGAAGTGCCAAGAAATCCCAAGTGTCCAAACCTGAAAATGACTGAAGAAATACAAGATATAGACAAGCCTAACTCATCCCCATGCCTCTAGGGGTCGAGCTCACCATTCTAGGAGCTTTTTCAACAAGATATAAACTAAGAACTGGAAAATATGAAGTGGAACAACTTGCCTCTATAATATAGGAAACGGATTCATTTAGTTAGAATTCACTTTTTGGTGAATGAATCTACTTGCATGGGTAAAAATGTGCCAAAATTACACCAAATTCATGAAATTAAATCAAGTTACATCAAGAGTTGTACATATGAGGATAAAAAAAAGTCAAACTAGCCAAAACTAGGCAAAAATCTGAACTGCTGAGTGAAAAATAGGCCAAATTTCCCAATGCGTCGTTCCTGAAATCTCTACGCGTAGCGCCATTTTGAGGCTTAATTTGAGGGCCTTCTCGAAGTTCAAATTGAGCGCAGGATAGCTCGTTGGAAATTTATTCCTGTCTACTTTCCAACCCAAGTGGAATTTATGAATTTGGTTTCCATTTTCCCCTCCAAAAATCAAATCGCCCAACGCTGCTTCCTGTGTGTCCAAAAAGTGGCAGAAATGTCGTTTTTAAGGTGTTTTTGACCCTTTAGGCAACCAAAACCTTGTCAAAATCCTTAGGTAATGGAAATTAATGCATAAATTTTGATGAAAAATCTATAAATACAAAGTTTTCCTCAAAAATAGCTGCCAATTATAAGCGTGTGCCAAGTGGCGCTACGCGTCGGACAGGAAAATCTATTTTAAGGCCAAAATTTTCAAAATTCACAAACAGTTTCCCAAATTTCTTGAAATTTGGGCAGAATGTCCAGCATTAAGTGCTATGCTAGGCCAAATAATCTTTGGCCAAAATTTGGAGTCTATCACGCCTTTTACGACGCTTTAGTGCCCTTTCTATTCTTGCTTTCAGGATCTTGATCCTCGCTTTGCAAACAGGATTTCGCACCCAATAATGGTTCTACATGTGCCTGAGCATGTTATTTTCCTTTTTTTTCCTTCTCCAACAGTTTCTCAAGATGAATATTGACCCTCTCAAGACAATTCTCTCTATCAGCCTCAATCTCCCGCTCAATGGATGTGATCTCGGTTTGGCTTCTTTGGGCAGCTTGCCGGTTCTCACGGATGTTTCGCAACTCCATGATTGTTTTCTGATCTTCCAACTATTTGTTTCGCTGCTCCAAGTAGTTTATGATCCATTGGGCTCTCTGAAATTTGAAGGTCAATGTGTCAATCTCTGCCTTCTGCTCCTGAATAGTCTTTCTCAACTTTGAGCTTGGAGAGCTCAAATCCTCATCAATCAGTATGAAACCTGTGTCTTGGCCTCATGAAGGGCCCTCATATTGCATATGCCTCTTACCTCTATCCTGAACTTGTACCTGTGCTGCTGATAACGGAAACGAGACCCATTCCACCCCAGGTGGAGATAGTACTCATCAGGCTGTTGCAAATAATCCTCTAGTGCCTCTCTGATAAGTGACATATGTCGGCACACTAGTAGTCTCTGCCTCCTGACCTCCATACTGATGTGAAGGTTCACCTGCATCATGGAAAACCTCCATAGGAACCTGATGAGCTGTGAAGAAATCACAGGAAATGAAATCCTCCCATGAAATACCCTGCAATCCAAGCTAATGTACAACCACGATCTTGATGAGTGCGTAGTGATAAAAACTGTTGTACTGCTGCTCGGGAGTTTTCTTCTACAAAAGAGTGGTCATTCTCTTGATGTTCCGGCACATGAAATAAGGTATGTTCATCATCCTCACTCTGGTGAAATGCATCAATAACCTGATGTGGTAGGCATAGAGGCGCGAAAACTGGCCCTCACAACTGAAGTATCTGATAATGAGTTTCATCAAAGGCGCATAGGATTCCTTTAGGAACTGGAATGGGAACACTCTGCTGAGATGCCTCACAAAGCTAGGCCTGATGTATGGTTCATAATACACTCTGTCCACCTGCTGGCTTTTGTTCCACTATTCACCCACATTCGGTATTCCGGTTGCTTGAGAAACAGTTTCCGGTGTCAAAGTGAAATTTACACCAGCAAGAGTTACCTGACCATCATGTAAATGCAATACAAACAAACGAGCCAACTCCTGATGATGATGGATCCTAGCAATCATTTCACAAAACTGATAGCATGACTGTTGTTGGAAACATGCCATGGCAAGTGGGCAAACCTGCAATTCAGTCAATGAGGTGGGCTCCTCTCTCTCACATGTCTGCCACCTTTACGAGGCCTTCTAGGTGCATGTAGATCAGTGGTATAATTACTATCTTGATCATATGATGTGTCAGTATCTATCTCCATGATCTAAATGCAAGGTGTATGTTGGCTTGTATGAGATGAAAATGAGAATTTGGTGCTTTTGTTTTAGTTGCTAAATATGTGTCGAAGGGGAGGGACTGTAGGAGAAATAGGGTGTTGGAATATTTTTATTGATGGCAAAGGATATGGCAAAGGAAATGGCAAAGGCATGGGCAAAGAAGAAGAACATCAAAGTTGCAAAAAACAACGATCAGCAGAAAAGAACAGAGGACGAACAGAAGGAGCAGAGACAGAATGGGAAGAGTACAAAGGCGCAGCAGAATTTTGGTGAACATCAACACGCATTCAAGAAGGAAAGGAGAAATGTAAGGATGAATTAATTGTCATGAGTCGCAGCCACAAATTGCAGAGGAGAGTTGATTATGGTGTTGGGCAGAGCTGCCTTTACAGTGGAACGAAGTTATTCCCGTAAATCTAATTTACGGAGGAGCAGAGTTATTCAAGACAGTCATTTCGAGAATTTAAGCCCTCAACAACCAAGTATGAAGAAAATTTATGAAAGTATGTTTAAACAGCGGAAAGACTTTAAATATTTGAATGTGGCAGGACAAGTGGTCCCTACCACTTGAGCGCAAATCACAAAGCACAGTTTTGAAGCTTCAAGTGTCTTGTTGATATGGATTATTTGCGATGTGCGATCATCGCGCCATCGCAATATCGCAACATCGAAATATCGCAATATCGAAATATCGCACGATCGCAATATCACAATTTCAAAGTGTTCCGCCATATGGTTGATCTCCAATTTGCAATGCGATCCCATCGCAAATCACAGATGTTAACTTTGTGCACTTTTTGATCGCGCCATCGCAAATGGCCATCTGCGATGTGGGCCCGGGGTCAAAGAATGAAATTTGAATAAAAGAAATGTTACGGGGACAGTGTGAAGTTTTAAAATAACCATTGGGGTTATAGTTATAATATTATATGGCGGAGATAAAAGATTGAATATTATTGAAGGACCCGAATGGGATGATTCGTGCATGGAAGAACGGAGGTCAGGGTTTTCAAATTGGATTGGCATGATTATTAATACAAAAATGATTGAGATGTATGGCTGTTCCGCTTGCGGAACTCACCACATTAACAAGACACTTGCGTATAGAAAAGCGTTGGATATTGTTTATAAAATCCAAAGGGTTAAACTTTGGGTTAAAGGCTGGGCGCACATAGATAATTTGAATCTCCTCGTTTGAATAAAATAAATTAAAAAGAAATCGAAGAGCCCCGGGGATAAAATAAAGGAATACCATTAACGGTTGAGTGGTTTTAGACTCATGGTATTGAGAAATGCGAGATCTATATAAAGGACAAAGATCATTATTCGATTGAGTGTGGGGGTGGGAGCATTGGTGAAGAAGGAATTCCTCTAAGGAATATCCGTATGGACAGACAACGCGCTTAATTGATGATTCTGAGTCCATGATGCACCCTTTGAGACATTGATCTAAAAGGTGATGAGTCGTGAGAGTATTCAACAGAAGAAACGATGAAAAGATAGTGGATGTCTACTAAAGAACACATATGGATCCGGTGCATATGACAGTTGGAGTTTCTAAAGGTTAATACACACAGAAGGATACATGGAATGTTGAATGCATAAATTCTCTGAAGTCTGGATTAAAGTGGTCCTGCTGTTCTGTTATGTAGAATTGGGAAAAATATGTTTGTTAATTGAATAAAGGGTTGTGTTGGGTCAGAGGGTTGAAGCCTACTGTTTATAGAAGCTGATGTTATGTTCAGGGGGCTGAAGCTCCCTTCCAGGAAAGACTGGTAAACGAGAGAAGGTTGTAGCCTTCTGCAGGTGGGTGCCTGCGTGCTGGTATGAGTCTGCACCAGCATATATTGTAAAAGGTTTTCTCTATAATAAAATATTGAAGACTAAGATTACAACAGCGGTGGTTTTCTCCCGAATTGGGTTTCCACCTTAAATCCTGGTGTCCATATGTGTTGTTCATGGTTAATGGTTTGTTCTATTGTTTCTGTTCATGCTTAATGATTATCTGATGCAATTCTCTAAGTAAAAACATAATAAGATTTCTGGACATACATGTTGAATGCAGTACTGTAACATATGGTTTTTTAAAGAGAAAGGAAAGAAAAATTGTTCAGCCTTAAATACTGATTCACCCCCCCTCTCAGTATTTTTCCCAACATAGGGCAGTGGGAACAATGTGGTTTAATCAAGTAATAATTTTCCTTTTTAAAATTTTGACAAATGTAGGGACAATGGACAACCACTTGATTTTTTGGGATTTGGGGAAATTTTGCAAATGGGATGGGGATAATGGGAATGAGATGGGTATAAGTGGCTTTAGGGATGTAGGGAGATAGAGGAATTGACTGTAATAATAGGATAACAGTGAGGGGGAGGAATAAATGAGGAGAGGAATGAAAAGTTTTGCACCACAACCAATTTTAAAACTTCAATTCAAAACCCTAAGGAAGTAATTTTCAACAAGATAAGAGGGTTTGAGTTTTGTGTATCAAATTCTCATAATAAATCATATAACCACACCAAGCATGATTTTATGGGCACTGAAAGATCACATGAACTTACTTGGAGCGAGAAGGACTGAGTCGATTTGGATTTTTGTGAAGCAATGACAAAAATTTAGCTGTCTGCCCTGTGCGCTGCAACCACTGCCCAGTGCGTCGCGCCCCTTCTATGCGTCGCGCTGGTTCAAAAATACATGGAGATGAGCATCCCTATGCTCCGTGCTCAGCTTATGTGTCGTGACAGTTTCCTAGTGCACCGCGACAATTTCCAGTGCGCTGCGACAGTCGATTTCAACACAGTCTGCCCCCAAATCACAGTTTCACCCTCCAACTTATTTCTCCATTCCTCCACGATTTTCTTTGGCTCGTTGATGTCTTTGGCTTGCAAATGAATTTTTGAAAAAAAAAAATATCTTTATGCCAAATATTTTGATTTTTGATTTGAAAAAACCCACTTTGCAATGTTTGAAAACTTTGGCACTTTTCAAATAAACTCTGTTTTGCTTGCTTTTTGATTTTTGGACTGAATGATGAATCTCTTGTCTGTTCTGCAGGGATGGATGGCATGGAACTTTGGAAAATACGACCAGGGTTGTGAATGGAGAATTATTATAACTAAAGAACTTAAAAATTACATTGCATTTATTACAAAAGAATAAAATAGACAATTTTTCTTCAAAACAGAGTTTTGAAGAAAAATCATTATCAAGCATTATGATGATGAAATTTTTGCACTCATACCTTATTTGAAGCTTCCTAATATTCCTGCTGGCCATTATTATGCATCTTGAGACCTGATTGATAAAACCCTAGACCTAATGAACCTGAAAACCCTAAAATGACTCTTTGGCAAGGTTGAGACCAAAAATGACTGTAAATGATTTTGATGAACAGACACGAACCAACAGGTACATGAAATGAGGGATATGAGTGACGAGACCCTTCCATCAGATGATCCATGCTCCTAATGGAATGCAGCTAACTGAACTAAGTGAGACACCTAAAATGAAAAGCAACAAGAGAAATTTGATCTTTGACGGAGGGATGAAGATACCGACTCTAACATTGGCTCCAATGGGGATGGTAGCTCCTTGGAGGTGCCAAGAACTAAAGATTTCTGGGAGAGTAGGCAGTGCCTTCGTCCATTGGGCTATGGAGTCCATAACTTTAAAAAATCAACAAAAGACTCTTGACTCAATTTTATTGACTGAAAATTGACTCAAACTGACTCAATTTTAAAACCAAAATGACTGAAAGACCTTACTCGAAAAACTCAAACCAAAGCTCAAATCAATATTCAGAGTTATAGCCTTCACCTCGGGCCCCAAATTGAAGAAAATATCACAGCACACACTTGCAATGAAACTGAAATAAATTGGTATGTACAATGAGAATGTAAAACAACAGAAAACATTTTAGAAATGATACTGCTTGAGCAGCCGACCATTGACCGACCCTCCTGGAAAATATTCCCCATTCATCTCCTTCAGAAGAAAAGCATTCTGACCCTGATATGCAACAATTTTAAAGGGTCCCTTCCAGAGATTTTTGAACTTACCATGCTTACCCTTTTCCTCGTTTCTTGCATCCCATTTCACCACCACTTCTTCCAATTGAAATTTGTTTGCCTTTGGTTTTCTGTCATATATTTTCTTAATTCTCTCTTGCAGCTTGAACGTGTTTTGGAAAAATTCTTCTCTAGTCTGCTGCAAATGGATCATTTGGTTTATTCTCCTTTGCATATGATCATCTTCACTGCTAGCTTCCTGCAGAAGTTTGACCACTGGAACTGCAAGAGGGGTAGGAAATACCGTGTCAACTCCATATACTAGCTTAAAAGGGGACATACCAATGGATTTCTTCTGACTCACTCTGTCTGCCCAAAGTGCATCAACCAACTTATTATGCCAAACTTTATTGTTTATTTCCAGCATATTTTTAATAATGTTGACCAAAGATCTATTGGAAGACTCCGCCAATCCCTTGCCTTGTGGATGATAAGCGGTTGAGTGTCCCAAAATTATGTGATACTTGTTACAAAACTCAACCATTCTTTTTGCTTTGAAAGCTACTATGTTATCAGTAATTAACTTATTCGGGCAACCAAAGCGAGACAAAATATTATTCTCAAGAAATGAAATTATTACCAAATCCGTAGCTTGCCTGGTGGGAATTGCTTCAATCCATTTCGTGAAATAATCTGTCGCTATGAGGATCCACCTATGCTGAGCTAAAGAAGTAGGATGGATCTCACCAATGAAATCCAAACCCCACTGCTGAAAAGGAGCACTTAACTCAATGGGCTTAAGCGGCAAAGGCTGCAATTTCTTCCTCCCTTCAAAAATATGACATTCATGACAGCTTTTGACAGTCTTATACACATCAGCAAAAAGAGTCGGCCAATAATATCCTACTCTCAAAATTTTGTTGGCCATTGTTTTCCAGAAAAGGTGACCCTCGCAATCTCCCTTATGAAAATCCTCCATAGCCTGCTTTTCTTTTTCTTCAACCAAACAATTCAGCAAAACACCACCTGGATCTTTCCAATAGAGTGCATTATTAAAAATACAAAACTTAGCAGCCTTCAATTTCAGAGTTCTACTTTTGTTTTTAGCCATGCCTGGTGGTGGTGACAAATTTTGAAGCACATATACAATATCTGAATACCAAGGAGAATGAAAAAATATTTCTTATACCTAAATTAGCGAACTTTCTTCGTTTTCCTCGGATATAGCAGTAATGAGATTAATGTCCAAGGCATGTAAATTTGATTCAACCATTAGCTTAGCCAGCCCTTGTCCTTTGATAAGCTTTGTAGGCTTTATCTCCACATCATACTCCAACAAGGCAGCAATCCATTTGCCTCGTCTCCCTTCCATATCTGTCTGCACTAAAACATCCTTAACAACAACATTAGGAACATAAGAAAGAATATGAGAATGCAGAATATATACTCGAAAATATTTCAACGCTTTCACTAAAGCAAGAGCTTGATTTTCAATGATGTTATACTTTAAGGCTGCATCTCTTATGGTTTGGCTGAAAAAAGCAATTGGTTTTTCATACTGATCTCTTTTCTGCATCAATACTGTTGCCATAGTATGCTCCGAAGCAAATGAAAACAAAATAAAATCCTGAGTATAATCCAAGCTAATCAAAACTGGAGCTGAATAAAGAGCCAACTTTTCTAAATTGAAATACTTTACAGCCTCCTCAGTCCACTTCACTACACTATCTTTCTTAAGCATGTTTGTAATATCTCTTAAATGTTTGGCAAGATTAGGCACAAAGCGGCGTAAGAAATTCATCTTACCATTGAATTATTGAATCTCCTTTTTGTTTCAGGGAAGATCAATTTGTTGAATAGATTCTACTCGAGCTGGGTCAATGCGGATGCCATCCTTTGATATTATGTGACCAAGAAGTTTGCCCTCATCCATGGCAAACAAACTCTTCTTCAGATTGAGTGACACACCATACTTTCTACATCGCTGAAAAAAAATCTTCAAATGATAAAGGTGCTCTTCGTCAGAATTAGAAAAGACTGTCAAATCATCAAGATACACAACTAGAAAAACATCTTTCTCATTTGCAAATGCCATATCCATTGCCCGCTGAAATGTCGCACCAGCATTATTTAAACCAAAAGGCATTTTAGCATAATGGAAATTTCCCCATGGAGTGGTGAACGTTGTTTTGTCTCTATCATCCTCATGGACCAGAATTTGGTTATACCTGGAATAACCATCGAGTAGCGACATACGAGATGCTCCAACTACTCGCTGAAGTATGTGATCCATTTTGGGCTATGGATAATTATCTTTCAAAGAAACCTTATTCAGATTCCTAAAATCAGTGCATAAGTGAATCTCACCTGTCTTCTTGTGTACGGGCACCAAATTAGAAATCCAATCTGAAAACCTTATAGGAACAATGATACCAGCCTTGTACAATCGATTCACTTCCTATTCTATGGAAGGCAACAAATTCGGATTTATTCTTCTAAGGATTTGGCTTGATTGCAATCATTTTTTGAATTATGTTTGTATCATATTTCTTCAAATCTGAATAGTCCCAAGAAAATACATCAGCAAAAGATGACAACAAACTGATATAATTTTCTTTTACCTGTGGGGATAATGCTTTAGACAATTTCACCATCTTTGGATTTTCAGCTGATCCAATGTTCACATCTTCAACTCCCTTTTTGGTTGGCCGCAAGGTTGGTTTTTGAGCTACGTCATCTTGATCGAAAAGCTCCTCTAAAGGTATCAAACCTTTAGGAATGACATTATCCTTTAGCTGCAAAGCTTCCATCTGATTGATGTGTACATCAGCCTCACCATCATCATGCTCTACATCAATAGAAGTGTCTTTGAATTTACCTTTGTTTTGCAGAAATTCATCAATTTCTTCGTCATCTTGAAACACTTGCCAATACCTTTGGCTTGATTGCAATCGTTTGTTGAATTATGTTTGTATCATATTTCTTCAAATCTGAATAGTCCCAAGAAAATACATCAGCAAAAGATGACAACAAACTGATATAATTTTCTTTTACCTGTGGGGATAATGCTTTAGACAATTTCACCATCTTTGGATTTTCAGCTGATCCAATGTTCACATCTTCAACTCCCTTTTTGGTTGGCCGCAAGGTTGGTTTTTGAGCTACGTCATCTTGATCGAAAAGCTCCTCTAAAGGTATCAAACCTTTAGGAATGACATTATCCTTTAGCTACAAAGCTTCCATCTGATTGATGTGTACATCAGCCTCACCATCATCATGCTCTACATCAATAGAAGTGTATTTGAATTTACCTTTGTTTTGCAGAAATTCATCAATTTCTTCGTCATCTTGAAACACTTGCCAATACCTTTGATTTTATGGGACAGTCGGACGGTGCTTCACATGAATTTCAAATTTGTTACTTGAGTTCATCGGAATTTTCAAATTACTTACTGCCTTAGCAAGTGCATCTGCAATACCATTCTGAATACGAGGAACACAAGTCAAAGTATAGTCTGAAAACAATTTCAAGATATCAAGAACTGCATTTCGGTAAGCCCGCATTCGAGGATGCTTAGCTTGGTATTCACCTTTCACTTGCTTGATAACCAATTTGGAGTCGCCATATACTGCAATCCTCTTAGCATTTAACTTTCTAATAATTTTCAGACCAGCAATCAAAGCTTCGTATTCTGCCTCATTATTTGAACAATCAAAAGCTAATTTATAAGAACAAACCCTTACATTACTTGGTACCTTGTTTGGGGCAGAAAAAGGGCTGCGTACCCAAATGCCAATTCTAGCACCATCACTCCCTACTGCACCATCAAAATCCATGGTCCATAAACCATCTTCATCTTCTTCCAAGTGCTGAAATTATGTTTGCTCTGTTATTTATGCTTGTTGTCCATCAACTTTTTGCTGCTGTTGGAAGGCTGATTTCTCAGCGGAACTTTCAAGATTTTGTCTCTCTTTCTTTATGACCTCTCTGAAATTTTCAGTGATCTCCGGAATGTCTTCTACTTCAACTAACTGACTATTTACATCATTGAAACTATCTAAATACAAAACAAATGACTCTAAATATGTATGTACATAATTGATTGGATGATTTACCGGTTTCTCCTTGCTATTAATCATATAATTCATCTTTTGTTCCCGATATAATTTTCTCATCTGACCAAACATAGGAATAGTAGCATAGGATAAATCAAGATGCAATGTTCCCTTTAGTTTTGCTCCCCAAGATCTGGAAAGAAGCGTGCCAAATCTAGGAGGAATATCCACCACAACCACGTCCATCAAAACATTCTTAGTTGGAATCTGATCCAAACTAACCACCAAGTCTTTGATAAGCCCAATGCATCTTACTCTACTAGAATCACAAGAGTAAAGATCATGATATTTCCTAGTGATATCCAATCCCAATTTCTCCATGATTTCCCTCGACATAAGATTATGAGATGCTCCGGAATCAAACATGGCATTATGTAACACAAAATCATGCAATCTAAGGATGATATAAAAAGGAGGCACATCACTATTTGGAGACTCACCATCCAGTGCTGGTCCAAATATCAACTCAGGTTGATTATCTTCCACATTTACCATATCAGACATTGGATCGAATTTAAAATCTTAGATACCCGACCCTTATAGTTGTTGTTCTTGATCAACTCAGTCAAAGGAATGGAAATTTTCAACTTAGAAATTTCATTTTCTAAGTTAAAAACTTAAATATTCTCTACCTCTTTAGCTGGAACATCCTTCTTTTCAGTTTTCTCCTTTGATATATTTGGCTGATTAGATCTTTCATTTGCTGATGGGGATTTTCTAGTAGTGGGATCAGCTATCTCTTTTCCCTTCTTCTATGCAACGGGTGAATCATTATTTGGTTTTGAAGCTTCCTTTCTCTTTTGAATTGGATTAATAGGGACATCTCTATTTCTAAGTGAATATTGTCGCTGCTAGGCGGTCAAGGCATTCATATAACCTCTCTGATACTCATCCGACTCTTCTTCAAGAGCGGTCTCATTTGCCAATATGAAATCCTCGTCTTTTTGAACAGCTGAGCTTTCAGAATACTCCTCATCTTCAGTGATAAAGGTTGGAAAATCATCAGGTGGAAAGAAGTGATTATCTTCCCCTATTACATTCTCTTCATCATCTGATTCCAGAAAAACAAAATTCTGCTATAAAGGTGTCTTTACCTGCTGTTGTACTGCTGGTTCTTGTGCTCGCTACTCTCGTTGTTTGATCCTGAATTGTGGTTGTTGCTGACCACGGAAGTTAGGATTTATGATCTGCGGTTCAGGCTTATCAAGTGGCAATCTTTCAAACATCTTTTCCACCTTACGGAGTACTTGATCTGAAGTAGAAGCTTCTTCCTTTATTGCTACTTTCTTTTCAGCTTTCAATCTAGCTCTTTTGTCATTTAAATTAGCTTCAACACTCACTCCAATTTTCTGCATGTCTTCCAAAATCGTCGGATCTCTTTCTCTTAATTGATAGGCCATGTCCGGATCGAAACCATCCATAAAATTAAGGAAAGATGACCTCCTAGATGGCTTTAAATCATTAGGAATTGCATTGTAAACCGCATTGAATATAATATAGTAATCTTGAACAGAATCACCAACATTCTGCATGATCTTGGTATATTCAGAAGTGATCTGAAGAGGATCTTTCTTTACTTCCCATCGATCCAAGAATTGTCTCTGAAGCTCAAGCAATGTAGCAATACTTCTATGCGGCAAAGCTCTGAACCACTTTCTCACTTCACCTCCAAAGGTTTGCACAAATAATCTCATGGTCACATTTTCTGCATCAATCTCATGAAGGTCAAAGAAATTTTCCATTCTATCCACATGTTGCTGAGCAGGAACACTTTGAGGAGTGCCATCAAACAATGGAATTTTTCTTTGATAATCAGCGGGCATGTCATCCAATTTCTGAGGCAACACGAGAGGTGCAAATCAGGCAGCCATTGCTCTTGGTGGATTTACAATCGGATTTGGAAATATAGGAGGAGTCGGAGAAGTGATGTATGAGGTGTATGTGGTGTGTATGGAAGTGATACTACTGCAGATTCTTGATCAGAAAGAGATGGTTGCACGGGAATGGTAGGAATGAAAGGAGGCTTGGTATGAACTTGTGAACCATATGTAATTGCTGATGGCCCAAGTGTTTCAGATGCAGACTCTATAAACTCAAGAATATTTGTTGCCACAATGGAGTTTTGAATATTCAAAATGTAACTGTCAATGGATCTATTAGCTTGTTCAATTTCAAGATACTTGATAGACTCTAGATTTACGATAGTAGAATCAATAGCACTTTCAGACTTAGTCTCAAACAATGACAACTCAAATTGTTCATCAAATTCAAGATCTTCAAGGTAATCAAACACAACGGGACATGAATGAGATTTAAAAAGATGAATCACATGACTTTCTTGACGAAGAATTATTGAAATAAGATTGGGATTTTCATACACTGGAAGTGGATCGGGATCCAGATTTTCTCTAGTATGTCTTCTAGAACCTAGTGTGCTGAATTATTTTCAAAAATCAAAGGGACAAAACCAACTTGTTCAGCCTATCAAATTCTAAACTCATCATCCAAAGTCTATAATGATCTGATGTACTAGGGGAAATTTACAAGTCAAGTGCCACGTTTACAAACTAGACCGGAGATTGACTAAAGCAGCGTTTATCTACTTTCGCTAATGCAAAGCAAGAGCGTTTCGAAGGCTACCTGGCATAACTTCAGGCTCCATCTGTAGCTTATAAAACAAATAACACTAACAAGAAAACAATTTTATTCCCCAGTAGAGTCACCACTATTTTATTACCTAAATCTACCTCAGGCTGAAAGAAGGCAGAGTTCAGGGTAACATCAAACCACGCTCAGTCTAGTAGCTAGCCCTACCAGATCAGGAGAGGGCTCTCTCCGGGTCAATCTCAGCAAAGATAATAAATAGGGCTTGAGATGACTTGAAACAAAAGTTGATTTTAAGCTAGGTATATAAGTAAAGGATTTTGATTTTGATTTTGAGGGTTTTGTTGGAATCAAAGGGAAAGGAAGTTTTGGGTTCGGGGATGAGGCCTAGTTTTTACAGAGTTCTGAATGGGGCACGGAAGGAAATTGTTTTGATGCTTTGGATTGAATGAATGGATAGTTCAGACCGGTGAGGAGCTAAAGAGGGAAAGAGGATTTCAAGAATCCTCTTCAAACAAATGAAAACATGGAAAATTAAACAAAACTCAAGGCAGAGCAAAGCAATCTAATGAATTCCACCTTTATCACTCATTTGTTTAATTTAAGAAGAAAATAGGAAGGGAAATGGTACACATCAAACATCAGTAAACTTAAAATGACTGAGAGAAACACACCATCAAAACATAGAGCCACATGGATCCCAAAGAGTGCTGCAAACCCTGGTCTATTCCTTTGCCAAAATTGCAGAGATGAAATGTACAATGAAGTGCCAAGCAATCCCAAGTGTCCAACCCTGAAAATGACTGAAGAACTACAAGATATAGACAAGCCTAACCCATCCTCATGCCTCTAGGGGTTGAGCTCACCATTCTAGGAGTTGTTTCAAAAAGATCTAAACTAAGAACTGGAAAATAGGCAGTGGAACAGCTTGCCTCTATAAGATAGGAAACTGATTCATTCAGTTAGAATTCACTTTTTGCTGAATGATTCTACTTGCATGGGTAAAAATGTGCCAAAATTACATAAAAGTCATGAAATTACATCAAGTTACATCAAGAGTTGTAGATATGAGGATAAAAAAAGTCAAACTGGCCAAAACTAAGCGAAAATCTAAACTGTTGAGTGAAAAATAGGCCAAATTTCCCAATGTGCTGCGCCTGAAATCTCTATGCGTAGCGCCACTTTGAGGCTGATTTTGAGGGCCTTCCCGAAGTCCAAATTGAGCGCAGGATAGCTCGCTAGAAATATCTGCCTGTATAATTTCTAACCCAAGTGGAATTTCTGAATTGGGTTTCCATTTTCCCCTCCAAAAATCAAATCTCCCAACACTGCTTCCTGTGTGTCCAAAAAGTGGCAGAAAGGTCATTTTTAAGGTGTTTTTGACCCTTCAGGCAACCCAAAAATTGTCAAAATACTTAGGTAATGGATAGGCATGCATAAATTTTGATGAAAAATCTATAAATACAAATTTTTCCTCAAAAAGAGCTGCAAATTATAAGCGTGCGCCAAGTGGCGCTATGCGTCGGGCAAGAAAATCTGTTTTAAGGCCAAAAATTTCAAAATTGACAAAACATTTCCCAAATTTCTTGAAATTTGGGCTGAATGTCCACCATTAAGTGCTATGCTGGTCCAAAGAAGCTTCGGCCAAAATTTGGAGTCTATCATGCCTTTTACGACGCTTTAGTGCCCTTTCTAGTCTTGCTTTCAAGATCTTGATCCTCGCTTTGCAAACATGATTTCGCGCCCAATAACGGTTCTTCATGTGCCTGAGCATGTTATTTTCATTTTTTTCCTTCTCCAATAGTTTCTCAAGATGAATATTGACCCTCTATAGCCAAGTCTCTCTATCAACCTCAATCTCCTGCTCAATGGATGTCATCTCGGTTTGGCTTCTTTGGGCAGCTTGCCAGTTCTCACGGATGTTTCGCAACTCCATGACTATTTTCTGATCTTCCAACTATTTTTTTCGCTGCTCCAGGTATTTTATGATCCATTGGGCTCTCTGCAATTTGATGGTCAATGTTTCAATCTCCGCCTTCTACTCCTGAATAGTCTCTCTCAGCTTTGAGCTTGGAGAGCTAAAATCCTCATCAATCAGTATGAAACCTGTGTCTTGGCCTCCTGAATAGGCCTCTTACCTCTATCCTGTACCTGTACCTGTTCTGTTGATGACGACAACGAGACCCCTTCCACCCCAGGTGGAGATATTACTCGTCAGGCTAATGCAAATAATCCTATAGTGCCTCTCTGATAAGTGACATATGTCGGCACAATAGTAGTCTCTGCCTCCTGACCTCCATAATGATGTGAAGGTTCACCTGGATTATGGAAAACCTCCGGAGGAACCTGAGGAGCTGTGAAGAAATCACGGGAAATAAAATCCTCCCATGAAAAACCCTGCAATCCAAGCTGATGTACAACCACGATCTTGATGAGTGCATAGTGATAAATACTGTTGTACTGCTGCTCGAGAGTTTTCTTCTGCACAAGAGTGGTCATTATCTCGATGTTCCGGCACATGAAATAAGGTATGTTCATCATCCTCACTCTGGTGAAATGCATCAATAACTTGATGTGGTAGGCATAGAGGTGCGAAAACTGGCCCTCACAACTGAAGTATCTGATAATGAGTTTCATCAAAGGCACATAGGATTCCTTTAGGAACCGAAATGGGAACACTCTGTTGAGATGCCTCACAAAACTAGGCCTGATGTATGGTTCATAATACACTCTCTTCACCTGCTATATTTTGTTCCACTGTTCACCCACATTCGGTATTCCGGTTGCTTGAGAAACAGTTTCCGGTGTCAAAGTGAGATTTACACCAGCAAGAGTTACCTGACCATCATGTAAATGCAATACAAACAGATGAGGCAACTCCTGATGATGATGGATCCTAGCAATCATTTCACAAAACTGATAGCATGAATGTTGTTGGAAAAAATCCATGGAAAGTGGGCAAGCCTGAAATTCAGTCAATGAGGTGGGCTCCTCTCTCTCACATGCCTACCACCTTTACGAGGCCTTCTAGGTGCATGTTGCTCAGTGGTAGAATCATTATCTCGATCATATGATGTGTCAGTATCTGTCTCCATGATTTCCATGCAAGGTGTATGTTGGCTTGTATGAGATGAAAATGAGAATTTGGTGCTTTTGTTTTAGTTTCCAAACATGTGTCGAAGGGGAGGGAATGTAGGAGAAATAGGGCAGTGGGAACAATGGGGTTTAATCAAGTAATAATTTTCCTTTTTAAAATTTTGACAAATGTAGGGACAATGGAAAACCACTTGATTTTTTGGGATTTGGGGAAATTTTGCAAATGGGATGGGGATAATGGGAATGAGATGGGTATAAGTGGCTTTAGGGATGTAGGGAGACAGAGGAATGGAATTTAATAATAGGATAATAGTGAGGGGGAGGAATAAACGAGGAGAGGAATGAAAATTTTGGCACCACAACCAATTTTAAAACTTCAATTCAAAACCCTAAGGAAGCAATTTTCAACAAGATAAGAGGGTTTGAGTTTTGTGTATCAAATTCCCATAATCAATCATATAACCACACCAAGCATGAGTTTATGGGCACTAAAATATCACATGAACTTACTTGGAGCGAGAAGGACCGAGTCGATTTGGATTTTTGTGAAGCAATGACAAAAATTTAGTTGTCTGCCCTGTGCGCCGCGACCACTGTCTAGTGCATCATGCCCCTTCTATGCACCGCGCTGGCTCAAAAATACACAGAGATGAGCGGCCCTATGCACCGCGACAGTTGTCCAGTGCGCCGCGACAATTGCCCAGTGCGCCGCGACATTCGATTTCAACACAGTCTGCCCCCAAATCACAGTTTCGCCCTCCAACTTATTTCTCCATTCATCCACGATTTTCTTTGGCTCGTTGATGTCTTTGGGTTGAAAATGAATTGTTGAAACACAAAAATATCTTTATGCCAAATATTTTGATTTTTGATTTGAAAAAACCCACTTTAAAATGTTTGAAAACTTTGGCACTTTTCAAATAAACTCTGTTTTGCTTGCCTTTTTATTTTTGGACTGAATGATGAATTTCTTGTCTGTTCTACAAAGATGGATGGCATGGAACTTTGGAAAATACGACCAAGGTTGCGAATGGAGAATTATTACAGCTAAAGAACTTAAAAATTACATTTCATTTATTACAAAAGGATAAAATAGACAAATTTTCTTCAAAACAGAGTTTTGAAGAAAAATCATTATCGAGCATTATGATGATGAAATTTTTGCACTCATACCTTATTTGAAGATTCATCATATGCCTGCTGGCCATTATTATGCATCTTGAGACCTGATTGATAAAACCCTAGACCTAATGAACCTAAAAACCCTAAAATGACTCTTTGCCAAGGCTAAGACCAAAAATGACTGTAAATGATTTTGATGAATAGACACAGACCAACAGGTACATGACATGAGGGATATGAGTGAAAAGACCCTTCCGTCAGATGATCCATGCTCCTAATGGAATGCAGCTGACTGAACTAAGTGAGACACCTAAAATGAAATGCAACAAGAGAAATTTGATCTTTGACGAAGGGATGAAGATACCGACTCTAACACACAAGAAACATGGATCATGGCACATGTGTCCAAATTATAGAGAGCTAAATAATCTCATTATTAAAGATAAATTTCCCATTCACGTGATTGATGAATTATTGGATGAACTACATGGATCAATCTATTTCACCAAGTTGGATATCTCTCCAGGATATCATCAAATGAGAATGAAGCCTTGAAGACATTTTGAAAAGAAAAATTTCGAACTCATGAGTGTCATTATGAATTTTTGGTCATGCCTTTTGGCCTTACCAATGCACCTTCTAAATTTCAAGGGTTGATGAATTCCATTTTCAAACCCTTCCTTAGAAAGTTTCTGTTATTATTTTTTGATGATATAATAATCTACAGCAGGTCCTGGAAGGATCATGTTCAACATGTTGACAGGGTGCTCAAACTATTGTTGGAGAAACAATTAAATGCAAAAACATCCAAATATTTCTTTGGAGTACAAGAGGTGGAATATCTGGGTCATATCGTATCTTAGGAGGGTGTTAAGGTATACCCTAACAAAATTAAATCCATTAAGGAATGGAAAGTCCACACAACCATAAATAAGTTGAGAGGATTTCACATGTTAACGGGGTATTATCGCAAGTTTGTTAAGAATTATTGGAGAATATGAGCACATTTAATAACATTATTGAATAAAGATGCATTTTCATGGGCCCCTGAAGCAACTAAGGCCTTGGAACATCTTAAAGAGGAAATTTCCCAAGCACCGATCTAAGCTACAACAGACTTAAAAAAAACCTTTATTGTGGAATGTGATGCCTCATGAAATTCAATTGGTGCTATTTTAATACAAGAAGGAATACCCGTTTCTTTTGAAAGTTGTCCAGTCAGATGGAAGTATTTACAGAAAGCTATTTATGAGAATGAAACTATGGAAATACTACATGCACTAAATAAATGGTGAAGTTACCTAATGGGAAGAAACTTCAAGGTAAAAATTGATCATGACAGTCTTAAATACTTTTCAGAACAAAGACTGTCTTCAAAGGAGCAGCAAATATCGGTCATAAAGATGTTGGCTTATGACTTTGAAATAATCTACAAAAAAAGGGAAGCTAATTGTTGTTTCACATGCACTTTCAAGAAAGGATGAGGATGTGGAAGCATATATTTGTGCCATTTCTATTATCCAATCAAATTGGATAACCGAAGCAAGGGAGGAATGGAAGAATGAAGAAGAAGTATGGACATTGATTCAAAAGTTGCAGTAATATCCTAGTACATCTGATACATTTAGTTGGAAAAATGATTCCTTGTGGTAAAAAGATTGATTATATATTTGTAATAATTCCCAATGAAAAAAAATATTCTTTTGGAATAGCACATCTCTCCCTTAGGGGGACACTCGGGATTTTTAAAAACTTAACATAGGGTGAGGAAAGATTTTTTTTGGGATGGCTTTAAATCTGATATTCAAAATTTTGTGGTAAAATTTTTGTTTTTCCAGCAAAATAAAGTTGAGAGAATTAAGACCTCGGGTCTTCTACAACCTTTATCCATTCCAGTTCAACATTGGGAGGAGGTTTCAATTGATTTTATCGCAATTTTACCTAAGTCTAAATGAAAGAGTGTCGACATGGTGGTAGTTGATAGAATTAACAAGTATGCACACTTTTGTGTATTATCACATCCATTTAAAGTGAGTACAATTGCTACTGCATTTATGGAAACAATTCAAATGGTACATGGAAACCCAAAGATTATTGTAAGCAATAGAGATCCCATTTTCACCAGAAATTTTTGGAAGAAATTATTTTCTTGTTTTGGTACTCAACTAGCTCATAGCTCATCTTATCTTCCTCAATCCGATAGGAAAACTGATATAGTGAACAAATGTTTGGAATGGTATCTTTGTTTCTTTGTAACTAATAAACAAACACAATGGTTCAATTGGTTGCCTCAGGCTACATAGTGGTATAACACTTCCTTCCACGCTGTAGCAAAAATGACCCCATTTATGGCACTTTATGGATATCATCCATTGTCCATCACATCATATTTAAGAGAAAATTCTAAGGTTCAAGTAGTGGAAGATCACATCGAGTATCAACAAAAAGTTCTCAAACTCTTAAAGGATAACCTAAATTTGGCACAAAATTGAATTTAACACCAGGTAGATTAACATCACATTGAGAGAATTTTGGATGTAGGTGAGTGGGTATTTTTATGGCTACAACCATACAAACAAATGTCGCTGAAGCAAGATAAGAAGGATAATAAATTATCACGAAAATAATATGGTCCTTACAAGGTGCTGCAAAATATTAGTACTATGGCATACAAATTGGAGCTTCTTGCATATTCCCGAGCGCACCTAGTTTTCCATGTTTCATGCTTAAAGAAGGTTATAGGTGAAAAAATTCCAGTTCAAACAATATTGTCAGAAATTTATGAAGAATGAAAAATCATATTGGAACCTGAAATTAGGGGAATTTTGAGGTCTAAAATGGGCCTCCTAAGGAAATTATAAAATAATAGGGGAAATAATAAAATAATATTTTATTACATCATCAAATTTTAGAAGGAAAAAAGAAAAAACTATTTTTTCAACTTGTATTTTGAACTTATCTCCCTAAGGTTTTACTTAAATTTCGAGGGGCAATACTCGTTGGATGAAAAATTTAATTCCTCATCCAAGGAGTACCCATGTTTCATACCTTTGATGGACCTTTCTACATGAAAAATGAGAAATACATAAAAAACGTGATTGCAATCATGTTTTTTACGTATTTCTCATTTTTTGTGTAGCAGGGTCCATCAAAAGTATGCAACATGGGTACTCCTTTGATGAGGAGTTAAATTTTGCATCCAATGACTATTCCCACTTGAAATTTGAGTAAACCCTTAAGGAGATAAGTTGAAAATACGAGTTGAAAAAGTAGTTTTATTATTTTATTATTTTTTAATATTTTTAAATTTTTTACTCCAAAAATGGTGAATCATCCCCCGGTTAACATCATCATCTTGAATCCTATTGGTTCTTATAAAGTTTATTTTAGTTGTACATTTTTCTTAGGAGGCCCATTTTAGACCTCAAAATTCCCCTAATGAGCAGTCACAGAAACAAGAACTCGACAGCTATGAAATCGATCAATTTCAGAGTATCTCATCAAGTGGAAGAACTTACCCACTGAAGATTCCACATGGGAGGATGAGAATTTTTTACAAAAGCTTCCAGAATTACTCAAGCGTTCAAGAAAACAATTTTTCGAGGGATAGGGGCATGCTAGCACCCTATATTACTAGTGTAGTCCCTTATTGTTGTTAGTGAAGCCCCCTTATTGTTTTTGTTGTACCCCTCTAGTACCCATATGTTATTATTGTGCCCCATAATAGCCCACTATTGCTATTTTTGTGCCCTTACAATAGTATTTTTAGGTTATTTAGGATTATATATTGACCCCATGGACTCCTATATACATAAAGGAGGTTTTTTCATTTGAATCATCCAAGAATTATTCATTTATGTAATGTAAAGGAGGTTTCCCCCTCGAAAATGCTGATTTCTAAGGCGTTGATCTCTCTTTTATTCTATTTTGTGATCTAGTTTCATAACAATTCCTATTGCATTATTCCTAGGTAAATTCAACCCCAAGGTAGGTCCACTTGAGCTCATGTAACACTTGTACACTCAACTTAGCTTACAACTGTTGGTTAACTGCCTTAGAAAGTACACCACAACTTGACAGCTCAAATTATTTGTGTGAATGAGATAATTATGAGCTGATTAATTAGTTAACTAGATTATCTCTGAGTTAGATTGATTTCCAACTACTTAACTGACCACCAAATAGCTCCTCCAACAATTAGAATTGGTTTCACTGATTGCAAGTTAACTCAACCTAGGCTCCTAAAATTTAGGAATCATTGCACACAATTGAGCTTCATGCCTCTAACTTGAATTAAGTGATATATTTGAGTGAAAAAAATGACTCCACCTTAGTTAACTTATCCAAGGTGTCTGCTAATATGAAATTTTTAATTTTATCAATTTAATCAAGGAAAAATTAAACTGAGAATTTAATGTTGTATTTTTCAACACTCCCTCTCAGCAAGAAACGGATTATCTACTACCCATATTCTTCCTATATGGAATGAATTGCATGAATCACCTCTCATTGCTGCTACTACTAATGAAACATATGCAATAAGAATCAATAAAAAATAAAACAAAATTCTAAAACAATTGTTTCTACAAATGTCTCCTGGGAAAACTATGTTGCTTACAACTTTTCTACTAAGCCTCTTGTTCTAATGTCAAAATGGTTCTTCACTACTACTTATGTTTTTGAAACTGATCCTCTTGCTAATGAATATTATGGGCCCTTGTAGCAAGGGTAATGGTCCATGAGGATAACACCTCAATTGACCCTACCCAAATGTTTTCAATTGTGGGACTAAGGATCTACATCACCAACCTCACGTTTAGAGGTATGGATGCATGTTATCCCTCTTCCCACCTAGCTTGAAATTCCCCCCTACTAGAGGTCTCTGGTTGAGTTGATGTCTCCCCTCTACCTCCTTTTTTATCCTCCATTTGTGGATGCTCCACAACTTCCTAAGGATATTTATGAGGATCCATTTTGAGAGGTCTTTTATCCATCTCAACCACCATATATCGAGTCCCTACCTTGCTCGTAAAGGTTTCATGATGTTCCACCTCAAGTTTATAAAGTTTCTTGACGTGAACCCTGATCTGCTTCAACTTCCTAGTAGTTATGTGTCTCATGAAATCTTTCCCTTTACTGAAGATCACATCATAGGCACGGCCTTACAACACTGCTACTGAGATGAGGTTATTCTTAAATCCCGATACAAACATAACATATTTGATGTTAAGAAGGGATACTAAATCCCTATGAAATTTTATTGTACCTTACGTCGTCCCCAAATTCAATATGTTTCTGAATATATTTCTCCTCCAGGTCAATGAAAAACTTTTTGCACCCATTCATGTGAGACGAAGCACCTGAAGCGAAGTACCACACACTCCTTATCATCGTGTCAATGATGCATGAGATAAGGGTGAATTCAAGTTCAAAATTTGAAGCAAAAGCTTCACCTACTGCTTGTACTTCACGATCCTTCTTCTTATACTTTTGGTGTGGACACTTTGTACCATAGTGCCCAACTTCATTACAATTGAAGCATTTTATTTTTGGAAATTGTTTCTTCTTGTCCCCTTGGCTATATCCAGCTTCACCTTGGGCCTTATTTTCCTTAGTAATATTTTCTTTTCCAACTAAAGAAAATTCTTCTTCTTCTTTGGAAGAAGTAACATCTCTAGTATCTCGACTTATTTCCTCCTATACCAAATCAAACCATAATAATTCCAAATTTGGTAGCTTTTCCCTCCCGTTTGCTTAATATTTATATCTATGTTAAGTCTTGGAAGGAATATATGGGCTAGGCTTACCAATTCATCTTCTAAAACAACAACATCAACCCCACCAATTTCATCATGAGATTGTGTGATCCTACTCAAATACTAGGAAATAGTTGCATTTTTCTGAATCTTGATATTTTGTTGTTTATCCTTGAGAGCTAGCTTCTTTTTGTCATTAATACTTTCGAATAGCTATGTCAGTGCCTTCCACATCGCAAAAGGATTTTCTTTTATATGGATATTTGAGAAAATGTGATCCTATAATACCTCCAAGGTTATTATCCTCGTCTTGGATACATCTTTCTTCCGTTAAGCAAAGTTCTAGGAATTAGATGTTTTTGGTTTTGCAACATATGTCTTGATGTATTCTAGCAATTATTTTCATCTAATATTTCCTCCATGAAATCCTTCCATGTGATGAAAATATAGGTGCCTTCTAAGGCATACTCTAGCCTCAACCTGTTGAACCTCATCTTCCCAACTCTGAAGAAATCCCGCTACACTGACTTGCAAATTCGAACCTTTTGGAAAATAACTTTGAATTTATTTTTCTAATGTGAGTCCCTCTCTGATACCATGTAGAAATTAGGTTTTATATTTTCAACTTCTAATGAATTTTTAATCAAAATCACAAGACAAAAACCTACAATGCTGCTCTACAGAATTCAATTCACAATCTAGAACATCAATCATAAACATGAAATAATAAATAAAACACATGCACAAAATATTTTTCTAGTGTAAATCAATCTGCTAAAAACCCCTCAACCTTGTGTTCATTAATCAGATGGATATAGATTTATTACAACTGCGCTACTCTACTGAGTTCAATCTACAAGTGCATAACCTATCCCTCTACCAAGTGAATAACTCTGACCCAGACGTAGACAATGTATAGCTGCACATGATCCCCTATTTACTTGCACAATTCCTAAAGAAATTAAACCCCTATTATTTAAAAAATAAATTGAATGCACAACTCCCAAGGTAGGTCCACCTAACCTCATGTAACACGTGTACAGTCAACCTAGTTTACAACTGCTTGTTAACTGCCTTGGGAACTCCACCACAACTTGGAAATTCAAATTATTTTCATACATGAGATAATCATTAGGTGATTGATCCATTAAATATATGATTTTTGAGTTAGAATAATTTCTTAGTACTTAACTAACCACCAACTAGTTCCTCCAATAGTTAGAACAAGTTTAACTGATTAAAACTGAAATTAACTCAACCAGGCTCAGAAAATAGGAATCACTGCACAAAATTGAGCTTCATTCCCCTAGCTTGAATTAACTAAGCTAAGTGAGTGGAAACATCCATGCTACCTTAGTTACCTCATCCAAGCTACCTACTGATATGGAATTTCAAATTTTCTACATTTAATCAAGGCAAAATTAAACTAAAAATTTATTATTTCATTTTTCAACACTCCCTCTAAGGAAGAAAAAGTATTTTCTACTACCTCTATCCTGCCTATATGGAATGTACTACATGAAACACCTCTCAGTGTTGTTCTTTCTACTTCACCATTTGTAACTAAGAAGCATCTAAAAATAAAACATAATTCTAAATCAACTGTGTCTACAACTGTCTACTGGGAAAATTGTGTTATTGTTGTCTCTTCTACTGAACATCCTATTCTACTATCAACATGGTTCCACACTCCTCAATATCTGACCACCACTTATATTCCTGCTATTGAATACTGTGGGCCCCTGTAGCAAGAGTAATGATCCATGAGGACAAAACCTCAATGGAACCTACCCAAATCTATAAAATTGTGGGACTAAGGATATAGATTGCCCCAGATCACATCTAGAGGTATGGTTTCACATGCTCCATCTTCCCACTTAGCACGAAATTTTCCTCTACTATAGGTATCTTCTTGAGTGGATATATCCACTCTCCCTCATTTTTTATCCTTCATTTGTGGCTACTCCACAACTTCGTGAGGCTCCTTTTGAGGCTACATTTTGAGAGGTATATACTCCCTCTCAACCACCACATATCTATTCCCTTCCTTGCTCCTATTTTTTCACATTCTCACACCTCAAGTTTATACAGATTCTTGACACCAATCCCAATCTGCTTCACCTTCCTAGTAGCTATGTGTCTTAGAAAATATTTCCGTGTACTGAAGATCACATCATAGACATGGTATTCTGACACTCCTAATGAGATGAGGTTCTTCTTCAGGACCGACACAAACATAACACCTTTGATTTGAAAAGGGGATACTAACTCCCGCTAAAATTTCATTGTGAAAATCACGGTAGCAATATAGCTTTCATCGTCCCCAAATTCAATATGTTTCTATAGGTATTTCTACTCTAGGTCACTGAAAAATTATTCACATCAAGTCATGTGGAACAAGGCACCAAAATACAAGTACCACACACTCCCCAACACATTGTTAACAATGCATGCGATGAGGGTGAAGTGAAGCTCAAACTGTGAATCCAAAGATTCACCTGCTACTCCTACTGTAGGCTCCTTCTTGCTAGAATTTTTGTGTGGACACTTTGTAGCATAGTGCCTAAATTCATGAAAATTGAAGCATTTTATTTTGGATAAGTCTTTCTTCTTGTGCCTCACCTTGTGCCTTCTTTCCCTTAGTAATATTTCCTTTTCCAACTAGAGAAAATTATTCTTCTTCTTTGGATGAAGTACCATCTCTAGTAGCTCGCCTTATTTCTTCCTGTACCAAGTTAGGCCAGAAAGATACCCAGTTTGGTAGCTTCTCCATCCCGTTCACCAAATATTGGTAGCTATGAAAAATCTTGGGAAGGATTAGAAGGGATAGGCTTACCAGGTCATCTTCTGAAAAATTAACACCAACCCCATCAAGTTCATCACTACATTGTTTGAACCTTCTCAGATACTAAGAAATAATTTCATTCTTTTGAATATTGATATTTAAAAGTTTATCCTTGAGTTCCATCTTCTTGTGGTCACTAAAATTATCGAACAACTCTGTCAGTTCCTTCCACATCATGAAAGGAGTTTATTTTCCATCGATATTTGAGACAATATTATCTCGTACTCCATCCAAGATTATTTTCCTCACCCTGGCTATATATTTGTCCCATTGAACATGGTTATGGGCATCATATGATTTTGGTTTTGAAAAATCTATATTGATGTATCTAACAATCCATTGTCATCCAATAATGTCTCCATGTGATTCTTCCATGTCATGAAATTAGAGGTGCCTTACAAATCATACTCTAACCTCAACCCGTTGAAGCTCATCTTCCCAACTCTGAAGAAATCCTACTACAATGACCTACAAATTCGAACCTTCTGAGAAATAACTTTGAATTTTTTATTCTAATGTGAATCCTACTATGATACCAAGTAGAATTTATGTTGTAGATTTCCAAATTCTCATGAATTTTTAATTAAAATCACAAGACACAAACATAATTTATTTCTTCGAAGAATTCAATTCAAGATTTAGAACATCAATCATAAAAATGCAATAAGAAATAACACACATGCACACAATATTTTTCTAAGGGAAAAAAATTTGATAAAAACTCCTCAATCTTCATTAATCATATGGATATATATGTATTAATATTTATCTGCTTAGCTAAGCTCCGCCTCCAAGTGCATAACCTATGTCTATTCCAGGTGAATAGCTGTAACCCTGACTTAGCCAATTTATAGCTTGACTTGAGCCCATATTTCCTTGTGCAATTCCCAAAGAAATTCAACCCTTATTATTTAGGAAATCCCTCAAATTTATTTTGCAATTCCCGAGGTAGGTCCGCATGACATCATGCAACACCTGTACACTCAGCATAGTTTACAATTGTTGGTTAACTACCTTGGAAACTCTACCACAACTGAGAAACTAGAATTATTTTCATGCATGATCTAATTATTAGCTGATTGATTAGTTAACTAGAACATATTTGACTTAGACTGATGTCCTACTTCTTAACTTACCACCAACTAGTTCCTCCAACAATTAGAACTAGTTTAACAAAATACAACTAAAACTAGCTCAACCTAGGCTCCTAACATTTAGAAATCACTACACAAAACTGGACTTCATGCCCCTAAATCAAATTAACTAAAATAACTGAGTGATGCCAACCATTTCACGTTTTTTAACTCATCCAATTTGTCTGCTAATAAAAAATTCCAAATTTTCTCTATTTAATCATGGAAAAATTAAATTAAAAATTTATTGATGCATTTTTCAACAATTTATGTCTTAGTTTATCCCATGAGATACCACATCATTCTTGAAATATGGCACATGGGTGATTGGTTGAAAGAAGTACTTGTCTAATCTTAATCTATAGTTGGGTGTTCATGGAAGTCCCTGACTTGGTTGGCTTCTGCATATGTTAATAAGAGTTATTTTCCTATTGTGATTTATGAGGACTTCTACCTATTATTATGTTTATTTGATTGTTGTTATTTCATGGTTAATATTCTGGTTATATGTTGGTTATAAGCTTGATCTAAGATGTTCTCTAGCTATGACTCTTGTCATGATTTTCGAAGTTAATGAATGGTTTATGAATGCATGGGATAACAAGTGTTATTGTAGCTAATTGAGAGGGAATTAGAAATTTTTAGTGATTTAAAACTAAATTTCCAATATTTACACTAAATTATGGATTCATGACCTGTAACTTACATTTTTACCATATGTTTGAGGAAATGTCTAGTGTGTTATTGGTAGTATAGGTCAATTTTTTTATTCAAGTTTGAATGATTATAATTGTTATCATGTTAAATGTGATTATGGAAAGTTACAAGAAGTTATGGGTAGTGGTATGGAGACTATTCTAGAAAAGTGGCTCGAATCTCAGGACCACAGGAACTGAACTGAGGAATTTAGATCATAATCGTTGCAAGCTAGGTTTATGAGTGCGGTTGGAGCCTCATAAATGCATACAGGCAGTGTCAAGGGTGCGTTAATAGGTCTATGTCATAGAAAAATGGTTCCAACTCACGGTTTGGTCACCTGGGGTAGTTATTCTGCATTTGAGTGATTTTTGGTTCTTAAGGAAGGTGATTAAGTCTCATTTGTAGGCCCCACTTCCTTAACTGGAACTAGGAGGTTGAGTCAGGTCACCTCACATTTACTTAGGAGGGCTTGTAAAAGTAGTTAAATGTTGGAGAGGCTTGTTACACATTGACCATGATATGCAATTAAAATAGTCATGTTGATTCTGATCTCGGGGGGAGACCCCCAAGATCTAAAAAATTTAAATGGATCTTGGGGGTGTGGGGGTGCCCCCAAGATCCGAAAAATTAAAATTATAAAAACACACACACACAAAATGTATATAAAACCAAAAAGAATTTTTTTTTTTTAAACAAAAAATAATTGTAAGCGCTACATTGTGGTGGAAAGTTAGTCATTTTACAAAATGTGATTTGTTACTTACAATATTTTTAGTTAAAATACCATAGGTAAATTCCATGGGTGGGTAAATACCATGGGTGAATGAATACCATGGGTAGATGTCACTTACAATACCATGGGTAAATTCAATGTGTGGATGAATAACATGAGTAAATTCCATGTGTGGATAAATGCCACGGGTGGATAAATACCATGGGTGAATAAATACCATGCATTGATGCCACTTACAATACCATGGGCAGATAAATACCATGGGTGGATGAATACCATGGTGGATTCCACTTTCCATTTGGATCATTACTCCCTCCTTAAGAATTAATGGTCCCCATTGCGTGAAATCCCCTAGTGATGATCCTTTGTTGAATATGAAGAGCCACTGAAGAGAAGGATTTTGTGTGGTTAACCCATAACTGTGATGAACGAAAATCCAAGGATAGAGATAAACTATAATGCTTGTGACCAACTGTGATACTGAAAGTGTGCGACATATCAAATGGAATTCAATGAAGTGTTAGTTTGTGGACGACCCATAACCATGAAAAATGAAGATCTGGGGATAGTGATACCTGGTAGTTCTTGTGACCAACTGTGATACTAATAATGTGCGACCTAGAAAATGGACTTTGATGATAAATATTTTGTGTGGTTGACCCATAACTGTGATGTTGACTGTTGATGAAGTAGCAGGTGTCTACATAGCTTGGGGTGAGAGGGAACGTCTCAAAATAACCCATGTTGAATGCTGTTATGCTGACCTTATGAATGTGAAGTAGGTGCCTACTAAAGTGTGGTGGGAGGGCACGTCTCCAAAGGGAACCTGCTCTGAATGTTACTCCAGATATAAAAACTAATTTAAAATGGGCATAACTCAGTAAACACATAACTCATAATATTCATTATAACCTATTTTTGGAAATAAAATGGTCATTTTGCATCTTATCATGTGATTGAAATCCCTATCTAAACATGCTAGAAACTTAGATTCATGTCGCAACAGTCCCTCCATCACAAGAGTTTAAAAAAAAAATAGTTGATTTTAAATCCGCGATATCTCCCTCATTCGAACTCCAATTTGGCCAATTTTGTTTTTGAAATTGGGTGATTTTTCAAGAGGATCTCAGATATGAAATACATTTTCTAAAATTATACATAAAAACTACAAAAATGATAGGAGATCCACTATCCACGAATTTTCGTCAGAATTTTTTTTGTAACACATCTGATTTTAAATCAACGAAAGTGATATGTGGAGGTCATAGAATGTACATAAATTTTATTATCATTTTTCGTACACCTGTAACTCATACATGAATTTCACCTAAAATATATGAAAAATCCAAGCTCTAATATCCAAAAAAAATGATTAACCATTTCCAATAATTCAAAGGAACCATTACATAAATGAATTTCACCTAAAATATATGAAGAAACCAAGCTCTAATCTCAAAATCAATTAATCATTTCCAATAATTCAAAGTAACAGTTAACATTCCTACCAAAAATTATAAGATTTAAATGTAATAGGGAAAATGGTTTTCAGAGGGATGATAAGTAGGAAGTGGTTTAGGAAGAAGGGGATGCGAATAAAATTAGATTAAATTAGATTTAAATGTAATAGGGAAAATGTAGGAAACATATTTTCAAACGGCCCCTTCGGTTAAATGTCGGAAGGGCTCAGGTCTGAAATATATTTATAACCCTGGGATTAGAGGTATGGGAAAATATGGGAGTTTAAATTTAAGTGCAGGGTGGGCCATAGGCTTTGGTTTTGAAATTTAGGATGACCTAAATAATTCTTTTGAAATTTAGGATGACCTAAATAATTCTTTATAACATAACATTTAATTTTAGATAGATATTTCCATACAAATATACCATTATATTTTATAAAAAATAATATTGTTTTAAAATTAAAATTATTATTATAAAAAAAATTAATAATTCATTCTAAATAATAAATAAGCATATGTTTGAGCATTTATGGAAGAAGGAAATTGGAAATTTCTCATTGAATGTTTTTTTCAGTGTACCAAAATATCTTACAATAGGGGCCTCCCCAAAGGTCCGGATGAGTTGTATCAAATTCAATTTATAACTCCATGGGAATCAGGATTTGACACCTATCTCAGTTTGGTTCCTTTGAATTATTTCAATTTATAACTCCATGGGAATTAGGATTTGACACCTATCTCAGTTTGGTTCCTTTGAATTATTGGAAATTGTTAATCGTTTTTTTGTATATTAGAACTTGGATTCTTCATATATTTCAGGTGAAATTCATTTATGAGTTACAGGTGTATGAAAAATGAATTTACATCTATCCGTGAAATAGATTTACTGGTGCAGGGGAAATAAATTTTACAGGTGCATATGAATTTGAATTTACTAGTGTAGGTGAATTGAGGTTATAGATAAAATTAAATGGAGGATAAGTAAAAATTGAGTTTTTATAGAGAAGAAGAAATAACACATGGTTTTGGGAATCCATAGGAAGGAAAAACAACACATTTGAATTTACTAGTGCAGGGGAATTGTTTTTACAGATAAGGAAAATGAACACATGGTTTTGGGAAGCCATGGGAAGGAAAATGAACACATGGTTTTGGGAATCCATGGGAAGGAAAAAAAACACATTTGAATTTACTAATGTAGGTGAATTGAGGTTATAGACAAAAGTGAATGGAGGATAAGTAAAAATTGAGTTTTTATAGAGAAGGAAAAACAACACATGGTTTTGGGAATCCATGGGAAGGAGGAAAAACACATGGTTTTGGGAATACATGAGAAGGAAAAACAACACATAATTTCAAATAAGTGGATGAATTTATTCAACAAAATTATTAGAGGAGATATTTTCTGAATTTCATTTACTAAAATCATGAAAATAGAAACATATAAATGCATTTACAAAATATTTTTAAAAATCATAAAATATTTCCTTTCAAATGTTTTATGACATTGGTAAAGCATTGTTAAAAGGTGACATAAAATATTTCCAAACAGATCTTCATTGACAGATTCAAAAACCCCATATTTTAAGGCACATAATTATCAATTGAAAGACAAGTGGTAGAACTTTTATTTTTTAGGGTCATCCAAAGGACCATAGTTGATAGTCTAATGAACACTTGGTAGCTAAGCGATTTTGAAGATGATTCTAAACACTCCAGCAATACCTATAGCTTGAGACACCTTGCAACAAATTTCCAGATTCTAAGGCAGATAATTTGTAAACAATTCCAAATTTCTTGTAGACTATTACTAGATTGTTTTATTTTTAGGATACTATTCAGGATTTTATTCCTGAAAGTTAGTAATAATTTATGCAGTTTGTATTTATATATATTTTATTAATTTTAATAAGAAAATGGTTTGATTTTGATGCCAAGACCTTTAAGCTTTGTAAAAGGTTTCTCCATAAATCCTAATCGAAGTATTTCAAGCTCTGGCTTTGACATAATTTGTGTTTATTTTATGTTTTTCCAGTAATTTCATATTCTATTTATGCACATTTTCATGGTTGCATAGAAGAGCTAGGTAAGAATAGATTGAGTTTCAATCTCCCTGAAATCCCCTGCAAATTTATAATTGTTTAAAGAGGTTAGTATATCAGACTATATGTCTGAGCTAGCCCTCTTTGGACTAGTTATTTTTTTGGCCTTCTATCTTCTCTTGAACATGTTTTGTTTGGATGTAGAAGTATTCTACACACATCTAAATTTTCTTGATTTATTCAGTATTTTATTTGACTCCAATTATTAGGAATCCCCTTACATTCTTCTTTCAAATTCTTTAAAAAGATAAGTTCTTATGTCAGGCTGGAAGATGACACTTTGAGAAAGGACTTTGTAAGTAAGGGATTTATTCATGAACATGAATTGTGCAATCATCAGCAACCACCCAAATTAAATCATAAATATAGCCATTGTGCTTCATAGACTGCTATCCAGTGACAGAAAACAATGTTAAATAAGGAATCGTAATTATTGAGGGATCCCCCTCTTGTTCAAGGGCCAAATTGAACCTAAAGTCTGGTCAAGTTGGTTTCTTAGCGTAGTTTATGTAGTCAACAACTGCCTATGAGAAACAAGTACAACATTTGGCATTGTTTCCAGGGAGCGAAGTGACAAAGAAATTTTTACTTGTATCATGATAATGACTAGATCTATTCCTTGCTGGTGAAAAAGGAGTAGGAATTTTTACTTCTTACATCATTTTTCACCTGGAGACTCCACTTTGTCATATGGCGATTCCAGTGGATTACCGATCCCACTGTTTCAACATTTCACCTGCCTTTGCTTCTATGCGAGGTTCATTGATACTTACAGTCATGATTATATGTCTTTTCCTCCTAGCCATGATAAAACAACTTATATGTCCACAGAGGATGCAGCTGTTAAATTTCACCTGTGAGTATAAGTTTCCTATGGTATTTGATGTTTCTATTGTACATATATTTTAGATTTTTAACTACTGGAAATGTGGTTTGTCAATAAACTCACTCCTCACCTGGTTAAATGGGAAAGCAGATTACACCTAATAGTGTAAAGATTTTCATTTTAGTTAGATAGAGGTGTGTGGGATTGAGTGGTGTGATTGAAACAGTATATGATAAATCAGTTTATAGTTTCAAATTTCATCTTCAAATTTCAGTGTGAAAGAGTATCTGAATTAGTGCAGGCATATGGTTGCATTTCATATTTGTAGGTTTTAGTGTTCAGTGTGTGGATTGTTTCAGTTTGAATTGGTTACTATTTTGGGCATGCTATTTATAAGCATACGAGTCATAGGTTACAGAATCCATGCCCAAAAATTTGCAGCATAAGGATTGCTTCATTTTAAGTATTTGGTAAGCATTAAATGAGTAAATTATTTTTAAAGAAACGATGTTGGAGATTTTGGTAAGATTTCTTAACTGTTTTGAGATTTGTATTATTTCTGCTAGGAATAGTCAACAATGGACAGAAAAGAAAACTTGCTTACATTGGTCATATGTTTGATGTCATACCTACATCAAATCGCATTATTATTGGAAATGAAAAAATATGTAAATAAATTTTATTTTCAAAATTTAGCTCATTCGAACTCTAAGTTTGCAATAATTCTTTCAAAAAATGATTTGGAATAGGTTACAAGTTGTAGTGGTTAGATTATAAGGTAAATTTACAGTTAAAGTTTGGTGAGATTATAGCAAGATGAAATTCAGCTAGGAGTATTAGTTTTATTATAGCATGATGCAATTCAGTTGGGAATATTAGTTTGATTATAGTAGGATGCACCTTCATGTCACATATTGATGGCATGACTCCATTTCCCAACAAAAAGGCACAGGGTATACTAGTTCTTTGCATCCCATAGGGGGAAGCAATCCCCATTGGAGCTGGCGTTGTAACATATTTTGGTACACTGAAAATATTTTTTTTTTTCAGTGAGAAATTTCCAATTTAATTCTTGGATAAATGCTCAAACATATGTTTATTTATGCTTTAGAATGACTTATTATATTTTTTTTTAATAATAATTTTAATTTTAAAATAATCTTATTTTTATAAAAATATAATGGTATATTTTTATGGAAATATCTATTTAAAGTTAAAGGTTATGTTATAAAGAATTATTTGGGTCTTCCTAAATTGCAAAACCAAAGCCTATGGCCCACCCTGCACTTAACATTAAACTCCCCTATTTTCCCATGCCTCGAGATATGAGCACATTAGTGGAGTTGAATTGAGGTCACAAATAAAAGTAAATGCAGGTTAAGTAAAAATTGAGTTTTTATAGAGAAGGAAAAAAAACACATGGTTTTGGGAATCCATGGGAAGGAAAATAACACATGGTTTTGGGAATCCATGGGAAGGAAAAACAACACATGGTTTTGGAAATGCATGGGAAGGAAAAACAACACATTTGAATTTACTAGTGCAGTTAAATTGATGTTACAGATAAAATTAAATGGAGAATAAGTAAAAATTGAGTTTTTACAGAGTAGGAAAAACAAAACATGGTTTTGGGAATCCATGGGAAGGAAAAACAACACATGGTGTGGGAAAACATGAGAAGGAAAAACAACACATAATTTCAAATAAGTGGATGAATTTATTCAATAAAATGATTTTAGGAGATATTTTCTGAAATTCATTTAGTAAATTCATGAAAAAATATATATATATATAAAATGCATTTACAAAGTATTTGAAAAACTTTATAATCTGTTTCCTTCCAATAATTTATGACATTGGTGAAGCATTATCAAAAAGTGACACAAAGTCTTTCTAAGCAGATCTTTAGCGACAACTTCAAAAAACCCATATTTCAAGGCACATAATTATCAATTGAAAGAGAAGTGGCACATATTTTATTTTTGAGGAGCATCCAAAGGACCATAGCTGGCAGTCTAATGAACACTTGGAAGCCAAGAGATTTTGAAGATGATTTTAAACACTCCAACAATACCTACATCTTGAGACAACTTGCAACAACTTTCCAAATTCTAAGGAAGAGAATTTGTAAACAGTTCCAAATTTCTTGAAAGTTTGTAACATCTTAAGCAGTTCATATTTCTATATATTTGATTAATTTTAATAAGAAAAGGGTTGGATTTTGATGCCAATACCTTTCAACATTGTAACAATTTTCTCTAGAAATCCTAATTGAAATATTTCAAGCTCTAGATTTGACAAAATTTGTGTTTCTTGTATGTTTTTCCAGTAATTTTATATTCTATTTCTTCACATGTTCAATGTTGCATAGAAGAGCTATGGAAAAATAGAGTGAGTTTCAATCTCTCTCAAATTTCCTACAAATTTATAATTGTTTAAATAGATTAGTATATCAGATTGTCCGTCTGAGCTATCTCCTCTTTGAACTGGTTATTCTTTATGCTATGAAACCAGCTCCAAAAATAGAGAAAAGAGAGATCAACGCCTTAGAAATAAGCCACTTCGAGGGGGCAACCTCCTTTACATTACATAAATGGACAATTCTTGGATGATACAAATGACAAAATTTCCTTGGATATATAGGTGTCCATGGGGTCATAATATAATCCTAGCCGACCTAACAATAATAATGTAAGGGAACAATAATAACAAAATTGGGGTTACTGGGGAATAAAAATAACCCTAAGGGGGCTACACTAACAACAATAAGGGACTACACTAGTAATATAGGGACGTAACATGCCCCTCTCCTTCAAAAAAGTGTTGTCCTCAATGCGTGAGTAGCTCTGGGTGCTTATGTATAAAATTCTCATCCTCCAATGTAGAATATTCAGTGGTTAAGTTCTTCCACTTGATGAGATACTCTGAAATTGATTGTTTTCGTAGCTGTCAAGTTCTTGTTTCCGTGACTGCTTCGGGTTCCAATATGATTTTTCCTTCCTCATAAAGTTCTATAAATATTGTTTGAACTGGAATTTTTTCACCTATAATCTTATTTAATCACGAAACATGGAAAACTAGATGCACTCACAAAGAAGCAAGAAGCTCCAATTTGTATGCCATAGTACTAATCTTTTCCAACACCTTGTAAGGACCATAGTACTTTGGCGATAATTTATTATCCTTCTTAGCTTGCTTGAGGGAAGTTTGTATGGTTGTAGCCGTAAAAATACCCAGTCTCCTACATCAAAAATCATCTCGCTGTGATGTTGATATGCCTATTGTTTCATTCGACTTTGTGCCAAATTTAGGTCTCAATGTGATCTTCCACTGCTTGAGCCTTAGAATTTTCTCTTAAAGATGATGTGATGGATGATGGATGATATCCATAAATTTCCATAAATGGGGTCATTTTTTCTGAAGTATAGAAGGAAGCATTATAACACCATTCAGCGAGAGGTAACCAATTGACCCATTGTGTTTGGTTATTAGATACAAAACAACGAAGATATCCTTCTAAACATTTATTCACTATCTCAGTTTTACCATTGGATTGAGGATGAGAAGATGAGCTATGAGCTAGTTGAGTACCCAAACAAGAAAATAGTTTCATCCGAAAATTTCTCGTAAAAATTGGATCTCTGTCGCTTACAATAATCTTTGGGTTTCCATGTAGCTTTTGAATTGTTTCCATAAATTTAGTAGCAAATGTACTTGCTTTAAATGGATGATATAATGCACAAAAGTTTTCATACTTGGTAAGTCTATCAACTAACACCATGATCACACTCTTTCCTTCAAACTTAGTTAAACCTGTGATGAAATCCATTGAAATCTCCTCATAACGTTGACTTGGAATGGATAAAGTTTGTGGAAGACCCAGGGTCTTAATTGTCTCAACTTTATTTTATTGGAAAACCAAAAATTCTTCCACAAAATTTTGAATATCAGATTTAAGGCCATAAAATTCTTTCTTCACCCTGTCGTAAGTTTTAAGAAATCCCAAGTGTCCTCCTAAAGGAGAAGTGTGCAATTCCAAAAGAATATTTTGTTTTACTTGGGAATTCTTACAAATATATAAGTGATATTTGTACCATAAGGAATGATTTTTCCAACTAAATGTATCAGATGTACTAGGATCTTGCTACAACTTTTGAATGAGTGTCCACACTTCTTCGTCCTTCTTCCATTCATTGGTTGCTTTGGTTATCCAATCTGGTTGGATAATAGAAATGGCACAAAGCAATGATTCCACCTCTTCATTCTTTCTTGAGGGCGCATCTGAAACAACATTTAGCTTCTCTTTTTTGTAGATGATTTCAAATTCATAGCCCAACATCTTTGTGACCCATTTTTGCTACTCTTCTGAAGATAGTCTTTGTTCCAAAAAGTGTTTAAAACTATCATGATTAGTTTTTACCTTCAAGTGTCTTCCCAATAGGTAAGGCCGCCATTTCTTTAGTGCATGTAGTATTTCTAAGATTTCCATCTCATAAATAGCTTTCTGTAAATAGTTTCCTTTTATTGTACAAATTTCAAAAGAAATGGGTCTCCATTCTTGCATTAAGACATTACCAATTCTATTTCCTAAGGCATCACATTCCACAATAAAGGTTTTTGTGAATTTTGGCATAGCTAAGACCGGTGCTAGTCACAATGCCTATTTAAGATGTTCAAAGACCTTGGTTGCTTCAGGATTCCATGAAAATGCATCTTTATTCAATAATGTTGTTAGAGGTGCTGCTATTCTCCCATAATTATTAACAAACTTGTGATAATACCCTGTTAATCCGAGAAATCCTTGCAGCTGCTTTACGGTTGTGGGGACTTTCCATTCCTTAATGGCTTTAATTTTGTTAGGGTCTACCTTAACACCTTCGTGAGATACAATATGAATGATATATTCCACCTCTTGTACTCCAAAGAAATATTTGGATGTTTTAGCATATAATTTTTTCCCCTCCAATAGTTTGAGCACCATGTCAACATGTTGAACATGATCCTTCGAATACCTATTGTAGATTAGTATATCATAAAAAAATACTAGAAATTTTTTTCTAAGGAAGGGTTTGAAAATGGAATTCATCAACCCTTGAAATGTAGAAGGTGCAAAAATTCATAATGACCCTCATGAGTTCGAAATGTTGTTTTCGGAATATCTTTAGTATTCATTCTAATTTGATGATATCCTGAACAAAGATCCAGCTTGGTAAAATAAATTGCTCAATGTTTATTCATCCAATAATTCATCAATCACAAGAATGAGAAATTTATCTTTAATAGTGAGCTTATTTATCTCCCTATAGTCCGGACACACGCACCATGATCCATCCTTCTTGTGCACCAATACTACTGGAGGAGGGAAATAAATTTGACTAGGTTGAATTATACCATCCTCTAACATTTATGAAATCATACGTTCAATTTCACTCTTTTGGACATAAGGATATCTCTAAGGCTTGATGTTTGGAGGAACACTTCCTGGAATCAAATGAATAGCAAGATCATGATCATGAATAGGTCGAAGTCCTTTGGGAGTTTCAAACACCTTGGAATGATTATCCATGACTTTTTTGAGATATGGAGAAATAGATTGTTTTGATGTTGGAACATCTAGTGAGCATAATTGTGAAATTATGCCTCGTTGTTCTTTCTTCAGAAGATTTGTCATGACAATAGAGCTTATTATATTTCCCATCTTCCCTACGATACCCCTTAATTCGACTTCCTTTTCTTTAGAAAAAAAAAATTGAAGAAAAGTTCTTGAAAATTAAAAGCTATCGTCCCCAAATATTGTAACCATTGTACTTCTAGTACAACATCAACACCTCCCATTGGAATGAAAATCATTGGAATATTAAATACATATTCCCCCATGGTTAGCTTGATATTATGGAATTTTCTAGAGCAATTTTTAGTTCCTCCATTTGTAGCCATCACTTGGAATTCTGGTGTTGGGTATAGGAAACAATTCAATTCCTTGGCTACCTTACAATGAATAAAATTATGGGTACTACCCGAATGAATCAATGCTATTACCTTTTTCTTCTTGATATGTCCTTCTATATTGAGAGTTTTAGGAGTGGTAAATCCTTCCAATGCATTACACGATATGGTCAGACTCATTTATTCTTCTTCTATGGTTGGTTCTTGGTGTATATCCTCTTCTTTTGAAGTTTATTGTTTTTTTTTCTTCCTCCTCTTCATTATCTATGTAAAATAATTTCTTCTCAGCACACTTATGAGCTTTAGTATATTTTCTATCACAATCGTAACAAATCCATTTTTCTCTTTTTTCTTCTAGTTGTTGTGGTGTCAACCTTGTAGGTTGTGGAAGTCTAGGAGTAGCAACACTTCCATCTTTATATATGTGAGTGGTAGGCTTCCTTGTTGTCATAATTCTACGTTCAATTTTCCTTGCCAACCTGAATGCCTTTTCCAATGAATCAGGTTCCCAAACAAGAACCTCATGTTGGATGTTATCCTTAAAAGTCCCAATGAAGACATCAATCTTATGTTCCTCTGGAATATCAGTTACCATTATATTCAATTTTTGAAAGTCCTCAATGTGCTCCGCCACTAAACCCTTTTGTTTGAGATTTATCAATTGGCTAAAAAAGGTGTTGCTCTTTGTATCCTCATAATGTGCTATGATTTCCTCCGTAAAAATTGACCAAGTGACAATTTGTTTACGGGAGAAAAGCCATTGTTACCACACAAATGTATTTTGTTCTAAAAATAAAGTTGCAATGCGTACCTTTTGTGTGTTTTGCACATTATTGAGATCAAAATATTTCTCCATCTATAATATCCATGTTACGGGATCCTTGCCATCAAACTTCCTCATATCGATCTTTGGAATATGGTGGGTCTTCCATCCAACATTAGAGTTTATGAAATAATGATTAACATTTATTTTGTTCTCATCATGAGTTTCCTCTACTATATTGTCTCCATTAGGAAACATTTCTTCTATCAACTTTGTCAAAACTTCCATGTCTACTTTTAGATCATTCTTCATGTTTTCAATCATAGCTTCCATGTCATCCATCTTAAATTCCATGCCAGTTTCCATGCTATCCATCTTAGCTTCCATGCAATTCTTCAAACCATCCATCTTAGCTTCCACGCCTTTCTTCAAAACTTCCATTTCATTTTTTGTTGCTCTTTGTGAGAGAAAAATTTGGGGCACTAGCTCTTGTAATTTTGATATCTCATATTTCACTTCTTCATCTTCATGAGTCATAGTAGAGCCTTATGAAGGCTTAATGGGTGTTGAATTATTTTTAGGGAGAATTTTAGAACCCAATACTGATATCTATTTTACAATATTCCCTTGGAATCAATTCAAACTGATTTTTCAAACAAAACTTATGCAATTCGAAAAAAAATACACACATTTTTCTTGCTTTTGACGAGCTCGATATTGAAACTGAATTATCTCTATTATTTCAGACCTTCAATATCTGAAATTTTGTAATCTAGTCACCCTCTGAATCTTATTTCAAATTTCATAGGTCTAACCTGATTTTGATTCTTCAAGGCAACATTATGTTCAATATCACACAATGACCTAATTATGGACTGGTTCAATAGAGCGAAATTGTATGGCATGACACATGTCCCTTTTTCCTCCTTTGGCTCTGAAATTCATACAAAAAAAACTATTATCTGTGTACTTGCGCAAATTTTTTACAGATTTCCAATATGATGCTCAGAGAGAGAGTTATGACGATTTTCCCACGACCACCTCTTTGATATGAAATTCACAAGCTTGCAAAAACCCTAACTTCCACAGATAATATCTCCGAAAATATTGCACACCAAGATCTGAAATTTTTACATGACATTCCTTGGGATTTCGGTTTCACTCTATAAAAAATTTAGCTTCTGAGCCTGTGTAGAAACAACGTTATAGCGAAAATTCCACGATGAATAGTTTTGGTGTAATTCAGGATCCTGAAAAAATCCTAAATTCCACAGATCATATCTTTGAAAAAAGTGTGAACCAAGATCTGAAATGTTTACAAGCCATTCCTTAGCATTTCATCTTCACTCTGTAAATATTTCAGCTTCTGAGCCTTCGTAGAAAATAGAATTATAGCGAAAATGGCACGATGACCTGTTTGGAGCAGCGAAACCCTAAAATCCAAAGCTCTGATACCAAATGTTATGAAACCAACTCCAAAAATAGAAGAGGAGAGAGATCAACACCTTAGATATAAGCCACTTTGAGGGGTAAACCTCCTTTAAATTACATAAATGAACAATTATTGGATGATACAAATGACAAAACCTCCTTCTATATATAAGAGTCCATGGGGTCACAGTATAATCCTAGCTGACCTAAAAATAATAATGTAAGGGCACAATAATAAAAAAATTGGTGTTACTGGGGTAAAAAAATAACCATAAGAGGGCTACATTAACAACAATAAGTGAATACACTAGTAATATAAGGACCTAACACTTTATCCTTCTATCTTATCCTAAATGTGTTTTGTTTGGTTGTAGAAGTCTTCTACACGCATCCAAATTTTCTTGATTCATTAAGTATTTTTTTTTACTCTTTAATTATCAGGAATCCCCTTACATTCTTCTTTCAAATTATTTAAAAATCTAAGTTCTTATGTCATGTTGGGAACTGACACTTTGAGAAAGGACTTTGTAAGGGAGGGATTTATTCATGAACATGAATTTTGCAATCATAAACAACCACCCAAATTAAATCATGAATCTAGCCATTGTGCTTCATAGGATGTTGTCCAGTGATTGTGAAAAGCGTTAAACAAGGCCTCGTAATAATTGAGGGAGACCCCTCTAGTTGAAGGGCCAGCTTGAACCTAAAGACTTGTTGATTTGGTTTCTCGACATAGTTTCTGCAACCAAGAACTACCTACGAGAAAGAGGTACAACAACCCCCAAGACCTAAAAAATTGAAATGGGTCTTTTTTTGGGGGGGGAGGCGCCCAAGATATGAAAATTTGAAATGCCAAGAAAAAGAAAGAAATATAACACATACTAAATAAAACCACAAAATAAATTTTTTATTAAAACAAAGAATAATTTTAAGGGCTACATTGTGGTGGATAATTTGTCCTTTTACAAAATCTAACTTGTTACTTATATTATTTCTTAGTTACAGTACCACATGTAGGTTCCATGGCTAGATAAATACCATGGGTGAATGAATACCGTGGGTAGATGTCACTTACAATACCATGGATGGATAAATAGCATGGGTGAATGCCACTTACAATAGCATGCGTACATTCCATGTGTGGATGAATACCATGGGTGGATAAATACCGTGGGTGAATGAGTACCATGGATGGATGCCACTTACAATGCCATGGGTGGATAAATACCATGGGTGGATGTCATTTTACATTTAAATGACATGTATCTGAAGTATAAGATCAATATTAATCAAAAGCCCATTTTTTAATCACCAAGGAAGAAGACTAATCAACAAAAATAATAAATCGTTAATGATAGAAACATTTCACTTCCAATAATAAGGAAATGTATGAAAATAATAAGGAGGATCACAACATTAATAACCAAAATTAAATAGAAGATATAATAAGATATGCTCCCCCTGAGATCATCCATCACTAATCATGTAGACCTGATTGCTAAATGAGGATATCTACCTCACATTTACTTCTATAGTCCCATTATAGGTAAATATTAAGTACAATGGACTCTGGTAAATATTTTGTTCGCTACGTCTCTGACGGTTGCTCCTTCTTCTTCCAAATATTTTTGCAATTTCCAATCATGTGTTCAAAAATTTGGCATTTATACCATTTCATGTAGCTAGAATATTTTTTACTTCCATTCCATCTGATTGACATGAAATAATTGGAATTTTTGGACACCTAATCCTCTATGGGTAGGTGTGAAATCCGAATGGACAAAGAGGATTCCAAGGGACCTTGGAATGTGGAATCCAAGAGTCACCCCATTGTACTAGAAATAGACATCTATGGTTAATGGAAAGGCAATCAATGCTTATATTTCCCTTTGTGTGTGTTTCACCATGCTTTTGTTTGACATGGTATCAGGGTAGGCGATTGCTGGCCCTACTCCAATTTGAGTAATTGTCTTATGGTCTTTCCCAACCACTGGTTTTGTGGTTTTAAATTACCTGTTTTGCTTGCAATTCAGAAATGATAGCTCATAAATTAAATTAGACCTCGGTGCAGTGTACAATCTTAAATGCGTTACCAATCTATCGACATCGAGAGTGGTTATATTTATTAGTGATAAATTGAGGAACATATGACTGCTAGAGGCCATTTCTTTGTCAGTATGTCAGGCCTAGTGTTTTTGCAGAATCTCCTCAGCTCCCTCAGCCCACTTAATGCACCACCCAGTCCAGCCATATCTATTTTTCAGCACATTTAAATCCATATAGGCATCTCACACTACCCATAACGCTGCTCCTTTTACCACTCAGTACTACTCTATAGGCATATATTAATTGAACTTATGCATTGGAATGTCCCTTCATCTTCTTTAAAATTTCATGATGTGTTAATTCATCAATATTTTTTCCTATGCAACTGAGCATTATTGTCAATGAGATATTTGTGTGTTGTGAAATTCTGGTCTTCATGGAGGTTTGATATCAAATGCTAAACTATTGGGAATTCCTTCATGACAGTTCAACTTCAGATGTTCTAGATCTTGCTCCTCTTCCACAACAACAACAACAACAGATTGTAAAATTCCAACACTGTGATCGAGTTGGCCATATGAAAGATCAATGTTTTGATCTTCACCCATGCAAGCATTGTGGTTGACACACCCACTCTTCACATGGATGCTTCAAAAACAAGCCTCCTACAAGAACAAAGATTCATCTTGGATGGATCGCTTCTTGGAAATTGGCATCAACATCCAAGAAGATGTTTAAGTTGCATGTCAGAACTTGTTCTCAAATATTGAACAATCTTGCATTTGAGTTTTCACCATCATCTCACCTTGTGCCTGAAAGGGGGGGAAATGGTGGTCATATACAAGCTTTGAAGTGACATCAAGCAAGCCTAAGCCACAACCTGTCATTATAGATTCAGAGTTTTAGCCAAAGACACAACAGTTCGGCTTCCAGCAATTTCTGGGAGGTCGGTGACGATTAAATTAAAAAAAATAAAAAAATGTCGTGGGAAATGAAGCATCATGCAAAAGCGTCGTGGACCGTGTGATTGATGTAGATGATTTTCCCGACATTGGGATCTAAGAATTGGTAGCTCGTTATTTATTTTCCTGTTCTAGTGGTGATTCATAATATGCATCCATTCTATTTAGTGAGTAGTCGTGCGTGCTTTGAGAAGTAAGTGAGTAGTTGATCCTATTTAAATACAACATGGACTGATTATCGCCTTATGTCTTGGTTTATATATGTGTGATTGAGTGGTGGTATATATATGATAGGAATATATTAATTGTGCTTATGCATTGGAATTTCCCTCCATCTTCTTTAAAATTCCGTGATGTGTTAATTCATCGATATTTTTTCCTATGCAACTGAGCATTATTGTCAATGAGATATTTGTGCATTGTGCAATTCTGGTCTTCATCGAAGTTTGATATCAAATGATAAACTACTGAGAATGACTTCAACGTCTCTATATGGAAGGCTGAAATTTGGAAGCCACCTTGATTTCTTATAGCCAAAATAGAAATCTTCAAATCTATGTGAAATATATTGCAGATCAATGTGTGAAGTGAATTCAGCAAACTTTGGACACCACTGGTCCATGTTTCCAATTCTTCTCATTCATTACAGAAGGGATAAAAATAGTTTAGTTGTATGAAGCGGTGAGTATTTCTCATTGGAGGTTCATTCTCTGCAAATTAGAGTTGTTGGTGTAAAACCGTTCTTTGAAGAGGAGAGAAATCATTTGCCTTAAAGGATTATTACACAGTGTTTTTGCTGCACATTTACAAAATATTTTGCAGTGACATTGTATTGTACTGACATTATGAGTGGGTATTACTTCTTAGTTCATAGTTGCAATCAGTGTTTGAAGTGTAACTTTGAGCTGTTGAGAAAAATGGCTAAAATCAATGATGCATTAGAGTTGTTGCATAACCTCATTCATTCCACTGTTCATGATATGGTAAAAATGAGCAAGAGCACTCTTTTTAATATTCAAACTTTCTTGCAAGATGCATAGGACAAGATTGAGTTTTTGCAGTTGGAGTCTCAGCTCCAACAAGATGAACTTCGGCAAAAGACTCATCATTCTGAACCTGTTTCTATTCAGAAAATTGAGAGGGACTCCCATCAGCAGCAACAATATAAATTTACATTCGATTCACATTCAGTTCCTAGTTCAAAAGTAGATTTGTATGTAGATGCAGATGTTCACACTTCGCTTCCCAAGCCCATCATCAAACCTTGGGAAGAGCTTGTCCACAACAAGCACAGAACTGGTCTTAGATATGAAAAGGAGTTGTCCTTTCATATTCTGGACTACTCCAAGCCCATCAAATTTCATATTGCTAGATTTCTTCATGACAGTTCAACTTCAGCTATTCCAGATCCTACTCCTCTTCCAAAACAACAACAGATTGTAAATTTCCAACACTGTGATCGAGTTGGCCATACGAAAGATCATCATTTTTATCTTCACCCATGCAAGCACTGTGGTTGACACACCCACTCTTCACACAGATGCTTCAAAAACAAGCCTCCTGCAAGAACAAAGATTCATCTTGGATGGATCACTTCTTGGCAATGGGCATTAACAACCAAGAAGATGTTTAAGTCACATGTCAGAACTTGTAGTTGAATATTGAACAATATTGTAGTTGCGTTTTCGCCATCATCTCAACTTGTACCTGACAGGGGGAAAATGGTGGTCATCTACAAGCTTCGAAGTCACATCAAGCGAGCCTGGGCCACAACCTGTCATTCTAGATTCAGAGTTGTAGCCAGAGACACAACAATTCAAGCGAGCCTGAGCCACAACTTGTCATTCCAGATTCATATTTGTAGCCAGAGACACAGATGCCCATGAGCATGCCTTTGGTTGATGGACAACCTTAAACCATCTATGTGAGGTTCATATTCTTCCTATTCAAAGAATTCAGAGCACTTCCTCTAGCAGAAGGCTTCAGCTTCTTGACAGCCTTGGTAGAGTTTCGGGAAATGCATCAAGCATTCCAGAGTTGGTGGTCATCCTTAAACCATCACAGGTTGTATACCTCCCTTCTTCTAGGTTGAAGGTTTCCCTCTTCAAATATGAGGGACACTTCCTCTAGCAGAAGCCCTCAGCTTCTTTCCAGATTTGGAAGAGTTCCAGGAACTGCAATAATCATTGCGTTCTAGTGTTGGTGGTCATCCTTAAACCACCTCTTTATGCCAACACTTCACAGAGCTGATTCAGCCTAAGTTCTACCATGCATACTTTTCAAATTTGTATTACAACTCTCTTCTTGGACTCACACGTACCCCTTCGGATTAAGGGGGGTGTTGGGCCAGAATTGTGAATTACGGATAAAAAAAGCTTCCCTAGACAGATGACAATCTAGAACAAAATATTAAGAACTATATGACTACCTTTCCTAACTCATAATAGACACACAGAAAGGATTAGAGGCTTACTTTTGATCTGACCACTTCTAAATGGCTCCTTCTTTCGCTTCCGTTGTAGCTTCAAATTCAAGCGGTTTGTGTGAAATGTTTCCTGCAAGAAAGAACACTAAAACAACAGAAGATAGAAATAATACATATTTTTATTCAAGTTATTTAGCTAAATCAGTAAAGCATAAACAATATACATCAACTAATATCTTGCAATATGGAAAATCAAAGCCAATACAGATGCATATAGGGAAAATTAAGTTGTATTATTTATTGATGATAGAAGGAGAGGTTACAACCAAATGAATAATTTGAAGTGATCCTTCCAGCAATGATCCTCAGCCTCATCACAGTATAAATATCTCCAGCAGTTGTTACAAAAATCTAACTCTCAATTGAAAATTCTCCAGCATTTCTCTACTCAAATTATTCCTTCTCAAACACTAAGATCTGTGTTCAATTTATAGATGAAATGAAGGTAGTTTTGAAATGAATGACTTTGCAATAATAGGCAAGACATGTTCCTAGTCATGTAGAGGTAAAATTGACACTTGGATTCGAAGCTTGACACATGTGAACTCTTCTAGAAGGTACTGGCTAAGTGGAGATTCTGGAACAATGAGAATTTCGCTCCCAATGTGACCAACGCAACCATAGATGTTTGGAAGTGCTTTGCAGAGAAACCTTGAATGGGGATACCTGCATATGCAATGCACTTAGTCCCCTTAGAGGCAGCGTTGGTGTGGTCCCACATGCTATATAATAAAATTCAAACATTGGAAACCTTTGCTTGATGAAAGTCATGTTTGATTTTTCTTATTCTTGCCTTAGGGCATGTAGAAAATTGAAATGATAGGAAATGATAGACCCTTAGTCTTTGGTCCTGGAGATGATGCCCAGTTAACCAGGTCATTGGGAATGATGCCCAAATTGAATTATAACAATTGCCCCCTAAAGCACGAGGTCAAAATAATAAAAACATTTGATTGAGATGCTTTACACTGTGATGGGATGGAGATGAAGCGGAGTGGTCACCTGCATCATTATTATAATACATTACATCATGATATATCCTCTTTGATCATGATTTATAAGGGTAGGCATTCCAATGTTCAGCACATAAAAAATCTAATAACATGTACATAATTCAGAAAGTCGTCGACATTAGAATTTTTCCCAATGCAAACATGCCTACAGATATAAGCCCATGTTCGGATGACAATCTGTATGTAAGGTCATCGTACAGATGATGTGTACAAAAATCCTGAAATTGCAGCCCAGATGGCTGAAACTAGATTCGGGGTCTTCTTATCTCATTCACTCGATCATTCGGGTACAAGTCTAACCATGCAAATATATGATTTTTCGTCGAACATGGAAAGACATCGTTTGATTACCAGCCAATGATGTGAGCTCTTAACAAACGCGAGAGAACCACCATTAATGAAAATGGCCCTCAAGGTACTGTAGTACATTTCGTAACGCGTGAATAGATGATTTGATGTCGAACGCCAAAAAAAATCTTTCGGTCAAAGGTCCGGAAGTGAGGATCTTGTCAATGTTGTAACAAGCCTCATGGTACTGGAATCTGATGTTTCTAAGTGAACTTCCTGGATATTGATTTGTCGTCGACAGGAAGTCACCTTATTGTGAAACAAGAGTTACTGATTTTGGAGACAAGGTTATGACTTGATGTAGAAATTTTTAGGGATGACGGTCATGAGAATAAAGGTTTACAAGTATTGCAAAAGGATGAGTTTATTCACTGGATAACTTCTCTTGAACATATCGGCGACACTGTGATGAGTTGGCAGCATTGACCCAAAACCGAAGTGAAGTTATGATGAAGCATAGGTTTCAATGAATGGTCAAGATGATTACCCAACCCAAAGAGTCACGGACATGGAGTGAAGAAAGTGTCATGTTCAAGAGCGACTTGCTACCATAAAGAAATTTTGCACACTTTTCCCAAATTTTCCCCAGTCATTTTTCGACCAGTACCTCTTTATTTTTAACAAGCTTGAGGATGATAACATTTTCTTGATCTATAATTCAACCCTTCGGGTGAATAAATTATCATTATTTAATAATTTAATGAGTCTAGCGATGAATGAAACTCGACTCTTTCCATGATCGACAAGCCCGTCGCTATTTTATGTTTTAACAAGCTTAACGATAATGATAGCCCAGTCCTTTTTTCATATTTAGAGAGTTTGAAAAAGTGGACGAAAGAAAACTCCATAAGCACTTTTTCATAAATTTTTCGCTCAGATCCGAAAAAGTGTAAAATAATATCTAAGAGAACCTCTTTGGTCATGTTTAACCAAGGTATTCCTTTTTCGTAAATAATATATCTCAGTCCAGAAAAGTGTTAAACTTATAATGAGTAGATATCAATTCATTTACTTTTACAAGCTCGAAATGATAAGTGCTCGACAATATTTTCATATTATTGGAGTCTGAAAATAGCTGAAAGAAGACTCCAGGGATTCCTTTTTCATTGTTATCGAAACTCGAAAAGAGATACAAGTGTGCTTCAAATCCTTTTTCGTTTTTAACAAAGCTCGAAAAATAAGGAGAAAAAGTATGCTTTATGGTCAAATCATTCTTGAAATAAGTCTGCACAACTAATTTTTTCATCAGTTGTATAGCCTGTTAAGAACAACATCAAATGGATTAAAAATACTTGTTTCATGATAAAAACATAATAAAACTATAGTCATAGAAATAAATTTAAACTTTCAAATAATTAAATGACTATTTAAAAGTAGTTTCACTATTCATTTTTACCATTCCATAGTTATCATTTGCATTTTGGAGCTCTAAACCTGATTTTTGCCTCCGAACTTCATCTGTTGATTACGTGCAATTGGTAAGAATTTTTTGAATGCCCCTTGCAAGAGCACATGTCTAATGCCCCCTGCAAGAGTAGGTTCCCCCCAAGTTTCATTTCATTCATCTAAGTAGATTACTAGTTACTAATAGCTAGATGGAATGGAGGTTCATTATAGGGGAGGATTTGTTTCATTTTTTAATGAGCTTGACATAGGAAAAGAACTATGCTCATGACCTGTTTCATTTTTTTAACGAGGTTGAAACAATAAAATAACTTTCCTTAAAGACACTTGTTTCATTTATTAATGAGGTCGACACAAGAAAAAATAACTATCCTCAAAACCTGTTTCATTTTTTAATGAGGTTGACACAGTAAAAAGAACCATCCTCACTGTGCAGTTGGACTAGTAAGTGTGTGCTGGAAAAGACATAGTCTAACAGAGTCATCATTTAAGGATTTTGATGAGCACTACAAATGATAAATTATAACATGTGTTGACGGGTCTTCTCGAGGGTTTTCATTGAATTTTGGAATTTCCGAGGGTAATTTATGTGGTATCACAGGCCACCAAGGAGAATAACTGATCGGATCAACTTGGTATTGCACTAAATATGTGAATAAAGTATCAAGCCGTTCAGTACTCATAAAGGAGGAATCAGATAGGATTCCAGATGATGACATGGGTGAAGTCAATGAACAAAACATCAAAGCTGAAGCAACAGTAATGTTGTCGCAGCTGAAATAGATGGTTTAGTCTGGGATGTTATCTCAGCCATGGTCAAATGACCCAGTGTATAACCTATAGAATCTACAGTAACTCGAAGTGAAATAGGATCAACAAAAGCAAAGGATGGTGATTGAGGAAAATACTCGTACAGGAAAAGCTCCTACTGAAAATAAGTTGGAGTTAAAGGTGTGTCGTCTTGTGATATTTCTTTAATCGAAATCAAACCAAGTGGAAGAACTTCGCCCTCAGGCCCAAAGCATATTTCAGGTGGTTGATTGTGCGATATGGGAGACTCAATGGCTACAATAGATTGTGGAGTGACCAATACAGAAAGAACTTCCGGTTGTTCGACTTCGAGATCAAGATTTTATCCACTTAGGGAATATAGCAACTGAAATTATAAGGGGATGATAGACCCTATTTCATTGGTTTTGGGGATGATGTCCATTTTGACCAATAACAGCTTCCCCCTAAAGCACAATTAGATCCGGATCAATTTCCAGTTGAACAACGTCAGTTTCAGGAGGTATGGTCTCACATATTAGATGGATCGTGACCACGAGTAGCTATGAAGACTCTGTTTCAACAACAGTAGACGAACCGGGATGTGTAGAAACAACTTGAGCTAACTTTGGCTTATGGGAAAATGATTTTTCACCAGAGGTATGGATTGTACTTGATTCAATAGATCGTGATCGCCTTCACCTACCAGAAGTAACTTCTGGCAGTAAAGGTGGTTTTAAAGCTAATCTACGCGAACGACGGGGGAAAAGATTTTGCTCTTCCATGATTACTAATTAATTTTAACCAAAATAAAATAAACAAAATAAAAGGGCAATGCTAGGCAAAAGGGTTTACCAAGAAACTGTGAACTGCAGAATACCTCCTGGAAAAACAAGAAGTACGAGCAGGAAATCTCCCTGAATGTTGTGTTCGGTTTATCACAATTTACAAGGCAGCTGACTCGGTTCACTATGGATGGATAGCACCTAAAATTTTTCCTCCCAAATATACTTGAAGGTACGTGGAGGCCCAAGTCCATATCAACGCTGTCTAATGTGAAACCGCATAGTGAGAGCACCCCTTTATACTTAGCATATTGTAACACCACCCGATATACCTGAAAGTACGTGGATGAGCTACGATATACTTACATACGTGGAGTGAGGTATCACACTCGGAATGTATCGCAGACAAGTTAATGGCAGCCGCTATGTTTTACAATGCTGGAAAACGTCTCTAGCCTAGACGTTCTAAATGTTATCATTATGGTTCCAATGCTTTGTTAGGTAAATTGAGATTAATTTTATGTTGATCTTGCTTACAATTTTCCTTTCAAAGGTTCACCATGATGATGTATTGGAAAATTCCTAAAATGAAACTAAAAATGATAAGAAATATTTCAATTTCAGTTTTTTCAATGAAAAACCTAGCTACTAAGGGAAGAGAGAAAATAATTTGGGAGAAAACAAATCAATGAAAAAAACATATAAATGATCACAAACTAAATGAAGATTTCCTAATGTTCCTTTTTGCAAAACACACAAAAATCCTACATGCAAATGCAAGTTTTTCGTTTTAGTTTCCTTAATGTTATGAATGCAAAAAGAAACTAGATGCACTAAATCAATAATTCAAATGCCTTTTACTTTAGAGAAATGAAGAATACACACAACAATTTCTCTTTTGAAGGAAAAATGAGGATTTCAACAACAATTTCTCCTATCAAGGAAATGAATATTTTACGACAATTTCCTATTTCGAAAGCAAAGTATTCTTAATGCGACCATAAAAAATACTTTGAATTCAACTTGTCAATGATAAAGAAAAACTTTTTTAAATAAACATTGAACAAATTTTTAGTGAAAGGAGGAAGAAGTATATAGAGTTACTGGTGAATATGAGGATCAAACTTTTCAAAACACAGCAGAAAACAAACTGAAGCAAAATGCAAAGGAAAATTCAAAGGAATCTGGGTGGTTTCAGGAGTCAACACAGTCTCCAAGGGGAGACAGTGCTTTACAATGCAGGCCTGAAAGGGAGACAGTGTTATGCAAAGCACGGTGTCCTGTCTAAGGGTGCTTTGGGCACAGTGTATAAGGAAAAAACACTACTGTTTAACTCACTATCTTTGCAAATTTGGCTTTGAAAAAGTTTATTCTTTGTGTGTAACAACTACTGGGTTGATAAACAAAGCAAATCAGAGGCTAAGTCACCTAGATCTAAGAGCAATTCTCCCTAGTGGAGTTGCTAATTTGTTGGGCTAGAATTTTGAATTACGGATAAAACACGCTTCCCTAGATAGATGACAATCTAGAACAACAGATTAAAGACTATATGACTACCTTTCCTAACTTAGAACATACACACAGAAAGGATTAGAGGCTTACTTGTGATCTAAGCGGTTCTAAATGGCTCCTTGTGTCACTTCCGTTGTAGCTTCGAATTCAAACGGTTTGTGCGAAATGCTTCCTGCAAGAAAGAACACTAAAATAGCAGAATATAGCAATAATACAGATTTCTATTCATGTTAGTTAGCTAAATTAGTAAAGCATAAAAAATATACATCAACTAAGATCTTGCAATATGGAAAATCAAAGCCAATACAGATGCATATAGGGAAAATTAAGTTGTATTCTTTTTTGATGATAGAAGGAGAGGTTACAACAAAATAAATGATTTGAAGTGACCCTTCCAACAACGATCCTTAGCCTCATCACATTATAAATCTCTCCAACATTTTCTACACAAATCTAACTCCCAATTGAAAATTCTCCAGCATTTCTCTACTCAAATTCTTCCTTCTCAAACACTCAGATCTGTGTTCAATTTATAGACGAACTAAAGGTAGTTTTAAAATGAATGACTTTCCAATAATAGGAAATATATGTTCCCAGTCATGTAGATGTCAAATGGACACTTGGATTCGAAGCTTGACACATGTGAACTCTTCTAGAAGGCACTATCCAAGTGGAGATTCCGGAATAATGAGAATTTCACTCCCAATTGGACCAACGCACCCATGGATGTCGGGAAGTTCTTTGCAGAGAAGCCTTGCATGGGGATACCTACATATGCAACGCAATTAGTCCCATTAGAGGTAGTGTTGGTGACCTCCCACATGCTATATAATAAACTTCAAACCTTGGAAACCTTTGCTTGATGAAAGTCATGCTTGATTTGTCTTATTCTTGCCTTAGGGCATATAGCAACTTGAAATGATAGGGGAATGATATACCCTTAGTCATTGGTTCTGGAGATGATGCCCAGTTAACGAGGTCATTGGGAATGATGCTCAAATTGACCTATAACAGGGGGGAATGTTGGACACCTAATCCTCTATGGGTAGGTGTGGAAGCTGAATGGACAAAGAGGAGTCCAAGTGACCTTGGAATGTGGAATCCAAGAGTCACCGCATTGTACTATAAATAGAAATATATGGTTAATGGAAGGACAATAAATGGTTATCTTTCCCTTTGTGTGTGTTTCACCATGCTTGTGTTTGATATGACTTATGCCCGGATGAGTTACAAGTGAAACAATACCCATAAAACCATATTTTATACTTGGTACATGATCTTGATGGGCTTGATATAGTTTTCTTATATCTTGAAGATTTCATATCTAATGAGTGACTTGATTTAGTATTTTCTAGGTCCTTGTCATTATCTCGTGGATTTTAAACCTTGTGGTTGTATCTAATGTATGTTTTGATTAGAGGAGAGCGTTGCTCATTAATAATCTTCTCTACTGATTCATATTCCTTTACCCCTTTGTTTATTTTATCATAATCTTCCCTTAGAGTCACAATTTTTGTTTCTAACTTGTCACAATGCATTTCCTTTTCTTAATTTTTTTTTTGTAAGTCTTATGTTAGTCTATTGGTTTCTTCTAGTTGAGACTTTAAGAAGATCATTTGTTTGGAAATACTATTTTCTTTCGTTTCTAGTTCTTTGTTTTCATTTTTCTCTAAATGCTTTCATTAAATCATATTCTTCACAATTTTTTGATTCACTAGATGATTTATCTTCAACAACCATATGTATTTTGTAAGTAGTGTTAGAATATGAATCCGAATTTGAATCTTCCCAATCATCATAGTTTATTTCACTATCTTCACTAGAATAAAAACTTTTCTTGGTAGAGAACTTATTTTTGAAAATTGTATTGTAAACATCCTTTCCTTTTTCTTTCTTATCATTATTTTCTTTATATGTACATTTGGATGCATAGTGACCTACTCTTCCAAAATAAAAACATTTAAAGGGATTTTTACCTTCAAATTTACCAGTTCCCACTTGCAACTTCTTCACAAAATTTTATTATTATTCATCTTAAAAGTAGCTTGTATATTTAGGTTATTCCTTTTCTTTTCCTTTGTATGTGGTTTTGAAGGAGTTTTCTCTATTGAATATACTGCAACTAATTTATACTGCAACTAATTTAACAATACCAATGTGCTAACCACTAAATCACTAAATCACTGAAAAGCCAACACTTAATCACCAAGTCATTGAATCACTGAATAAAACTGAATCATTACTAATACTAAATCAATATTGAATACATAACCATTGAGTACTAATATTCCAATCACTAAATACCTAAAAATCCAATATCCCAATGCAAATAAAGTCAATCAACCGATCAAATTGATATGAAAATCAAATACCTCCAAGCCATAACACTATTAGGAAAAATTTTGTCATATATCAATCAACAGGAAAAACCCCATAAGGCATTATCCATTACATAAACTATCATCAGAATTTTTTTTCAATATAACAACAATTTTATCAATCTCATAAATCTCAAATAACAAGAAATATGAAAGGAAAAATCATATCTCTGTCTCAACAAGGAAATGTATTAAGTCCCAAACAGTCCAATATTATCTCATCAATAATTATATCCAATACTACTCATATATATCCACTAAAGTAAACAAAATTCAATCTAATACTAAGCTTATAACCTTGTCAGGCCAAAAAAAATACTTCTGATCAAAACAATCAAGTCATAATATTGTTTACCCATATCACGTCAATTTTTAATATAACAACACTATCACCTCCCTCAACTAGATATCAAGTGTTAAGCCACGCTCTAATAAACCAGTAACAAGTTGAATAAGATATCATTGACCACAAGCAACAAGTACTTTTTCATTTAAACATTCATCATGTCTGTCATAGACCATCACTAATGTATGCGTCTCTTTAAGGATGACAACAAGAACATTGAACATCACTAGCATTTTCAACCATAAAAGTTTCTACCATATAGATTTGTCATCATCTGCAAGTCGAAAGGAAGACAATTTATTCATAGTTTGCACTAACCCCTATAAATTATGCATACATCATTGCAAAGCACCATTCAAGTTTCCATTACAAGTCTAGATCCAAACTATGAAATCATGTTAGCGTCTTTGTGTCAAGAATACAAATTAACCTATGAAATATAAAAAGCACATACAATCTCAAAGAGAAACAATTTGATTTCCGTTCAAATATTCGAAAAACTAAAGAGTATATGAAAGGTCTCTTTGTCACAACGGTTAAGAGGATAAGTCACAAGGTTGAACCACGAGATCTTTGCATAAGAATAAAACCAGTCACTAAAATATCCACTCTCGATTTAGCCAAGATAGAAAAGACACAAATCGATCTTTACATAACAATCAAGTATCTCCGACTACACACTTTCTGCAAACTACCATTAATATCTCAGCACAATATGTCGCATAAAGTATCTTTATAAAAAAAGAGATCAAACATCCACTAAAATAATTAAGCAAGATAGTCTCACTGTCAAGGTTCACTATAAGTTATAAGTGCTTCTACTATTGCACATAACACTCCTTAATCCCTGCAGATACATTCTATGTAGATATAAGATATATATATATTATCCAAGCATACAAGATAAATATCTTTATAAAATATTATTTAGGTTATTAATCATAGGCCTTTGTTAATAGATTTGCAAACATATTCATCATATGAGCCATTTCCATGCAATCAAATAGATCATATCTAGTTGTTTATCCATATTGAAATCAAATCCGTTAGCATATTAGCATATAATTCATTGTATTAATTATATTCATGTCATTTAGATGTGGATATTTTCTTGTGCTCTCGTGCACTCTCAATTAGAGAAAACACAACATTTTCTTAACTAGTGCACACCAAATTACTTTGGTTTGATATCCTCTTATAGCTTTGTAATCCTCCAATACCTCAGGAAATTAATTTGGATTTCTCAAAAACATAGGAACAATAACCATTTTAATTATTTACGATATCAATTCGACCCCGCCCACATGATTTTCTATGGGTAAAACCATGGATTTTATTTTTAGTTTACCTACGGGTTTGGCCACACCCACGATGAAGAAATGTTTTTGTTGAAACAATGTTCGCCACCCTCATAGGCATTTTTCCATGCAGCAGGAGCCTTCGGGCCGCACTCATAAGCTTCCCTCCATGTGGATGGGGCTTAGGCTAGGGAAACACCTTCTCTCCTCAGTTTGAACTTTGCCAAGCTTATACCTATCAATCTTATGGATCTATGCAACTTTAAAAATTTGTTAGCTCTTCCAATATTGTATCATAGAACTTATTAGGAGCTCAAGAAAACAAAGGAAACCCCTGTAGATGAATCATGACAACCGCATACTTTAGCTACAATATTCTTTGGTAAGTATAATTAATAGTCATATGTTTATACAATATTGTTATGACAACTTCTACCGTGTAACTAGGTAGACCATATTAACTGGATTTATTAACCATTACATAAAAATACTAAGAATTAATCATTCACCGTCATACACAATCAAATTGCATAATCCATGAAGTGATATGATAAAGTTGATATTAGTGTAGGTTACCATCAAAGACAACACGAGAGCCATAATGCCAACAACATACAATATGGATCTTCATAAAAGGAAATATGTTCCAACGAGAGTCATAAATTCGCAAGGTGGCAAGGTAATTGGACTTGAATTCCAATGATTATACCAAATGTCCTCCCAAGGAAAGGATGGTTTATTTGAATGGTTTTCGATGTAGAAAATGAGATTTGTATTTCAATGTGTCTTAGTCTTTGACACATATGAGAAATTTGTAGTTTAATTGATGATTAAGAATCTGAGACAGTAGCCATTGTGTTAGGCTTCATACATTGCTTAAAGATGAGAAATCATGTCATCTTCTTCCCGTGAGTATTAACATTGATCGAGTCTTTTTCTGGAATATCAAGAGGGTAAAGGTCATTATACATATGTGAAATTATGTAAATAATGTGATTATTTATCTATTACATTTATTATTCAAAGGACTATATCTTTCTCAATTGATTTGATGTAAAAATTAGGATGACATTAAATAATTTGGGAGAAAAAATACTTGAGATTCACATAAGTTGAGTTAAAGGTATATAAAGAATCATAAAAATAATAAAATAAATTTAAAAAAAAACATTTTTATGAATAAATATTAATTAAAAATACTTGATTGCATGAATACTTGAGTGATATCCTCCTGGTTTTTAGAGTAATTTATTTAAGTAGTCTAATCTTGGAGGAAAATTTCCTTGATTCCCTTCTCTTCACATCGCTCTCAATTCCACAATACCAATCCATCCATAAGAAAATAATTGAAATCTTCATATTAGGAATCCTGCATAGACACTAGCAAAACAAAAAATTCATAATGAAACATATGTGGATTTGTAAAGAAAGAAGCATATAATAAATTGATTAACCAATATTATTCATTCATTAATCATAAACACAAAATAATTATCAAAAATATGTTTTTATAATATGGTAAGTGATGTTTCCAATGATATAACTAGTGCAACCAATTTTTATTTTTTAAGAATTTAAAAATGAATTCATCACTTGTTTCTTCCCCTTCATTTGTTATGCCATTTGTAGCTCGCATTGATGACTTGGTTATTTCCTGATGACATCGTTGATGCTACAGCAAGAGTGCCAAATCATCAACTGCAATAAGAAAGAAATGTTAAATTCATATTTTTTGTTATTATTGTTACAAGTATTTCTTTTGTAAAAAGAGTCTTCTTTACTCACTTCAGTATTAGGGGAAAATGGAGTAGTTTTGGATGTAGCGATATGTTCCTTTTCTTGTGTAGCTTCATCCTATACTTTCTCTAAAGATGAAAAAAGAATTGATATAATTAATACACCATTTGCAATTAAATATATTTAATTGCAATGCATACATTTTTTTGTAGGACATGAAATACATCCATTACCAAACTACAAACCACCTTCATTTGATGCCACTTGATCAACACTAAGTTGTTTATCTTCCTTTATTTCCTTCTTAAAGCAAGAAAACACATTACTTAACCAAATTTTAATTTAGTATGCTTCACTTCCATTTGAGAAATTTATTATACACAAGAGTTCATTTTCTATAAAGTAAAATTAGAAAAAAAATAATTTTTGGTGTGTTATGGTACTTTTTGCGACAGATTAAAATGCAAGATTTTTTTTGGGTACATCATCCATGGAGGTAGATAAATGGTTGAAGTTTATTTTTTCCCCTCCAATGTGCATGAAGGTTAAGTACAGGTGGTGGGATTTGAAATGTTACATGGAAAGTGTATGCCTATTTTGGAGGCCCCTCCTTGATATATCAAATTTTCCTCTCTTACAACCCTCCCAAATCTACTTTCATAAATTTATATGAATAATAATAATAAATAAATGAACCCCAAAACCTCAGTAGGTCATACTGGACAAGGCAGATAGGTAGGTCGAGGATCTAGAATACATGGAAACTAGACATTGGTCGATAGGGATCCACATGAACATGAGCAGTGGTCCATGTGGTTCCACATGAACAACCATAAAAAAAAAATTATATTGGATTTGTGATTAACTAAAATGGAAACAATATAAATCTCTAAAATAATGGTAGTATCCATATATGGATTTGAAATACTTTGTCTCAACATTTCCACTTATTATGAATTGGAAAATTTGGAGAGTTGGAAAAGGAGAGAGGTTCCAAATCAACCTAGAAAAATGTACCTAGACTAAGTCTACTACATTAAGTGGTGATTTGAGCACAAAGGGTTAGCTTAGCCGATTTTTACCAATATTGTTTGGAATTTGGTCATTTCCATTCTGGAAATTTTTGAGTTTGAATGTCCTTGGGTTCGATACACTTGCCTATGCTGACACGTTTACTAGGGATGAAATCCAAAAATATTGGGAAACATTTATTGCATTTATCCACAATTTTTTCAATGAAAAAAATCAATATGCGACAATTCAGAAAAAATATACTAATTAAGTTTATTTGAAAGTCATAACTGATATAGGCAGAGTGATTATAGACAAGTTATATGACAAAAAACTAAACTTCTGACTCAATTTCTATAATATACTTGGAATGCACGAGTAAATATCCATACAAAATTATTTTATATCAAACTTAGGATGGTAACATACAAATTACAATAAAGAAACCCGCAGTTCACATAATTTCCGTTAAAGGTAGATAAAGAATCATAAAAATAAAAATAAAAATATGATTATATATTAATTAAAAAGAATTGAGTGCATGAAAACCTAAATGAGGTATTCTTCATTATGAGAATAGTTTATCATAGTAGCCTAATCTTGGAGAAAATGTCTCTCAATTTGACAAAGCAATCACGAATTCAACATTGACCTTGTTATTTCTATATTGGATAGAGGGAGGTTTTCTCCCATATCATCAAATCCTAATTTATTCTCTATAGAAAATGGCCAACCACGTGAAGGTGGATGTTTTTATGACCTCTCTCCCCCCTCCGCCCTGCGCACCCTGCCCCCCCCCCCCCCGCCCCCCGCCCCCCCCACACCACTCTCAATTCCCTAGTACCTAATCTATCTACTAGAAAATAGTTGAATTCAACACATTAAATTAAACAACCCTAAATATTTATACAAACCTCTCTTATCTACTCCCTTAAACCATGTACCTTCAAAACAATGGAGAAAGCACATGGAATCTCCATATTTCCTTTTTTTTATTCTTGACAAATGTGATATTCAACCATTGTCACATATCCACAGTCCATTATTAATTCACGTTTAAAAAAATGATCAACCTTAGTAAAAATTTGAATTGGTATTCAATACTTTAAAAAAGGAAATAATTGTCGTAATATCTAAAAAAATAAGTGCAATTCTATAAATAATTATCAAACATAACGTCCATATTGGTCAAGACAATCAATATTTCCTCTCATCTTTACTAGTAGCATCTGGGGCATCTACAGATTTCAAACATACTCATGCATAAATGGTAGAGATGCTACTGGTGAAGACATGATGTAATATTGGTTGCCTTCACCGATACCAATGCTTTGATTGGGAATTATTCGAATAATTTTACTGTTCAATTTTGATATTGTTGTAATTGTTTTGTTTTGTAAATTTTTGAAGATCAACACCATGTTTTATTAATGTCTGCCATTTTTATTTTAAACAAGAATCACTAATGGATTGTGGAGATGCAATAATAGATGGATTTCATATTTGTTAAGAAGAGGGAAACAAAGGAAATATGGATATTCCTTTTTCTTGTTCTACCATTTTTAAGGTTCAATATTTAAGGGAATAGATAAGAGGGGTTTGTCTAAAATATTTAGGGAAGTGTGTAGTCTATGATGTTTTTATATGATGGAAATGAGAAATTTAATAGAAATGGAAAATCAATAAGTGCAAATTTATCCTTCAATAGATTAAGTCTCATCCAAACAACATGCATAAGAAAACTCTTTTCAAGGATCAAACACACTATGAAATGAAAACACCACTTATATTTTATATCATGTTCAAAATCAAAATAATAATATCTTACCACTTAAAAAACTGCAATGATAAATGAAAATGAAAGGCACTCTTAAAAACATAATAATTCAAAGAGAGAAAAGATATTTTTTTCCATTTTATTTATGAATAAACCATAAATGTAATTGAAAAGGAAAAAATGAAAAAATTAAGGATCATCCAATCCCTCATATCACCAAGAAGAACACTTCCAAGGAGATGTATGTGCCTTGGGAACTGTGAAATAAAATGTGAATGTATCTAGGATGATGCTCTTAAGGAACAAGTTCACCACTAACCACACGAGAAATACATATGCAGTAGTAAGATATCTCCAAAAGATAATAGAGATAAGAAACCAACTTGGTGTAGTTAGTGGATGTAATGTTCCAAATTTTTCTTCAATAAATTGGAACATTAATTTTTGTCTAAATTCATTTAGGAGATGAATAATTGGGAAATAAGACCCAATAATAATAAAAACATAAATCAAATCCCTATAGTATGAAAAGGGATCATCCATGGAACTAGATTTCACACCCCATGTGTGAAAAGAGACATTTACAAAGAGGTTTGACCAAGTCAACCAGCGCAAGGTATGAGGGGGAAAGAACTACATGGACAATGTAGGAGGGAAGCTTCTAAAGGAAGGGAAACCCCAATTCGAGGTAGGATCCATAGAGAGCCTTAATTTTCTATATATGGAGAGGAGGAGAGCCATTTCCATTCATTCGAGTTTATGCATATTGAGCTGGTCGCTATGACTTTGAGCACGCTGGCTGTTTAGCCTGTCTGCAGCACTGTTTAGTGCACCGAGTGTCTCCGTTCGGAGATCTCACCCTTAGCCCCAGGAGACTTCGAGTGCTTGCTCGGGTGAGGCATTCCTATCATTATTTTACAGGAGAATCGATTTTGGAGCTTTGTTGCGAAGTAGTTCATTTAGTGGTTGCGCAGTCTTGAGTAGGAGGCCGCAACGCATTTTGTTGGAGCTCTGGGTTGATATCGTTTTGGAGGTTTTGGTTGTGTAAGAGGCCAGCCGTACCTTTTGGGGGCTTTGGGAAGAGTTGTGGTAGTATTTGGGTGGATTCCATTCAGCCTCAGCACAGTAGCAGTTACACGACAGTTCTCGCAGCCGTTGAACACAAATCAGAGAGTCGCCATTCCTTGTCATTCTGAGAGTATTTCTTAATTTTCCTTGCACAAGTTTTGGTGCCATCATTTCGATCACCAATTGTACTCACTTATAATTTTCAGTATAATAAAATGGCTCGTCATTCTCTCTGCATTTCTTTATGTCTCTTTACATGTTCTATATCTGTGCTATTGTATGCTTACACTACTCTTATTCTTCTCTCCAAGTACTCCAGTTTCTATACCACTTGGTGTGTTTTTCCCTATACTCTTAGACAGAGTCTAGAAAGGGCCAGGTAGCCTCCAGATCTCACCCTCTTTCCAGAGGTGAAATATATGGTAAATGCCCTCCCAGTCCATCTTTGGTTGGGTTTTGCCTATGTTTTAGAGATATCCATGAAAATGGATATTAGAGTGGTATCAGAGCCGAGGTCTCGAGGTCGAGACCTGCGTAGCATGGTGGGCTGTAATATCCTTATTTAGGGCAGCCCTATTGAGGGTGAGCCCTGTCACGTGTCCAAGGTCTGCGAGGCTGTTTAGCTGCGGGGATGTTTAGCTGTCGTCCTCGAGATGCTCCGGTGGGCTATTGAGCTCACCCTTAACACCCTGGGATGCTGCCCTCACTAATAGTCCGGGATTTTGGCGTAGTGGTTGGGGCTTTGTGGTATCAAAGCATAGATCAGGCTCAGCCTGTGGAGCTAGTTGTCTATGACACCGAAAGAGCAACCGTGGATATTTTTCTATGAACAAAGGGGGTAGGTAGAATCTTGCCCACCAAATGCAATAGAGGTGGAAAATATGGGGGTCTCAGAACAGTATGACCAGCATTTACCAGCCTTCAATTGGCCAACCAGGATCACAATGCCTACATTCTTACCATGGGTACCGTGTTGTGTAACCAACTCCAAAAATAGAAGAAAACAGATATCAACGCCTTAGAAATAATCCACTTCGAGGGGGAAACCTCCAATACATTACATAAATGAACAATTCTTGGATGATACAATTTACAAAACCTCCTTTCTATATATAGGAGTCCATGTGGCCATAATGTAATCCTAGTGGGCCACAATGTAATCCTAGATGACCTAAAAATAATAATTTAAGGGCACAATAATAACAAAATGGGGGTTACAAGGGTACAATAATAACAATAAGGGGGTTACACTAATAACAATAAACGACTATACTAGTAATATAGGGACCTAACATGCCCCTCTCCTCCAAAAAAGTGTTTTCCTTAATGCTTGAGTAGCTCTGGGTGCTTCTGTATAAACTTCTCATCCTCCCATGTAGAATCTTCAGTGGGTAAGTTCTTCCACTTGATGAGATACTCTGAAATTGATCGATTTCGTAGCTGTCGAGTTCTTGTTTCTGTGACCGCTTCGGGTTCGAATATGATTTTTCCTTCCTCATCAAGTTCTAGAAATATTGTTTGAACTGGAATATTTTCACCTATAACCTTCTTTAAGCATGAAACATGGAAAACTAGATGCACTCGCGAAGAAGCATGAAGCTCCAATTTGTATGCCATTGTACCAATATTTTGCAACACCTTGTAAGGACCATAGTACTTTGGCGATAATTTATTATCCTTCTTAGCTTGCTTGAGGGACATTTGTTTGTATGGTTGTAGCCGTAAAAATACCCAATCTCCTACATCAAAACTTCTCTCGCTGCGATGTTGATCTTCTTGTTGTTTCATTCGATTTTGTGCCAAATTCAGGTTATCCTTTAAGAGTTGGAGAACTTCTTGTTGATGCTCGATGTGATCTTCCACTACTTTAACCTTCGAATTTTCCCTTAAAGATGATGTGATGGATGGTGGATGATATCCATAAAGTTCCATAAATGGGGTCATTTTTGCTGTAGTATGGAAGGAAGTGTTATACCACCATTCAGTGAGAGGTAACCACTTGACCCATTGTGTTTGTTTATCAGATACAAAACAACGAAGATATCCTTCCAAACATTTATTTACTATCTCAGTTTGACCATCAGATTGAGGATGATAAGATGAGCTATGAGCTAATTGAGTACCCAAACAAGAAAATAACTCCGTCCAAAAATTTCCGGTAAAAATGGGATCTCTGTCGCTCACAATAACCCTTGGGCTTCCATGTAGTTTTTGAATTCTATCCATAAATGTAGTAGCAACTGTACTTGCTTTAAATGGATGAGATAATGCACAAAAGTGTGCATACTTGGTAAGTCTATCAACTACCACCATGATGACACTCTTTCCTTCGGACTTAGGTAAACCTGTGATAGAATCCATTGAAATCTCCTCCCAACGTTGACTTGGAATGGATAAAGGTTGTAGAAGTCACGGGGTCTTAATTGTCTCAAATTTATTCTGTTGGAAAACCAAACATTCCGCCACAAAATTTTGAATATCAGATTTAAGGCCATCCCAAAAAAATTCTTTCTTCACCCTATGGTAATTTTTTAAAAATCCTGAGTGTCCTCTAAAGGAGAAGTGTGCAATTCCAGAAGAATATTTTGTTTTAGTTGGGAATTCTTACAAAGATATAGGCGATCTTTGTACCATAAGGAATAATTTTTCCAACTAAATGTATCAGATGTACTAGGATCTTGCTGAAACTTTTGAATGAGTTTCCATACATCTTTCTCCTTCTTCCATTCATCTCTTGCTTCGGTTATCCATTCTGGTTGGATAATAGAAATGGCACAAAGCAATGCTTCCACCTCCTCATCAAGCTTTCCTTTTTTGTATGTTATTTCAATGTCATAACCCAACATCTTTGTGACCCATTTTTGCTGCTCTTCTGCAGATAGTCTTTGTTCCAAAAAGTGTTTAAGACTATCATGATCAATTTTTACCTTGAAGTGTCTTCCCATTAGGTAAGTTCTCCATTTCTTTAGTGCATGCAGTATTGCTAACATTTCCTTCTCATAAATAGGTTTCTGTAAATACTTTCCTTTGATTGGACGACTTTCAAAAACAATGGGTCTTCCTTCCTGCATTAAAACTGCACCAATTCCATTTCCTGAGGCATCACATTCCACAATAAAGGTTTTTGTGAAGTCTGGCGTAGCTAAGACCGGTGCTAGGCACATTGCCTCTTTAAGATCTTCAAAGGCCTTAGTTGCTTCAGGAGTCCATGAAAATGCATCTTTCTTCAATAATGTTGTTAGAGGTGCTGCTATTCTCCCATAATTCTTAACAAACTTGCGATAATACCCTGTTAACCCGAGAAATCCTCGCAACTACTTTATGGTTGTGGGAACTTTCCATTCCTTAATGGCTTTAATTTTGTTAGGGTCCACTTTAACCCCCTCGTGAGATACAATATGACCCAGATATTCTACCTCTTGTACTCCAAAGAAACATTTGGACTTTTTTGCATATAATTGTTTCTCCTGCAATAGTTTGAGCACCCTGTCAACATGTTCAACATGATCCTTCCAAGACCTGCTGTAGATTAGTATATCATCAAAAAATACTAGCACAAATTTTCTAGGAAGGGTTTGAAAATGGAATTCATCAACCCTTGAAATGTAGAAGGTGCATTGGTAAGGCCAAAAGGCATGACCAAAAATTCATAATGACCTTCATGAGTTCGAAATGCTATTTTTGGAATATCTTCGGTCTTCATTCTAATTTGATGATATCCTGAACGAAGATCCAACTTGGTAAAATAAATTTCTCCATGTAATTCATCCAATAATTCATCAATCACAGGAATGGGAAATTTATCTTTAATGGTGAGCTTATTGAGCTCCCTATAATCCGGACACATTTGCCATGATCTATCCTTCTTATGTACCAATACTACAGGAGCAGAGAAAGAACTTTGACTAGGTTGAATTATACCCGCCTCTAACATTTCTGCAATCATACGTTCAATTTCGCTCTTTTGGACGTAAGGATATCTATAAGGCCTGATGTTTGGAGGAACACTTCCTGGAATCAAATGAATGGCATGATCATGATCACGAATAGGTGGGAGTCCTTTGGGAGTTTCAAACACCTTGGAATGATTGTCCAAGACTTGTTGGAGATCTGCAGAAATAGATGATTTTGATGTTGGAACTTCTAGTGAGCATAATTGTGCAATTACGCCTAGTTGTTCTTTCTTTAGAAGATTTTTCATGACATTAGAGCTTACTCTATTTCCCGGCTTCCTTGCAATACCCCGTAATTTGACTTCCTTTCCTTCTGAAAAAAATTTCAAAAAAAGTTCTTGAAAATTAAAAGATATCGTCCCCAAAGATTGTAACCATTGTACTCCTAGTACAACATCAACACCCCATAGGAATGGAAAGCATTGGACTAGTAAATACATATTCCCCCATGGTTAGCTTGATATTATGGCATTTTCTAGAGAAATTTATAGTTCCTCAATTTTCAACCATCAGTTGACATTCTCGTGCTGGGTATAGGAAACAATTTAATTCCTTGTCTACCTTACAATGAATAAAATTATGGGTGCTACCTGAATCAATCAACACTATTACCTTTTTCTTTTTGATATGTCCTTCTATCTTGAGAGTTTGAGGAGTGGGAATTCTTTCCAGTGCATTACACGATATGGTCGAATTCATTTCTTCTTTTTCTAGGGCTGGTTCATGGTGTATATCCTCTTCTTGTTCATTTTCTTCTTCCTCTTCAGAATCTATGTAAAATAATTTCTTCTCAGCACACTTATGACCTTTAGTGTATTTGCTATCACAACTGTAGCAAAGCCCTTTTGCTCTTTTTTCTTCCAATTTGTGTGGTGTCAACCTTGTAGGTTGTGGAAATCTAGACGTAGCAACACTTCCTTCTTTATAGAATTGAGTGGTAGGCTTCCTTGTCGCCATAATTTTACATTCAAATTTTCTTGCCAACTTGAATGCCTTCTCCAATGAATCAGGTTCCAGAACGCGAACTTCATGTTGGATGTTATCCTTTAAAGTGCCTATGAAGAGATCAATCCTGTGTTCCTCTGGAATATCAGTTACCTTTATATTCAATTTTTGGAAGTCCTCAATGTGCTGCCCCACTAAACCCTTTTGTTTGAGATTTATCAATTGGCTAAAGAAGGTGTTTCTCTTTGTATCCTCATAATGTGCTATCATTTCCTTCATAAAAATTGACCAAGTGACAATTTGTTTATGGGAGCAAAGCCATCGATACCATACAAATGTATTTTGTTCTAAATGTAAAGTTGCAATGCGTACGTTTTGTTTGTTTTGCACGTTATGGAGATCAAAATATTGCTCCATCTGTAGTATCCATGTTACAGGATCCTTTCCATAAAACTTCCTCATATCCATTTTTGGAATATGGTTCTTCCTGCCAACATTAGAGTTTATGAAATCACAATTGACATTTATTTTGTTCTCATCATGAGGTTCTTCTACTATCTTTTCACCATTAGGAAACATTTCTTGTATCAACTTTGCAAACCTTCGATGTTTGCTTTTAGATCATTCTTCATGTTTTCCATGTTGTCTTTCATCTCATCCATCTTAGCTTCCATTCCAGCTTTCATGCCATCCATCTTAGCTTCCACGCCTTTCTTCAAAACTTCCATTTAATTTTTTGTTGCTCTTTGCGAGAGTGAAATTTGTTGCACTTGCTCTTGTAATTTTCATAGATCATGTTGCAATTCTTCATCTTCATGAGTCATAGTAGAGCCTTCTGAAGGCTTAATGGGTGTTGAATTATTTTTACGGGGAATATTTTAGAACCCAATACTGATATCTATTCTACAATATTCCCTTGGAATCAATTAAAATTGATTCTTCAAACAAGACTTATGCAATTCGCAAAAAAAATACACACCTTTTTCTTGCTTTTGAGGAGCTCGATATTGAAATTGGATTATCTCTGTAATTGAAGCACTTCAATATTTTGGTTTTGGTATTGATGTATCCCTCTGAATTATCTTTCGAATTCCACAAGTCTGACTTGATTTGGATTCTCCAAGACAAATTTGTGTCTAATATCCCACAATTACCTAATTATGGATTGGTTCAATACAGAAAATTTGTACGAATTTCCACGTGTCACTATTTTGTCCTTCGGCTCTGAAATTGATTTCCAAGAAACTACATTCCGTTTAATAGCGACCAATTTTTACAGCACTCCAATTCGATGCTCAGAAAGAGATTTATGAAGACTTTCCCACGATCACCTCTTTGAGATGAAATTCAAGAGCCTGAAAAAGCACTACCTTCCAGAGATCATATCTCCAAACATATTTCGAACCAAGATCTGAATTTTTTTGACAATGTGCCTTAGGATTTTAGCTTCGCATACTATGAATTTCAGCTTCTGAGACTTCGTAGAAAACAATTTATAGCGCAAATACCACGATGACCTGTTTAGGAGCCTGAAAAAAGACCTAACTTCCACAGATCATATCTCCAAAAATATTTCGAACCAAGATTTGAAATTTTTAGACGATATTCCTCAGGATTTTGGCTTTACACCATAACAATTTCAGCTTCTGAAACTTCATATCAAAAACGTTATAGTGAAAATTCCACGATGACCTGTTTGGAGTAGCGAAACCCTAGAATCCAAAGCTCTGATACCAAATGTTGTGTAACCAGCTCCAAAAATAGAAGAAAAGAGATATCAACGCCTTAGAAATAAGCCACTTCTAGGGGGAAACCTCCAATACATTACATGAATGAACAATTCTTGGATGATACAATTTACAAAATCTCCTTTCTATATATAGGATTCCATGTGGCCATAATGTAATCCTAGTGAGCCACAATGTAATCCTAGCAGACCTAACAATAATAATTTAAGGGCACAATAATAACAAAATGGGGTTACAAGGGTACAATAATAACAATAAGGGGGTTACACTAATAACAATAAAGGACTATACTAGTAATATAGGGACCTAACATATCAAGTGAGAAAGGGAGGCAGCATGATCATATACCCTTTGGAGATTATTTCCGCGAATGGCAGTCCATGGGGGAAAACTCCAGAGCAACTTTGCCCTTCAGATATTACTGTCATCTTAGGTGGGATGAAGAAGGAAGTAACAATGGGGGATCTATTACTTAGATTTCAGAGTGGCGGTGCACCACCGGGAGGTCACCTTTTTCCACATATGATGGATCCACTGATTTCACAGTTCGAGATCAGGTAGAAAAGTTGGATACCTCTTTCCAGCTTGACCGAATAATGGAGGGGGAAGCCATCAAAATGGTTACCTCGCACTTGGAGGATGAGGGCACACAGGATCATGGGGAGCATGTGGATACACCTAGTATGACGCAGGGGTTTCCTATGTTGGAGACTTCTTTGACCATATCAGTTGACACCTCAGTAGAGAGAGTAGAGCTTAACCCAGTAGTGCCATCCATTGAGGTGATGACCGAGGTAGTGTCTGATTCTTCGGGTGGTAGTAGCTTTCTTGGCTCAGCCTATGAGTATAAGCCCAAGAAGATCAGAACATTGAAAAATATGAGTTTATTCTCATCTATTTTCAGATCGAGAGGAGACATCTCCAAGGAGGTCAAGAAGATTGAAGAAAAAGAAGAGGAAGTACCATGCACTTCCTATTCTCATCAAGAAGAATATATTGAGCATGGAAGATAATTGGATCATAAGATCCTCAGTGATTACCTTGTTGAGTATAGATCTCAACCTAGAGCCTTCAGGGAGACTCTAGATTTTCCTCATTTCATCCAGCTGAAGGAAGAGAAGAGACCATGTAGCAGAAAAGAAATCAAAGGCAATAGATTTTTGTTGTCTACCTTTGATGGGTCATCTAATGCAAGAACTTGGGTGAGAAATTTGGAGGCATTTTTCCTACCACATCCTGTAGCAGGGAAAGAAGCTATTGAAATCTCAGTGCTGCACTTGGAGGGTGAAGCCTATGATTGGTGGTGCAGCCACTTGAGCCATGCAAGGGTGAAGAATTTTGCAAAGTTCACTCAAAGGTTGATCGAAACCTTTGATGGAGAAAGAGAAAAGAAATAAAATATCACATCACCTCTTGAGGAGGCTTGTGATAATGTTGTCACACTCATGGAGGAGTAGCCACATGCATCAACAATTGGGGCAGCCAACACTTTTGAGGAAGGGACTCTTGCAGCCCTGCAAGAAGTTCCAAATGCACATCAAGGTATGAAAATATTTCCACATTCCATTTTTGTAGCAAATTCTTTTGATCAATGTGTAGATTTACTTTTTCATGACCAAGGGTCAAATCCCATTGCTACTATAAAGCAGCTTGGTTGCACTGCGCTGTGAAACATGGAAACACTCAAGAAGGAAACAAACCATCATTCTCATGGGCCATTTTTAGATTGTAAATCACATTGGAGGTTGGGGTTTGAAGCCTTGAAGATTGATGGTAGACATCTTGGAGTAAGAAACCCTTTCTCCCTTCAATATGACACTTTCTCAATGAGATCCTCTCAGTTCAAAAAGGAACTTCTACTTTCAGATCCAAGACCTCATTGGTTTTGGAAGACTATTGATAAAAGGGAGGTCTCAACGAGAGATCTCATCAGAGGTGCACTTCAACACACTATGGAGTGCAAAGATTTTCTTCCTTTCTCACAAGAGCAGATAGAAGATGGAGGACATCTTAAGATGGATAACATCTCTCATGCCTATGTTGGACATTCCTTGAGTCATACACATGATGATGGGAGGTTTTTTCGTACCACCTATTTGATTCTTGATAGGGTCTCATTGATCCTTGAGAAGCTTACATTTCAAAATACGATGAAGTGCAAAGACCTGAATTTGATTTGGGAGGATGGTAGCCCTCATGGGAGGAGTACCAAGATGAGGAGAAGAAGGAGGCATCCACAAGTGATTGAGTGGATTTGGTTGATGAGCAAGGAGCTAGGATGCTACTTGTAGATCTATGATACTGGGTAGAAGGAGGCTTGGTTGGGGTGGTTACTCTTGAAATAGTTTGGTCGTCGCTTGGCAAACACTCTTCCTAAGAGTAAGAGGATTGGTACTTACATCATTGAGCAACATAGAGTATGGATGCATGGTGTTGATATGATACTCATATCATTCATCATGTCTTCATCACATGATCAGTATGATGGAGGTATGGGGAGGGAGCAAAATGTCTTGTTGCTTTGCCTATTTCTAGGAGAGCAAGAGCATATTTGCTCTCACACTTTGCATGATGTTGCAGGAAGAGGAGATAGCATTATCTCTTTGGTATTTTATGATTTGGGAGCTCTTGAATATTGGGGAGTATTCCATATTTTTTGCAGCATTATTGGAGGAATATTTGACAAGGAGCATGTCAAAGAACAGAGTTTGGTATTGGCAGGGGCTTATTTGCATAAGCTCACAACACTGTCACTTTGGAGCAGAACCTTATGGATGAAGTGTGCCCAGTGGAAATGTGGAGGATCCATAACCCACAGGTTCTAGGATAATTTCATATTTATTGCACTTGATGATAAAAGAGGAGGTAATGATGATGGAGCCATCTACCACTATGGCATGTTCTTCTTGACTTGGGGGTCCAAGCACCTTCTTGCAGCACATGGTTCATTTTTCCTCATAGCATGCCAAAACACTATGGAGGACTCATTCATGGATCCATGTACCATCTTAATTCCAGAATATCGTGAGAATTTTTTATATACATTCATTGATTTTCACACTCTTACCATTCTTATGCAATGCATTTCTTCACAAGACGGCGAGCTTGTCACATTGCTCCATGAGTTGTATTGGGCCTATATACATGATGGAGGAAGCCATATTTTTTGTGGCCATGGGAAAATGTTTTATCATCACTTGTATATTCATTTTATGCACTCTAACATGTATCATATGGGGACATGCATGATTAACCTGTAAGAAGGAACATTTTTCCTTGTACTTTCCTCAAGCAGCAACTTGTAAAACTACGATGTACTTGTTTAGGACGCTGTTGGTACCTTCTTGCACCACATGAAACCTTCATCATTATCTTCATTATATTGATAATCATGACTTAATTTTCTGATATAGATCATATTTGTATGAGAAGCATGATTATGATGGAGACACATGAGTTGGATGTGTCTTTAAGTGGGAAAAATTCTCACATTTTCTGCACTACATGTTCTAATGGGAGCATGTGAGTAGATATGGCCACCACAACCACATGTTTGTTTTCTTTTGAGGTGGGCCATGAGGCTGATATTCATCCATTGTACAGCCATGGGCAGGTTCTTGATCATGTATTTTTGTTACATTCAGTCATTTACTATCCTTTGGTAGATGTGATGAATCTTGTACATTGCTTGACATGTAATTTTCTGAAGTTGCAGTGGGTGCAACTGCATTGTATCCTTGTGAGATATTGTTTGCATCATCCATCATCATGTAAAAATTGCATCAAAATTCTCCTTAGGATATTCTATGATGACCATTTCCTATTCATCATGGATAATGTGTTTTGGGCCCGCCTGTTCTTCATTGTTGGAGGAGAACAATTTGGAGGATTTTTCTTCAATTTTCCATTTGAGGGAAATAATTTTGCAGCCCAGGATCAACATACAATCTACAATTTTCATGAGTGGAGAGAAGGAAAAAATGGGGTAAGCTATGATGCTTGCCAAGTTCAGATTTTTAGCCCACTTTCATTACCAGAGCTTGAGGTGGAAGGATATTTTCAGGAGTTACCTTGTTGGGAGGTGGCTCATTTTGTTTGGATGATTGCTTGGAGATGGAGGATCCACATGTTTCAAACTCCATGCCTTGAGTTGAGACTTTCCATTTCTATCCTTGCAGTTGCTTGGGGACAAGCAACATTTGGGAGGGGAGGACTGTAATGTTCCAAATTTTTCTTCAATAAATTGGAACATTAATTTTTGTCTAAATTCATTTAGGAGATGAATAATTAGGAATGGAGGCCCAATAATAATAAAAACATAAATGAAATCCCTCTAGTATGAAAATGGATCAGCCATGGAACTAGATTTCACACCCCATGTGTGAAAAGAGACATTTTCAAAGAGGTTTGACCAAGTCAACCAGCACAGGGTATGAGGGGGAAAGCACTACATGGACAATGTAGGAGGGAAGCTTCTAAAGGAAGGGAAACCCTAATTTGAAGTAGGGCCCATAGAGAGCCTTAATTTTCTATATATGGAGAGGAGGAGAGCCATTGCCATTCATTCGAGTTTATGCATATTGAGCTGTTTGCTACGACTTTGAGCACGCTGGTTGTTTAGCCTGTCTGCAACACTATTTAGTGCGCTGAGTGTCTCCATTTGGAGATCTCAACCTCAGCCCTGGGAGACTTCAAGTGCTCACTCAGGTGAGGCATTCCTATCATTATTTTACAGGATAATCAGGTTTGGAGCTTTGTTGCAGAGCAGTGCATTTAGTGGCTGCGCAGTCTTGAGTAGGAGGCCACAACGCATTTCGTTGGAGCTCCGGGTTGATATCGTTTTGGAGGTTTCGATTGTGTAAGAGGCCACCCGTAACTGTTGGGGGCTTTGGGCAGAGTTGTGGTAGTATTTGGGTGGATTCCATTCAACCTTAGCACAGTAGCAGTTACACGGCAGTTCTCCCAGTCGTTGAACGCAAATCAGAGAGCCGCCATTCCTTCTCATTCTGAGAGTATTTCTTAATTTTCCTTGCGCAAGTTTTGGTGCCATCATTTTGATCACCAATTGTACTCACTTATAATTCTCATTATAATAAAATGGCTCAGCATTCTCTCTACATTTCTTGATGTCTCTTTACATGTTCTATATCTGTGATATTGTATGCTTACACTACTGTTATTTTTCTCTCCAGGTACTCTAGTTTCTATACCACTTGGTGAATTTTTCCCCATACTCTTAGAAAGAGCCTAGAATGGGCCAGGTAGCCTCCATATCTCACCCTCTTTCCAGAGGTGAAATATCTATTAGATTCCCTCCCAGTCCATCTTTGGTTGGAGTTTGCCTGTGTTTTAGAGATATCCCTGAAAAGGGATATTACAGTGGAAAAGTACAAAATGATGAGCTAGGTTGGATTTATCTAAATAAATTCAATTCATATTGGTACCACTTTGTTCAAGTTACTTATGGTCAAAAAAATATAACTAACTTCATACAACTATGTGTTTCCTTCAATAAAGAGGAGTTTACACTACAAAAAGTATCAATAGTTTTGAGAATGAAGACTGGACCTAACCCTCATTGGGAATATTAGAGCAAGGGGAAAGAAGATATGACCTGAAAGGGGTAAAAATCCAAGGAGAGGGAGTTTTATAAGATGATTAAAGGATTGAATTGTATCAAAACATTCAAATGTGACTAGATGTACCATTATGAATCTTAGTTGTTCTCAAAGGAAGAAATCATGGAAGCCCTATTAGTAAGAGTTTTCCAGTAATATGGAAGCTTTAAGCATGGATTAGTTTACTAACAAGCTATATAGTATGTTTTCATGGTGTTATGTATTACTATAAATAGTTTCTAGTGTCACTTGTAATTAAATAGTGGAGCTTCGAGACACATGACTTCAATAGAAGGATTTCCATTAGGATTCAAGAAAAGGAGAGAAAAATACATGTAGAGTTAGGTGATGATGTTTCATATATTAAGAAGGCATTCAAATCTAAATGGAATGATTAGCCCACATTATGCAAAAATGAAGCGTCACTCAGATGTTATTATGAGTGCCTCAACTCTGCCCCTATTGGAAAGGTTCTCCAAGACGCAGTGCTAGTGCCATTTCCCAATGGCTTCAAGTGACGTTATTTAGTTAGTTTTTTTGTTATATGTGCTTCATTTAAAAAATACTATTTTTATCAGATTCACCTTATGACACCACAAACTTGCACTAGAATATTTTCAAATTATGGAATCTCATATCCATATTTGATTCTTCCCATTTTTCAAGCATTTTGGATCAAATTTGTTTCCAGTATAGGTAAATGTGTTTCTTGAAACATAATTTTGGAAAATTTCAGTTTTATTTCATATTTAAGTGAATATATAAAACTCTTAACATGGAATTAAAATAGATCCCTAATGTTGTACACAATTTTAGTTGATGCAACTATGATATGCTCGTTGTTCTATATGTTTTCCACATTAATAAATTTTAATTACTAATACAGAAAGGATAAAGCATATAGATAATGATTGGGACAAACATGAACTTAATGAACATCATCAAGCATAACTGAAAGTAAAACTTATCCATAATATGTCACGTGAATATATTAATATGTATAGACAAAGAAATTATTGTTGGAATTTTCATTATTGGCATCTACAAGGAAATAATTCCTAGTAGATATGATATGTGTAGAGTTGTAAGTTAGGATAGATTTATGTATGCTAATATTTCTTTAAGATAGAAGAAAGTCAGTGAAAAAATAAAGAGTTACATATACACACACAAACACACACACACACACACACATACATATATATAGGGTTAGGGTTCCAACTCCCCAATTTGTAGTTTCTAGAGAGTACTACACCCACATTGGTTTCTTCTATTGATTTTGATTGCACCCATGCTTCATGTAACCTTAAGACACTTGGTCTATTTTTTACAGGAACCTCCCAAGAAGAGGTAGTTTCCATTGATGGGTTGATGCGTTTACCACTGATTTTGGATCTTAGCACCAATGAATTTATACTCATATATGTATTTTATAAAATTATTTAAAATCACCCACAATATGTAAATCAATTAGTGATAGCGTGTTATATTGATGCATCCTTGTGTGTAGGTCACCAATTCTAACCCTAGTGGATACAAAAAATCCATCCATGTTAAGGGTTGGTGCGACCCAAAATAGGTGAGATTCTTGGGTGTGATGACTTAGATGCCCCCGGGTTGTGGTTCCTTAGGAAAACCATATTCATGCAAGTTTGAAAAAGTAGTAAACAAAAATAAACTAAGTTCACATGTCATTTATTTAATTGATAGATTTAATACACTTGTCTTAGCCCTATATATGGATGATTTTATTATCGAAATAAATCTAGAAAAATTCATGTAGTGGTGTAGGACGAGTTTGACCAATGAATTTGACAAGGATAACAACAAAGCTTGAGAGGTTGTTGATGCAGTATTCCTTTTCAAAAAGGCTTTCACCTTGAAAATTTTGAAGAGTTCAAAGACAAATGGAAGCAATGATCTAGTCACCTTATTTTATTTGGTTTGCAAGAGATCAACAATTTAATCAAATTCCTAGTAAGTGGTAATTTTGAATATAGAGGGGAAATCTTACATTTTTCAAATACCACGCTCCTTAGTAAGATGGAATGTTATAGTTTTTATTCTTGTATGTGTTCTATTCGCGGGAAAAAATTTCAGTAACTCTATATTTTTCCAAGACGTGAACACATGTGGTGAAAGTAAAATTATGAGCTATATAGATACATACAACAAATTTAGCAATAGGTAAGGCATAATTACAATTACATGTGCAAATTTATTTGGCATTGTGTTACCAAACCTAATTAGAGTTTTAAACAAGAGGGTGAAATTGGATGGAAATATAAAGTCCATTTATGGATATCAAACATATATCAAACAAAATAGAAAGTGTGAATGAACAAAAGAAACCTAAATGCCATTTTCGCAGAGTTATCAAACAATGCTAAAGTTGTCAAGCAATAGAACAAATATCAAGAGATTGTCTAACATAAAACTTCAACATCCTCCTCCACAAGACAACATGACGTCATATACACAAGAAGTAGCTCAGAAAACAATAGTAATAGAGAGAAGTGATTTCCTTGTGGAATGATATTATTATCTAAATCACCATGTGTGTGTGATTTCTCATTCATATTTAGGAAAATATCGAGATAAGGTGAGTACCATTACAAGTTGTGGAAAGGGTTGCAAGCATCCACCATATTATATCACATTGATAAGGAAAACACCTAAAGAGATGGAATCATTATAGTTGAATTTTCTTCAATCATGATTGCAAGAAAACAAAAAAAAAAATGTTATTCCATCACCAATGATCTAGTATTGAACACTAAAAAATAAAAACGAACTTCTATAAATATGTTGGTATTAAAGTAATAGGGGTATTATGGCTTTTAAGGTAAAAAAATATAATTGATAAAACTAATAGAGGTGAATATTTTAGAAGTTGGGGAACATATTGTTCACATTCTTTTTCTCACACTCATCGAGAATAAAATAATTATTGATAGTGAAACGCTTCAAAAGGAAGCAAGTAAAACTAACATTCAAATATTTCATGCAATGTTTACTTATATAACATATAGTATGGATCTTCAGAAACTAAAACATGTTCTAACGAGAATAATAAATATTAAAATGGCAGCGAAATTGGACTGGAATTCTAATGCTTCACTATATCTTCCAAGGAAAAGATACTTGAATTGAAATTTTATGGGTAGAGAAAATGAGCATTGTATCTCAATGTGTCTTAGACTTTAGAGGGCATTGTAAACACTATTGAACCTGGTACAATATTCTTGGACACTTTCCCTGAAATTTCTCTTAACATTGTTATATTTTGAGAGGATTTGGAGAGGGTTTTTCTTTATTTACCACTTTTTTATAAATGTATGGTAAAGGGAAGGAAGATCATGTATGCTGTCAGGAGTCAGGATTTTGAACCATTTCTTGGCTTCTCCTCCTAATATTTGTGCAAAAATCTTAATTTTTATGGTTTCCTCCTCTAGTTCCATGTAATCAAAATCATCATTTTTCCTATCTACATGTTGTTGGGCAGTGGTGGATTCAGCTCCAGTAAAGTGAGGGATTTTGGATGGGTAGTCATTTGGAAAAGGTAACAAAGGTTGTGGCAGTGTCAGGGGGCATACTATGCTGCCATGATGGGAGGGAATGGGATCCAAGGAGGATTTACAAGGGGAGGGTTTGTGAGAGGAGGTGGAGGATGAAGTGGAGTGTTTTGAAAAATTGATGTGTGGATGGGGTGGTAGAGGTACTTGGACCAACAAAATGATTTTGAGCAGGCTTGGGATAAAAAGATCCAAAGTGATGAAGAAGCTGAAAGTTAGGAGGAGTGGAAGGAGAGGCTTCTATACTAGAACTCTACTGCAAATATATGGGCTCAATTTCAGTCTGGTCAATCCTAATTTGTGACTTGGTTCTAAAAAAATTTCTTGTATGAAGTAAGTTAAACTGGGGATCTTGGAAGGTTGTAATATGTTCAGGGACAGAACTTTCTCTATGAATGGTCCTAAAAGTAGTTGAATTCTCAGTTTTAGAATGTTTCCACAAAATATTTTCTGGGTCATCAACTATGGTGGGAGGGTTTGGGTCCGGGTGAGATCTGGTACTAATCCTTTGTGAAGCCAGCTTTGTAATATTCAAAATCTGGAACAGCTAGCAAGGGATGACTGGAAAACGCATTTTCCAGTAATGGCTTCTCCAAGAATTGAAACCAAGACTTGGATCCCTTATAAAAATGTGTTTAAGTCCTGAATCCAAGAGGAGGCACCAAATAAACCCTTCTATGTGGGTTAAACAGATCTCCCACACCTAGTTGTCCTTAGAAAGTGCCCGATGATGGACTGCAACAATGTATGAGCATACAATTGAATAACAACGTTATTTTATAGCCATGAACACTTGAAGATAAAAATAGCCATCATATTAGGTTATAGCAGTAATAAGGTATACAAATACTTGAGGAAAGAATCACTCAAGTAAGGCAATGCCTCTCTCAATGATAAATGGGAACATACTGCTACATGAAGGAAGCCATGGCTATAACATCATATTCTATAGGAGACACTACAACATATAATATGAAAATACAATGATATAGAAATATCAGCTCAAGAAAGGTGGGGGAGAAAGCTCTCAACCCCCGAAAACACTAATACAACAATAATACAACAATCCTTATAAGGATTGGCTATAATACAAGTGAAATTGGTAAATCTGTAGAAATACCAGAGCTGCAGGGTAGCAGCTGCAACAAAAAACTAAAATGGAAGGAGATGGCTGAATATGATGCCCAATCTGAAATAGACCTCCTCCAATGGACCTGCTGAGTGCAAGGCTGATCCTAGCACTGAAAATCTCCTCCTCCAAGATGATGGTGCAAACCCTCACTGCAGGTACTCAATGAAGTAACGCAGTATAGTGAAGGGACTGTACTGCTGATAATAGGAGAAGCTTGGCTTGATGCCAAAATCTGCAATACAGCTCTGGAAACCTTCCTCACTAACCTTTCCAAGGAATAGAAGCTCCCTCCTCCGAAAGATGAGACAAGGAATGGTGTTGTGGAACCCCTCCACTGCAACACCCTATAACACAATGTTACACTAGAGTAGAGATAACGCTATATCTGAAGGAATGGCTTTGGCCTTGAGCTAAGATGCGGAGAAAATGAAGTGAAATCCTTCAAGAGGCCTCTCAAGAAGGAGAGGAAATCCTAAGCAGGAATCCCTCGTGCTAAACAGAACTACAACTCAGCTAACAACCGAAGATTGAAAATAGTCTAAACAGAAAAATTATCAAATCCTCAAAGATGTCTCACTATGGCTTCCTCTTCCTCCTTTTATGCAAGTGAATGTCTCTTTGCCCTGGACCCCACACATTATGGTTTCTTCCACGAAGAATATTTCTCCCTCTCAAATTTCATTGTCTTCTCATGCAAGCTACACCTCTTAGGCAGCGTTGTTGACTTGGTCAAACTTGACCTTGTCCTCATGCAGTTGCCCCCTTTTCACATTGGAAGGTGAAAAATCAAGCTACTCCGTAGATCCCTTTCACACTATGAGGGATTTTATTCCTACTCATGGGCCTTTTACCCATTTTATTCATCTCCTAGATGATATAAGAAAAAAATAATATTCCAATTTGCTGCGTGCAAATTTTCGAATATTACATTCCTCCCCTCTCAAATATTGCTTGTCCTCAAGCAAGTGCAAGGATAGACTGAGTTCTTTTCTCCTCCTCTTCCTGTAGAATCCATGTGTGATGGTCTCCTCTAAGTGAAGTGATGCTATCTCATCGATCAAGTCCACACATTTCTCCTCCTCAGCACACAAGTTAACTATCAAGCCATCATCATGTAAAGGTGAAATACTCAAGAGGGTAGCAAAGTGATGTCTAGAGGTCCCCTTGAGGAATAGGATCTGAAATATAATGGGAACTATATCTCCCATGTGGATCCTCCATCTCCAAGCTATTATCCATGAAAAATGAGTCACCTCCCAACTAGGCAACTCCTGGAAACTGTCCTCCACCTTTGGCTCTGGAAAAGTAGGTGGCATGAAAATCTGCACATGGTAGACAATGTAGCCTACCCCACACTGTCCATCTCTCCACTTATGATAAGTGTAGAGTTTCTAATAATCCTAGGCTGCAATAAGGTTGCCCTCAAGTGGCAATATGAGGACTAGATCTCCGAACAATGCTACAAATAATGTTGGCCCAGATATCCCCATAAATGATGAGTTGGAAGTCATCATCATATGGCATCTCATCAATCATATGGTTCACCTCATAAAGTGACAAATGTGTTGTTAAGGTTACCATACCATGTCCCATGCTCCCCTTAGAACGTGTAGTGAAAAAAGTACGAGGAATCTCTCCCTCAAAGGACACATCCAACCCATGTGTCTCTCTCCCCAACATGCTCCTCATGAAGACAGAAACCATGGAACCATAGGGATTGAAAATGAGAATCATGCTTGCTGCCATATGCAACAAATGAGAAGGAAAATGGTCCCTCAAGTGAAACCAACACAGCTTGACCCTCAACTGCAATAGAGACTGATAAAATGAGTGGCCTATCAACCACTTGCCTGCTACTCTAATCCCCTCATAATTATGGAGGAAGTGAATAATGCAAGGTGTACAATGAGCATGTCCTCCATGACATATATCTTCCCCAATTCCTCCTAGGAAATGGCCATCAATTGTGGTCATGGCCTCATCTAAACCATGTGGTCTAGAAAAAATAATGCTCCTCCTTGGAGCATCATCCTGCACATGTATGGTTAAGGGATGCATATATATATTGTACAAAGAATCACGTAAACAACAATGAATACCCTTACCATATTTTCTGCTCATACAAATGGAGTGGCTCATAGATGAGTCCCCCCTCATCCTCAAAGAGAATAGAGGTGGATGTGATAACTCCTTCATCTCTATGTAATCCATGCATCTACTCATATGCTGATATATCTCCTCCTCAAGGCCCTCCCAAAAATACCCCTCCATGATGGTGTGGTATGCTCTCATAGAACAAGTGGAGTTGAAAAGGAAATCCTCATGAGCTCCTTGTAGCAGCTTCTCCTTGAGCTTGGAAGCTCAAGATAAGAATATCCTACCCTGATAGAAGATGACCCCATCTATGACTGAATACTCCTCTAAGTGCAACTGGGCATCCAATATCCTGCAAGTATGAAGATCCTTGGAGTACTCCACCAACACCTAGGAGTTCCAATATGGATCTATCTTCCATAGTGGCAGCACTGATGATCTCTCATGAAGAGCACCTATCATATGGTCACTATCTCCTTTGACATCTATCATGCCAAAGATGCAAGTTGGAAGGCTTCTATCCTTCCCCTGTTGCTTCTGCCACAATGCAGAATCTAAAATGGAAGTGGGTGACACTGATGTTGAGAGAATGCTCTCTCTCTCCTTGAGTCTACCCCAGACACCCAGCACTGTATCAAGCTCTCCCAAGGTTCCCAATCCTTTGGAATAACTGAGTGGTGCCTCAACTGGTGAAGCATCCATCCTCCTCTGCTGATCCAGTGGTCTCCCCGGCAAAATGTCTCCATGCAATGAGACATCATCATCAAGAGATGACTGAATAAATGAATGGAAATAACTCTCCATGCTTCCACTACGCAATACAATCACCTTCTTAGGTGCATCAAGCTCCAGAAATGAATAGGGATGTATACTCCTCATCTCATGATATTGGGTCTTCTCCCTTCCTCCTCCTTGTGTCTCCATGGTTCCACACCTCCTCAACAATGGCACATGTAAAACATGAGTTGTGCCTTGATCTCCACACATGAGATCCTGGGGAATTTCTTGCAAATATGCAAGCATCCCTCTATTTGGAGCAAGAGCTCCTTGTTCCTCTGCATGAGGCACTAGATAATCTATAGATGTAACATCATTTTTGCCCTCAAATTCTGCAACATGAATGGGAAACCGTCCAATGATTGGATCCCTTTTTGAAAAAAAGATCTCCATGCTCCCTTGCTCAAAGGTGTGAGATAGAAGTATTTCTTCTGGCAAGGTATGGTGAAAGTTTTCAGCCTCCCCCATGGTTTTTTGAAATGGTATTGCATTCTCATGCAAGGTTTTTGTTTGATTTTTTTGGTTTGGCTTCACCATGTGTGTTTCATGAACCCTTCCATCAAATATTTTCACTAATGCTTTAGTGAAACTAGTATAGGATGCAATGTTTACATTTTTCAAAGAAAAGGATTCAAAGATCCACCAGGCATAAGCCTTACCTCTCAAATGCAGCGCTGCAAATTTGATGGCTTCACCTTCAAGAATGTGGTGGTGCTGCAAAAAGGTCTCTAACTCCTCCACCCAATCTTTGGCTGAACATACAGGTGAACCTTCAAAGGTAGATAGATGAAATCTATCCTGCTGCTCTATTCCTTTCACCTTCATCTTGCAAAACTCTAAAAAATTGAGATGATATTAGAATTTCTGCGTTTGAAACTCATACTCTTTCAAGAAATTACTAAGGGTTTCCCTCCTAGCAACCCCTTCTTCTCCTCTTATCTCTCTTCTAGCAATCCTGGGCATGTGACTGCGCTGTGTGTTAGGGTGTGTAGCTGCTTGCTCACACTCCTCATGTGACAATCTAGAGTTTGCTTTAGATTTAAAATTCCTTGGAGATTCACACATCTCCCTCCAGATATTCTTGAATTCTTCATGAATATTATGTAAATATTTAGGAAGAATCTTTGTGAGCTTTTCCCCTCTTTCTCCTTTAGAATATGGAGTCTTTTTCCTGCTTATCTCTTTGTCTCTTTTTTTATGAGAATATGAACTGCAGGGTTCTTCTTCTTCTTCTTTTTTCTTATCCTCCTTGGGTCGGTTATTCATGGATCTGAAATATGATGAGATAAAACCCATCCTCTTCAATATTCTGATATCTTGGGCTTAGACTCATAGGCTGAGCTAAGACTATGCTTTGATACCATTGTAATATTCCAAATCTAGAATAGGTAACAAGGCATGACTGGAAAATGCATTTTCCAGTAATGACTGCTACAAGAATTGAAACTATGACTTGGATCCATAGAGAAATGTATCTAAGTCCTGAATCCAAGAGGAGGCTCCAAAGAAATCCTTCTAGGTGGGTTAAACAAATCTCCCACACCTAGTTGTCCTCATAAAGTGCCCGGTGAGGGACTGCAACAATGTATGAGCATATAATGGAATAACAACATTATTTTATTGCCATGAACACTTGAAGATACAAATAGCCATCATATTAGGTAATAACAGCAATAAGGTATACAAATTCTTGAGGAAACAATCACTCAAGTAAGGCAATGCCTCTCTCAATGCTAAATGGGAACATACTGCTACATGAAGGAAGCCATGGCTATAACAGCATAGTCTATAGGAGACACTGTAACATATAATATGAAAATACAATGATATAGAAATATCAGCTCAAGAAAGGCGGGGGAGCAATATCTCAACCCCTGAAAACACTAATACGACAATAATACAACAATCCTTAGAAGAATTTGCTACAATACAAATGAAATTAGAAAATATGTAGAAATGCCGGAGTTGCAGGGTAGCAGCTGCAACACAAAACTGAAATGGAAGGAGATGGTTGAATATGATGCCCAATCTGAAATAGACCTCCTCCAATGGACCTCTCGAGTGCAAGGCTGATCCTAGCACTGAAAATATCCTCCTCCAAGATGATGGTGCAAATCCTCACTGCAGGTGCTCAATGAAATAATGAACTCTAGTGAAGGGACTGCACTAATGATGATAGGAGAAGCTTGGCCTAATGCCAAAATCTGCAATAAAACTCTGGAAACCTTCCTCACTAACCTTTCCAATGAATAGAAGCTCCCTCCTCTGAAAGATGAGATAAGGAATGGTGTTGTGGAACCCCTCCACTGCAACACCCTGCAACACAACGTTACGCTTGAGCAGAGATAATGTTGTAGTTGAAGGAATGGCTTTGGCCTTGAGCCAATATGTGGAGAAAATGAAGTGCAATACTTCAAGAGGCATCTCAATAAGGAGAGTAAATCCTACGCAGGAATCCCTCGTGCTAAACAACACTGCAACTCAACTAAATAGCTAGAGACTGTAAATAGTCTAAACAGACAGATAATCAAATCCTCAAAGATGTCTCACTATGGCTGCTTCTTCCTCCTTTTATTCAAGTGAATGTCTCTTTTTTTACACAAAGAATATTTCTCCCTCTCAAACTACGTTGTCTTCTCATGCAAGCTACACCTCTTAGGAAGCGTTGTTGACTTGGTCAAACTTGACCTTGTCCTCATGCAATTGCCCCCTTTTCACACTGGAAGGTGAAAAATCAAGCTACTCCATAGATCCCTTTCACACTATGAGGGATTTTATTCCTACTCATGGGCCTTTTACCCATTTTATTCATCTCCTAGATGATATAAGAAAAAATTAATATTCCAATTTGATGCTTGCAAACTTTGGAATATTAAAAGCTTTCAAACTCAAGGAATAGAGAGGTTGAAAGTTTATGACAGTTTTCGGAAGGCTGACCTCTCTTAGTGTTTTCTAAACTCACACAGTGTGTGACTAGGCCTATAAAATTCTTAGGGCTTATTTGGCACAATCCTAAGGAAGTCTGTGAGCACTAGTAAAGTTAGAAGGCCTACTAGAGGCTAGTGGAGTCGCCAGGTGGATGTTTTTTGTTGTTTTAAGGATATATATTTTTGGTCCACCACCAATAACTGACAAAAAACCAATCTAGGGATGTTTTGGGGTTTTCTGAGCTCTTTTATTTAGCCCTAAGGTTCCTATGAGTGTTCTCCAGTTGAATCATAATTTTGCTAGGATGGTGAAATAGTCAAATTCTACTCTTGGCTAACACTTGAGTTTTCTATGATTAGATAAGGGTTTCTAAAGTCCTAAGGAGTACTTAGATTGTCACTAACTCATAAGGTCCCACCGTGATTTCCATTATGTTAGGGTCCCGTGATTTGTTAGATTGGTGAGATCGAATGCACAGGGTAACATCAGACCAGTCTTTGGAGTCCTAGGACCTAGCCTTCCTAGACTCAGAGAGGGCTCTCTTTATTTTGTGCAAAGGATGTGAACTTGTTTGCTTTTAGGGTTTGATTTTAGGCTAGTTGTTAAGTTTAGGGTTTGTTTGTTTGTTTTGGTTGGGTAGATGATCAAGTAGAATAGATGGAGTGAGGAAATATTTAAGTCATTGGGCTATGGAGTCAATGAATTCATGGAAAATTCAACAGTGAATCGGGGTGCATCACAGGGAAAATCTATCATGGTCAGATGGATTTTCAAGGTTTGTGTGAGATGAAATGAACATCAAGTTTGTGAACAAAGTCTGGAAAAGGGCAGTTAAGAATCCTTTGTCAAATACTTTAAAAAGAAGGGAATTCAAGACTATTCAGCATAAAGAAGTAATCAATAGACGGGGCACACCAATAAATCTTTGATTCAACTCAAGAAAATAAGCATTTAAGACAAATGATCCAATGAAATATAGAAGGTGAGAAATTCATTTAACTTCTAGTGATTTCAACTTCAACATTAGAAAACATTTAAGATAAAAATATAAATTTAATCAAAGAAGAGGGAAATCCTAAACATATCATAGCCATAAAGATCTCCAAAACAACTATTCAAGCATGGACAAAGGGTATGATCGAAACATAGCCTCTTTGGCAAAAACTAATTAGTGGTACTTCAAAGATAAATCTCAAGAACAATTTTTAGTGACATCAAACAAGCATGGCTAACCATAAAACATCTTTGATACCTACTATATTGAACCATTCATGAGGTAAACAATCTTGGGTGGGTCTAGAGAGCAACTAAGAATTCTCTAAACTAACCTAGCAAAGGAAAACATAGAGGCAGTGAAGAACAAACAAAGCTAAGGTGCCTTTGAAAAACATTTCTTAGTCTATGTAATGTTCCTAATTAGCCTTATCTAAGAGGAAACATTCAATTTTGATTTAATTTATGATTTATGAATAAATGAATAAACGAGGACATGTAAAACTACTAAAAAGTCTGAATAAATCAATGCCCATGTGAACAAAGACAAATCGGGGCTATGTAAATAATCACTTGCAGGTGTGAAAGAGGTTTGAGACAAAGATTGGGTCCACCTTGACCAAATAAACTGCGTTGTCTAGGTTCATTGTATCTCCAAAAGGGACTGTGTAGTTCTAGATGGGAGCCTCTAGTGTGAAGAGGGTTAACTCATCAAAGTGGTTGAGGGTTTGCAAGAGCTTACTCATCTTATAAAAGAAGGAGGAGAGCAACATGAAGAGGCTGTTGATAGATCATATTTCTGAAGTATTTTTCTGCTTAGAAAAATACCATTCTCTGATGTTTAGTGGAGGATTGTGATTGGAATTCCTGTTTAGGGGTTTCATCTCTTCCCTTGAGGATCACTCGAGGAGTTCTTTGTTAAAGTGAGCCACTATCTGGTTGGAGACCAAGCTTCATTTTCATGAGAAACATTGGCCCATTGAGGTTTTTTCAGCTGCTATCATTTGCAGCAAGTGGCATTCTAGATCTGCTTAGATCTAGCTTCTATTGAGTGCCTCTGCTCTTGGAGTGTGTTCTTTAACCTCCAAGGAGAGTGTTTCTCCACTTTTTGTTTCAGATCTGCATTTCCTTGTATTTTATTCAGTGGATCTAAGCCACAGTGCAGTTTCCAGCTCCATATTGCATTATTTTGAAGAGGGTTTCCTGTTCTATAGTTTGATATCAGATTGGAGGAAGATCTCTTAGTGTTGGGATTGCCTTTCCCTTGGTGATCCATGGATTAGATTGCTGATCCATGTCTCCATATATTTGATTATTTCATTAATAAAGTTTATCTTCAGAAATTTCTGTGTATTCTGCAGTACTGCAACTTGTAATTCAAATCTACAGTTTATTATGCATTATTTTGTTTTAAATCCAATGGGATCTTGTTAAGGAAACTATATAGCTTCTAGATATGTAATAGATCTGATGTTTTATCCATATATTCTCCATATATATGAGTTTCAATGTTCAACAGCTAAGCCATCCTGAAAATAACGTTGTATCTCCTTGTTGTAGTTCAATACATTGTTGCAACCCCTTTCCCAAGGGATTTCTTCATTAAATTCTTTGTCTTTTCATGTAAATTGTATGGGAAATGTCTCTGATCTGATTTATCAATGTTTAGACCCTACAACAGCTAAAATATTCAGCCAATTATGCTCTCATGCTTCAGTAAAATTCTGCAGTAAGTAAGCCATCGGGAATCAAGGTTTTTAAGCCTAGTTTGAGAAGGAGAAACTGTTTAACTGAGCTAGGATTATTTGTTTGAGCTACAATTAGGAGAATAGGTCCCTCATGACCTAATATAACATATAAAACCGTCACATTGAACCTTTTTTACGTACATATTTGAATATATGCACTGCTTTTCCCCACCCCTTGTGAAGAGAATTCATCTTGTTTCCTGCTATTGTATATATAATTGAAACTGAAGTGTTTCCAAACCCATTTTATAGTTTTTAGCTCACTGATAATCCAATAAAATGTTTGAAGTTACTGCAGCCCTTCCCTTTGGCTGATTTCTAGCTAGTCTTATTCGTGGGAGATATGTTTAACGTATTTCAACTGATTTTTTTTTTTTTTTCTGTAATACGATCCATAAGTCTCACATAGCCTAAGCTAGGGGAAAACATCCCTATTTTGTGATATTTCTACATTTATTTGCTTATACATTGTTATAACTAAGCCCCTTGTGGATTTTCGTGATCTGGGATTTTCATCACTCCTAAATTATTTGGTTTTTGCTCCTCTTCTAGGTCCTAATATTAGATATTCTGATCTAAGGATCCCTATAGAAGTAAACTCCAAAGGAGAGTGAGAAATCCCTAAGTTTTGTGTTTTACCTATTCTCTATAGACAGAGTCTGGAACGGGCGAGGTAGCCTCTGGTTTTCACCCTCTCTTTAAAGGTGATACAACCAGTAAATTCCCTACCAGTATATCTCTAGAATAGACCATAGGATTTATTGAATGAGTTCAAAAATGGAACATCAAAGTGGTATCAGAGCATGATCTCTGGCTCAACCTGTGAGATCAAGTTATTAGAGAAGCACTGAGAAGAAGAAGGAAGCAGAAAGCAGAGAACATAAGATGGAGAGGATGAGATTACTCTCATCCATTTTCAGAAAAAAGAAGACCATTTCCAAGGAATTTTAACCGATGGAAGGAGGGAGATGCAATGAAGCCCCAAGATGGTTTCAAGGGGAAGAAGGAGATGCATGCACTTCCTGATTTCCTAAAGACAGTGAAAGGTGGGAGAAGGAGGAGTCCTCTTCTCCATTTGAAGAACCTTGTACCAGCGCTGTCCTACCCACGAGGGAACAACTATCTATAGTAGTAGTTGGACCAGCCAACACATGGGAGGGACAAACTCTTATAGACATGCAAGTTGCTTCAAAGGCTCCCAAGTAACACCTCAGTGATGAGGAGAAACAAGCCTGGGCAACGCTGTGCCACTATGGTTTGTCACCCTCAGTGAGCAACATGCAACAGGAGGTGTGGAGGTGCAAGGTTTTGGGAGGTATCATGCAGAATGTGTCACCTCCTCATAATGTTTGGTTCTCTATATACTTGGATTCTTTTGGATCCAATGGATTGACTGGTGAGAGGTCTTCCCACAGAGATCTCCAAAGGTTTACATCTCAACTTCCCATGAGGTGTAAAGGGGAAAGCTTGCTTGGGGACTTTGGTAGTACTCATTGGGAAGATACCAATGGAAAGAATGTTTGGGGGCAGCCCTACTTGGATGAAGAAGGATGGGTAGAAAGCAAGAGGCTTGTGAGCCACTTTCAAATCTATGATACAGGCCAGCAAGAAGCATGGATATGTTGGTTGCTTTTGGGTGAGTATGGTCACTACCCAAAAATTTCTACTTCCTTATCTCATGCCTTAAGCTTCAATGATGGGATGCATAAGAAGAAGGCATGAGTGTTGTGGCCATTAAGAAGAGAGTTTGGTCATCACATGTTGAATCCTATGTTCATATATTTTCTTTTGTTTGAGGTGTGTCTCATGTGCTCACATGTATTTATGTTTGAGATATATTTCATGAATGAACATTGTCTTGGGAGGGAGGATGACTTCCTCATGGTGTATGATGGAGCTGATTTGCACTATGTTGATGAGACATCTCACATGTCTATCATTATTCTATTGCTCCATGATCTACACATTTATAATGAAAGGATGTAGCAAGGGTCCTTGTTGCTATGGATATTGTCGAGAGAGCATGGGCTGAAATTTCTCCATACTCATCCTGATGTTTTAGAAGGAAAGTATGGCACCATGTCTACTTATTTTGATCATGTACAACTAATATATATTTCTATTTACTGCCACATGGTAGAAGGGTCCTTATGCACAACTAGCACATTGTTGGAGGGCAACTTTCCACATGACACCTTTGGCATAAAGGAGGTAAAAAAGGAGTTCTATTTCAGCCAACCCTTTTCTATGAGGCTCAACAAGATCAACTTGAGGAGCTATTGTTGTGGGGGCCTTGAAGAAGAGCTACATCATCATTTCCAAAGATGCATGAAACATGCAAAAATGGAGCAGCCACATGACTATTTGAAAGATTTGAATCAGCTCACTCTTTCTTCTTTGGAAGGAGAAAGTAGATCCATGCACCACTCCTTTGGTTGGGAGAAGCTACATCAGCACTTGCAAGAGTGCATCGGTTATGAGGAGTATGGAACTTAAGAACAAAAAATGCTAATCCACAGATTTTAAAGCTTGACAAGAAGAATAACTCATAACATTAAACTCAGTCCAATTCATTTCATTAGAGGTATGTTGGAACAACTTGAGAAAAGGATAAGTTTGATGTAATGAAGTTCTCTATAATAAACAACAACTTACAATATCAAAGAAAAAATCTCATCCATAGTTAGAAATTTGTTGGAACATTTTGAGAAAAGATTATCTGCAACATAGTAAGGAACCCTATGCTAAAATGACTTATGATAGTAAAATTAACCCATTCTGCCACTCAAAATGTTACTATTAAGCCTCATTCAAGGGTTAGAGATCTCTTGGAATAGCTTTGGAAAAAAGGCTATTTGTAAAATTATGAGAAATTGCAGAACAGTTACGAACCCAAAATGATATAACTAATTCTTGTCCATATGATAATGATGTGTTAGAAGAGATTAAGAACAAGAGCAACTTGTAAAATAATGAGGGTCTTCTAAATCTAATTAACAAGACTAGAATGAAATTAACTAATAAAACTTGAAACAAAATGAACAGAACTGAACTAAAATGAAATTAACCTCCAAAGTACTACAGCTCTATCTCATTCACGTGTTAGTGATATATTGGAACAGTTCATGAGAACAATATTGATTGCAATATTCGATGTAAGTAAACATAAAACATAATGCTCAGAAAACTACCTAGATTAAGAACGAAATAGAGCTAAAGTTACTTATCTAGAAAATATGCACAAATCCTTTCGGATAGTAGGGGCCCTCTACCATCAGATTGGCACACGAATCCTTAACTCCTCAAAATTGCTTCAGATCATGCATCAAATTTGTACTTCTTTCATTAAAGGAAAAACACTCAGAAACAGAGTATCACAGTCGTTGAGAACTAACAACAAAGCATCAACTAACTAACTGTCTCTCGGTTCACCAAGTTATTCTTATAAGAAAAATACATAATTGTCATTGAGTAGAAATAGGCATAGGTCTATTTTTCAATCAAAATCGAATTAGAACTCATGTTGAGGACTCGTAGTTTGCTGAAGACATCTGTAGAGTCCTTGTCCTTGTAGAAGTCTACTTCTTAGTTTTGGCTTCCTCCACGTGCATAACCACTTGCAGATTTTTGCTCAGACTTCGTAGAGGGCAAGGAATGATGTAGGAGAGTTCTGAAATTTAACCATATGCATTTTTCCTTGAAATGACACCTGTAACCTATGTGAACATAAATATGGCTACGGAATATGCGACTAGCTACAGAATGGTTGCATTCTGTAGCTAAGTCTGATCAAAATTCACTATGACAACAAAACCATAAAAGTTTAGTAAGTCAGTCATTGCATGCATTCTTAAAGTAATTTTAATCATCCCTATTGATATTTTAAGCCTATAACTGACAAAGGAAAAATGGAATGAAGTGAAATTTGATGAAAGGAAAGGACATCTTTAGGGCTCAACATACCCCCACTGCAAAGCTTTTGCATGTCCTCATGAAATCAATCCATGTATTCTGAAACTTCTGATAGGACATCTAACTTCCTTTTTCTGCTTTTCTTGGTGTTCAATGGCATCCTAGGCTTCCTTATAACCAATTTGAACCTCAGATTTATAAGTGCCCTGCTCAACTTTTTATTTTTATTTTTCAGCTTCTCACTAGCCTTGTACAATTTTTCCATTTGCAGAGAGAGAGTTGTGTTCATATCACTTTTCAGCTTGACTTTCTCCCTTAAAATTTCATTTTCATTTTTTTATATGCCTATTAAGTATTTCCAATTCATATTTATCTCTTCTCAGCACTTCAATTGAAGATTCTTGTGGGCTAGGAGTTCTTCCTCTGTTTTCTGAGGCTCTCTTTTCTAATGACTCAACATAATTATAGATTTGTTGTTGGGTTGGGTCTACCTCCGAAGTTCCTTCATCAAGATCTTCTTCGTACAGGTACTCAGGAGATTTTTCAGTTGGTGTCTCTTCATCTTCAATATCTATGATTCCTGTTTGCTTAACTCCAGTCTTCTTCAATATGCCTCTAAGCCTATGGCTTCTTCTTAGTTTAGATGGTCCCTCACCTCTCTCTTTAGCATACTTTCTTATTATCTTCTCCTTTTTAACCTGTTTCTTGATTTCAGCCAATTTTTCAAAGATAATCTCCTCACTGTCTTCTTGTATGGATTTACCAGTTTTAATTTCAACAGATTTGGAAATTTTTCCTCTCCTGCTTCTTCTTACAAGTTTTCCTTCAGATGGAGTTTCTTTAGGTTCTTCAAAATGGTTCCTCAAGAGGAACTCATCCCAATTGTCTCCCACATATTTTAAATGATGCTCAATTAAGATTTTAACTAGGCCATGGTGATATAGGGTGGTTTCCAAGAACTGAACCCTCTTTTGGACATTAGAAGCCATTCTCTTTAGGCTATGAAGTAAGAAAAAGGGTAAATTTATCTCTTCATCTAGGAAATGAATCATAAGTCAAATGTGATAAACATATAGGGTACCAAACCTTCCCTCACAAGTTATAAAATTTTGTAGAATTAGCAACATATTTCGCCATTTATTCTTCAATGCTGAGCTAGGAATGCCCTTCTTAAAAACTGAAATATCCATACCTGGTGTTTTTAGCATCTACCTCCATGCTTCATTGTGGAACTCTTTGTTTTTGAACCATCGTTCACCTTGCCTTGGTAATTCTGCTGCCTCTGCTATGAAGGATTCTGTGATAATGAACTTGACATCACCTATTTCAACTTCTGACCCGTTGAATGACTGGGAAAATGACTTGGTGACCTCCTTATGAAAACCATTAAACTTCTCCAAAAACTATAGCCATCCGACCTGCTGTAACATCTCTTTAATTTGTGGGTACCCTTCTAGGTATTTGGTTCCGACTGGTTCGGACCTCACAATAAGTCCCATGGCTTCTTTCTTCAACTTCAATTTACTGCTCTGTCACTGCTCTCTTATTCAAGGTAAAAATGGCTGTAGGAGGTTGTTTTCACCCTAAATATGACTTCTCTGTTTCTGTAGACAGGAAATGGATAAGGAAAGATGACATGAAGTGGATATGGAATGAGTGAAATATGGTGAGGGTAATTCACATGAATAAATGAGTTTGAGAGCTGTCATGGAGTAAAAGACCGTGGAAAAATCCCATGAGGATTTCAAAATCATCACTGAATATTTCGGGTTAGTGACGTGACCTAATAGGTCACTTCAAGTACTGACTATTAACTTTTAATAAATGATGATTTGATATGGCGAAATGGAAGGGATTTTGTCCAAGGATTTTATGATAGGCTTGATCAATACGAATAATCAAAATAACTTTATGAAACATACATATAACTTAACTATACTATATCTTTCATAATCTGTTATCATAATAATTTCACAATTTTACTTTAGCCCTTCTTTTGATTTTTGCTTTTTTTTTCAATATGCTTGGTCCTTCCTTTGAAAATCATTGATCTTTCAGTCTTCATAATCATTTTGATTTTTCTTGTTGAAATAGGTGTGCAGGATCAATTTGCTGTTGAACACGTGGTTGCTGGATAGTTGGTTGCAGAATATCTGGCTGTAGAATGTCTGGCTGCAGAATGCCTGGCTGCGGAATGTCTGGCTGTAGAATGTACCTGTGAAAGCTTTGAAACATGGAATGAAATGATTTGAAATATGGATGGAATGAAGTATAAGATGAAAATGGATCATGAACTATAATGGAATGAAACATGAACGGAGCGGAATATGATGGAATGAAATAGATCACAAATGCGAAGTGAAATGAAATATGAAAAGTGGCCTGCAACTTATGATTTGTAATACTCAATTGGAAAAAGAGATCAATTTTGAAAATCTGAAATGAAAATGAGATGGATTATGAAATGGAGTGAATGAAGTATGGATGAATGGAGTGAACGGAATATGGATGAAGTGATATGTGATGAAATGAAATGGATCATAAGTGGAATGTGATATGTAAAGTGGGCATGCACTTATGATTTTATGATAGTTGTTTGCAAGAGAAGAACAATTTTGAAAAGCTAAAGTGTCAGAAGGATTCTGACTTTCACTTTATCTTTTCTGTATAAACATGCTAATCAATGATCAGTTTTCATGTTTATAATTTATTTTTATTTTTATTTATTTTTAAAAAATTATCATCTGATTTCAGAAAAATACAATTAAGTTGATGAAGAAGAAGGATTCTTCTTCATTAACTTCACATCACTGTTCTCTTGGAATCTCTTGAAAAATTCTTCTCTTGAAAGTGGCTTATGATACAACTTCAGTCTATGACCATTTACAAGAAAAGTGACCTTCTCTTCATCTATTTTCCTGATTTTTATTGCTCCATTGTCAAAAAAATTCACAATTTCATATGGTCCAAGCCAATGTGTTTGGAATTTACCTTGAAAATATTTGAACTTTGAATCAAAAAAGAGGGCCCAGTCACCTTCTTTGAATTTCTTTTCCTTAATGTACTTATCATGCCATCTAGTCCTTTGCTGTTGGACTATATTTGTTCTCTAGACTGCATCTTGTCTAATCTCATCCAATTTATTAATATACTCCAATCTATGCTTTTGTGCTTCTGTTAGATTAAGTCCTAGCTGGACTGCCATTTTAATAGTTTGAATCTAAAACTATATGGGAAACAAGACTTGTTTTCCATAAACAATTTCATAAGGAGTATGACATGTTTTGCTTCTCCATGTAGTTCTATAGGCCCACAAGGCTTCAGGAAGCCTATCTGCCCAATCTCTTATATGTAAATGAATAGTCTTTGTTAGGATCCCTTCAATGACCTTATTAGTAGATTCCACTTGACCATTTGCTTGTGGATGATAGGGAGTATATTTTCTGTGTCTGATTTTGTACTTCTCCACCATTTGTTCCACTAGCCTTGATGTGAATTGAGCTCCTTGATTTGTAACAATTTCTCTTGGGACACCAAAACGAGTAAAAATATCCTCAAAAAGAAAATTAACTACAGATGCTTCAGTAGCAGAAAGTAACAGCTTGGCCTCTACCCATTTGGTAACATAATTAGTGAAAACTAATATATATTTCTTTTGTCTTGATGGAGGACTAATAGGTCCTACAAAATCTAAAGCCCATTTCTCAAAAGGTTAAATATGTACCTGAGGCTGCAATGGCATTTCACTTGAAGGGGAAGGTTTCCCTACCCTTTGGCAACTTTCACACCTTTTGACATACTCTTTAGAATATTTAAAAAGGGATGGCTAATAATATCCCAAATGAAGCATCTTATAAGCTGTCCTTTTATTAGCAAAGTGTCCACCACAAGGTTCATCATGACATGCTTTTAGGATCTTAGGCATCTCATCTTCTCGAACACATCTCCTAATGATAAAGTCTAGACCTGTTTTGTATAACTCATTAGCAACCCATGAATATTTTGCACTGTCATAAATGATTTTTATTTTGTCTCTTGCATTCATTATTGAAGGAAATTTCCCTGAAACTAGATAATTAGCAATGTCAGCAAACCAAGGAGTTTGAGTAGAAATTGCAAAAATATATTCATCAGGGAATTGATCTTCAACTGGAGTGTTGTCTTTAATGTTTTGGAGTCTAGATAGGAAATCAGCTACTATGTTTTGTTTTCCAGGCCTATCTAGAATGGTAATGTTGAATTCTTGTAAAAGCAATAACCATCTTATGACTCTGCCATTAGTAATTGATTTGTTCATTAAATATCTAATTGCAGAGTGATCTGTGTGAACAAAATTTTCATAGCCTGTTATATAGTGTCTGAATTTGTTTATGGCATGAACAACAGCTAAAAACTCTTTTTCAGTTACAGTATAGTTTAACTCTGCAGGAGTCAAATTTTTACTGGTATAGTAGATGGCATAAGGAATCAGGTCTTTTTGTCCCAATACTGCTCCTAGAGCTGTATCTGAGGCATCTATTGAAATATGAAAAGGTAACTTCCAGTTAGGTCCCCTTAAAATAGGTGCTTTAGAAATTTTTGTTTTCAGGGTCTCAAAGGCTAACTGGCAATCAGGATTCCACTTGAATTCACAGTCCTTGGTAAGTAATTTGAAAAGTGGAGATGCTATCTTGGTGAAGTTTTCTATAAACCTTCGATAATATCCTGTAAATCCTAGAAAAATCCTAACATATTTTTGACAACTTGGAACAGATAAGTTAGAGATGACTTCAACTTTTCACTCATCAACTCTAATCCCATCCCCTGAAATGTGATGCCCCAAAACAATTCCTTCAGTAAACATCATAAAACACTTCTCATGACTTAGTGAAATATTTGCTTCTTTACATCTTTTTAAAACTTTTTCCAAGTTTGCTAAGGCTTCTTCAAATGTGTTTCCATAAACTGTGAAATCATCCATATATACCTCTACACAATCATGTATTAGATCCGAAAAGATTCCTAATACTGCCCTTTGAAATGTTGCAAGTGCATTGCATAATCCAAATGGCAATACTCGGTAAGCATAGGTACCCCAAGGACAGGTAAATGTGGTTTTGTCTTGATCCTCAAGTGCTACTTGAATTTGATTATAACCACTAAAACCATCTAGAAATGAGAAGTACTTTTTGCCAGCTAAGGTATCTAACACCTGATCTATGAAAGGTAGGGGAAAATGATCTTTAAGAGTAGCTTTGTTTAATTCTCGGTAGTCAATACATACCCTCCATTTACCATTTTTCTTTGGAACAATTACCAAAGGAGAAACCCACTGACTATCTGAAATGGGATAGATAAAGTTGACATTTAACAATTTCTGCAATTCTTCTTTAACAATCTCCCTAAGATTTGGATTCATCCGTCTCTGAGGTTGTTTGATTGGTTTACAATTTTCCTCTATGTAGATGTGATGAGTGCAAGTCTTAGGGCTTATCCCTTTCATATCAGTGTACTCCCATGCATATGCAGAAGAATGTCTCTGTAATATCTTGACTAGCTTTTCTTGTTGAGATTTCTCTAGGTTCTTGTTTATGTTTAAATTTTTACCTGGAAATATCTCAATTGTAGAGCTTCCAAATTTATCCATGGAGTAAAGAGACATATGTCTTGATGATAAAAACTCAATATTGGATTCTTCTTGAAATTTTTCATGTTTGTATTCCGAAGAGGATTCAAAATTTTCTAAGGTATTTAGAATCTGGCTATCTTCACTAATTTCTGAAATTGTGAAGAGAGGTTGTATGTCTTCTTCATCCTCAATCCATTGAGTATCATCTAATTCTGTAATTGTTTTCACTCGAGGATACAAGGTAAATTTCTTGGTTGAACTACCATCAGAGATGTACATATCACCGAATCTACAGCTAATGAAAGCATCAGCTATAGCTAACCAAGGTCTTCCTAATATAATTGAATGTCCTCCTAGATTATTTTTAGGAGTTAGGATCATAAAATCCATAGGATACTCCCAAGAATCTAGGAACACTGGAATTTGTTCTATTACCCCATCAGGTTTGATCACAGATCTGTCTGCTAATTGTAACAATGTGGGTGTAAAAATAAGATTAGAAAGTTTTAGTTTATCCATGATTTGTCTACTCATGATATTGATTGCTGCTCCTAAATCAATAAGTGTTTTTTGGATCTCAGTTCCATTGATGTGTATTTTAACAATTGGATTTCCTAGGTCTAGATACTTTGGAATAGAAATCTTACCCATCATGATGTCTGTTATTTTTCCTGCTAGTTGAATTTTCTTTGTCTCTTTGATTATTTTTCCTGTTTTTTTCATGTTCAACTCCTTTATTGTCTTTGATAAGATTGGAATTTCCTTGATAGCTTGTCATAATGGGATCTTAATACAAGCATTCCTTAGCTCATCTAGGAAATCATAATTAGGCACCATAATTTTTTTTTCTACACCCCTATCAATTTGTAATCTTTCTGGAAAGGGAGGTGTAGAGGTGGATGTTGATGGCTTCTCTAATATAGGAGTTGAAATTATTGGTTCTTTTTGTTTTGATTTTTCAATGTTTGGGTCTTGAAAAGATGTGTTCTCTTCAAGACTTTTATTTACCCGTAGAGAATCTTCCTCAAAGTTTTTTTTCTCTTGTATGATCACAGAAGGTTTCTTTTTTTATGGTATTCTTCCAGACCTAAGTTGAACATCATTAATGTATAAAGGAGTAATCAAATAGGTTGGAAACTATTGGCCTTCTATCATGTATGTGTTCTAAGGATTTTTATTGTTGGGGTTTGGTATAGGTTGGGCAGGTAACTGATTTGTTTTCTGAGGAAATGGTAATGGAAGTGGTGGATTTTGATGTTGTGGATTTTAAGGATTTTTTTGAGGAGGGAAATTTGGATATGGTGGATAAGATGGTGGATATTGATAGTACTCATAGTATATTCCATAGGGATTTTGTGCTCCTTGTGCCCCAGTTTGAGATTGATTTTAGAATTGGGGCCAAGGTTGTTGCCAAGAATTCCAATTTGGTGGGGGTTGATTATACAGTTGATCATGGAATCCTTGTGGTTGAGGTCCTTGCCAAGGTCTCCTAGAGACAAAATTGAGAGATTCTGTGGAATTTGTAGGGGTTTATTCTTGAAAGATAGCTTTAAGACTAGGAAGTGAAGGAAAACTCTTGGTCTCATGCTTTTCTGAATAAATTACACAAGTCTCTATTATTTTTGCATCCAAAGGGCACTCTCTCAAGGCATGTTTTTTTCTACATTTGGGACAAAAGATTGTTAAGGCATCAGATTCAGATTTTTCTTGTTTTGTAATTTAAGGGTGTCTATTTATTCACTAAGACTCCCTAAAATTTCAGATTTGAATTCATCAAGAATATGTCCCATTTCTTCCCTACTTACTGTCCCAGAAGCAGACTTACTTGCCCTTGCAAGAGCAGGGTCTCTTGGTCCTTTTACAGTTTTAGATTTCCCTCTTGAAAGGTTGATACATAATTCAACTATTTCAGGTAATGTGAGTTGAGATATATCCCTTTTCCCATCATATTAAGGATATCTAGCCATTAATCCCTTATTGTCTTCAACAAGAGAACTTTCAAAGTATCTTGGTCTAAGTTTTCCATTTTTTCTCTTTTGATGTTATAGTTAAACCTCTCCAACAAATCTTCCAAATTTTCATCCTCTTTTTGTAACATTTTAAACACTTCCTCCTTATGGTTGAATGGCATACAGTAATCCAAATACCTCTCCAGAAATGCATGTTTCATGTCTTTCCATTTCCTAATAGAACTTTTGATCAAACTCATAAACCATTTTAATGCTGCTCCTTTCAATTTTGAAGGGAATAGTTTAAGTTTTTGGGCGTCTTGTAGGTAATCATACGTTCTACATAGAACTTCAAATTAAATTAGAAAGGTTTCAGGATATTCACTTTTGATTCCATAGAAGTTTGGAAGGACAGAAGGTGAAATTTTTTTCATAGTTGCATTGGTTTCTTCATCTACTATAGGAAACCCAAAAGAGCTTCCCATTTCCCTTCATCCTCTTCCTCTGCCTCCTTCTTCACCTCTACCTCCTTCTCCTTCTGCACCTCTACCTCCTTCTCCTCTACCTCTACCTCTACCCCTACCTCTACCCCATCCAAATAGTGTATGTTATCCATTAAAGACTCCTCCTCGCCCTTCTTCTGCCATGGTTGATTCTTCTGTGGAAGTAGAAAATTTTATGTCCCTAACAGGGGTTCTTGAATCTTGTTCTATGATAGGTTCAGTGGATGAAGTGGAAGGTCTTTCTGATGGAATATATGATCTTAAGTCTTCTGTAAGTCTATGATCAATAAAGTATGGGATTTTGGTTTGAGTTGGAGGTGTTCTGCCTCTTGGTCTTGGTGAAACAAGTGGTGCTCTAGGAATCAAGCTTCTGATTCTTATGAATCTACCCCTTGAATATCTTTCTCTACGCATATCATTGTTTTTGGGAGGTAAGAAACAAGGATACCTAGTTAAAATTCCCCGACAATGGCGCCAAAATGTCTACTCAACTTAGTGTTCCTAAATTGATGTCATAAATTTTCAACCGGGGCTAGTAAACTATTGAAGTGAAGTGCACTATATGTGCCTAGGTATCTTCTTCCTTTTTCATTGTGTTTAGTGTTTTTCTAGTGTTTTTGGTTTTGTGTTTTTATGCTAAGAGGAAAAGAACTAAATTGTTGGCAAAGAGAAGTTATTGATCACACTAAAACAGAACAAAACCTACTCTAAACTATGTATGGCACTTAAGAACATAAAATTCTAATCCACAGATTGTAAAGCTTGACAAGAAGAATAACTCATAACATTAAAATTAGTCCAATTCATTTCATTAGAGGTATGTTGGAACAACTTGAGAAAAGGATAAGTTTGATGTAATGAAGTTCTCTATAATAAACAACAACTTACAATATCACAGAAAAAATCTCATCCATAGTTAGAGATTTGTTGGAACATTTTGAGAAAAGATTATCTGCAACATAGTAAGGAAACCTATGCTAAAATGACTTATGAAATTAAAATTAACCCATTCTGCCACTCAAAATGTTACTATTAAGCCTCATTCAAGGGTTAGATATCTCTTGGAATAGCTTTGGAAAAAATGTTGTTTGTAAAATTATGAGAAATTGCAGAACAGTTAAGAACCCAAAATGATATAACTAATTCTTGTCCATATGATAATGATGTGTTAGAAGAGATTAATAGCAATAGCAGCTTGTAAAATAATGAGGGTCTTTTAAATCTAATTAACAAGACTAGAATGAAATTAACTAATAAAACTTGAAACACAATGAACAAAACTGAACTAAAATGCAATTAACCTCCAAAGTAATACAACTCTATCTCATTCACGTGTTAGTGATATATTGGAACAGTTCATGAGAACAAGATTGATTGCAATATTTGATGTAAGTAAACATAAAACATAATGCTCAGAAAACTGCCTAGATTAAGAATGAAACAGAGCTAAAGTTACTTATCTAGAAAATATGCACAAAGCCTTTCGGACAGTAGAGGCCCTCTACCATCAGATTGGAACACGAATCCTTAACTCCTCAAAATTGCTTCAGATCATGCATCAAAGTTTTACTTCTCTCATTAAAGGAAAAACGCTCAGAAACAGAGTATCATAGTCTTTGAGAACTAACAACAAAGCATCAACTAACTAACTGTCTCTCGGTTCACCGAGTTATTCTTATAAGAAAAATACATAACTGTCATTGAGTAGAAATAGGCATAGGTGTCTTTTTCAATCAAAATCGAATTAGAACTCCTGTTGAGGACTCATACTTTGCTGAATAAATCTGTAGAGTCCTTGCCCTTGTAGAAGTCTACTTCTTAGTTTTGGCTTCTTCCACGTGCATAACCACTTGCAGATTTTTGCTCAGACTTCGTAGAGGGCAAGGAATGATGTAGGAGAGTTCTGGAATTTAACCATATGCATTTTTCCTTGAAATGACACCTCTAACTTGTGTGAACATAAATATGGTTGCGGAATATGCGACTAGCTACATAATGGCTGCATTCTGTAGCTAAGTCTGATAAAAAATCACTATGACAACAAAACCACAAAAGTTTAGTAAGTCAGTCATTGCATGCATTCTTAAAGTAATTTTAATCATTCCTATTGATATTTTAAGCCTATAACTGACAAAGGACAAATGGAATGAAGTGAAATTTGATGAAAGGAAAGGACATCTTTAGGGCTCAACAATACCCATGCACAACCCCATGAGTATGAAAGACTTGAATGATAAAGAATTTGATCTTATAGAGCATGTTTATTTTTCTGATTTGGCACATTCTCTTACCATATGTATGCAGGCCATGGCTCCTACAAGGAGTGATATTACATGTAGATCTCATGGCATTGATGAAGCTAATAAAAACTCCAAAGATAGCCACTCCCTTGAGGTGCAAAGGGAGATTATCTATCATGATGGGTGCTTCCCAAAGGCACCTAATGAGGGCTTCACTTTCAGCCATGTAAAAGTGACCCATGCATCAAAGATGTGGTGGGGGTACCACCTATCACACTCAAATATACTCAAAAAAAGGAGTGCACTACGTTGGTACCTTATGTGGGATTGTGATCCACCTCCTCAAGTGCAGATTTCAGTTTGCCTATATGTGATTTTGCTTCCATACATAGATGACATATTGGTATTGTTTATGGGGTTGTATGGACAAAAAGTAAGCAGTGTATATGTACCACATGGGATGGAAATTTATCCTGTACTTCATGATACATGTTTTAGATGTGACATTGCTACACCCATGTTCATTTTTGTTGAGTTTTACACTTCTGAAGGGGCAGACTATGCACCTATCATGTTGGCATTGGAGGAACAGTTTCTGATGCATTGGCTTGGTGAGCACTTAATCCATGATGAAAGCTTGATTCTTGATGGTGCCATCAATTGAGAAGGAGAAGAACTATAGCTCTTACCCTGTCAGTTGCTTGAGGACAAGCAACATTTTCGAGGGGAGGACTGTAATGTTCCTACTTAGCCTTAGCTAAGAGGAAACATTCAATTTTGATTTAATTTATGCTTTATGAATAGATGAATAAAGGAGGACATGTAAAACTCCTAAAAAGTCTGAATAAATCAATGCCCATGTGAACAAATACAAATCAGGGCTATGTAAATAATCACTTGCAGGTGTGAAAGAGGTTTGAGCCAAATATTGGGTCCACCTTGACCAAATCAGCTGCACTATCTAGGTTCATTGTATCTCCAAAAGGTACTTCGCAGTGATAGAAGGGAGCCTCTAATGTGAACAGGGTTAACTCATAAAAGTGGTTTAGAGTTTGCAAGAGATTACTCATCTTATAAAATAAGGAGGAGAGCAACATGAAGAGGTTGTTGATACATCATATTTTTGAAGTATTTGTATTCTTAGAAAAATACCATTCTCTGCTATTTAGTGGAGGATTGTGATTGGAATTCCTGTTTAGGGGTTTCATCTCTTCCCTTGAGGATAATTGGAGGATTTCTTTGCTGAAGTGAGCCACTATCTGGTTGGATACCAAGCTTCATTTTAATGAGCAGTGCTAGCCCATTGAGGGTTTTTCAGCTGCTATCATTTGCAGCAAGTGGCGTTCTAGATCTGCTTAGATCTAGCTTGTATTGAGTGCCTCTACTCTTGGAGTGTGTTATTTAACCTCCAAGGAGAGTGTTTCTCCACTTTTTGTTTCAGATCTGCATTTTCTTGTATTTTATTTAGTGGATCTAAGCCACAGTGTAGTTTCCAGCTCCATACTGCGTTATTTTGAAGAGGGTTTCCTGTTCTATAGTTTGATATCAGATTGGAGGAAGATCTCTTGGTGTTGGGCTTGCCTTTCCCTTGGTGATCCATGGATTAGATTGCTTATCCATGTATACATAGATATGATCATTTCATTAATAAATTTTATCTTCATAAATTTCCTTGTATTCTGCAGTACTGCAACTTGTAATTCAGATCTACAGTTTATTATGCATTATTTTGCTGTAAATCCAATGGGATATTGTTAAGGAAACTATATAGCTTCCAGATATATAATAGATATGATTCCATATATTCTACATGTATATGAGTTTTAATTTTCATCAGCTGAGCGATACTGAAAATAACGTTGTATCTCCTTGTTGCAGTTCAATACATTGTTGCAACCCCTTTCCCAAGGGATTTCTTCATTAAATTCTCTGTCATTTCATGTAAATTGTATTGGAAATGTATATGATATGATTTATAAATTCTCAGACCCTACATCAGTTAAAATATTCAGCCAAGTACGCTCTCATGCTTCATTAAAATTCTGCAATAAGTAAGCCATGGGAAATCAGGGTTTTTAAGCCTAGTTTGAGAAGGAGAAACTGTTTAACTGAGCTAGGATTATTTTTTTGAGCCCAAATTCGGATCATAGGTCCCTCATGACATAAGATAACATATACAACCATCAAATTCCACTTTTTTTACGTAGATATTTGAATATATGCATTTTTGGGTAAAAATCACTGCTTTTCCCCACCCCCTGTGAAGAGAATTCATCTTGTTTCTTGCTGTTGTATATATAATTGTTTATGAAGTGTTTCCAAACCCATTTCATAGTTTTTAGCTCACCGATACTCCAATACAGTGTTTTAATTTACTGCAGCCCTTCCCTTTGGCTGATTTCTAGCTAGTCTTATTCGTGGGAGATATGTTTAATGTCTTTCAGCTGATTTTTTTTTGCTCGAATTTGATCCATAAGTCTCAAAAATCCTAAGATATGGGAACCCAGCCATATTATGTGCTATTTCTACACTGATTTACTTATACAACGTTCTAACTAATCCCCTTGTGGATTTTTCTGATGTGGGATTTTCATCACTCCTAACTTATTTGGTTTTTGCTCCTCTTCTGGGTCCTAATATTAGATCTTCTGATCTAAGGATCCCAAGGGAATTAAACTAAAAAGGAGAATGATAAAGCCCTAAGTTTTGTGTTTTACCTATTCTCTATAGACAGAGTCTAGAATGGGCCAGGTAGCCTCTGGTTTTCACCCTCTCTTTAGAGGTGATACAACCAGTAAATGCCGTACCAGTCTATCTCTGGAATAGACCATAGGATTTCTTGAATGAGTTAAAAAATGGAATATAACAGTCTAAAACCTTTGTCCTACTGCAATATAGAAAGATGAAACCACATGATGCATAAGAAAACATGAACTGGATAGAAGCACATCACCATTAACCAAGCTTAGGGATCTTGCAAGCAAGCCTTCTCCATCATCGATCAAGACAAGCCATTCACAAACTTTACAACAGCAATTTCTTCTTCAATCTCCAGAAAACCATATATTTATCTCAAGAGTCGTCAAATTCCAACCTCTTACAATGAGTGCCTCATGCTCTATTTATCTAGAAAAGGAGGGAAAAAACCCTATTTAGGGTTTGAAAATGTCAAAAACACCCATAAATGTCATTTACATCTAAGAGACCATGCAAGGCCCAAGACACAAAATATCTCATGAAATAAATGCAAAAATAACTCTTAGCACCTAATTTTGGAGTGATTTGCCCCTAAAAACACTAAAATATCATTTTTCCATAAATGAGTGTGTTTTGTTGACTTTTTGGCCAAAAACACAGCACAAAGGTCTGAATGCATAGCGCCTGCCTGGAAAAATTAGGTCCACTTGTAGCCAAGTTTTGATGCCCTTCTTGATGTCAGAATTGGCTCCTTGATGGCCCATTGGAAATCCTACTGAGTCTACTTTCCAAAACTACCCTTGGTTTTCGGATTGGGCTCCATTTATCTATCAAAAAATGAAATCTCCAAAAATGGTTCTAGGCAATGCCACGCCTGAAAATGAGGCAGAAAGGTGAAAAATGAGGTGTTTTTTGGCCTCTTGAGGGACCATAAATGATCCAAATTCTCTTAAAATTGGTGAGCATATTGTACTTGAGTTGAGGATTCCAAAAATGCCAAATTTTCCTCCTGAGGATTCCTGATATGAAAGCATAGTGCCAAGGGTGTTGTGCTTAGAGGCCTCCAAATTTGCAAAAAACCAAAATTTTTGAAAAATTTCCCAAAATTGGTGGATGTCTTCCTCATGGGGTTTGAGAGGCCTGTAGAGAAGCTTCAACTAAGATTCCATGGTTTTCTTGGTTTCTTTCCTCTTTTAATTCTTGGATTTTAGCATGGGACTTTTTGAGTTTAGCCCTTGCAACTTGGTTTATCCGGGCATAATGCTTGGTCATTTTCCTTTGGAGATCAATATCCTTATTGGCTTTCTCCAATTTGGCCTCCAAGTGTATGTTGTCTCTTTCTAGCCAAGGCTCCCGATCATATGCTAGCTCCATGGCCAACAACTCATCTAGAGGGAGTTGCTCTGCCAAGGCTGATTCCTGTTCTCTTTGTTTTGCCAAGGCCTTCTTTAAACCCATGGTTCTTGGTCTCCTCCTAGACTTCCCTTCTTCATCCTCACTTTCCTCATAGGTGCCCATGAATTCCTCTAGCTTTACCTATGCCCTTTGAGCTTCTTTCTGGTCCTGGATTTCTCAAATCTCATAAATGGAAATTTGTGCTCCTAGCTGTCTATTCTCCATATCAAGGGCATCATTCACACTCTTGGCCCTATTCAAATTTTCTTAGAGGTATTTAATTAGGGCATTTTTGTTCTAGATGAACAAGTTTGAGAAGCTTGCTTTGTTCTCCTTGTTACTGTCAATCTCAATGATTTCAAACTCTCTCTCAACCTCATGCTATTCTTCTTCTTCTTCCTTTACCTTTTATTTTCCTTTATCTAGTGGCTTAGTAGATGGGGAAGGCATGGACCCTTGCCTTTTTGAGGTAGCAAACACATGCCTTTCCCCTATTTGGTATACCAATGAAAAGGGCTCAACTCTACTTGTTTTTTTTTTTTCATTATGGCAGTCATCATTTGTTTCCATATTTTCCTCTTCATCACCTGGATTATTGCTTACCTCCTTGCCTTCAACGTCAGCCTCACTTTTAGCATCTTCACTGATTTTTGCACTTTCATTTTGTTCCTCATTGTAGCTGCTTGCCTCACTAGTGTTGTGATCTTCATTTTCATTATCATCCTCTTCATTTCCTTCATTATTTTCATGATTTTCATGACTATTGTAATGACTGTCATGAATGTCTTCTTCCTTGCTGTCCTGTTCATCATTGATGTTTGCTTCATTGGTGTCACTGCTGTCTTCATTTTGGCTGCTCTCTTCATATTTTACCTCATCTTCGTCATGACTATGAGCCTCACTATTTTGACTGTCATTAGGGATCTTAGTCTCATTGCTTCCCTTGGGATCATCCTCTATTTATTTTTCACTTGCCTCATCTTCATCATTATCCACCTCCATGTCTTCTTCTTCATTGCTAACATCTTCTTCATCACTGCTTAATTCATTTCCACTGTCAGCTTCCTCATTTTCTTCATTGTTATCCTCTACCTCTATTTCCATGTTTTCTGCTTCTTTTTGGCTTGACTCATCATCACCCTCATCTTCATTTTGGTTTGATTCATTGTCACCCTCATGCTCATGGTCACTTGCTTGTTCACTGGCACTTCCTTCTTGATCTGATGCATTAGGAGAAGGTGAGGAAGGGAGGCTTTCTTGAGGAGAGGCTACTTGTGTATATGATGAGGCATGATTTGTAGGAGGTGATGGAGGAGTGGAGGGAGGAGTATTAGATGATGAAGGTAAATTTTGCTGATGATGAGGCTGTGGGCTTGTGAATATTTCATGAGAAATGAATGCCTCCCAAGGTATGTATTTTTGCTCCAGCTAGTGTAACACCACCATATTGATCAAGGAGTGGTGGAACAAACTCTGCATTTTCTAGGAATAACTCATCCTTTGGAAAACATAAGACATTTTTTCGATACTTCTATAGAGTTAGTAGGGTAAATGAATCATTTTAACCCTAGAAAAATGCATGAGTAATCTAATATGGTGGGAGTAGAGCATAAATTATCTCCCCTCACATGTAAAATATTTCATGATGACCTTCACTAAGGGTGCATACCTCTCCAACAAGTGTGAGAAAGGGAAAATAGTATTGCAGCCTTCTTTATACCTAGACTTGAGGAAAGGCTCATAGCAGCTCATGTCCAACTTTTCTCTCTTGAACCATTTTTGAACAACATCAAGAAGTACGGTAGCATGAGCAATGCTATCTGATGAGAGTTCAAAGGTCACCCATTCCAAGCTTGATTTTTTTTTTATATAGGTTAAAAATGAATAACCTTGTGAGCTCTGTGTGATTTTGTACTTGTTGGACCTTTTCACAAAACTGAAAACACCCTACATTCTAAAAACATGTGAGAATCATGGGAGAGGTAGTAATCTCCATAGTGTCTTGGGGTTCAAATCTGTTAACCTTCCCACCCTTATGATTTTTCCTCATAGGAAATTTGCCTCCACTTCTAATACTCCCTTCTTCTCTTGACATGGTGATTAGTGCTTCCTTTAAACAACCCTAGACCTTCTTGTAAAACTTGGTAGGAGGAGTGAAATTAAATGATGGTGAAAGGGAGTTCTTGTAAGTGAGTGAGATGGAGGTGTGGGTTTTTGACTGATTTCCTTTGAGCTTTGATGAAGGGTTATCTTGAAATCACTGCAGTTACCCTAATTCACACCCTCCTTGACTGATATTTTCTTGCTTGGAGGTCAAAACAGAGTGTTTTTCATGAGGGCTTAGGGTTTCTAGTCTTTAGGGTTTTGACCAATTCCCTTTAACCATAAAATCATCAAATTCACTTGGAGAATAAATAAAAAATCCACCTACCAACTTTTAACTTCTTTGCAGGTCCTTGGATACATGTTGGAGGTGCTCCCTTATGGTTTTTGGAAATTTTGAAAGTGGAGGAGGCTTTCTAATCTAGGTAGAGCACCTGAACGCATTATCGGGTGTCAGGCCTCCTGGGCCCAATGCCTTCATGCATGCAGGCCTGTCGGGCTCCTGAGCACGGCGCTGGGCAGGTTTTGGGCCTATCAGGTCTCCTACATGTAGCTCCAGGCAAGTTTCTGGGCCTGTCAAGCCTCCTCCTGGGCGCAGTGCTGCACGATGCCCTACTTGTCATGAAATTCTGGGCGAACGGGTAGCGCTCACCTATATGCACAATGCATTCCATTATATGCACAACACAGTGTATTTTTACACACATAAACCTCTCGAATTCATAGCGCCATGTGCTGTAAGAACTTGAACTTGATAAGGAGATCTTCCTTGGAGAAATTTCTGATCTATCTTCGGAAAACATGTGCTAACCTTCTTTTACATTTGATTCAACTTCTAGCACATGAAAAACATTGATTTAGAACACCAAAGATAACCCTACAACCTATGAAACGCTAATGACCTAGTGGGAGGCTCTTTTGACGTGGTCTTCGACTGAAAGCTTAGCTTGAGGTTTTCAAGTATGAAAAACAGAGTTTTTGAAAGATTGATGTATTGAAGATCCAAAATCCAATGTACTTGATTTATTTAAAGAGCCTACAGAGATAGTTTTGAGACCATCATTTCTTGAGGTAGTTGGTGAATATGGGAAAGATTAGGTTGTTTGGTAATCTTAGATGGAAGTGGAGGGTATAGGAAAAAGAAAAATAGAGTACTAAGGTTATGGGTGGAAAGACAGGATAAAGATGAGTGGCATGAGCCCATGAGGGGCCTTTTGGGAGTGGTAGGCTAACCAGGGAATATAAGAGTAGTAAAATAGTGAAAATTTTGTTTTAAGGATAATGAAAGTAGTGATATTTATAAAACTCACAATATTCATGAGTCTTGTTTTTAGAAATCTAGGACAAGTATTTTGTCATCTATAAATAGTGAAAATTACTGATTACTAACAAATTTTTTTGGTATATTCTCTATCAAGAGGATTTTTATATTATCAAGGAAAATATAACCACTACCCCTATTCTTCAAGGTCCCAATTGGGTCTTCCCTTCCACATTCATACAAATGCATCAAATAAAGTTGTGGGATAGCCCTGGGGAAATTGGAAGACAAATTACCCTATGTTATTTATTTCATTACCAATAATTTGTACAAAGTTGAACTCAACTATACTGTCATTGGAAAAGATCTCTTAGTAATTTTCCATTCCCTAAACAAATTTAGCCACTACATTACTAGTTATCAGACCTTTTTACATACTGACCATGAAAAAATAAAATACGTAATGAATAAACCTAATGTAAATGCTAGAATCATTAGATGGTTAATTTTGTTGTAGCAATTTTATTTTACAATTTTTGATAAACCGAGAAAGGAAAATGTTGTTGCAGATTTCTTATCTAGACTAACTTTATTTGTATATGAGGAAAGAATGGTGGATGATTAGCTTCTAGATTAACATATATTCACTATCTCAACACTATCTCCTTGGTTTGTTGATATATATAACTACTTATTTGTTGAGAGGTTTCCTCAAAACGTTTCATCCAGAGAAAAGAGTAATATTATAAGCAAAACCACCCCTTTCACTTGGATTCATGGTAATCTCTTAAAATTGGGTTTGGATCAAATTCTCAGAATATGTGTGATGGAAGAGGAGGTCTTTGACATCCTCTCATCATGTAGTGATGGTCCCTATGGGGGTCATTTTGATGTTAAGAGGAAAAACTTCAAATATTTTCAAGCATGGTATTATTGGCCTACCCTCCACCGAAATGCTAAGAGATACACTAGTAGATGTGATCAATGTAAGAGGATGGGGAGACCTACACCATGGGATGAAATTCCATTAAAAGCTTAACTGGATTTATAGCCATTTGAAAAGTGGGGCATTGACTTCATTGGAGCCATTGACCCACCATCCAGGCATAAGAGATATATCATAGTCTGCATCGATTACTTGACCAAGTGGTTGAAACAAGGGCAATAAATCTAGCAACAGAAGAGAAGGTAGCTGAATTTTTGAGAGAGAATTTGTTCTACAATTTTCGATACCCGAGAGAGGTAGTAATCGATCACGAATATCAATTTACATCTCATCTCATTGAGAACATCATGAGGTAGCACAAGATAAAGCATAAGAATTCCACTGCATATCATCCTCAAGAAAATGGCTAGGTGGAAGTGAAAGACAAAGCCCTGGATAACATCCTCACAAAATTTGTGAGCAGCAGCAAGAAATATTGGGCAGACAGATTGGTGGAGACCACTTTGGCCTACAATACCTCCTCAAAGACAACTAGAGGGTTTACTACATGTGATCTAGTTGGTGGGAAGAAATCTTTGCTTTCCATTGAGTTTGAAGATAACACCCCTAGGATGGAAGCTCAGTTGGACATGGACATCACAAAGGCACAACAAGAAAATTTTCTTTAGCTGAATGGTTTGGATGAATTTAAAATGTAGGCCCTTCTTCACACAGAATTGATCCAACTGAAAAGAAAATTTTGGCATGATAAGCACATTAAAGAGAAGAAATTTCAGGAAGGCTATTGGGCTCTGCTTTATGAATCCATATTCAAGGACTTCAAGGGAAAGTTAATGACCAGATGGATAGGACCTTATAAAGTGGATAAATTCCACGGAAACGGGGCTATTTAGATCAAAACCATAGATGATGAGGGTATCCCTCTGATTTTCCATGGTTACAGGATAAATATGTACAAGAAGCCCCTGTCTAAGGCTGAATTTATCAATACAATAAATAGGGAGGTAAATTTAATTGGAAGCTCCATATTTTCTAGCCCCTCATCTTCCTAGAAAAAGAGAGAAAAAGAAAAATAAGAGGCATAGGTGAAAACATTTCTAAGGCATCCAAGGCCAATTCCTAGCTTGAAAACCTCCATGAGCCAACCCTAGAGAAAAAAATAAAAATAAAAGAGGTTTTATTTAGATAAATAAAACCTCTTTTATTTATTTATCTTCAAAGAGGGTGAAAACCTCTTTGAGGCACCCAATGCAGGCTTGTGGGGTGAAAACCTCTGCTCAGTCAACTCACCTTTCCCCGAAAAAAAAAGGAAAAAAAAAATCAAAATAATGACACAACACCTATGCACTAACCTGCTTCTATTTTACAGGTTTCTAAATAGGGACAATTTTGTCAAAAAGAGAAAATTTACTTCTCTCTCTCTCTCTCTCTCTCTCTCTCTCTCTCTCGCCCCCCCCCCCCCTCTACCTATCCACTCCATTTCCAACCCAAAAATGCATTCATTCATCCATTTCTCCCACTAGGTGAGAAAAAAATCCATTTTTTCTTCCTCTCTGCAGTGCTACACGATGTCCTAGGCTATTACAGGATTTCCTTTAGTGCTACAGGAAACCCTGTAATGCTACATGAAAATCACCAGAGGATGAATAATCTCACCCAAGGTCACATAACCCTCAAACAGAAATGAAAAATAATTTTCTATCTATGTCTACCATCCCTAACCATCACTCCATCCCATGCATAAATATTGACTCATCAAACCCTCTATTTCGCCATTGTGAGCTAGTTTAGCAGGGCCTCTTCTCTCATATCCTTCTCCACCACACCACTCCATTCAATTACTAACACCACTCATAGTTTCCCTACACCCTTCTTCTTCCTTCCTCAGGACAATTGAGCTCCATAAATGTAACAAGGGAACTGCTATAGGAAGATGATAAATTCATGTAGAAAATATGTGCATGCAACTAACACATCGGAAAGACATAAGATGAATGATGAAGTATGGTCTTGAAGATCACCAAAGAACTCCAGAAGGGAAGGTACACTAGGAGAAACATCCTAGAGTCTCCATGAGGTACCTATAGAAGAATCAGCAAGCAAAGACAATAAGCACCTCACTCAGAAAATAAGCTCCTCACACATAAAATAAGTTAAAAAAATAAAAAAATAAAACAAATCACTTGTGACCATCACAGTGATCCAGCTCCCTGCATCAAAGGATCCTTCCACTCATTAGAAATCAGGTAGGCTCAGCTATGGCTCCCTCACCCTCTCACTATGCATCCTTTTATTAAATGAGTAAATGTCAAGAAAGTAGATTTTAATAAGAAAAAAGGGGGTGAGTTAACTTGGCCACCTTGAAATAGTTAAAGTGAAAATTTGGTGGAGTTTGCATGCCACATAGAATTGTGACATCAGTTAGGAGAGGGATAGAGAGAAGTGGGAGTTGATTTCAAGGTAGAAGGGAATGATTGGCTCAAGTGGGACCAGCACTCCAAATGAGGAAACCTCGTGCCAAATCCACATCGCCACTACGCTCCAAAACTGCTAGATTTAGTATAAAAAGTGTACTTTGGCTCATTCCCACTCATTCTATTGTGCATTTTGATATTAGTTAGAGTAGGAAAAGGGAAAGAGACACTAAGGAGCTTTGACCCATGGTCAAAATTTGCATGTAGCCCGTGCCACAAGAAAGTCTACTACTGATACAGGAAATTCAAGGGAGGCCAAAAGATGTTAGAGAGTGTCATGCAAGCCAACCTTAGAGTGTATTGACACCCAAACACCATCCTTCAAGCCATATAACATGAGAATTGCAAACGTAAGTGGCCATCAACCCACCAAGGTTTTAAGATTTTTTATGATAATTTACACACATTCAAGCCATATTTAGTAAATTCAAGGGTTTTTCAAAGGAATAGGGATAAGAAAACCACATTTTGTGTAAATTTGAAACCTTTGGGGTCCCATTTCACACAGTTTTTGGAAACAAGCCACAAAAAACAACCTCTCTAATACAATCAAAAGATGGGGGGAGGTTTCAATATAAGGGTTCCCACAGACATAAAAATAATTAGACTACACCCTCATGTAATTGTGTTGGTTTGATGGGGCCTAGACCGAAGTTTAGATATCATTGCACGAACCAATAAAAAAAATGTAATCGTCCCTTTCAACAACGATCTGCTGCGCAAACCAAGGGCTCACCTGAGGAAATATAGGTGGATGCTAGAACCAGGTTTTTGCATCCATACATACAATGGAGTGTGGATTTATAGATTCTCTTCCTTTCAATACTTGACAGAGCATCGCAGAACAAACCAGTTAATTCTACAATTTCGTTTCAACACTTCTATTGAACCAAATTGTAGATTACACGATCTTACTTTAACAAACATACAATATCATAAATAACCATAAATAGGACTTCACCATGAAATTATATATTAGAATCCTTAATTATCACAAAGAACATAAAATACAAGTAAAGAAAACACATAAACGCGAAGCATTGATATGTATTCAAAATTATTTTATTAATGCTCAGATTTCCCCAATACAATCAGTTCCACCTCGTGCACTCAGTTGTAGGGATCTGCGCATTGAGTTGTAGACTTTCTAAGATGTCTGTGCACTCACTTTTAGGAGCCTTTTCTCTAACCCAAAACACATAACCCAAAATCAATATAATATTACATCCAAGTGCATTCTATAATCTATCTATCAAGTATATTTTCTTAAGCTCTATCCTAGACTCCTTATATAGTCTTTACATTTACAATACCATGGTCCGAAAACCATGGGCGAAACTCAAAGTATAAAAATATTCCAATTATTATAAAAAATAAGGGTCTTTGACCCACCCCAAAGCCCCTATGACTCTAAATTAACTTCAATGCTACCCGATCCCCTCCTCAATCTATGGAGTCTTTCTTAAAATATTTTATTGAGGGGTACTTTATCCAACACGCCCCCAACGCAAAACTTTGACTCATCCTGAGTCACTCTGCCAGTGCACCTTAGATATTTTCTTTGATGCCACTCAAGGCATCCTTTAAAGGTGGAACTGCTTTGGTGAACTTCTATTCAACTTATTGGCCTTCATTCAACGAAGTCTCAGTAGCTAGCCCTGTAATTTTTGCAGCAATATCCTTTTGCGTCTGGCACAATCCCTTCAACTGTTTCTCGACAGTCTGTGAGGGCTACCTCGCTTCATCCTCCCACGGCTTTTTCCTGTGTATGATAATTTATTCTATTCTGCACAGCTCATAAATCTGATCCTACAAAAATTTACCCTATTCGAGATAGACATATCACTCTATTGGTTCCATAGTCTTTGCGATGACCTTAATGTTGTCTGTTTGTTCTAAATTCTCATGAACTTCCAGTTCAATCTTTTGCACCTGAGGGTCCTCGAGCATGGATGCCCATACATCCATGACATCTTCAAACACTTTAGCACACTCTTCGATGGTGGATTCAATATGTTCAGTGGTAGCCTTGAGCTCTGCTATGTGCTGCTCCTATGTAATATTCCTACTTAGCCTAAACTAAGAGGAATATGCAATTTTGTCTCATTTTCTGTTGCATGAATAAATGAATAAAGGAGGACATGTAAAACTCCTAAAAGAATGACTAAATCAATGCCCATGTGAACATGGATAAATCTGGGCTATGTAAATAGATCACTTGCAGGTGTGAAAGGGGTTTGAGCTATGAGACTGGGTCAACCTTGAACAAATCTAAAGCATCGTCTAGATACAATGCACATCATGAAGGGACAACGCAGTTCTAGAAGGAGGCCCCTCATGTGAAAGGAGCTAACTCATCAATATGGTTTAGGGTTTGCAAAGGCTTCATCTTATAAAAGGAAGGGGAAGGAAGTAAGAGAAGGTTGTTGATTGTCTATATTTATGAGTGTCTTGTCTATTTAGACAAATACCATTCTCTGTTGTTCAATGGATAATAGTGTTGCTTAGCACCAGGAGTTCCTATGTATGGATTTCACTTCTTCCATTGAGGATTCTTGGAGGAATATTGCTGATTTCATCCACTATATAGTATTTTTCCAAGCTATACTTCCAATTGCAACCCAGATCCAGTGAGTGTTTGGTTGATTTTGTAGGCTGCAGCAAGTGGAACTCTAGATATGTTCAGATCTATCTTGTATTGGAGCCTCTTCTCAGTGAGTGTGTCTTTTAACCTCATGGAAGAGTGCATCCACTGTTTGAGCTTCAGATTTGTATCTTGGCATCAAGCCAACACTTTTATTCAAGCTACAATGCAGTTTCCCTTGAGGAAATACGTTATTTTACGTGGAGGTTTTGCAGGGTGTTTTGATCCCATTTTTTATGAGAGATCTCTGGTGCTGGGCTTTTCCTCACACTTTGATGATCCATGGATTTTCTTGCTAGTCCATGTTTTGTTTAGATTTGATATGTTGTAATGTAAATTCATCTTTAGAAATTTCTAAATAATATTGCAAATATGCTACTTAAAACTTGGATCTACTCCTTGTAATGCATTATTTGGTCAAAACCCCAAGGGGATCTTGTAATAAAGTCTTTCTAGTATACAAATCTGTAATGGATCTGATATTTTATCCACAGATATGTTCTAGATCTAAACTGTAATATTAAACTATTGTAGCTCCATAAAATAACATTGTCTAGCGATTTTTTAGTTTATACATGTGTTGTAACCTTCATTTCTGAATATTTCTCTCTCTCTTGTCTTCTATATTCTATTGTATAATGTAAGAGCATGATTGTAAATATGATTTGCTGCTGTATATTAAAAATTTTATTATATTTTATGGCCTCCTTCTCATGCTCTCCAAGATTGTGTTATTTCTGAAGCAGTTTATTGTGCATAGCTGTAGCCCCTATTGTAGGGTGTTTTTCAGCTAGACTAGGTAGTGGGAGATCTGTTTACCACACCTAGTTTGATTTTTTTTCACTCCCCTTTTCGATCTAGACTCCATATCTACTGATCTAATGGATCCAAGGGTTGTAAACTCACTTCTCTGCATAAATATCCCATAAGTGTGTTATTTTAGCAGACTTGCTGTGCAGTCCCAATTTTGGGATATTACAGTGGTATCAATGCTCCTTTCTTGGCATAGCCTATGCTTGCATTGGAGAATCACAGCCATGATGAATTAATAAGAAGATGAGCCTCTTATTGAGAGGGAGAAGATTTATTATAATATAAGCCAAAATAATTTTTATTACACCATGGAGAACCAAGACAAGGGTAAAGCCCTTGAAACTGGGAGTGATAAAGAAGGAGAAGATTTTGCAAGAACTCTTTTGGTGTCCATGCAAGATCTTGCTATAGAGATCAAAGAGATGAGGATGGACAGGATGAGGGAATCTCCTGGGAGATTTCATCCTGGGGAAAGCTCTAGCACATCTCATCATTGGACTGGTCAACCAGTGAACTAGCCCCAAGCCCCAGAAGCTCCACAACGCTCCACCATGCCTACCTTCTTGGCTATGGAGAATGAAGAACCACCAGAGAAATCATCCCTTGAAGGCTACTTTGTGGAATATGATTCTCAGAATCAGAGATTCAAGGACCACTTCATTTTCCAAGATTTTTTTCACCTCAAGGACAAAAGGAGACCAAGGCATCAATATAGAGATGGTGGGTACTTCCCTAATCATGATAGACATCACTCTATGGGCAGATTATTTTTTCCCAAGTTTGATGGGTCATCCGCCAGTTCTACCAAGGCATGGGTAGAAAATATGGACATCTACTTTCAGTTGAATAATGTCCTTGAGACTGAAGCCATCAAGATCGCAGCACTACACTTTGAAGGTGAAGCACACAATTGGTGGTTCCATGGGTTGTCTACATTGGGACACACCAATGTGACTACCTATTCTAAATTCACTAGAAGACTGGTGGAGAAGTTTGATAGGAAGGATCCCAAAGTAGCCTTCATAATCCTTGAAAAGCTAAAGCAATCAGGAAATACAGAAACTTATATCTCTGATTTTTTGAGATTATCTGTCATGGTTCCTTATATATTCGCAGTAAGGAGGGTGTACATGTTCATAGATGGCCTGGAGGAACCTTTGCATGGGCTAGTTAAATATACCAAGCCCATCACTTTGCATGATGCCATTGAGAGGGCTAGAGACCTTCAAGATGCCTTGCCAAAAGCAAAGGCAATTTTCCAGAGTAAGGCCCCTCACCTTTCTAAAGGGAAGGAAGAAAAATTTGCTCCTTCCAAGGAGATCTCATTCAAGAAGCTTCTTGATATTGAACTCAGGAGGGAGCTGAGAAAGAATAGACTGTTTTTCACTTGCCAAGAGTCATGGGCACCTGGACATAGATGTGCTACTAGGAAATCACACTACATAGAAGTCTTCTCAGATTTTGAGGAGGAAGATGAAGATGAGGAACCAAGGAGGGGTCGTAGTGCTGATAATGTTGAGGGATAACTAACACCATATGGAGATGGGGATGGATCCTTTGCTCCAATAGGTGGGACTCTTGCATCTTCGAGAGGAGTGCTTAAGTACTTAACCCTAAGAGTACAAGGTTCAATCATGCATCAGAGGGTATCTGTACTAATTGACAGTGGGGCAACCCACAACTTTATTGATGCTCATCTTGTGCAAAGCAGAGAAATCCCCACTGATAATTTTGAGGGATTCTCTGTCTTAGTCCCAGGAGATAGGACAATGAAATGGATAGAATATGTCCCCTCACTCTCAGTCACTATGGGATCATACACTCTGGTGGATCATTTTTTTGTAGTTGACATCCCAGACACCAATATCATTTTGGGTGTCTAATGGTTGATTACATTAGGGAAGGTCACCACTGATTGGAAAGCTTTGCAGATGGAGTGGGTGGACTTGAAGAGTGGTAAATCCCAAATGATTCAAGGCATACACACTTATCCCTCACCTAGTACTTCCACACAAACAATAGAGATGGATTTTCGTAGTGGAAGCAAGGATCTCACAGTCAATTCTCTTATGTTCATGAGGATTTTGTAGGGGACATTCCTATCTAGTGGCAAGCCACCTGGGATGCCACCAGATTCGGATCTTGTGGGGGAAGCCTCACAAAGTGCTGCTCCAAATCTAGATCTAGGAGGGATTGGAGCAATGAGAGACCATGTTACAGTGCTGGAGGGCTTGGGACAGCTCAAGAATGAGGGGGATCTTCTTCCTTCACCACTATCACCCTCTCTCTTTTCTGAATTTGTGTTGTGGGAGGAGAATAATGGGAGGATCAGCCTTCCAACACACAAATTTTGCATGATAAATGTCAAAGATGAGATCAGCAACATGACAAGCACTTCCATTGATGTATCATCAGCACTGCCATTGTTGAAAAGTGTGGATCTGTATTGGAAATATCAACTACTTGTAGAGTATTCCAAAGATCTCCACATAGGTATGATACTAGATGACATGTAGCAAGAAGAGGACTACTTAGTCCAAAGGGGAGTCATCTATCATCATGGTAAGGTCTTCTTGGCTAGAGCTTCCAAGCTGAAGCAGAAGATACTACAAGGGGCACACAAAGAATTCTTTCTCAGCCATATGCATTCAATGAAGATCTATACCCTGATCATGAGGAGTTTTGGCTAGGAAGGCTTGAGAGAGGAACTACATCAGCACTTTCAAGAGTGCACGAGCTATGTGGAGCTGGGACAACCAATGGACTCTATGCAAGAGTCACTACAGCCATTTCTTCCTTCTTTTGAGAGAGAGGAAATATCCATGCACAACTCCATGTGTGTGAGAAAATTTGATGGTAAAGGATCTGATCATGTAGAACAAGCTTTATCTTCTGATTTGTCATATTATTTTTCCATGTTTTTGTAGGATATGACTCCTAAAGGGAGTTAGAGATCATGTGGATCTCATGGGTTTTTGGGGGCCAGTAGAAATTTTGAACTTGGCCATTCCCTTGTTGAGAAAAGGGATATTCCTTCTCATGATGGGTGATTTCCAAAGGCACCAAACTTATTTTACATCTTCAGCCATGTTAAGGTGACTTATGCTGCAAATGTGTGGTGGGAATGCCACTTACCACACCTTGATCTAATGCAGGCAGGAGATGCACTGCGCTGGCATCACATGTGGGATTTTGACCCACCTCCTCAAGCTCAGATTTCTGTTTGCATATATGTAGTCTTGCTTCCATACTTGGATCATATATTTGTATTGTTTATGGGGTTGTATGGAGGGAAGATGGGTAGTTTGTAGTACCACATGGATTGAAACTTCTCCCTGTACCTCATGCTACATTTTTTAGATGGAGGATTTCTCCAGCCATGTTTATTTCTATTGAATTTTTCACTCCTGGTGGGATGAACTATGCACATATTATGTTGACCTTGGAGGAACAATTCATGATATATTGGCTTGATGATCACTTGGCTTATGATGAGGACTTGATCATTGATGATGACATCAATGGAAGAGGGGAAGTACTATAGCTCTCACCCTATCAGTTGCTTGAGGACAAGCAACATTTTGGAGGGGAGGACTGTAATATTCCTACTTAGCCTAAGCTAAGAGGAATATGCAATTTTTTCTTATTTTCCAGTTGCATGAGGAAATGAATAAAGGAGGACATGTAAAACTCCTAAAAGAATGAATAAATCAATTCCCATATGAACATGGATAAATCTGGGCTATGTAAATAAATCATTTTCAAGTGTGAAAGGGGTTTGAGCTATGAAACTGGGTCAACCTTGACCAAATCTACAACGTTGTCTAGATACAATGAACCTCATGGAGGGACAACACAGTTCTAGAAGGAGGCCTCTCATGTGAAAGGAGCTAACTCATCAAGGTGCTTTAGGGTTTGCAAAGGCTCTCATATTATAAAAGGAAGCGGAAGGCAGCAAGAGAAGGTTGTTGATTTTCTATATTTCTGAGTATCTTGTGTGTTTAGACAAATACCATTCTCTGTTGTTCAGTGGAGAATAGTGCTGCTTAGCACCGGGAGTTCCTATGTAGGGATTTCACCTCTTCCATTTAGGTTTCTTAGAGAATTATTTCTGATTTCATCCACTATCTGGCATTTTTTCAAGCTCTACTTCCAACTACAATGCAAATCCAGTGAGGATTTGGTTTCTTTTGTAGGCTACAGCAAGTGGAAATCTAGATCTATTCAAATCTAGCTTGTATTGGAGCCTCTTCTCAGTGAGTGTGTTTTTTAACCTCCTGGAAGAGTGTATCCACTGTTTGAGCTTCAAATTTGTATCTTGGCATCAGGCCAACACTGTTATTCAAGCTACAACATAGTTTCCCTTGAGAAACTGCGTTATTTTCAATGGAGGTTTTGCAGGGTGTTTTGATCCCATTTTTTATGAGAGATCTTTGGTGCTGGGCTTTGCCTCTCACTTTGGTGATCCATGGATTAGCTTTCTGGTCTATGTTCTATTTAGATCTGATCTATTGTAATGTGAAGTCATCTTCAGAAATTTCTAAATAATATTGCAGATCTGCTACTTAAAACTCAGATCTACTCCTTGTAATGCATGATTTGGTCAACACCCCAAGGGGGTCTTGTAATAAAGTCTTTCTAGTATACAGATCTGTAATGGATTTGATATTTTATCCATAGATATATTATAGATCTTAACTGTAACATTAAGCTACTGCAGCTCCATAAAATAACGCTGTTTAGCCATTTTGCAGTTTATACATGTGTTGTAACCTTCATTTCTGAAGATTTCTCTCTCTTTTCTTCTATATTCTACTGTATAATGTAAGAGAATCATTTTAAATCTGATTTTCTGCTGTATATTAAAAATTTGATCATATTTTATGGCCTCCTGGTCATTCTCTCCAAGACTGCGTTATTTCTGAAGTAGTTTATTGTGCATAGCTACAACCCCTATTGTAGGGTGTTTTTCAGCTAGACTAGGTGGTGGGAGATTTGTTTACCACACCTAGTTTGATTTGTTTTTCCTCCCCTTTAGGATCTAGACTCCATATCTACTTACCTAAGGGATACAAGGCTGAAAAATCACTTCTATGCATAAATCTCCCAGAATTGTGTTATTTTATCAGACCTGCTGTGCAGTCCCAATTTTGGGATATTACATCCTGGACCTATAGTCTAGTGGCGGGTTGCAACTGCATTTGCATCTCGACTATATTGATTTTAATTTCGAGTCACACCATGTCAAATTATAGTTTATAATCCTTTACTTCCATGGCAAGCTTTATGAATTTTTCCACTAAGGTAGTTGCAACCTAAATTTTTAGCTGAAGTAGGTTGTTGCCAGTCTTGGAGATGACTTCCTCCAACTTTTGTCTTTCCAAAACCTCGGCATCGTGCTCCTATATGGCCATATTTTTCTCCTCATCCATCCTATATCCATCCTACTTAACATATTGAATAAATAATAGGGCATGCTTCTCTCTGATCTGCAATTATTTAGTCACACCCTAGTGGAACTCGTGCAATTTATGTAGAGGCATTGTAGCAAGTTTAAGCCGTGTATTCTGCCAATGTAGTGCCTGCTTCAACTACTCTACAATATCAAAAAATAATGTTCCTATAGTGATCGGCATCGCCTGGGTATCTGTTGTAATGGTCAGTTCGTGATTTTTTGTTCTTGCACCTATTGATGTATCTCTTGCTTGACTCACACTCACTTGTACTGTGGCTGTCTAAATCTTCAACTACTTGAGGCCCTGATGGACCTCTTCCAGTACCTTCTTGTATTGGTCCTCTATGCTACCCCATATATGCTCGGCGACATGCTGAATATTTTCTCCTATCTCATTGAGGTCTCCCTCATTTTTTACCATTGCTTCTGGGTCGGCAGTCTTACTGGAATTTATTTTCTTCTGCCCACTACCACTTTGTGGCTATCATATTTTAGTAATAAAAGGGGAGGCGGGGTCTGTCAAGTCCATTATTGTATCATCATCATGAGCATCATCCCCTCCTATTTCTAGAACCTCCATTTCGGTCTCTTTCTCAACTTCTTTTTAGAATCCTTAGTTCTCACAAAGGAGACATACTTAGTGTAATATCCCAAAATGGGGAAGCAGCAATATATGAACATAAAAATAGAAATATCATTGAATAAAATTACACCAAAATTTATGAAAACCATGGAGCCGTTTTATTATGTAAATCAGAAAAACATAAGTACAATAGAAGCGGGCGCAACTCAAATAATCAAGGCAAACAAGTGTCCCATGAATGCATATGCCAAAAGTGGAATTCTGCTACATAGCAGAATGCTCAAGAAAAAGTACGGCATAGTCTTAGATGGTACAATTCTATTGGAAATGTCTAATAATATATATCTGAAAATATATGTCTCATATAATGCCGGTATTGAAGATATAAACTCCCAAACACTATTTCAAGACAATCCGAAAAGGATTTCCTGAAATATGCAAAATGAAAAAATGTCGGAGTGCAGCCCTAGGGCTGAATATCACCTAAAAATCAATATCTAGATGGAGATGTCTAAAAATGATACATATGCTGAATAGACCCCCTCTAATAGATCCTTCAAGTGAAAGGCTGATCCTAACACTGAAGATCTCACCCTTTGCTCAAACACTACAACCCCTCACTGCAGATACTCACTGAAATAATGCAGTCCAAGAGGGCTATTTCACTGTAGAAGATGGGAAATATGTTGGAAAAGTGCCAAGATGTGAAATAAGCTCCAAAATCTCCCTCACTGATCTCCCAAAGGGAGGAATGCTTCCTCCTCTGAAAAAGTAGCTCCGCAGATGGGTTTCTCAACCCTCCACTGCAACACCCTGCAACACCACCCAACTCTAAACAGAAAATGCATTGTAGTTGAAGGAGGTAACTTGGAATAAAGCATGAGTGTTTAGAAATGAATTTAAAAGCTCCCCTAAGAGGCCTCGCAAGAAAGGATACGAGATTCCTGCTCGGGAACACTCGGTGCTAAACAACACAACCATCTCAACTAAACAGTTGAATAATGCACAATAGTCATGCAGACCATAAAATTAATAATCAATCAAATGCCTCACTATGGCTGCCTTGACATCCTTATGAACAATTGTGAGCATTCTTACCTTGGGTCCCACTCATTAGGGTTTCCTCCATCAAGTAATCTTCCTTCCACTATCATTGTGTTGTCTCCATTGATGATCTCCAGTGCTGTTGACTTGGTCAAACTTGACCTTGTCCACATGTATTTTCCCTTGTTCACACATGAGGGTGCTAGATCCAGCTATTATTATGATCCATTTTCACATCATGAGGTATTTTATTCCTGTTTAAGATATGTATGGGCCTCCTAACCCATTTATTCATCTAACTAGGGGTTGACAACAAAATTAATATTCCCATTAGCTGCATGCTAATTTAGGAATATTATAGTCCTCCCCTCCAAAATGTTGCTTGTCCTCAAGAAACTGAAAGGATAGAACTAAAGAGCCTCCTTTCATCCTCTTGTATCATCCTCATATGATAAATTCCTCCAAGGAACAAGATGTTGTCTCATCAATACATTCCCAAATTTCCCCTCCCAAGTATGCAAGCTAGATTTTGGTGAGCATCCCAAATAGCTATCATCATGCAGAAGTAAAACACCCATGGAGGAAAAAACGTGCTATCTAGAGGCCTTATTGAGGCATGGGATCTGATATATATTGGGATTTATCATCCCCATGTGAATTTCCCATCCCCAAGCTATCATCCATACAAAATGAACCACCCTCCAAAATGGTAACTCATGACAATTCTCCTCCACCTTTGGCTCCTAAAATGTAGGTGGGATTAATAACTAAACATGGTTGAAAAAATACCCTACCCCACAATTTCCCTCTATTAACTTATGATAAGTGTAGAGTAACTATTGATCTTGGGCTGCAACAATGTTGCCCTCAATTGGCAGGAAGAAGACTGGATCTCCAGAAATCTTCTCTCCAACGTTATGAATCATGATGGCCCAAAACATCCGATACATGATGAATAGAAAAGAACCACCATATGGCATCCAAATGAGAGAAATATTGAAGGTTTCATGTAGTGCTAGAAGGTACCAACAGTTTTCCAAGTGGTCAGAGCGCAGTTTTCCCAACTGCTGTTTCAAAACAGAACATGGAAAGTTGTCTCCCAACAAGTTGCTAGTTGTGCATGTCATTTCATCTACTAGAAAATAGTAAATGGCATTGTTTATCAACTGAGCATACAAATAATAGTACAACAATTTCCCCAAACCATTCAAGAAATGGCTATCCCCATCACTGATGTTGGTCCCAAAATGACCATGAAGCCCGAATAGAGGCTTGCCCTCTTGTGGAGCAATGCACTGAATAGAAATGGTAAGAGCATGAAAATACTGTGTTAGATAATCAATAAATGAAAAAACAAAATTCTTACCATGTGCTAAGTATAATATGATGATAAGATCCATGAATAAGCCCTCCATAGTGGTATGACATACTCCCATGAAGAGGAATAAATCATATGCTACAAGAAGATATTTCTTCTTGTGCTTAGAAATCCAAGTTAAGAACAACATATCACAATAATAGATGTATCTATCCCCTACTCCATCATTCTCACCTCCTCCTTGTCCACCAAGTTCATTATATGTGAATTGATCATTGGAACACTCCATCAATAAACCTAAGCTCCCAAGTGACAGCGTTGTTGGCCTTTGTAATAAGGCTCCTGCCATTTCATAGCTCCATTCTTAGACATGTCCCATGTCAAAGATGTCTACCATAATGTTGTTGCATATGGGAGACCCATTCAAAAGTGGAAGTACCTCATGATCTTCCAAGGCTAATGAGTAGCCTTTTTTCACCATGATAGTGCCATCACCTACTCCTGCAACATCATGTGAAGCATGGGAGAAAATCTGGCCATGCCCTCCCAAGAGGAATCAAAGAAAAAATAGTTCTTGCTGCCCCCTCACACCTCCATCATGAAAATAATGAGGTGAGAGCATAATGATTGATATGAATAATTTTTAATCTAGGTTGTCATTGATGTCAATAGTTGATGCCAGTGGCTGGGATAGCAAATATTCTTGAAGATTCTAGAGGATGATTACAATGGAATACTACCATATCACTGCACTTGATGAAGGAATAGAAGACATACACATGATTACATTTCCTACCTCCGATAATTTGATGATGACATGAAAAATCTCCAATGATGTGAAGCTTGATGTCCTAATGATGAAGACTACATAATGATGCTCCATTTGATTGATGAAATATCTCTGCACCATCTTAAGGAAAACTAACCTAATGACCCTATGTTGAAGAAGGAAAGGACATGGTGATGGTGATCCTATGTTGAAGAAAGATAGGACATGATTATGAAGACAATCAATGAAGAAATCAAACCATGAAGAAGCCCTACACTCAAAGGCATTCTTCCCTGCCTCCATTTCTGCACTCCTAAATAATTAGTCACATTAAAATATTTTTTTCTACCTTAGAGTAAAATTTCCTTAATAAAATCTACACCATCTTGAAAAGCATAATTTTTCCTTTCCAACAAGCTATTACTCAGCCCGAAACTCTAGGCGGTTTGAAAGTTATTGATTTTTCAAGTTTAAGGTAAATTATTGTCAGTGAGCTGACCTAAGTCGACTTGTGTAGGCTCATGCCTCATGGCCAAGGGATGTGTCCTATTGTAAAAAAGAAAAATGAGTATAAATAGAAGGTCGTACTCCTCATTCTGCCCATTACAATTTTGGTGAAAATCATAGAAATTCAGAGAAAAATAAGAGGCGGAGGAGGACTTTGAAACCTATTTGCGCAAATTTTTTTGGGCTAATTCTTCTATATTATATTACAGCTCGGTGTAAATTTACTCCTATTTGAAAATCTGTGGCAGCCCCTGTGTGAAGAAGCTTAGACACTTGAACCTTTTAAATCTTGGATTTCAGACTTGTAAAAGCTCAATTACAAACCTAAAGAACAATCATTTAAAAAAAGGCTCGGATTGTAAAATTAGAAGTTCGGATTGCTGCCACTATTATGAAGTTCAAATTAAGGATGGTTAGGCAATATTTTGTTGAGGTTATAATGACCTGTTGTAGCTCATAATTAAAGGTTAGACAGTCCCATTGGAAAATTCACCTCAACTCAGACTTGTTATGATAAGCTAGCTGTGCTTGTAAACCTTGGATAGCCACCCAAATTGACTTAAACAATTTCAGGATTGCATCTTTGACCTTTGATTACAATGCTATATGTGAGTGGACAAGAACCTAAAGTGTACACCTTCATGGAGCTTTCAAAAAAGTGATTGAATTATCCTAAGCTCGGATTGCTGACCTATGTGTGGACAGAAATATCTGTGGTTGGGCTAAACAAACTTCCTCCAAAAGGACAGTCACTTGAAGGCTCGTTGAATTTCTGATCTAAGGAGGTATAACAGCTTGGTGGTGTACCAAACTTTAAGAACAAATAAAGTGGTTGGACAGTGGTTTGTGATACTTGGTAGACATTGAAACTACTCTTGGAATTCGTTGGCAATTTGGTGTCTCTTGTGGGTAGATCATTGAGAATCATTGAGGTGTGTGGATATTTGAGAGTTGGAGCCTAGAACAATGAATTTAGAAGATTGAACTAGTGTAGCAACCTTGGAGCAGTGAAGTTTTAGGAAAATGGAGTATTAGGAGCCTTGAAGCAGTGAAGTACTTGGAACTCTTGAAGAGTCCTTTGGGCAGCATATTAAAGACACTTTAAAGATTTCTACAATCCTATTGAATACCTTGAAGTTTCCTTTTTGGAGTCAAACCTTGAAGTTGTTACTGAATAATAAGTGCACTACTTGGACAACTTATTGAATGTGTTGGAGCTATTTGGGAGACTATGATGCATTGCTGATGTCATCATGAGGTTACCTTGAAGAGAAGAGTTTGGGTAACATGAAGAGCAGTGGCAACACCTGTTGGAAATACTGTGGGGGGGGGGGGGGGGTGAATCAGTATTCCTTCCAATTAGAGAATTAGTTAATCTTCAATTATTATCAGTTTTTGTACAATGATAGTAGCAAGCAAGAGGAACACAAATGCACACAGTTTTTAAGGTGGAAACCCACTCCGGGACAAAAACCACCTAATTCTTTTCTAATAATTCTTTAATATTCAACTCCAATTGAAAATAAAGCACCAACTTTCTAGAATCTAGAAACGAAATTCTTCTTCAGCTCCCACTGGATGGATGCTCCAACGCCCGAGATTCTTCAGTAGTCAACCGAACGGATGCCCCAACACCCAATGAGCTACAACTCACCCTAGCACCACCCTACCACCCTATAGAAGAATAAAAGAAGAATGGACTCCCGTAGCAGGGAAAATGGTCAACTTTACAATGATATAGAATGATGTAGAAGAAGAAGATACACTAGGCCATAACCCAAACTTTGACACAACCTCCTAATGATGATCCTTGACCTCCCAACACTGCCTCTTCAACCCTTGACAAAGAGACACTAGTACAATTTTTACAATAATATATTTACAATGACTTAGTACAATGATAACTTTACAATGATTGTATGAAATGCTGCCCACTTGAAGACTTCATAGGATTAAATTATTTCTGCTGCTATGCACCTTGGTTGATTCTCTTTTCATACTACCCTCTTCTGCACCTTGATTTTCTTTGCTGCCCTAGAAATTCTGGTCCTTTGCAACCCTTGACAACACATGATCTAGCTTTTTCTTGCCTTCTAGGAGCTTGATATTGAATCTGGTGTATCTCTATTATTTCAGATCCTCAATATCTAATTTTTGGTCCTATAGTATTCCTCTGAGTCATATTTCCAATGCCATAGGTCTGACCCAATTTGGATTCTTCAAGAGAGACTTATACCCAATCTCTCACAATGCCCTAATTATAGACTGTTTCAACAGAGCGCACTTGTATGGCATGCCACGTGTCACTTTTTCTTCATTTGGATATGAAATTGATACCTAAAAAATGAAATATTTTTCACTATCTACCACTTTTACAGAATTCCAATCTGATACTCAGAGAGAGAGTTATGATGAATTTACGAAGGTCACTTCTTTGAGATGAATTTTAGGACCCTACAAAAACCCTGACTTCCATAGATCATATCTCAAAACATATTCTGCACCTTGATCTAAAATTTTTACAGCACCTTTCTTAAGATTTCAGCTTCGCCTCATAAAAATTTCAGCTTCTGAACCTTCGTAGAAAAAAATTTAGAGCACAAATTCCACGATGTCATGTTTAAAATGGCCGAATCTCTTGCATAAGGAGGAAATGAAGATCACAATTTATATAAATGCTTAAGTTGAGAGGGGCTTCAACAAATGAACGTGGGAGGGATTTTAGGAGCTTAAAAAACATTAATTATGACTTTTCAATGACCCATGCCCCAACCCCATGGGGTTTTAGCCCACTAACTGGGGGTACAAACTTCAAACATGAATATCTCTCAAACCGTGAAGAATTACATGGTGTGCCATATATCAACGGAAACATCTCGACAAGTAGAAACCATCAACATCATTATTGACCCGGAATATATTAATTTGGTAGGTCAAAATTCCCATGCAATATCGGGTTAGCCCTGGTGTTGCCTGGGTTGACATCAATGAAAAACGCTGATCAACAACACCTTCATGATAAGATAAGGTTGTCATTGATGAAGTGATTTGGAGAAGGCATTTTTGAGAGTGAATATATTGTCAGGCTAGATTGTAGGAATATTGGGAGCTTTGAAGATCATTAACTTGTCTTGACAAATTGAAGCAGTGGGTTGCAGCCTTACAGGATAGAAGAAGACCAGATTGGTGCCTGTACTAGAGATAGGTTTGGAGCCCTAGAGGTTGGAGCCTCAAAGTGACAAGGTTGGAGCCTTGGAAGATAGGGTTGGTGCCTTAGAGGTCATAGCCTCGTGAAGTCCAAGTAGGTGCTTGGAAAAGTACATATTGGTGCCTAGAAGGATTGGAGATCAGTGTCTTCATCTAGGGTTGGAGCCCTACACTTATTGTATCTATTTTATTGTAAAGAAGAATTTAATTAAAGCATTTATTCTTATTGTTCATATTGTGTTCTAAATATAAGTGATCTAACTGGTAAAAATAACAATTGGAAATAAATACTGATTCACCCCCCTCTCAGTATTTCCAAAAATTTGTATTAGAGCCAGTACCTTCACTCAAAGCCTAACAGCTTGAAGGTTGATCATTATGACACAATTGTAAAAGCCAAGGAATAAAGTCTCCAATCCTCCTAAATATGTGTCTTCCTCAACCATCGAAATTGAAGTCAATAATTTTTCGAAGGCCCCATTTTTCAATGGAAACTTTGATATATGGTACGAAAGAATGAGGAATTTTCTAAAGACTCAAGGCATTGAAGTTTTGAAATCAGTGATTACTTATAGCATGCTGGAAGGAGAATCCAAGGAGTATAATATAAGAGCAATGAAAGCAATCTTGAATAGGCTACCTAATTCTATGAAGGCCAATTTGGAAAAATATTCGTCAGCAAAAGGCATATGGGACAAAATTCATGATCTTCACTCAAAATGAGCATTGACCATGACCTCTAGTCAATAAGATGATGGAAAGCAAGAGGGAAATCCAAAATCCATCAAGGAAGTTGAAAATAAGAATGATGACATGAAGGCCAAAGAAGTCTTAGAAGAAGAAGAGAACAAAGAAGACTTTGAAGAAGATCTCTTGAATAAACTTATGGCTTCCATGGAAGAGATTAACAGTTTGAAAAAGGAAAATGAGGAACTTAAGAAGAAACCAAGAAAAGACAAGGAAGGAAGTTTACTTTGTCAAGATTCAAGTACAAGAAAGAGATGAGGAGCTCGCCAAAATTAAAGAGGAATTTCATCAAAACAAAAGAAATCACCATGAAGAAGTCATATCTATGACAAATCAATTGGATAAGGCAAAGAAAAGGATGAAGAAATTTTGAAACTAAAATTAGACAACAATCTTCTCAAGGCCAAAACATGTGAAGCTACAAGAATAAAAGAAGAAATGGAGAGAAGTCTAGCAAAGGAGAATGAATATGTTTTCATAATGAAATCAAATATCATCTCCCTTAAAATTGAAGCACTTGAAGCAAAAAGGATCATGGAAGAAATGAAGAAGAAACTAGTTATGAAAGATGAAGATTGTGAAAAGTTGAAAGGAGAATTTGTCTTTCTTAAAAAGGAAGTTGACTTGCTGAATAAGAAATTGAAAAGCTCTCAAAACCTAGATGGAATCCTAATTCATCAAAGGTATCCCCTTGATAAATAAGGTCTTGGCTATGCAGGTGAATCCTCAAGCAAGAATGATAATGCTTCAAACAATAAAGATGTGAGGAACCTAGAAAGAAATGTTGATGCTCCCAGTTCCAGCAAAGGCAAGGAGAAGAATCAAGAAAACAATGAAACAAATTCTACTCGAAGGAGAACTGAAGATGGTGTCAAGAAAACAAAAGGCAATGAATTTCATCAAAGAATCCCAACGTAAAAATATTTCAAAAGTACATAAAGGAAAACTCCATCTTCGAGGTACCAATGTATATTTATTGGTTATTGCTATTTTTGTAAAAATTTTGGGCACATGGAAAAATACTGTAGGGCATACACTAAGGACAAATATAATGGTCCTCATCAGTTTCCTAGAAGAAAATTTGCAAGAAGAAGTCATGATCTCTCATTCATGAATAAGATAGAGTGTTTCAGTTGCCATAACATTGGACATATGGCACGTGATTATAACTTGACTTGGGTTCCTAAAGAAGCTGAAATCATGACAACCAACCCAGAGAAGAAAGGTACACAAGTATGGAGAAGGAAGGAAGTTGAATCGGGAAGTCTCTTGAATAGTTTGGCAAACAACACATGTTGTTGACTTGATAAAGTCATCATTGATATTCCAAGTATTTGATGACGAGACTCTGCCTAAAAAGAGACCACGCATACAGTTAGGGGGAGTTTTGTTATTCTTTAGCTTTATTGCAGAAGTTATCCGTGAATGGGTCCTATGAAATTTTGATGAGTCACCCATGGATATTCATCCTTTGATACATCATCTCTCATGAGTAGCTCCATTGAAGAACATGTTTCCAATATTGACTTCTTCCACCCGATCACAAGGCAACAATATTTCTTGGAGCTAGAGGAGGATATGCAGGCAGGGGGAGTTGGTTCATCACATGAATAAATGAAAACATGTCATTGACCACATTTCTAGAAAGAAAGAGCACCATGATAGGGGGAGTATGGTACCTATGAAGAACTACTAATCATGAAGAAAATAAGCAGCTTGTCAAGTGGAGTACTCAGGCACCCCATTTTCCATTGATGTCAAAGGGGGAGATAATGTTGAAAGGGAAATTATATTTCCATCAATGACGAACGGGGAGATTGTTAATCTAGGTTGTCATTGATGTCAATAGTTGATGTCAGTGGCTAGGATAGCAAATATTCTTGAAGATGCCAGAGGATGATTACAATTGAAGAGTACCATATCACTGCACTTGACCAAGGATTAGAAGACATACACATGATTACATGTCCTACCTCCGATAATTTAATGATGACATGACAAATCTCCAATGATGTGAAGCTTGATGTCCTAAAGATGAAGACTACATAATGACGCTCCATTTGATTGATGAAATATCTCTGCCCTATCTTAAGGGCAGCTGACCTAATGACCCTATGTTGAAGAAGGAAAGGACATGATGATGGTGATCCTATGTTGAAGAAGTCTAGGACATGATTATGAAGACAATCAATGAAGAAATCAAACCATGAAGAAGCCCTACACTCAAAGGCGTTCTTCCTTGCCTCCATTTCTGCACTCATAAATAATCAATCCCATTAAAAAATATTTTTTTCTACCTTCGAGGAAAAATTTCTTAATGAAACCTACACAATATTGAAGAGCATAATTTTTCCTTTCCAACGAGCTATTAATCAGCTCGAAAATCTAAGCGGTTTGAAAGTTATTGATTTTTCAAGTTTAAGATAAATTATTTTCGGTGAGCTGACCTAAGCCGACTTGTGTAGGCTCATGTCTCATGACCAAGGAATGTGTCCCTTCATCAAAAATAAAAATGAGTATAAATATAAGGTCGTACTCCTCATTCTGTGCATCAACATTTCGCTGAAAATCACATAAATTCAGAGAGAAATAAGAGGAGTTGGACGAGGACTTTGAAGCCTGTTTGGGAAATTATTTTTGGGCTAATTCTTCCATATTCTATTACAGCTCGGTGTACAGTCACTCCTATTTACAAATCTGTGGTAGCTCCTGTGTGAAGAAGCTTAGAAACTTGTGCCTTTTAAAGCTTTGATTTCAAACTTATAAAAGCTCAATTACAAACCTAAAGAACAATCATTTAAAAAAAGGCTCGGATTGAAAAATTAGAAGTTCAGATTGCTGCCACTATTATGAAGTTTAGATTAAGGACGGTTAGGAAATATTTTTTTGAGGTTACAGTGACCTATTGTAGCTCATAATTAAAGGATGGATAGTCCCATTGGACAATTCACCTCAACTCAGACTTGTCATGATAAGCTAGCTGTGCTTGTAAATCTTGGACAGCCACCCGAATTGACTTGGAAAATTTAAGGATTGCATATTTGACCTTAGATTACAATTCTATCTGTGAGTGGACATCAAACTAAAGTGTACACCTTTGAGGAGCTTTCAAAACTGTGATTGAATTATCCTCAGCTTGGATTGCTGACCTATGTGTGGGAAGAAATATCTGTGGTTGGGCTAAACAAACTTCCTCCAAAAGGACAGTCACTTGAAGGCTCGTTGAATTGTTGATCTAAGGAGGTATAACAGCTTGGTGGTGTACTAACCTTTAAGGACAATCAAAGTGGTTGGAAAGTGGTTTGTGATACTTGGTAGACATTGAAACTCCTCTTGGAATTGGTTGGAAATTTGGTGTCTCTTGTGGGCAGATCATTGAGCATCATTGAGTTGTGTGGAGATTTGAGAGTTGGAGCCTAAAACAGCGAATTTGGAAGTTTGAACTTGTGTAGCAGCCTTGGAGTAGTGATGTTTTTTGACAATGGAGTATTAGGAGCCTTGAAGTAGTGAAGTACTTGGAACTCTTGAAGAGTCCTTGGGGCAGCATATTAAAGACACTTTAAATATTTCTAGAATCCTATTGAATACCTTGAAGCTGCCTATCTGGAGCCAAACCTTGAAGTTGTTATTGAAGAATAAGTGCATAACTTGGAAAAATTATTGAACGTCTTGGAGCTGTTTGGGATATTATGATGCATTTCTGATGTCATGATGAGGTGACCTTGAAGAGAAGTGTTTGGGTAACATGAAGAGCAGTGGCGACACCTTCATGATAAGATAAGGTTGTAATTGATGAAGTGATTTTGAGAAGGCATTGTTGAGAGTGAAGATATTGTCAGGGAAGATTGCAGAAAAGATTAGGAGCTTTGAAGATCATCAACTTATCTTGACAAATTGAAGCAGTGGGTTGGAGCCCTAGAGGATAGAAGAAGACCAGGTTGGTGCCTGTGCTAGAGATAGGGTTGGAGCCTCAAAGTGACAAGGTTGGAGCCTTGGAAGATAGGGTTGGTTCCCTAGAGGTCAGAGCCTCGTGAAGTCCAAGTAGGTGCTTGGAAAAGTACAGGTTGGTGCCTGGAAGGATTGGTGTCTTCATCTATGGTTGGAGCCCTACACTTATTGTATCTATTTTATTATAAAGAAGAATTTAATTAAATCATTTATTCTTATTGTTCATATTGTGTTCTAAATATAAGTGATCTAACTAGTAAAAATAACAATTGGAAAGAAATACTAATTCACCCCCCTCTTAGTATTTCAAACAATTGGTATCAGATCTAGTACCTTCACTCAAAGCCTAACAGCTTGAAGGTTGATCATTAGAACACAATTGGAAAATCCAAGGAAGAAAGTCTCCAATCCTCCTAAATATGTGTCTTCCTCAACCATCGAAATTGAAGTCAATAATTTTGTGAAGGCCCCATTGTTCAATGGAAACTCTGATATATGGGAGGAAAGAATGAGGAATTTTTAAATACTCAAGGCATTGAATTTTGGAAATCAGTGATTATTGATAGCATGTTGGAAGGAGAATCCAAGGAGTATAGAGCAATGAAAGAAATCTTGAATGGGATACTTGACTCTATGAAGGCAAGTTGGAAAAATTTTCATCAACAAAAGGCATATGGGACAAAATTCATGATCTTCACTCAAAAGGAGCATTTACCATGACCTATAGTCAAGAAGATGATGGAAAGAAAGAAGGAAATCCAAAACCCATCAAGGAAGTTGAAAATAAGAATGATGACATGAAGGCCAAAGAAGTCCTAGAAGAAGAAGAGAACAAAGAATACTTTGAAGAAGATCTCTTGTATAAACTTATGGCTTCCATGGAAGAGATTAATAGTTTGAAAAAGGAAAATGAGGAACTTAAGAAGAAAGCACAAGATGGTAAGCAAGACAAGACAAGGAAGGAAGTTGACTTTGTCAATCTTCAAGTACAAGAAAGAGATGAGGAATTCACCAAACTTAAAGATGAATTTCATCAAAACAAAAGAAATCACCATTAAGATGTCATATCTATGAAAAATCAATTGGATAAGGCAAAGAAAAGGATGAAGAAATATTGAAACTAAAATTAGACATCAATCTTCTCAAGGTCGAAAAATGTGAAGCTGCAAGAATAAAAGAATAAATGGGGAGCAATCTAGCAAAGGAGAACAAAGATTTCTTCATAATGAAATCAAATATCATCTCCCTTAAAATTGAAGCACATGAAGAAACAAGGATGATGGAAGAAATGAAGAAGCAACTAGTTATGAAAGATGAAGATTATGAAAAGTTGAAAGGAGAAATTGTCTTTCTTAAAAAGGAATTTGACTTGCTGAATAAGAACTTGAAAATCTCTCAAACCCTAGATGACAGCCTAAGTCATCAAAGGTCTCCCCTTGATATCTATGCGGGTGAATCCTCTAGAAATAATGATAATGCTTCAAGAAAAAAAGATGTGAGGAACCTAGAAAGAAATGTTCATGCTCCCAGTCCCAGAAAAGGTAAGGAGAAGAATCAAGACAACAATGGAAGAAATTCTACTCCAAGGAGAATTGCAGATGGCGTCAAGAAAAAAAAAGCCAATGAATATCATCAAAGAATGAAAACGCAAAAAGACTTCAGAAGTACATCAAGGAAAACTCCATCTTCGAGGTGCCAAAGTATATTTCTTGGTTATTGCTATTCTTGTCCAAATTTTGGGCACATGGCAAAATATTGTAGGGCATACCACAAGGACAAATATAATGGTCCCCGTCAGTTTCCTAGAAGCAACTTTTCAAGAAGAAGTCAAGATCTCTCATTCATGAATAAGATAGAGTGTTTCAGTTGCCATAACATTGGACATATGGCACGTGATTGTAACTTGACTTGGGCTCCTAAAGAAGCTAAAATCATGACAACCAACCCAGAGAAGAAAGTTACATAAGTATGGAGAAGGAAGCAAGTTGAATCTGGAAGTCTCTTGAACACTTTGGCCAGCAACACATGTTGTTGACTTGATAAATTCATCATTTATATTCGAGGTATTTGATGACCAGAATCTACCTAAAAAGAGACCACGCATACAGTTAGGGGGAGTTTTGTGATTCTTTAGATTTCTTGCAAAATTTATCCGTGAATGGGTCCTATGAAATATTTTATGAGTCACCCATGGACGTTCATCCGTTGATACATCATCTCTCATGAGCAGCTCCATTGAAGAACATGTTTCCAATATTGACTTCTTCCACCCGATCACAAGGCAGAAATATTTCTTGAAGCTAGAGGACGATATGCAGGCAGGGGGAGTTGGTTCATCACATGAAGAAATGAAAACACGTCATTGACCACATTTATAGAAAGAAAGAGCACCATGATAGGGAGAGTATCGTACCTATGAATAACTACTATTCATGAAGAAAATAAGCAGCTTTTCAAGGGGAGTACTAGGGCACCCCATTTTCCATTGATGTCAAAGGGGAAGAGAATGTTGAAAGGGAAATATTATTTCCATCAATGAAAAAGGGGGAGATTGTTAATCTAGGTTGTCATTGATGTCAATAGTTGATGTCAGTGTGGGATAGCAAATATTCTTGAAGATGCCAGAGGATGATTACAATGGAATAATACCATATCATTGCACTTGATGAAGGAATAGAAGAAATACACATGATTACATGTCCTACCTCTGATAATTTGATGATGACATGAAAAATATCCAATGATGTGAAGCTTGATGTCCTAATAATGAAGACTACATAATGATGATCCATTTGATTGATGAAATATCTCTGCACTATCTTAAGGACAACTGACCTAATGACCCTATGTTGAAGAAGGCAAGGACATGGTGATGGTGATATTATGTTGAAGAAGTCTAGGACATGATTATGAGGACAATCAACGAAGAAATCAAACCATGAAGAAGCCCTACTCTCAAAGGAAATCTTCCCTGCCTCCATTTCTGCACTCATAAATAATTAGTCACATTAAGAAATATTTTTTGCTACCTTAGAGGAAAATTTCCTTAACAAAACCTACACCATCTTGAAGAGCATACTTTTTCCTTTCCAACCAGCTATTACTCAGCCCAAAAATGTAAGTGGTTTGAAAGTTATTGATTTTTCAAGTTTAAGGTAAAGTATTGTCAGTGAGCCGACCTAAGCCAACTTGTCTAGGCTCATGCCTCATGGCCAAGGGATGTGTCCCTTCGTCAAAAAGAAAAATGAATATAAATATAAGGTTGTACTTCTCATTCTAACCATCAAAATTTCAGTGAAAATCTTAGAAATTTAGAGAGAAATAAGAAGAGGAGGAGGAGGACTTTGAAACCTGTTTGGGAAAATATTTTGGGCTAATTCTTCTATATTCTATTACAGCTCAGTGTACAGTCACTCCTATTTGAAAATCTGTGGTAGCTTCTATGTGAAGAAGCTTGGACGCTTGCGCCTTTTAAAGCTTGTATTTCAAGCTTGTAAAATCTCAATTACAAACCTAAAGAACAATCATTTAAAAAAAGGCTCAGATTGAAAACTTAGAAGTTCGGATTGTTGCCACTATTATGAAGTTTAGATTAAGGACAGTTAGGAAATATTTTGTTGAGGTTACAGTGACCTGTTGTAGCTCAGAATTAAAGGATGGAAAATCCCATTGCACAATTCACCTCAACTCAGACTTGTTATGATAAGCTAGCTATGCTTGTAAATCTTGGACAGCCACCCAAATTGACCTAGACAATTTAAGAATTTCATCTTTGACCTTTGATTACAGTGCTATCTGTGAGTGGACATCAACCTGAAGTGTACACCTTCGTGGAAATTTCAAAATAGTGATTGAATTATCCTCAGCTCGAATTTCTGACCTACGTGTGGGCAGAAATATCTGTGGTTGGGCAAAACAAACTTCCTCCAAAAGGACAGTCACTTGAAGGCTCGTTGAATTGCTGATTTAGAGAGGTATAATAGCTTGGTGGTGTACTAACCTTTAAGTAAAATCAAAGTGGTTGGATAGTGGTTTGTGATACTTTGTAGACATTGAAACTACTCTTGTAATTGGTTGGCAATTTGGTGTCTCTTGTGGGCAAATCATTGAACATCATTGAGGTGTGTGGAGATTTGAGAGTTGGAGCCTAGAACAACGAATTTGGAAGCTTGAACTAGTGTAGCAGCCTTGGAATAGTGAATTTTTTGGACAATGGAGTATTAGGAGCCTTGAAGCAGTGAAGCATTTGGAACTATTGAAAAGTCCTTGGGGTAGCATATTAAAGACACTTTAAAGATTTCTAGAATCCTATTGAATACCTTGAAGCTTCCTGTTTGGAGTCAAACCTTGAAGTTGTTATTGAAGAATAACTGCAGAACTTGGAAAACTTATTGAATGTCTTGGAGCTATTTTGGAGACTATGATGAATTACTAATGTCATGATGAGGTGACCTTGAAGAGAAGTGTTTGGGTAACATGAAGAGCAGTGGCGACACCTTCATGATAAGATAAGGTTGTCATTGATGAAGTGATTTGGAGAAGGCATTGTTGAGAGTGAAGATATTTTTAGGGCAGATTGCAAAAAATATTGGGACTTTGAAGATCATCAACTTATCTTGACAAATTGAAGCAGTGGGTTGGAGCCCTAGAGGATAGAATGAGACCAGGTTGGTGCCTGTACTAGAGATAGGGTTGGAGCCCTAGAGGTTGGAGCCTCAAAGTGACAAGGTTGGAGCCTTGGAAGATAGGGTTGGTGCCCTAGAGGTTGGAGCCTCGTGAAGTCCAAGTAGGTGCTTGGAAAAGTATAGGTTGGTGCATGGAAGGATTGGAGATCAGTGTATTCATCTAGGGTTGGATCCCTACACTTATTGTATCTATTTTATTATAAATAAGAATTTAATTAAAGCATTTATTCTTATTGTTCGTATTGTGTTCTAAATATAAGTGATCTAACTCGTAAAAATAGAAATTGGAAAGAAATATTGATTAACCCCCCTCTCATTATTTCCAAAAATAATGTCATACCAACACAATGCACCCATACTCCTTGCTGCCATATGATGCAAGTGTCCGGCCAAGTTTCCTCCACCCACACACCCTTTGAATGAGGATATGTCACATGATGGCCAAACTCTTTCAAGAGTATCCAACGCAGCTAAGCCTCCTCCTGCTCGGTTTCATAGATATGTAGATGAATCACCAACCTCTTGCTCGACATCCACATCCATTCATCCAAATGTGGGTGCCTCCCACCATGCTCCATCTTGGTACTCCTCCAATGAAGACTACCATTCTCCCAAATCAGATTTTTACCTTTGCATTACATGGGATGTTGAAATGCAAACTCTTGGATATATCCTAGAGAAGACCTCACAATAATGACCATCTTGAATCCATAAATATCCAAGTGTGTTGGAGGAAACACCTCCTCATAGGCTTGCACAGTGCTCATCCCAATATATCCATCACAACGATGAAAGACACGGTGTCTCTCATTGACCAACTTCTCATCCAATCTTATACAAGTGTAATGGCCATCAGAATGCTCTAATGTTTGTTGGGCCCCCAACTTCTCACTGCTGCTTAATGACAATGATGTTAATCTTCTCTATGGTGTATTTGATGTCTCATGCTCCAACTCAAGGATGAACATAGAGTTATGCATTGGATTGTTTAGGATAAAGCTCATCCTATCCTTCAAAAATACACACCCCAACCTCAAGTGTTGTGTGTAGCTCAACAATGGCACATTAGGATGATGTTTCATCCCTTCCTTGAACAATTCAAGGTTGCACAATGCAGTGAAATTCTGTTGCCCCAAATCAGCAGTGTCTCTTGACACTAGGTCATGCAATGGTATACAACTTTCCATAAGATCTATTGAAAAGACAGGAAATGGAAACTTAGGCATACCTTGGTGAAGCTTGGGATCATTTTGTATGGTTGCAAGATTTCCTTCCTCCAATGTGATGGTTCCCCCAACTGTTGGTGTTGCTAGCTGCTCCTCCATAGTTCCATCAACGCTGGTATAAGTATCTTCAAGTTGTAGTGAGGGATTATCCTCCTCTAATTTCCCCTTGCCAAATTTTTTAATCACCTTTTGAGTAAATCTTGCAAAAGTAGTTACTCTTGCATGACTCAAATGACTGAACCACCAAGTGCTTGCTTCAACCTCAAGATGCATTGCTGCAATCTCTACAACCTCTCTTTCTACCACTGGATGTAGTAGGAAGAACGCATCTAGCTTTCTTGCCCAATCCCTTGCTATACAAGTGGATGACCCATAAAAGGTAGACAATAGGAATCTATTGCCCTTGATTCTCCTGTTGCTACAAGGTCTCCTTTCCTCCTCAAGCTAGATGAATTGTGGGAGAGTTAGAATCTCCTTGAAAGCTACAGATTGAGATTTATATTTAGCAAGGTATTCACATAGAATCTCATGATCCAAGTGTCCTCCATCTCTATGCATTTGGTCTCCTTTTTCAAAAGGAAAGGGCATAGTTCCATTGCTTTTTTCCATTCTTCATTGCTTGCCCTCCTTGGTGAGGCCCTTTCTGGATCTAAAAAGAGATGAGATTAAAATCATTCTCTCCATCATTCTGATATTTATTTTCTTCTTCTTATTCTCCCGATAGCATAATGGACGAGATCCACAGGCTGAGCCAAGATTATCCTTTGATACCATTGTAATATCCCAAAATTGGGAAGTAGTAATATATGAACATAAAACTAGAAATAGCAGTGAATAACATTACACCAAAATGTATGAAAACCATGGAGACATTTTATTATGTAATTCAGCAACAAATAAGTACAATAGAAGTAGGCACAACTCAAATAATCAAGGCAAACAAGCCTCCCATGAATACATATGCCAATAGTGAAATGCTACTACATAGCATAAGGTTCAAGAACAAGTACACCATAGTATTAGATGGTACACTTCTAATGGAAATGTGTAATAATTTAGATTTTAAAATAGATTGCTCATATAATGCCAGGAGTGAAGATCAAAACTCCCAAACACAATTTCAAGACAATCCAGAAAGGATTTCCTGAAATATGCAAAATTCAAAAATGCCGGAGTGTAGCCCTAGGTATCAATAGCAATTGCAACTCAATATCTGGATGGAGATGTTTGAAGATGATACATATGCTAAATATACCCCCTCTAATAGATCCTTCAAGTGAAAGGATGATCCTAACACTAAATATCTCACCCTCGGCTCAAACACTGCAACCCCTCACTGCAGATACTCACTAAAATAACGCAGTCCAAGAGGGATAATATGCTATAGAAGATGGGAAATATGTTGGCAAAGTGCCAATATGTGAAATAAGCTCCAGAATCTCCCTCACTAATCTACCAAATGGAGGAATGCTTCCTCCTCTGAAAAACTAGCTCCGGAGATGGGTTTCTCAACCCTCCACTGCAACACCCTCCAACACAACCCAGCTCTAAACAAAAACTACATCGTAGCTGAAGGAGGTAGCTTGGCCTCAAGAATGAGTGTGGAGAAATGAAGTGAAAATCTCCCCCAAGATGCCTCTAAAAAAAAGAGATGGGATTCCTGCTTGGGAACACCCAATGCTAAACAACACAGCAATCTCAACTAAACAGTTGAAGAATGAAAAATAGTCATGTAGACCATAAAATCAATAATCAATAACATGCCTCACTATGGCTGCTTTGACCTCATAAAAAAGTGTGAGCCTTCTTACCTTGGTTCCCACTCATTAGGGTTTCCTCCATCAAGGAATCTTCCTCCCACTATCACTGCGCTATCTCCATTGATGATCTCCATCATTCATTCCAGTGTTGTTAACTTGGTAAAACTTGACCTTATCCACATGTATTTTCCCCTGTTCACACATGAGGGTGCTAGATCCATCTATTATTATGATCCCTTTTCACATCATGAGGGATTTTATTCCTATTTAAGATATGTATGGGCCTCCTTACCCACTTATTCATCTAACTAGGTGTTGACAACAAAATTAATATTCCCATTAGTTGCATGCTAATCTAGGAATATTACACTTAGGCATCTTGTTGGTGTCCCTCTTTCATATCTACATGCTGGTCATCACACCACTTGTACCCATTGTGTTGTCTCCATGACTTTAGTGGGAAGATTTATCTAGTCACTTGGATAATTGCTGACTATGGCTACAACATCTTCCTCTGTCACCAAGTATGGAAGCTTGTACCAGACCCTAGCAAGGTCCTCCTTCACCCAGATATTTCCATGTTGTAAATCTGCTTTGAATTCTGCGACCTACTGATGTTGGAGCAGCATCCCTTAGGACTTAATTTTTTAGTAATTATTAAGTATGTTTTGTAGTTCTAAGTCATGCATGCTAATAAATGCACAGGTGAAGGGGCCTTGGGGTGGTTCAAAGTCCCTTCATGAGTTGTAATGGGCTAAAGGGTAAAACTAGGAGTTGCAACTATTAGCCACCAATAAAATTTGTCATATAAAATGGTGGCTAAAACATTTTTTGAGCCTTCAAGGAACCAATTTTATTGCAAAAATGTTATCTCTTGAAGACCCATGAAGGCATGTGGTCTTTGGTCTTAATATTCACTTCTGTTTCCATTTTCAACTTTTAAATTATGTTGATTTCTAAGAGAAAATACTACTGCAAACACCTTTTTTCCCACCTTCCACTTCAAAACTAACCTCCATTTTTTACCCCTTTCATTCTCATGAAAATCCTCTATTTTTCATTTTCCCCTATTCCCCTTTCATAAAATCCTTCTTACAGAGTTTAAAACTCCTTTTTAGGCTCTGCCGAAACCTCCAAATCCATTGAAAACTTGAAAAAATTTCATAAAAAATACGTTTTTGTATTACAGACTTAAGCCCCCTTGGGCTAAGTCCTAACCACTTCCCCACCACATGCCCTGGTGCTAGAACCAGGTGCTAAGACCTTTCGGCGCTTATCTCATCGCAAAAATCCGAGCACATAAGTCTATTTTCCATGTTCAAAAGTTCTGATGCGATTACACATTTATACACAGCCCTCGATCCTATTGTTGTTTTATATATAACCCAAGTGCCCGCAGTCGGGCCCTAAAAACATTGTATATTTCATCTCTGATCCATTATTTCCTTTTGTAAATCGTAAACCCACTTTTTCCAAATTTTTGGTCTAAACGCGCCTATACGATGATTTTTAAATAAAAAATGGGTAGATTGAAAGACCCGAACCAAAGTTTCCAATGTGATTGGGCCCCATCGTATAAACCCTGTTTTACTCCATATAATTTCGCCCGGGACCAAGAGTTAAAGTCCCAAGCACCAATCACATCGCAAATTTTGAATGGGTATATTGAAAAGCCCAAAGGCCCGACCTTCCGATTGTGATTGGCCCATATGTAAATAAGCCTTGAGCCTATCATATTCTGTATAAACCAAAGGCCCTGCAGATGGGCGCCTAACCATATCATATATATAAACCCACCCCAAACCATGAAAAACTTTGTATTATATTAAATTTTGGGTTTTTCGTGTTATGAAGGCTTTCTACCGGTGCAAGTTTCAAAACATTATCGACCGTTGATCTAAAGCCGATCAACGATCAGCGCATAATCGCATCGTCAGTTTTCATTAAGCGCATCAAATATTTCCCCACCCCCTATTGGTCAACCCTCGATGAGCTCTCCACCGTTGATCAGATCTGTAGATCGACAATCCGCAATTAATCGCATCGACACCTCCTGAGTTTTTCTCCCCGCCGATCGTCGAGCCCCGATTGCATCTGGGTCGTCCACATGTCCAGATCTAATGGTCCAGATCGTTTTCCCCAACTTTGGTTATAATCCATGCACCTCATGTTCTAATGTTTTTTTGACCAGTCCTGAACATTTATCTCTACAGATCAACGGTCCTCATTAACCTATCTTCCACCATTGTATTATTTCCATTTAACCTTCAGATTCAATCCTGGCCGTTGATTCTACTCATCCAATGGCTTATATCAACCCCACCGAGCCCGACCCCTGTGGGTCTTGTCTCCTCCCACATTTGATATCAACCGTTTATCCTTGATCCTACGGCCCGGATCAAAACCGCCCTTCTTCTTATAACCCGCATATCTGTCTCATATCGCGCTCATTTTCCCACCGTTAGATTTGAGGACCCAGATCTAATGGCCCACATCGTAAGTTGCTTAACTTTAAGCGCAGGTGATAATTTTCAGAAATTATGCGATATAGGTGGTTTTCTGAGGCCACATGTCGGGCAGGGACACATATCACGTTCCAAAAGGCAAAACTACCCACTCGCCCTTTTGCGACGCGAAAACAGTTGTTTTCCAGTCCAAAAATGCTTTCCCTCTTTCCTTTATGATTCATCATGCGTACTCTCCACCGTTGATCTTTGTAGATCAACGGCCTAGATCTGATCAGGTCTTATAATATCGCCCTCCACCTTCGCCGAAGGTTTTTAACGTTCAATCTCCGTCGTTGATCTCATGGGCCTATCTCATCCGATGGCCCACGATCATCCCACGTTTCTTTGTCTTTCTTCTATTTTCCAAACAATTGTGGCTCCTTCACACGGTTAAATCAAAACCAATCCTGACCATCGATCTCTGCGCGATTAACGGTTTTGACTTATTTTCTCCCTCTGCTTTCCCTTAACCTCGCAAAAAAATCTAGATTGTTGGATGATGCCATCCAACAACCATGCTCCTCCCCACTTCCTTCTAAGCAGTAAAACCCAATAACGTAGGATTTCATAACATTTATGTGTTTTTTGTAGGTTCAAATGAATTTCAAAATATTTTAAAGAGAGATGATAAAGCCAAGGGTGGCGATCCTCAGGGCTTTGTTTATTTAAAGATAATCCATTCTTAGGGTTCCAACTCCACGTCTTGTCAATGCTTCATGGGTGTTGATGCCATTCGAACCCTTTGCAGACCCTGCACATCAACAAGACATTGACTATTAAATGAATCAAAAGAGTATTAGTGTCGAAGAAAAAACACACCAGAACAGAAGATTGAAGACAAATTTGTGGGGATTCTGGATAAGATTTATTATCAAAGGCCTAATCCTCCAAATTAAAACACAGTTAAAGGAAAATCATAAGTGTTTATCAGATAGAAAGGCCTCCACCGCCACGTCAGAGGAAAATTAATTCCTCTCAGCTACCACAGTGCCACCTGTAACCACAAGCATTCAAAAAAGAGGCCGAAGTTATTGATCAGAAAAGCATATATTTACCTCAACGCAGCTGAAGAATTAATTCTGTTAAAGAAACTTAATGCAAAAAATATCAGCAAAGTTATTGCATCCTGAAAAAAAGCCTAAAAGTCAACACAAGCTCCCACCGAGCTTGATCTTTAAATCTAAATCTATTAATACAAATTAAATATCTATACTCTTCTCCACTAAGCCCCTCAAAGGCCGAGAAGCATTAATCTGTATTAATTGAACCCTAGAGATCTTTTATCAGATCCCACCTCCTCACTTCTTCTATAAATACTCCTATGGAAGAAGAGAGAAGGGTTGTTCTTGGTTGGTTGCAGAACTTTGAAATATACTTGTGCTTGAAGCTTCTGATTGTAAATAGTGTTCAAAGGCTCTTGAATCTTTGCTTGTGATATAATATTTAGGCTGAGTACTGAATATGATTGCTAACCTGAAAAATTTGATTTAAAGCTGTAACTGGTTTGAAGCATCAATACAAGCTGATTTATGGGATCCTGGTCTATGTCAACGGTGATGTTTTTCTTATTGTTAATCGCTATTTTATTTCTGTTTTCACTTTGTTCATATTCTCTTATAAAGAACAACATTCATAGAGTTAGGATTTACTGTATATCAGTACCCTTCTCTAACTGATAAGCTTTATCTAAATGTTTTCTTAATTGTGTTATTTGGGAATGATTTAATTCAGTTCAAGAAGTAGGAATGCCGACATTCCCTCCTCCTCCTATCTTAGGTAATTGTTATTATTGAAACTTATTTTCATTTTATATTAAGTAGAGATGAACTAAGGAATATATGGTGAGCCATGGTCCTAGTTTTATCCCAAAAGACTGACTGAAAGTTTCCCTTGGAATGTGTTGAAAGCTGGCTAGTTTGGAAGTACTTACCAGATCTTAGACCATTCTTTGTTATCATTTGTGTTTCCCTTTGTGTTTTAATTGTTTTCTATTGAAAGTATATCAAAGGCTGGCTAGTTTCAAAGTACTTACTAGATCCTAGATTGCTTTTATGTTTTTCTCAAGTGTTTGTCAAAGGCTGGCTAGTTTCAAAGTACTTACCAGATCCTGGGCTGCTCTTTGTTCTTCATTTGTTTAATTCCCCTTCTTTTTGTACCACTTCATTCAATAAATCAAACTTTAAAGAGATACTTAGGCATAGATGACTTGCCCCATAGAACACTCTTGAACCTGGTTATTTCAATTAAACCCTATTATGACTCCATAGCCTAATGGACTAAAACCTGCAATTATCCATCTTTTTGGCCAAAGCTTGTTCTATTTGCTTGCAACTTCTCACCTTCTAAACTCTTTGCACTTAGAAATTTCCCCTCAAAAAATAGTCATGCTCAACCATCCAAAAACAAACAAAAACCCTTGGACCTCATAACTAGCCTAATGTCATTACCTAAAACCTCAAAGATAAATCCATATTTACACTTATTGGAGAGATCCCTCTCCGGATTCAGGAGGGCTAGATCCTAGAAACCCAAAGTGGTTGAAACGATGTTTCTCCCTGTTGTCAGACTTTTCCAATATTTCTGATTACAGGGAGCTAACAGCAACCATATTTTGCGAACCCTAGGATGATCACAGGCTAAGATATAAATAGAAGTATAGATCGAGTCAGATAGGACGGTTTTTTACAAGATTGGGATATGTTCTAAACTTTGAATCAAATATATGTAAGTGTCTGTATCTGAAAGGCTCTTGCTACCAGTGTGCATGGAGACCTGGGTATGGCTGTGTGCAGACCCCGCTGGCTGTGTGTGTGGGTGAATCTAAAGAATTGTAAAGGGTTTGACGATTGTTGATGAATAAAGAACTCTTTTGGGATAATTTTGATTATGACATGCATATTTGATATGTTTATGTGATCTGTTTGCTTACAATTTATATTATCTATGATTCGATCGGTTGCGTACCTATTTTACTGGTTAATATGAATGTAAGATGCATATATATATCACTGTAAGACATTAATATCACTTTATTGAGTCTATTTAAGGGATTGTGAAGCCACTATATGTACGTACACATGGTAGCCTACGTAATTTGACCTAGATTTTCCTGGTTAAGGTTTTAGTTGTTTAATACAACCTTCTATTAGTGTAGATATGTGAAAAACCACATCATTTAATTATTTCTTAGGGTGTGGAAAGATATTTCCAACACCCCCTCATACTTCTTTGGGTGAGACTTTGACCTGTGCAAGTAGTTCACTATCAAAAGGGCCAATAGTAAGAGGGTTTTTTTGGTTACGCTTAACTCTGAACCTGGGTAGGGACACCTCAAGCATAAAAATGGTTTTGTTTCTAGGACCGGGATCATTTTGAGAGAGATTAGGTGATGTGGCAGCCATCGAAGACTGAATTAGAAGATTGGTTTGAACAAAATATACGCGAATTATTCATAAAGGAGAATAGAAGTAAGAAGTTGTCTACTGAAGAGTGGGAAAATAAGTATATGTTCACAGAGTTTCACAAAATTTTCTTTGTGACCTTTGCACATGAGTTTGAGGAGTGGTTGTTAAGGTTAGATGAGTTTTAGACTTGCTGGAAGGACGATAAGATCACTCAGTGGACACCTGAGTTGATCCAATAGTTAGAATAGACTAATAAATCCATCACTCACACTGTAGATCATTGGGTTGACATCATTCTAGGTGGATTTGTAACACAATTTCCAGTAGATCAAATTTTTCATATTCTGAAGCTGAAAGGAGGTTCTTCAAAGGACTGAGAGGTAAGTTCATATGCTCTCTGCCTTTTCTAATTAAGATGCTATTATGTGAAAAGGTGCAGTGGAAATTACTTTTGGGTTAACTAGAGAGGAGCCAGATTCGTATACAACCCTTTAAGAAACCTGCATAATAGTGATACAGAGAGCGATGAGGATACTCGCGCCGAAGGTAGCCCTCTAGCTACTTCATAGTTGAACTTGTGTAGGGGTCATTCATCTCCTACCCCACCTCCACCATCACCACCATCAAGGGATGATATGAATGCACTTATGAAGCTACCAACCTTCAAGGGTGTGGGAGATGAAGACATGGACAGGTTCTGGTTTGTTGTAGACGCAGTATGGACTGCTCAAAATGTCAATTTTGATGCTTTCAAGAAGGCGTAGATGACCATGGCGTTTGAAGGTCGTGCTTTGGACTGTTTTATGGGATATCTAGCTTAGAATGATGATCCTCCTCTCGATGAGATCAATAATTCCTTAAGGTGACAATTCAAAAAACAAGTGCCCTACTCACAATGTGTAACAAAATTGAAATATATCTGACAGGAACCAAATGAATCTTTCTAGGAATCAGATAAACGATTAAAGCACACCATCAGTGATGGAGGATTTATCTACAATGATAATAAACATAAAGAATGGTTTATTTCCATGCTCCTACCACACTTGCATGGCCCTATGAATCAACATAAAATTTATTCCTAAGAAGAGACTCTTGAAGTTGCTATGAATCTAGAAGTCACGCCTAGATCTGATGACCAATTTGGAACTCTACAAATCCAAAGTCAATTGGAAGAAATGCACTTAAATATTCAAAACCTGCACAGAGATAGAGGGAAAGAAGTTGGTGCAGATGTATGGTGTATATGTTGTAAGGGTTCTGGCGACACAAAGGATTAGTGTACTTTACTTCAAGATTACATGCAAGTGGGAGGACCAAATCCATTACAAGCCCGGGATGTTGCAGGACCAAGTGGTACTCCTACTCTATGGTGTGTTGACTGTCAAGTGGCTAGAAGGCATGATACAAACCATTTCCCTCGATTATGTAGTTATGTACCTAAAAAAAAGCAGTAATGGTGTAGATTCTGCTCTTCGGTTGTCCATGATGAGCATCTCTCATACCTTTGATTTGATGATAGGCAATGCCAACCTCTATAGGGTGCAGTCTGACCCATCTTCACCAGCATCCCCCTCTGGGTGGGGTGGATCTCCAACTAGAGGAATGGGAGGAGGGAGAGGTGGATGTGCAGGTCGTGGAAGAGGACAATTGATTTGCTACAACTGTGGAGGCGTTGGGCACTATGTGCAGGACTGTCCAAATCCTATGCGAAAATCTTGCAGGTAGTGTAGAAAATTTGATCATGTCATCTAATATTGTCATGTTTTGATTGCTAAATGCAGGAAAAGAAACAATAGACACCAACGCAGAATATACAAATGGTTAGAGATGAGATACGATATGATGATCCAAATATAAACATAATTACACGCAACAGTGCTACAAATGGAGAAGATGAAGGAAAGAAGGTTGATGCAGAGCTTTTGATCAAGAAGGATTCTGAAAAGAAGGAATGAAACAACTTGCAGAAAGAAAAGGAGACTTTTGTAGAAGCCAGAAAGGATTTTCTCGCTGGAGGTCCATCCACATCCAAGACAATCATGGAAGAAAATATCGATGATAAATTCAAACCTTTCCTGCAAGCTTGCATTAAGCTACTTCTTAACCAAAAATAAGAAAACAACCTTCAGGCTCTGATAGATAACTGCATGGACAAGGAGTTTCCTCGAATGAAGAGTAAGGTTGTGAACAAGATCTATAAGAACAAGAAGAGAATGGGTCAAGAGATGTGCATGACTGTGAAAATTGGAGAGTATGAGATGGATCATGCCATCTTGGACCTGGTGTCCAATGCAAATTTTCTACCTAAGCAGACCTAGTAGAAGATCGATGAACCAAAGCTAGAGTGGTTCACCATTCAGCTACGTATGGCTAATCAGCAAAAGATCATTTCTCTTGGAAGGCTCCCACAGGTTCTAGTAGACATTGCTGGAGTAAAGGTAAGAGCGGACTTTGAAGTAATACAAATTGTGGATGATGCAGACCCCTACCCTGCACTGCTCAGGATGGATTGGGCCATTGATATGGGAGGTATCACCAACTTGAATCGCAGAAGTATGATCTTTGAAAAAAATGGTACTCGGGTTATAGTACCTCTAGATCTGGCAGAAGGGGAGAGATATATAGAACTAATGCATGAAGGAGATGATATCTACCATATCTACAAACTGACTATGCAAGCTGAGGATTGGATCAACCCTACTACTGATGGGATGTTGAATTGGGGAAAGGATAGCTTATGTTTCTCACATTCGGATGGTTAAATGGAGAACTGGAAGAATATTTGCATGATGTGTTTGCACTGTGCTACCTCAAAATCACTAAAAATTTGTAATGCATCTCCTCAGAGGTAAGAGAAGTACCCTATTTTGATGGTTCTAGTAGTGTTGTATTATTTTTAGAAAATTTGGAAAAGGATGTTGTTGGGGCATTTTTTTTTTAGTAAGACAATTTTATGTTGTGAAAGGCCAAGTGGCAGGAAGAAAAAGTGGCAAAGAGCCATCATGAAATGAAAGGAACTGTTGCGGTTTGGGGAGAATATAAAGACAGGTGGCAGAGCATAGACAGGAAGCAGCACAAATGGTAGGAAAAAAGTATAGTGAACAAATAGAGGGACTCCTAGAGGCAGAGCCAACCACGGAAGAAGATGGGAAACAATTCAGCGCAAGAGAACAACCGAGTGAAAAAGGGGTGAAGACTGACAGTGCTAGTCGGCAGAGGTAGATAAGCAAGGGAAAAGAGGGTTCGCTTGTTGATGTTTGGTGGGGAGAATATTCTGGGAAAGCGATTGAGTTCTATGTCCTGGGAGCTCTGTGGAGCCCGATATGTATTATGTTGTATTAAGATGAACTCTATGGAGTATGTTATGTATTGTGATGATGATATAATATAATATAGAAACATTGTGTTGTGGATTATAAGATGTGTTTGACAGATAGCTTCTTTGATTTATGTTCAACGATTCCAAAAAATTTTGATGTCCTTGTTGATGACTGCTAAATGGTAGTTTGCTTCCTGATTAATATGCAATGAATGTGTTCTGTATAAATATAACGTCTGGATAGCTAGTAGTATCTTCTCTTAGATATTATGGTTCTAGATATTTATCTTAGTAAGGTCATGACACGGCTCGGGTGAGCTTCCTTGCTCTCTTCGAGCAAGGTGAAAATTTCGGCGTTGTCCTAGACTACACCGAAATATTGTTGGCCCGGAGCCTGAACCTGGGTCTTACCCAAAAGTCACCCTTTTTTTCCAAAAAATGGTTTCGTTGCTAGGACCTAAAAACTTACTAGAGAGATAGATCATAGTACCAAAGATATACAAAAGGTCATTTCGTAACTGGCGGGATAATCATGTAGATCAGTTCATATCGCAACAGTCTGAGCTCCAACTTTAGAAGGAAAGGACTGTCAAGGATCAAGATCTTTTTTCTGATTATATGGTTGATTTTTACAAATTTTTCTGGGGAAATTTTCTTGAAGATCTCCATAACTGGTTGCGAAGACTCCAAATTAAAGCACTTTCTGGAGGATTGCGTCCATCCTGTCGAAGTTGGATGCATACAAACTTGATGGTATTGCATAGACTAGATACTGAGTTAACCCAAGCAGTAGAATTTTGGGTCTAGAATACCTTGGAGGGATATATCATAGAGTTCGCAGCTGAATGTTATCTTTTACAAAAGAGAAAGATATATTTAATTCTAGGTTTCAGGGGAATTTGTTGAAAGAATCTCGTTGTGGATTAAAGCTTTAATGGTGGACAAGGGAAGCTTAAACCTCTAGTACTAGGGGAAGGACCTCAAGGAGAGATGCTGCAAACAAGGAAAAATGGGGAATAGGGATATGGACATCGGGACCTCCAGTAGGTTGAGAGAGTTAAGAGCACATCACGGGGTGAAAATCGTTGAGAAGTAGCGAGAAAGGGAAATACGGGAGTTTGAGAAGTAGAAGAGGAGTATACAATAAATAGAAGAGGCGCTGCAGATGACATAGAGGAGAGAAGATGAAGTAGGACCCAAAGGAATGGACAGGTCCACCAAGGAAATTAGAAAGGTTCATAGGAGCCCATCCCAAAGAGAGAAGGGAGAAAGGTCCAATGGAGAGGAGGACATGCACCCCGAGGATGAGTCTGATGTTGAGCTGCATGTTACGATGGAACAATTGTTCCGAGAGAGGTTGGAAACAAATAATACAAGGTAATCATATTCCTAAAGTTTCAATTAGAACTTATCCTAACCTTCCCCTAGTACTTTACCACCCGCTATTAAGTTTTTGATAAAGCTGCAAAAGTCAAGTAATTTGTATAGTGTTTAATCTATAATATAGATAGTCGCAAGCAGTAGTAATAGAAGCAGAATTTATTAGCTAGGAAGTATTGGATTTATATTAGTTCCACCCACACAAGTAGAATGGAAGGATCATTTGCTCGATATCCAAATTTTTCTAGAAAGGGTAATGATGATGTAGAGTATCATTGGTCTCTGTGTGAAGCAATTTGGAGAGCTCGTCAAATACCACATGCAGTTAAATTAATTGAATTCCAAACCATGCTCAGAGAAAGAGCATTATGATGGTTTATCAAATGGTTGGAAGTACACCAGAACCCGACTATAGATGATGTTAAATGAGAGTTTGTACAAGAGTTCAAGCTCCCTCAGACTAACCAACAACGATGGTTTGAATTATGGGAGATCAAACAAAGAGAAGGAGAAAAAACTTGGGATTTAATGAGAAGGTTCAAAGATGCAATGTAATATTCCAAAAAAAATAAAAAAAAATATCGAACATAAAAATGGAAAATGCAGTAAACATCAACACATGAAATACATAAGTAGATCACTAACCCATTTTATTATATGTAATAGTATAAATGAAGTACAAAAGTTTGAGAAAGAGACACTCAAGCTAGGAAAAACAAGCCTGAAATGGCCCTAAACATCAAGACATAAGATACTGCTACTGCGTCAACTGTTGGGTGGCTATGACTGCACAATTTTGCTAGAAACTAGGAATGCGTTGATCTGCTGACGGGGTGCTCAAAAAATGCTAAGATCAGAGATCTGGGCTTTTTAACACAATTCCAAGATAACCCGGAAAGGGTTTTCGGAAATGATAATGATGAAAAATGTAGCCCTAGGGCTGAGTTATGCACTACAGTTGGGAGAATGTTGGGAGGTGGATGATCTGATGAGAAAATGGCTTCGAATCCTCCCCACTAACTTTATGGAGGAAGGGTTTCTCCCCTCACTAGATGATAAGCTCAAAAAATTGGGTTATTAACCCTCCACTGAATTTTCCCTCCTAGATTGTACAATTCCTGAAGGAGACTATGCTACTGATAGTGGTTGAATATTAGCCTAATACCAGATGATGGAATTTAGCTCAAATAACCTCTCCTGAGTGAGCACTCTAAGTTCCCCGAGGATGAGGGTGGTATTTCCGCTCGGAAACACCCTTCTGATAAACATCACAACAGACTCCACTAAATAGCTGAAGCGTGTAGAAATTCATAAAATACCATACATAAACAATATTTAGAATGCCTTTTATGGCTGCCATCCCCTTCCTTATATGCTTTGTGAGCCTTCACCCCCTTGGCCCCACTCAATAAATATGTTATTCTCATGGAGACTTCCTCCCATTATGACTGCGTTGTCCTCCACTATCTCCACTACCTCCACGACTGTGACGTTGATTTGGTCAAATTGACCCCATCCACATGCATTGACCCCCATTCACACCAAGGAGTGTTTTATTCATCTTGATCCTACCTAGATGCATTGATCCACATTCACATTAGAAGTGGTTTTATTCCTACTAAAGATATTTATGGGTCCCTCTACCTTCTTATTCATCTATCTTATTGAAAAAAACAAAATTAATATTCTAAGTAGCTAAAAGCCAATTAGGAATATTACAATCCTCCCATCCAAAATTTTGCTTGTCCTCAAGCAACTATAAGGACAGATGTTGCAAAATATTCTCTCCTTCGTAGGTAGCATCCTCATCTAGTAGATTCCTCAATCAAACCAGATACTCTTTAATCACTGTGTTCCTTACCTACCTCTTTCGTGTATCCCATATAGCTTCCGGTTGTAAAACTAGATGGCCCTCATCACCAATTGGTTGGAGATCCATAGCATCAACCACATGTTGTCCAATGGCATTCTTGAGGCATGATACATGAAAAATGTTGTGGATCTTACTCCCAATGGGGAGCTCCAACTCATATTCTACTTCCCCCATACGACAGATCACTCTGTGTGGCCCAGAGAAATGGGGCTTAAGCTTCTCAACCACTTTATCCTTCAACATAGATTGCTTGTAAGGCTGAAGATGAAGATAGACTAAATCATCCACCTCAAATTGTCTCCCCGCCTGACCATGATCTGCATATAACTTCTATCAATTTTGGGTTGTAACAATTTTTTCCTTAAGAGCACGGAGTGTATCCTCACTCTCTTGATCAAGTATTTGGTCCTAGGGGCCTTTCTTTCTCCAAACATCACATCAAAAAAGGATAAAGCATCATAACCATATAGATCCCAACCGATCGACATATGAAATGTTGTATTGTAGCAATATTATTCCAAGTGGAGCTAGCAAAGACATGATCTTTGCTTCCCCAAAACATAGTTTCGCAAGTAGCCTTCCATCCACTTGTGTACTATCTATGTTTTCCTATTTGTTTGGGAGCGATAACTAGTACTCGATTTCAACTCAGTACCCACCAAATGGAAATTCTCCTGCCAAAAACCACCCATGAAGATGATAACTCTGTCACTGACTATGGTCTTAGGAAGACCATGAGGTTGGGAAACATCTCTAGAGAAAATCTTGGTCACTTGTGAATCAATGTGCAGTGAAGAGGTGAGAAGGCAACGTGAATATTTTGTTAGTCAATCAATGACCACAAAGATAGAATCATTTCCCTATACTGTTGGCAAAATTATAATGAAATCCATAAAAATTCCCTCCCAGCTCCCATCCAGAATAGTAAGTAGTTGTAACAACCCTACAGGATGGTTTTTCTCTCCTTTATTCTGCTGGAAAACTACAAACTCCTTGACGTGCTCGAGTACATCCTCATTGAGACCCTTCCATGAGAATCTCTCTCTAATGGCCCGATATGTATTTATGAAAACTTGGTGGACTGAGTGGGGTGAATCATGTGCCGCATGGAAAATTATCTCCTTGAGTTTGGAGTATCTAGTCAAGAATATCCGGTCCAGTAGTAGATGACCTCAACCCCCACACTATACTTATCATCGGTCACCTTCCCATCCAGTATCTCACATGCGAAGCAGTCTTTTGAATACTCCACCAACAACTAGGCCTCCCAATATGAATCCAAACTCATCAATGACAGTGCTGCTGGTCTCCGTGATAAGGCATCTTCTATCACATTGCTTTTCCCTTTGACATTTTCAATTTTAGAGTCATATGTTAGGATTCTCCTAGCCCATTTTTGTTGCCTCCCTTGCAGCTGCTTTTTCTCAAGAAAATACCAAATACTGTGATGATCAATCTTCACTTGGAAACTTTTTTGCACCCAATCTTTCTTGAATTTGGCCAATGCATGCATGATGGCCAGCAAATCCTTCTCATATATGCAACACATCTTCTCATGTGGCAGCATATTCTAATTCTCAAAGGCTATGGTATGGCCTCCCTGCATCAATACTGTGATACAACCCTCCCCTGAAGCATCACATTTCGACACATAGGGTTGGGCGAAATTTGTAAATACCAATACTGGAAAAATTTTCATTTCCTCCTTGAGCCTAGAAAAGGCCCTCTATGTAGTGTTTTTCCAACCAAAGGCTCCCCTCTTGGTTATATTTGTGAGTGGTGCTTCTAGTTGGAAGAACCCTTTAACAAACTTTCAGTTTGGTGGCCTCCCTAATGGAATGCCTCCAAATACTTTAGAATAATGGTCTATAATAGATTGCATATCTGAGCGGACTAGTTTTTTCCTTGCCTCCTACCTCCAAATTATGAAGTTCTTCTGCCCATTCTATGCCACCTCTATGCAAATCAACCTCCATCTTATGTGTGGAGACATCCTAAGGTGGATAGGTGTGCATGCCCCTGATCATTTTGTGCTTACCACTCTTCTTATCTGTCCATTCCATATTCAAGGTCTCCCAATCAGTGGTGACCTCCCCCACTGTGATGAACCAATGTACACCCAATATCATATTTGTGTCAAGAATATTGACCACAAAAAAGTGATCTGTCAATGTGTATGTCCCTAAAGTTACAATCAATGATGAAACATACTTCACACACTACATGGTTCTAGCTCCTGGAACCAAAATGGAGAATCCTTCAAAATAATTTGTGGGTATGTCTCTCTTCTACACTAGTTGGGTATGAATAAAATTTTTTGTAGCCCCAATGTCTGTTAATACTGACACCTGTTGGCCCTGAACTTTTCCTCGTACTCTCAATGTTAGATACTTGGGTACTCATCACAAATATGCAAGGGCTCCTCTAATTGGAGAAAATTCTCCATTTCTACCCCTTGATGGTGTTGGATCCTCTCTTGGTGCCACAGTGCTCGTGTCCACTTTCAGATACTATTATTCCTCCTCTTCACTATGAGAGAACACTTCAATATAGTGTGTCTTTCCCACAACACACCGATGCCCTAGTGCCCATGGTTCTTGGAAAGTGAAGGAAAGCTTCCTCCTCCTCAAATCTCTTCAAATATCATCACTAAGAAGTCCTTTGCCTTGGTTCTCCTTTGGGGAAGGAACCTTCATATCTTTCCCCTCTGAATGAAAAGTGGTTTTTTGCTAGAATGGAACTCTTGCCCTTCGCAAAGAATCTTGTAGGTCCCTAGCCCTCTCAATGGAACCTTAGAGTGTAGTTGGTCTAGTGGACTTCACCAACTCATCCAAAGGCTCTGCTAGTCCATCAATAAACATGTATACTCTCCTATCTGTAGAAATATTTGGCACCATGAAGGAAAGTTTCAGGAATTCAGAAATATAGATCTTCGGATTTTTTGACTGCTTGAGCTTAGCTAGCTCAACAAAATTTTCCTTTGGACCTCTTCAGTCAAATATTTCTACCAATATCTAAGTGAATTCTTCATATGCAGTCACACTTGCATGCCCAAATATAAATAGACCGTGAAACCACCATTCAAATGCTTCAACTTCATATTGCAGTGCTACTATCTTAATAGATTCAATCCCTGAAACTTGGTTTAGTTGGAAATAAATGTCTAATTTTTCCACCAAATCCTTGGTTTTGCACTTGGGTGACACATCAAAAGTAGGCAGAAAGAATCTATCCATAGTACATTGTAGATCATTGTTCTCCATGTACCCTCCACTCCTATTGTTATTACGGGTCTTATGTTATCCTTGATCTGACATAACTCTTAGAAGTTGAGATGCTCTTTCAAACTCTGATATTAAGATTCATACTCCAGAAATGTTTCACCAAGAGCCTCCTACTCTTGGGGTCCTCCAGCCCCATTTCCCACTACTAGGAATGTAGGCATGGTAGAGCATTGTGAAACTTGCTGCACTACTGGTCGCTCACACCAATGATGTGAAGTACTGAAAATTTCTCCATGTTGAAACCCTCTTGCGGTCTCCTTTTTTATTTCCACCCTCATTTCCTTGATTTCTTTGGAAATATCCTGCATAGTTTGGAGAAGAAGCTTTGGAAACTCTTTCTCATCTGTTTATCTTGATATTGGAGACTTGACTTTGTCTTCTTTGTTGTTTTCATAATGAAAATTTTTACCTATATTAATATACCACTTCTCTCGGTATGTAAGAGATTATTATTCTTCATATGTCATAGATGTAGTGTCCCACATGCTGAGCCAAGATTAAGCTTTGATACCATTGTAATATTCCAATATAGGAAAAACAGGAATATTGAACATAAAAATTGAAAATGTAGTAATAATAAACACATCAAATACATAAGAAGCTCCCATTTTATTATACGTAATAGAATAAATGAAGTACAAGAGCTTGGCAAAGAGGCACTCAAGATAGGCAAAACAAGCCTGAAATGGCCCTAAACATCAAGACATATTATACTTATATTGCATCAGTTGCTAGGTGGCTATGACTACACAATCCTACTGGAAATAATTGTTGATGGAAACTAGGAATTCCTATATGTGCTAATGGGGTGCTTAGAAAATGTCAGGATCAGAGATATGGCCTTTCTAGCACAATTCCAAGATAACCCAGAAAGGGTTTCTAGAAATGACAATGATGAAAAATGCAGCCCTAGGGATGAGTTACACACTATAGTTGGGAGACTGTTGGGAGGTGGTTGATATGATGATAAAATGGCTGCTACTCCTCCCCACTAACTTTCCAGATGAAGGGCTACTCCCCTCACTATATGTTAAGCTCAAAAACTTGGGTTATTAACCCTCCACTGAATCTGCCCTCCTGGATTGCACAATTACTGAAGGAGATTGCGATATTGATAGTGGTTGAATATTGGCATGATGTTGGATGATGGAATGTAGCTCAAAGAACCTCTCCTGATTTGGCACTCTAATTTCCCCAAGTATGAGGGTGGTATTTCCACTCAGAAACACCCTTTTGCTAAACAGCACAACAAACTCCACTAAATAGCTAAGGCATGTAGAAAGTCATAAAAGACTATACATAATAAATATTCAGAATGCCTTCTATGGTTTGCATCCCCTTCCTTATAGTCTTTTTCAGCCTTCACCCCCTTGGCCCCACTCAATAAAGGTGCTACTCTCATGGAGACTTCCTCCCATTATGACAATGTTTTCCTTCAATGTCTCCACTACCTCCATGACTGCGTTGTTGATTTGGTCAAATTGACCCCATCCACATGCATTGACCCCCATTCACACCAAGGATTTTTTTATTCATCTTGATCCTACCTAGATGCAGTGATCCACATTCACATTAGAAGTGGTTTTATTCCTACTAAAGATATTTATGGGTCCCTCTACCCTCTTATTCATCTATCTTATTGACAAAAACGAAATTTAGTATTCTAACTAGCTAAAAGATAATTAGGAATATTACATGAAATCAGGAAACTGAGTTACCACATTGATCTAAATCACCAACGTGACTGGTTCATTAAAGCACTTTTACCCCTGAAAAGAATGCCATTGACCCATCAAAAGATTGATACCCTCCAATATGCACTAGAGCAAGAAATGAAGATAGAAGCAATGGCTGGCTACTCATGTGAGTTTAATGGGGGAGTAGCCACCCATGATCCTTCCATACTGGGATTGCAACATCAAATAGAAAGTTTGACATAAAATATCAAAGATATTCAGCCAGAATGACCCAATGTGTGGTGTACAAATTTTCTGTTGGAAGGAAATTTGGTTAGAGAGTGCCCAAGGTTGTAGGGAACCAATGTCTAGACTTTGGCGATAGGAGCACAAGGAACACCACTAGTGGGAGGAGTTTCACAAGAAAATAATCAAGGATTGTACCAGGCACAACCCCATTTTTTGGGTTTTCCTAACCAGTAAGCTTCGAAAGAAATATAATACTGTGAAATATGAAAGGCAATTGGTCATCCTCAACATTTATGCCCAATTTTACAAAAATATTCAGATGTCCCAAATAACTTATATTGTGAATTCTGTGCTTCAAAAACTCATCATACTGAGCAGTGCAAAGCCCTGGATGCATTATTAAACTAACTAGATAGATCATCCTATGGAGTAAATGAAACTCTGAGAGGACGATGAGGATTAGGAATACGAGGGGGCAAGACTAGAGGAAGAGGACCTTTGAGATGTTAAAATTGTGACTAAGAAGGCCATGTAGTGAGAGATTGTATGCTACCAAGATGACCATCATGCTCCCAGTGCAGAGTGAATGCACATGCCGCAAAGGACTATATAGAAATAATTAAAATGTGGGAAGAGAAAAATAGGTAATGAGGAGCCAATTTGGCCAATGCAGATCCAAGAATAGTTGAGACACATCCTCTACTGAGTGTGGCCATAATAACTCGAGGAGGGAAGAAAACTAGGGAGGAGGCAAGAGAGATGGATCTAGAAAAACTAATCAAACCAGTTTCCCTAAAGAAGTTCTTTAATCCAAAGCAACAGAGACAATACTTTAAAGAATCATTGGAAACATTCTCGAAGCTGGAGAACCGAAAGGATATGGAACTAATGCAACTAGCCAAGGAAGGGGGGGGGGAATTATAAAACAAGAGCATCGATAGAATAATGGTTCTGGTTGTTCTTGAATATTGTAAATGATAGAAAAATTCCAGAGGAGTTAAAGAAAAATTTAAAATCATTAGTAGGAGTAATAAAGCATGAGGACGCAATTGGCACTCACTTTCTAGAAAAGTATGTAAGGAGAGTAAAAAGAAATAAAAGAATAACAGGAAAGGAGTTTTGCATAAATTATCAAGTTGTGAGATTTCAAATAACAGACACAATGCTAGATCTAGGATCAGATGTGAATATTCTACCTAAAAATACATGGGAAGCATTAGGAAAGCCGAAGTTGGCATATTCCACTATACAGCTACGAATGGTGAACCAATATTGCATTGTACTAGTAGGAAGGCTAGAAGAGGTTGTAGTAGATGTTGTGGGAGTAAAAAATTACACTGATTTTGAGGTAATCAACATTATGGGAGATAAGGATCCATATCCATCTCTATTGGGGGATAGACTGGGAATTTGAAAATTATGCAGTTATCAATTTGAAGAAGTATCTTATGATATTTGAAGATGGTGAAGTCAGAGTGGTCCAACCATTCGATCCATATTAGGGACCCCGGTATACAGAAACCATTGGGACCCAGAAAGATGTAGAACTTCTTGACCAACTTTATCAAATGATAGTAGGAAAAAAAAAATTACATTAACCTTATAGCAGAAGGAACAATAAGTTGGCGAAGTGTTGAAAGTTTCGATATAGGATCAAAAGTTGCATGGGAAGATTGGTAGAAAGGCAGATATGAGGTCAATACCAGAATATGTGCTGTTATTCACATATTTAACTGGATCGACACAGAGGTAAGGGGTTACCCCACCCTTACTAACATGAAAACTGTGAATACTTTATTAACAAAATTTAATATAACGTTCCATAGGAGCATAAGGTTCCTCTCATGGATGTAGCATTGCAATATACTTCAGCAAGGTGGTGGTAAAATCACCATAAATCTATTCATATATGGGAAGAGGTAGCAAAGGCACTGAAAATGAGTTTCCAACTGTTCTCCGGACCGCAACTAGAAGAGAAGTACATAGGAGTTTCAGATCCCCAATTACATATCAAAAGTTTTGAATACAAGTGGGAAATAAAGAGATACCTGAAATCCTTGTGGGTGAATAAATTTATACATTCATTAGATACCATCCCACAATCTTGGTGCCCAACAGAGGAAAAGAAGAGACAAATATGTAGCTGGGAGACAATAGCAAAAATATTTACGCGAAGTTTCTCTTTCAAAGGAGATAATGGATAGATTACGGAGACCTTGAAGGCGATCAAATAAATTCTATTATGTTAAAAATATGTCGAAGATGAGGAAATGATTGCATCAAGGCAGATACCTAATCAGTCTAGTTATCAAGAAGCGGTAACATGCAGGAAAGTAGAATAGGGAATAGATGATGATGATTTGGAAAATCTCAGACACTTGTCATTTGAAGAAAAGGGAGAACACAAAATACAGGAGAAACCTACCACAGAAGGACTTCACCTGCTACCCCTAAGGAAAAAGAAATAGAATATTGGCAGTCAAGAAAAATCCAAGATATCATCTATAGGGGACTATTGGGATGAAGAGGGTACAAAGGAAATCTTTGATTTCCTAAAGGAATATGAGGATCTATTCACATATTCTATAGAATAACTAAAAGGCATCAATTAATAGGTGTCATGAAAAATCAGGACTTGATCTATAATGTACAAGTGAAAATCCATCCATCTACATAATCCATTCTTCATTTGAGCTCCTTGAGAAAAATCACCATGCCGTTGCATGAAGCTTCTCCAATGACCATTTTTCCAGAATTTCCAAAAACAATTCTGCAAACATAGGGTGTAAAGATGGATCAATATCTCTTTACCCATAATTTTTTTTGCAAAATGAAGAGAGGTTTTTTTTCTTTTATATGTTATGAAAAAAAACTTCCTCTCACTTTCCAAAATACTTTCCCATTTTCTCAGAATCTAAGTTTGGAGTTGATCACTAAAACTTTGCAGAAGCGTAGTGCACTCTTAGCAAAAGCATCATGCCTACTTTGAGATAGAGTTTGGAGGCCTTCCCAAAGGAATTTTGGTTTGGAAGTGGTATTTTTGGAAAGCATAGGATGTATGCAGAAAAATGGAGTCATCAAGTGGAGAAAACCCCTACTCCAAACCCATGAAATATTGACTTGAATACAACATGTACAAAAGTGCAGATAATGACCTAGAGAAACTGTATTTTTGTCATTTCTCTCAAATAATAACACCTGTTCATAAAACGAAGGAGTGTTAGGTCCCTATATTACTAGTATAGTCCCTTATTGTTGTTAGTGTAACACCCTTATTTTTATTGTTGTACCCATGTAACCCCAATATTGTTATTATTGTGCCCTTACATTATTGTTGTTAGGTCAGCTAGGATTATATTCACTACAAAATAAAAGGACATTGGTGAGGGTCATGCTTGTGATGTGTTATCACTCAGATTGAACCTCAGGTTGAAGAAGGCAATTCTGAGGTAACCACAAACCACACTTAGCCAAGTAGCTAGCCATACTAGGCAAGGAGAGGACTCTCTCCATAAGGATCACAACCAAGATGGATGAGTAAAGAAGATATTAGGCTAGGTATAGTAGCTCAAGGTTTTGATTTGATTGTGTATGGTTGTGTTGGATCACAAGGAGTCAAACAGTCAGGGAAAAGAAAATTAGGTCAAAATTTGCAGGGTGTTCTATGGGGCAAGGTAGGAATAGTGATTTAGCACTTTAGGATTTCAATGGGTGGGATGATGAAGACAGGTGAGGAGCTAGAAAGAGCATGGTGGAATCATGGGTTCTTTCTAAACTGAAGAAATTATAGGTTGTGAATATTTACCCAAAACAGAGCATAACAATTATGGATTATGTTCATCTAAATTGGAAACATTAAATTAATAGCAATGAAATGATGGATGAAATAAACAAAACATTATAACATATGATAAAAACAGGAGAAAATGAAACTAAACACCATACCACAGGGATCCCATAAAAATAGCTACAAATTTGATTAATATTCCTACTCAGAAACTAATACAAAGTGTGTCTCTTTAGAAGCCAAATATCCAACTAAGTCCAACCCTTACAAATTAGAAATAAGAAGAAGATATAGACCTCAAAAAAACTCACCCTAGCCTCAGGGAGTCGAATCCATGAGATGAGGATCATTTTCCATCAAATGTTGAACAAGAATCTCAAGACTAGGAAGACCTGGCAACTTGCCTCTAAAATAGAGGAAACTAATTCAATTGACCTCTAGAGGACTCAAGCTAATGAATCTACCCATAGTAAACTAATCCTCATCATAATTACATTCATATCTATCAATTACATCAATGAAAACCCCAAATAGTGAGCTAAAACTCAAAAATCACGTGACATATAGAGAAAACTTCAAAACAGGTAGAATTTGTCCCATGCGCAGTTCCAAGGAGGAAAAAGTAGCCTTTCTTGCAGGTCACTTTTGACTAACTTCCTGGTGTCCAAATTGATATCATGATAGCTCATTGGAAATATTGTCCTATCTAATTTCCAGATATTCTTGTGGTTTCTGATTTGGATCTATTTTGACCCCTCAGAAGTGCAATATCCCAAGACTACCTCTATGCGCAGTGCAACCATGAAAAAGAGGTAGAAACATGATTTTTTGGGTGTTTTTAGCCCTTTTGTCTGACTAGTTTTTCTCGAAATGCTTATAAAAACTATAGGGGGCATTTAATCATCATTATGAACCCAATGATGTCTTCCTTTTGTCCAATGGATGCCCCAAAAGAGTGCGTAATTCCAAGGCGCTAGGCATAGAGTGGAAATCCATGTGTTTTTTAAAATTTGCCCAAAAACTCAAAAATATCCAAAAATTTTCAAAATTGTTCAAAATTTATGTGATAGGCCCACAATCACATGTGAAATTGAGCTAAGGAGGCATAAAAAAGTATCTTGATTTTTTCACCTCCTTTCTTCCCCTTCCAGACCTTCTTCAGTTTATCCTTCATCTGTTTGACCTTGATATTGCAAATTTTGTTCCGGGTCTGATAGTGATGGGCTATGTGCTTGAGCATCTGATTGTCTCTATTTGCCTTCATTGGAAGCTGCTCCAAGTGAATGTTGACTCTCTCAAGCCACACTTCTCTGTCATCTTCAATCTCCTTTGCCAACTACTGGTTAAAACTCAGACTTTGGGCTTCTTCCTTTTCTTTCTCCAATGCTCTTTTGAGGCCTCTTGTCTTTGGCCTTTTCCCGACGTTTTCAGATTCCTCAGGATCTTCCATAGCTTCTTGATTAATCATGTTTTTCTTCCTCTCCTACAACAACTTCATCTCTAAAAAAATTTTCTTGTCTGTCAGTTGTTTTTTCTCTTGCTCTAGGAAAGAGATGATGATTTTTTCCCTCTCAAGATGGGTTTGCAGCTCTTTTATCTGTGCCTCCTTTTATTTTATTCCAATTCTACATGTGGTAGTGTCATCAAACCATTCAAGTTATACTAGCTCAAAATAATCCTCTACCTCATGGCAATCTTCATGCTCTTGATCTATTTCTCCATGGCTAACCTCTATGACTTTCTCTTTTCCCTTCAATGCCTAGTGCACCTGTTTTGTTGATGAATAAGGAAAAGCCCCTTCCACACCATGTGGAGCAAAAATTTGCCTCTATGATGATGAAGAAGGCAATGCCTCTTCCACACCATGTGGAGCAAGCACTTGCCTCTCTACTACAAACAATTTTCTAAGCCCTCTTTGATATGTTACACTGCATTATTTGACTTGTCTGGGTGACTTGACTTGATGCTTCCTTGTTTTTGCAGTTGCAGGGCTAGTAGATGTCTCTCTTCTCTCTTGTGGCATTGGTGGAGGAATTTTTGGATTTGTGAATATGTCATTGGAAATGAAAGTATCCCAAGAGATGTTGAGCAGATTTAGATGATGAAGCACAATGAGTTTGATGAGGGAGTAACGATAGAGGTTGTTCATCTACCGATGATATTCTTTCTTTGCCACCAAGTATGTCATATTCTCAATGTTCTCGAGCAAGAAATATTGGATGTTCAGCATCCTCACCCTAGTGAAATGCATGAGAAGCCTGATATGATATGTATACAATCTGGAGAATCTACCCTCACAAGTGAAGTATCTCATGATAATCTTCATCATCAGTGCATACTTGCTGAGGAGGAAACTGAAGGGGAAAAAAATTATTTTTTCATTCTTCTACCTGGTCTTGATGTAAGGCTCAAAATAATGATCACCCAGGTCTTGTGCTTTGTACCATCCCTCCCCTACATTTGGAATCCCTGTAGCATCATCAATAATAGAAGTGGAAATGGAAAAAGTTACACCTACAAGAGTTACCCTGTTATCATGGAGGTTCAGTATGAAAAGCCTAGTCAAATTAGGGTGATGTTTAACTCTTTCAACCTTTTCAGAAAAATCATAGCACCCAACGTATCTGAAATAGGACACAGCTAAAGGTGGAGCCTCTAGCTCTCTAAGGTTTGCTGGCTCTACTCTGATAATTTTGCCTCCCTTCTGTGGCCTTCTTTGTTGTAAAATCTCATCTTACTCAAACTAATCATCACTATGTTCCTCCTCTCTGTAATCTCTATCATCTCTCTCCATGCTTATTTCTTTTGCACTTTGGAAACCCTAGGGAAGAGGGAAAAAAGGGAGAGTGAATAAAGGAGTAAAGGGAATGGGAGCAGGGAAATAAATTATGAAATGAGAGCTTTAGGGGATAGGGATAGAGTCAAAAAAATCAAGGGAGATGGGGAAAAGGGTCAATAAACTTTTTGAGGTGATGGGAGGTGAAAAAATGAAGGGAGATGAAAATGAGAATTTAATTACAGGTCAAAGGTATGGGGCAAATCTAGGAAAAAGAGTGAAATTCCTAGAAATTGGGTTTTTAATGGAAAAGAGTAAAGGAACTTAGGGAGGGGTAGTTTTAGTGTTTTTTAGAAGTATGGGGTGATGTGGTAGGGTCTAGGGACAATTATTTTGGGACAAGGGGGTTTTGGGAAATTTGTGATGGGAATGGGAATTTTGGGAAAAACTAGGGTTTCTTTGTAAATTTTTCCAACAAAAAAAACTCACACACAAGCATAAGTTGGAGAAAGAGGGAGTTACAAGGGTTCACTTACTTGTTTTGGAGGTGAAGAGGAAATCTTGAAGTGTTTGGAGGAGTTTGGGATGGTTTTGGCCCCATGCATAGTGCCTTACCCAGGTGAGCAGTGCCCTCTCTCTGTGCACAGTGCAATGTAATTTTTCACTGGCAAGAATGCTCTAAGCATAGCGCCAGAGCTCTATGTGCAACGCCACCCAATTTCTACAATTTTTTCCTTGCTTGAACCAATTCTTCTCCAAATCACGTTTTTCTCCTCGACACATGAAAAAATGAGGATCTCTTTTGGCAAATGGGCTTTTATACTTTGAATGAATTTTGGATTTTGAATGATTGGGACCCACACCTCTTTCTTCTCATTAACCTTTCAAAATACTTTTTGATGCTTTGGATGGCTGACAAGGCCTTTTCATTTTTCATCAAATGTCTTTAGCTAGGAATAAATAGCTTTTTTAGAATTTATTACATATAGTGACTTTAAAATTACATAAAACTAGAACATAAAAGATCTCTGTTTTTATCTCAAAAATGTGATTTTTTAGGTTGAAACTTACAAAGATAAAATGTAAATTTACATTGAAAACATGACTGAAGCAAATCAAGAGTTTATTTTAGGTCACCTTCACACCTTCTGCTGCCCTTTATTGAAAATGAGACAATGCAATGATTTGACCTAATGAAACCCTAGTGACCTAATGAAAAATGAAAGAAACTGACTCAATGAGTGATTTTGACTAAAAGTGAAATGAGACCAGACTTGTTCTCAGCATGATGAAGACATGGAATAGGGTTAGAAGGCATATAATTGTGAAAGAAAATGGGACATTTGACAAGGAAAACCACCAGTGGAACAATTTTATCTCATGACCTAATGGAATGATTGAAAATTATTTAGAATGGGACACCTAAGATGCACATGAAAAATATGTTTTGATCCCTAGTGGAAGTATGCAAATACTGACACTAAAATGATAGACCTTTAAGTTCCATCACCAATGTCACATATGGTGACGATCCTTAAAAAAAGTCATTGTAAGTGTATATAGAGATGGTCCTTTAAGGTTCGTCACCAAAGCCATTTTCAATGGAACTTTTGGTGAGGGTCGTTAAAGGCGCATCACTAATTATCTCTTTTGTGACTCTTCTGGTGACGAACTTTTAATGACCCTCGCTAACGCTATTTTTGTTACTTTTGGTGACGATAAAAAAATGTTCATCATCGTTGATCATTCAAATCTGTTTTTGATGACACTATGTGCCTGTTAATATATTTTTTTTCAAAAGACAAAGATTTAAGGCCATTATTGTGGAGTATTTTTTACAATATATCCAAGGCCATATTAGTTAGAGTTAGTGAATTTTTAAGAAGTAATTAGTGTGTATCATTTCCCTCATGTAATGACTAGTCAAATATATTTTTCCTATGAGTCAACACATGATTCATATCTATTAATTTTATTATCTAGAAAATTCCCTTTAGATAAAGTTCCTCTAGTGTGTGTAGGAAATATTATTTAATACATAATCAAGCTCTAACAATTCTATTAACGAGAAAGACCTAACACTCCTGAAAAATCTGGGCACACCTTAAATTAGTGCTTTGGCACACACTAACATTTCTTAGCACCTCACATGTCTTGGAACATCTTGTCATGACACTGGTGCCCAAGAACACGGCAGCATGCACTAGCACAACATGGAACTCTCCTAGCATGTGTTGGCATGCATGTAGTCCCTAGCATGCCCCGGAACACCTTGGTTAAATGCATTGACATACATTAGCACTTGGCACACAATTCCATTTGGCATGTATTGGGACCTATTATTAGTGTGCCTAGAATGCCCCTTTTGAAAAAAGGTAAAGTCCCAACTTATTAACCATCTTATTGGTTCTTCATTTTGTTTCCTTGGCACTTATTCACACATATTGACATACCCTGGCACCCTGCACCTCCTTAGCACCTAGCATGTATTGGAATATCTTGGAACTATTAATTGGCACATATAATTAGCACACCCTGGAACTCCCAAGCATGCTTTGGGAATTCATGACATGCCTTGATATTCCCTAGCATGCCTTACCAATGCTTAGCTTACCTTCTCACTCCCTCCATGGCATGTGAGATAGCACTCATTAACACTAGTCCTTGGCACATGTTCATAATATTCATTAACTTCCATGGATTTTTACCTAGTGCTCCCTTATTTTTTTGTCCTAGTACACCTTAACACTCCTCAACATTCATTAGCACTCTCTATCACACCTTATCACTCTTCAACATGCCCTTCCACTTCATAACATGCATAACACTCCCTAACACATATTGGTGCTTGGCACGTGTTGGCGCTTGGAAGGTCTTAGCATGTATGGAATACATTGAGATGCCTTGGTATGATTTGGCATGGTTTAATATTAAATTTATTTGAGATCAATTGTTGGAAAGTAGATGAGAAGCAACAAAGGAATACTTGACACTTAGAATGCACTAAGACTTTGTACTTGGAATCTATTGCTGCCTAGTGTTGGTGTGCTTAGCATGCCCCTCTTAGAAAAGGTAAATGGATGACTTATTAACCCTCTTATGTGTTCATTTCCTTGTATTTTAACTTGTTTCTCCCTTTTGTTGCCTTGATAGTCCCTGGCACGCATTCACACACCCTTGCACATATTAGCATACCTTATCACTTGGCACATATTAGCATGTTTGACATGCCTTTGCACTATCTAGCACATATTAGCATTCCATAACACACCTTGGCACTCATGTCATCACAACTAGCCTTTACAGTTTTTCATGACTTGGGAACCCAATCAAGTCCTTGGCTACTACAATTCATGTGACAATATTGGCCTGCTTCAACCGCAAAAACTTGACGAATTGTACCTACTACAAGTAGATTGTGCCTTGTTCACATAAGAACTACCTATAACTCATCTTATGCCATGCATGTCCAAGCTCAACTTGTCCCACTTCACTAGTTACCAAGAGAAGGATCACATGATCTCGCCATGGCTATAAAACAAATACGCAACATACCTTACACAGGAAATATTTCACTTGCATGTTCAGTTCATATAAATTGTAGAACATTAATTGAGAGTTTTCAAGAACCACAAGATTCACAAGGCACACAAGATATAAGCCAACAAAAGCTGAGTGCCCCAAAACTTATACACAACAATGTATGATATGCAATTATCTACAATATTATAAAACATGATCATGTAGCCAAAGTGTGCCACATCTCATATAAAAAAATAGCTAAAGGAAAAACAATGTTATGCCTAGAAAAAAGTGATATCCCTTTGTCTAAAACTATTATGTCGAGCCCCGTATAACAATAATATGCTTTCCTCATGTAAATCTGATTCTTAAATTGTCCTTAGCACACTCTAATTCGCTGACACTCCCTTGCACACACTCTTGTTCGTTCCTTTCCATGAATTTTGACCTAGTTATCCTTTGATATGCCCCAACACTCCCTGACAATCTTCGACATGCATTGAAATTTTCCGGCATGTGTTAGTATGCCTTTTAATTATTTTTCATTCCCTAACCCTCCCTAGTTATCATGCCCTCACAATTACCCTTACTGAATTTTCAACTTGGGAACCCAACCAAGCCCTCACTTGACTACAAGAGCTTGACCAAAGTATGATTACTACAATTAGACTGTGTTTTTGGATTGTGTATCTTGGGAGGTAATCCACAAGACTATTGAAATGGGTTTGTGTGAGTTTGGTCACAAAATATTTTGTGGGGAAAGAAGCCAAGAAAAGGGATTTTGGACCCAAGATGGGGTTTAAAATATAAAAGAAAATTAAGAAGGAAAATTAATATTTCCTAAGGTCTAAGTGGATAAAACCCACATAAGTTCTAGAGGGTTCCTATGAGGTCTAGGAAAATATATTTAGGGAGGCCTTTGGATGAAGGAAAGAACAATATCGCTAGTTCTAGTAGAAGAGGACTTACAATCGATGTGATCTATAGGGATTACGGAAACAATCGCTTGCGTTGACTCCAATCACTCCCAAATTTAGGTGCATGCAGGAGAGACTGAACCCATAATTTCTTGCTCTATTATTGCTGCAAGTAAATGAAAATCTGATGGTTTGGCTCAGCTTGATGTAATTTGGTGAGTATAACCAAAATAAATTGATGTAGATGCAGATGTGTTCGATCAACAAATCAATATTTTGGATGCAGAGATTAGGCAGACCTTAAAGAGAATTGAGCCTAGATACTCTAGGACTCAAGCTCTAGACTTTAAACATTCATTTATAGAGCATAAGGAAATAATTATGTCCAGTGCTAAACTGACTATAGTCCCAAAATAATCCCAATCAATGGACACCTCAACACTCAAAGACGTGTTACCCATAAGCAAACCCCATTTTATCTCGATGATTGGCTTCGAGATCAACTTCTTAAATCTTAAGTGGTTCAACCTGAGATAGGGTAAAACTAACAGATGGTTGGATCTAGGACCTCTTCCCTAGCCAAAAACCTGGGCAGAGTGTCAAACATGGACATGGTAAATTTACATCGGCAAGCGGGTGAAATTGTACCATGAAGGCTATTTGACTCCATAGCATGGAATAAGAAGATGAAGGCCATCATCAATAAGGTCTCTGAGCAATTGAACATAGCTCATATGGCCTTGTGCACCAAGACCGATCGGATCAAATAATTGGAGGAGATTTTTGTGCACCATTATGAACACCCTAAAGATACTGCTCCTCCGAAAAAATTACTGGAGAATAAAGAAAAAGAAATTAAATAGCCCCAAGAAATCTTGAAGATTTGGGACAATTACCTCATGTTCTAATATAAGCTTTTGAGAATGTTGGTATCCTGTGATTTAGCAGATTGGCATACTAAATGACAAGGCAACTTATAAACCAGTCTTTAGAGTTCTAGGATCTAGCCCTCCTAGTCTCAGAGAGGGATCTCTCAATTGTTTTGTAAAGATACGACTTGTTTTCTTGTAAGTGGTTGTTTTTAGGCTAGTTATTAAGCATGAGTTTGTTTGTTTTTTTTATGGGACATGATGATCTAGGTAGCATATATAGGAAAGGGAAATATCTAAATCATTGCGCAATGGAGTCTAGAAGAAGTTTGTAACAAGTTTGTAGATGAATTAGGGGTATCAAAGGGAAAATCTAACTTTTCTATTAGATCAAAAAAGTTTTTAGGTGAAATGAAATGAACGTTAAGAGTTTAGAATGAAAAGTAGAACTAAGGGAAATTAAGAATCCTTAATTATATGTACTTCTCAACAAAGGGACTTAAAACATCATTTAAACATGAAGAAATATTTCATAGACAAGGCTAACCATGAATTCTACACATCATACTTCAGCAAATAACAATTTCAAGAAAAAATTTCAAAATGAAATCTAAGAGTTGAGGAACGGTCTATTTCATCAAAGATTTCACTTTCAAGGATAGGAAAACATTCAAGGTTCACAAAAAACTGCATTCATAGAAGAGGGAACTCCTAAAAATCTATGATTATAGCTATAAAGACCTTCAAAAAAATTATTTGAGCAAGTACAAAGGGTATGATCAAAACATACCTCTTTGGCAGACTCTGGACAATGGTACTTTAAAGGGAGACTTCAAAAACAGTTTTCAAATGGCAGCAAGTAGTGGGGAGAACCATAAATCATTCTTGAGGCCACTGTATTGAAATATTTAGGAAATAAACAAGCATAAGGGTTGAAAAATAAGTCAAACTACTTAATAAAACCTTCAACAGATGAAAGCATAAAGACAGTGAAGAGTAAACAAGTCTAAGGTGCTTCTAGGAGACATTTATTAGCCTAAAAATTTTACTCTACTGCAAGCAAGAGATGATGAAAACAGAATGGAAACAAGAAAAACATTAAATAGTTTAGAATACTTCACCAATGGCCAAGCTCAGGGATTCAATGACAGGGCTTTCTCCATCCACAAACAGGTCAAAACGTCCACAAGTTCCAGTACATCAATTTCTTTTTAATCTCAGCAAAACTATGTATTACTTCAAAGAGTTATCCAATGCCCCCTATAAAATGAGTTCGAATGCAACATTTATGCTACAAATGAGGAGGTGGAAACATCTAGGGTTCAAAATGTCATTAACGACATAGTAAATTCACTCCTATCCTTAAAAACCATGCAAGGCATAAGGTAGGAATGTCTCTCAACTAATTCTCTAAGTATTAAATATGTTTTTACTTCTTGAGGATAAAATCGCTGAAAATATTGACTTTGAGGCTCTTTTCTGTTTTTTACAATAACTGTCTGACAGTTTTAAAATATCTTTTGTGTAATAACTGCCAATTTTCCCTTTGAGGTATAAAGTAAGTGAAAGTTGTCACTTTTGATTTATTAAGTGAATAACTACCCATTTGATGTATCTGAGGCTATCTTTAAGCCTAAGTTTCCTTTATTTTATCATCAAAATTGTGTTTTTAAGGTCTTTTATCCTTGATCTGCTAATTAATCCTTCAAATATTCTAACTGCCTCTTTATATGTTGATGCTTTGTTTTTTTGCCTTTGTCTCTTTTCTTTTTTAACAACTGTTTTATTAATTAATCCCTTATGCCTTTTAAAACCTTGATTAGGTTTTAATATTCTTTTCTAAGGCTCTGATTTCGCCTTAAGCCTTTATAATGCATTTATAGTGTCCTTTTTCCTTCTTCTATTGTGGACAGCTGCCTGCGAGATGCTGAGGGTTTGATGATGTAAAACAATGCTCATTGAACACTGATCGAACTATGAAACTAACCCTAGCAATTCCCTTTCTTGGTAATTTGGCCCCTGTTCGGACCACAAAGGTTGTAACCTCCTAGTCCGTCCCTTTATGGATTGTGGGAGGGTTTTAACCTTTTAAAACCGCTATCCAACCTGCACAAGACAAATAAAAAATTAATAAAACCATGCGGGGTCAGAAATATTTCTTCGAAGACTGGCGGAGGAAGTTGTAGAGAGGCAGAATGCATGGAGCAAGGGTTTTAATTGCGGAGGGAAAAAAAATGGTTTTAAATGGAATTTGGCATGAAAATGGGCATAAGTGGTTTTTGAAAACCATTGGCATTTTTTGCGCGACAAACGGGTGGTAAGTGGTTTAGCTTGGAGGGAACGCGATCCAGTTATATCGCACCATGCGTCCTCCGCAATACCACTAGTCTTGCGCGGCTTTTGGTTGTTAAACCTCGGACGTGAAAGTCACGCAATATTGATTGTAGACCGTTGGATCTTGGGGGGGAGATCCAACGGCTACGGGGGAGCACGATGGAGAGGAGTGCCTGGGCGAGGTCTTAGTGGGAGATAGGTGGCACGCGGTGATTGGATGGGTGGGGGGGTAATGGGAGGTGGGATCAAGCAAGTGACGTGGGACCACTATTGTTTTGTTAATAATGCGTGGAGAAAATATAAAGGAGAAAGGGTTTTTTACAAAGGGTGTGGGGTAAGAGAGGATAAGTGAAGAGGGGCTTAATGAAAGGAACTAGGAAGTGGTTCTGTGGAAGATAAGGTGACCAAGAGCTATGGAGAAGGGGCTTATCATGTCGGGCAATCGGTAAATAAGAAAATACAAGGGGGAGGGAGAAAAAAAGGGAATTCTGATGCGATGGAGGGGCTAATAACTGGGCACTGGGGCACAGTCCTGTGGGGGAAAATGTGACTGGGGATAAGGGTGGGGTGCTAATCGCATTAGTGGGGAGAAATTTCCAAAGGAAGAAGTGGATTTATAGAGGAAGGTCGATGCGATGGGGTTTAGGGTGTTTGGTCACAGTGCTCGGGCATATGGAGGAAAGGGGCCAAAAATTTTAAGCCCTCGGGGGCTTAAACTTTTAAATTAAAAAAGACTATCTTTAGGAAAAAAATGGGTTCTTGGCCAATCTTTAGAACTTCCGATAGGTCTAAGAAGACAATTTAAACCAGAAAAAAGGGTTTTTATAGGTTTAAAGGGATTTTTATGAATAAATGAAGGTTTGAAATGAGAAGGGAAAAAAGGGGATCTTTGGAAAATGGGGCCTTAGAAAACAGCTTCTTTGGGAACAACAAGCTTACTTGGTGAATTTCCTTTTAAGAAAACAACATTATTTTGAAGGGAACAACAAGCTAAGGAAAAACACTGCAAAAGAACAATAGTTTAGGGAACAAAAATGCTAAGGAACATCAGTTTAGGGAACATCAATTCTAAGGAACAACACTGCTAAGGAACAATAGGATAACCTTTTTAGGAAAAATAGATGAAGATTTTGGTGAACTGATAGACTTGGAGAGATGAAGGCAATGAGATTTCTAGAACTCATAATGTTTTTTGCAATTTTGTTCTAGAAATATGGGTTTGTCAAATTTAGTCATCTTTGGATAAAATCAAAATTATGGATGACTAATAGTGGCTCCATTTGAGGAGGACAACTGTCCTTTTAGGTGTCCAGAAACTCAGTTTATAAATCTCTGGATTTTAGTAGACCAATGCCTTATCCATTGGGCATATTTGTTCTTTTCTTGTTGATCTTTCTCTGAAAAGGACAACCTTTATCAATATGCAACATGTAATTTATTCAAAACAACATTTCTACCTACCCAACCTTACTTGTTCTAGCATTTATTCTTCTTCCTTTGAGTGCATTTGAACTAGAAAACTCTTTGACATTTTATTTTTTTGAAAAATAGAAATAAACTATCTAATCCTATCCTTATTTCTTCAAAGATTCTAGATTACACTGTTGAACTCTTTATTTTTCTACCTAAGCTACTATCTGTCAAGATTAAGCTGTTTGACAGATTTTTATTCTCTATTTCTAAAACAGGAAATTTAAACATAGTCAAATCGGGATTAGACTGTTTTATTTTGGTATGGTGTCTATGGCTGTATGTACAAGTTGCACATAGAATTTACTTGCAGAAAAATAAACAAAATGGTGAAGGCTTAAGATCTGAAAATTATAAACATCCTCCTATTCTTTTCTAGCTCTAATTTTGATCTATTAAGAGCTATCCTTTTCCTTTTCTTGGTTCATATTTTGAGCTTTTTAGAACCATTTCCTTTCTATCCTAATATATTCTACTGATAAGCCAAGTCTGAAAAAATCTTATCAATCTGTGATTCTACTAACTTATCAACATAAATTTAAAGTATGTTTAGCCAAGATTAGGCTGGATGACTGAACAATATATCATTTTTGAATCAACAGTGGCATTTAGATTTTCTCACTTTCAGAAAATTCTCTTTTTGGGTAAGGGGTTATACCTTTTTTTTTTTAATCTGCCCTCTTTTCTTTTTCTGTTGTTTTTTTGTTTTTCTTCTTTTTTCAAATTCAAAACAATGTTATACACAATGAAAAAAATAAAAAGCTCTGATTTTTCAAGACTCTTGGCAGAAATAGTGCTTGAGCATCCTATCATTGACAGGACCTCCAAACAAATATTCTCCATCCAGATCTTGCAGAAAGAATGCATTATGACTGCTGATAGAATGAATATTGTAGGGTCCTTTCCACAAATTTTCAAATTTTCCATGCTTTCCTTTCTCTTCCCTTCTGGAATCCCATTTTAGAATAACATTTCCAACTTGGAAATCATTTTCTTTAGTCCTCCTGTCAAATAATTTCTTGATAATTTCTTGGATTGTTTGTGTTCTACTGTACACTTCCTCTCTACTCTGCTACAAATGAATGGTCTGATTTATCCTTCTCTGCATATCATTTTCCTTAGATTGTACTTCTTGGAGGAGTTTCATAACTGGAAATCCTAGTGAGGTTGGGAAGACCACGTCCATGCCATAAAATAGCTGATAGGGGGACATATTTATTGAATTTTTGGTGGTTAATCTATCAGCCCATAAAGCATGAACAATCTTACTATGCCATGATTTCTGATTCTGCTCCAATAGTTTTTTGATAATATTGATAAGGATTTTATTAGAGGATTCAAATAATCAATTTCCTTGGGGATAGTAGGCAGTGGAATGACCCAATGAAATATGATACTTATAGCAGAATTCAACCATTTTCTTGGATTTGAAGGCAGCAGCATTGTCTGTGACAATTTTTCTTGGACAACTAAATCTAGATAGTATGTTGGTTTCAAGGAACTTGATAATGATAAAGTCAGTAGCATTACTAGAAGGTGTTAGCGCTCAAATCTACCTCAGGCTGAAGAAGGCAAAACTCGAGGCAACATCAAACCAAGCTCAGCCTCGTAGCTAGCCCTACGAGGACAGGAGAGGGCTCTCTCCGGGTCAAACTCAGTGAAAGATGTCCAATAGGATCTGAGATGACCTAAATGAAACACTGATATTGATTTTAGGCTAGTAAAAAGATATGAAAGAGGTTTTTAATAAATTTCGGGGTTTTCTGGGCTGTGTGGGGCAAAGACAGCAAGAGCAGAGATCAAATGAAAAGTGCAGATTATTACATGAGGCAAGATAGGAAAAAGCTTAAGCATTCAATTTTTAAATTATATGGAATGTAAAGAATGTTTAAGAAGCTAAAAAGGGCATGAAATCATGAATCCTTTTCAGACGGAAGAAAAGATAGAACTTGAACAGTTTCCCAAGGCAGAGCAGCAAACTGAATTCTGCCCTTCTACTTAAAAGCGTTCAAAAGAAAATGATTTATGAATGAAATGTAAACATTACAAGATACATATGAGAACAGAGAAAAACATAATGCTAAGTTGTTGCCACAGGGATCTCCTGAAACAGAGCTACCTCATTTCATTAATCTCCAGCCAGAACTGTACAATGAAATTCTAATTTATCTTCCCCACACCTCTCAGAACTCTCCCCTCCAAAGTACAAAGTATTGCTTAAATACAAATTACATGCTCAAGCTGTTACTAGCTTCTAGGAACAGAAAACCAACTTCTAGGAATTAAAACTAATTAAAATTCCAAAAAATAAACCAAATCTGGATCAGATTGCAAAATGTCTCGAGTTGTGAAGGTTGCTGGTCAAATCTCTTTTGAAATAGGAATCCTCAAAGCTTCCATTTGTCATAGACTGCCACCTGCTTTCGAATGCAAGGATGGTGGCTTTAATTCTGGAAATAATCCCCAACTGTCTGTCTAAATATTTGGAATTTTATTGCCAACCGTGTACTATCTCCCTGAAAATCTGCAATGTATAAATAAAACCCTGCTAGGGGAAAACAAATCGACCCCAAGTCAAGGGATTTGTTTCACTAAAATCACAAGAATAGAAAAAGTCGTCTATTTGTTCAAAGAACAGAAGATCGTTTCCCCTTAAAATCCTCTGATGGCCAATTTAAAGACACAAACTGGAGCGCAGATCATTAACTAAAGTTTAAAATAGAAGATCTGTTCCTATTTTTCTGTTGTGGTCGATGTCTTTTTGGTTTACTTCTCAGACTATTTGCATTCACTTACTGTTTTGAATAAAACCAACAAAAATAACCTTTAAACTAAAATTCTTCCTTTTCCTGCTGCAATCACCAGCAAACACATATTAATGACAACAAGATTCGCAATATCTTGATTTTCCTGGATAGTGGCAGCGAATTCCATGTCATGTACAAGGAAATGCCTCTCGGCATGGCCATGGTTCCCCCTTTTACCAACCTTCGCGGAATAGAATAGGATCACAATTTGAGCACAATTTCATCGAACGGAACAAAAGAGAGTACCTTAGTTTAAAGTCGATTGATGTAAATTCAATCACCTGTTGTCATCCTTCGATCCCTGTCCGTGTATGTTCTTATTTAAAGGCTATAAGTTTATCATTCTTGACAAATAGCTGTGGGGAATCGCACCAAGAGCCATGTTGCAAAGCATTAATTTAGCTTGGACCACTAAATGCTGAGATGGAGCTTGCATGTGACATTTGAGGAATCTGCGTTCCTTCATCCATATTTTGCTCGCAAATATCAGAACCAGAATTTCTGATAGCAAGCCAGTTTTCAGAATTTCCTGCTCGAGCATTTGAAACTCGGAACAAATTTGCTCTGACTCTCCATAAAAAACTAATTATATTTGCTGGAACATTTTCGGTTTTAAATCTGTTGCACTGTAATGGCATGTATTCCTCACTCCATATGAAAATATTCGACAACAGGCCTTCTTCTAAATTCTAATCACCTGTAGCAAGTTATTGGAGGCGTTTGAGCTCCAATCTGGGCGCAAAAAACAAATTTTCTGGGCTCTGTTGTTAAGTGGGTAGCGCCTGCTCAAGTGAGTCGCGCCTCTCAAGTGGGTAGCGCCCGTTCCATTTTACACTGGCTATGGCGCTCAAGTGGGTCGCGCCCCTCAAGTGGGTAGCACCCACTCAAGTGGGCCGCGCGCCCTCCAAACACTGTCCAGAACTATGAAAAATTGTCTACGGCCTTCAAAAACTCGACTTCGACCTCTGCCTTGCGGATTTTTGGCAAATGAGTTTGTTTGTCATGTTTATATATGAAATAAATATCTCATCAAATCAGATTGCTTTTCAAATTTATTTGACAACCCATTTTCATAATGTGTCTGCACTTTGTCATTTGATCTTTTAATACAATGTTTCTCTTTGGCTTTTCTGAGTTTTTGGACTGATAACTTTGCTGTCTTTTGCAGGGATTGGTGGCCCGTCTTGGCTTAGCACTTTTTCACATTATTACAAACTCTGCTTTCCAATTTTCTTTTTTAATTTGCTGACTTTGAATGAGGGCTTTTCTTTGTCTGCTTGCAGGGATAATAAACATTGAACCTTGGCAAGGAGAACCAGCATCTGCAACTAAGAAACTACATGGTGAAAAGATACATTCGATGATTTCTTCTTCAAAACCCTGTTTTGAAGAAGAATCAATTTCACATTATTGATAATGACATAAAAATAAAAACTTACTGAACCTTCCTCTAGTCTGCAGACAAAACCCTGGACTCAAGAATTAAAATGACTCTTTTCTGGACCATAGTAACATCAGTGACTGCGAATAACAAGGAATGAACTTCGGAGAATTTGACTGCAGCAGGCTGACAAGACGGAGTCTAACAGAAGGTATGGCTTCTATCCACTTGGTAAAATAATCAGTGGCAGTGAGGATCCACTTATGTTGGGATGATGATGATGGGTGAATTTCCCCAATGAAGTCCAAGCCCCATTGTTGAAAGGGAGCCTCAACATTGATGGGATGTAAGGGTAAAGGTAGGAGTTTTCTCTTGCCATAAAAAACTTGACACTTACGGCAAGTCATGACAAGTTTCTGGGTATTTGGGAAAAGGGTTGGCCAATAGTAACCAGATCTGAGGATTTTATTTGCTGTAGTTTTCCAGTACAGATGTCCACCACATTCTCCCTCATGCAGCTCATGCATGATTTTTCCTACATCAATCTCAAGCAAACACTTAAGCAATATTCCAAAAACATTTTTTCCAATATAAAACCCCATCTAGTATGCAATAATTTAAAGCTTTCTGTTTTAGAAATCTAGCTTTAGTTTTGGACGAAGAAGGAGGGGCATTCAGGTAAAGCAACACATATATGATATTAGCATACCAAGGTGAATTCACAAATGTTTCTTCAATGAATGGAGCTGTGCATTCCTCTATTTATTCTAATACATCAACCATAGTCATATCAAGTGCTTGGAAGTTTGACTCAGCCATGAGTTTAGCTAATCCCTGCCCTTTGATTAGTTTGGTAGGCCTGATTTCTAAGTCATATTATAGAATAATAGCAATCTAATTTCCCCTTTTACCATCAGGTTCTTGACTTAGAATATCTTTGACAATAGTATGTGGGACAAAAGCAATGATGTGAGAATGCAAAATGTAGACTCTAAAGTCTTAATGCTTTTACCAAGGCTAATGCTTGTTTCTCCATGATGTTATACTTGAGTGGAGCATCTTTTAAGGCCCTACTGAAAAAGGATATAGGTTGTTCATGCCCAATGTCATTCTTTTGTAGTAATACTGCAGCTATTGTATGTTTAGATGCAAAAGAAAAGATATAAAAATCCTTGGTGAAATCAGGACTAATAAGAACTGGTGTTTGAGTTAAAGCTTGTTTCACTAGTTCAAATGATTGTTTAGCCTGTATTGTCCATTTAACACTTACCTCTTTCTTAAGCATGTTTGTGATATTTCTCAATAACTCAGCAAGGTTGGGGATGAATCTCCTTAAAAAAATTATCTTCCCAATGAAAGATTGTAATTCTTTAAGGTTTCTAGGATGGCTGATTTTCAATATGCCATCAATCCTTTTAGGGTCTATTTTAATTCCCTCTTTAGAAATAATGTGGCCAAGAAGTTTTCCTAATTGGAGACCAAAGAGTGTCTTTTTGGGATTCAAATATAAGCCATATTTCCTACATTTCTCAAAAACTTTGCTTAAATGAATCAAATGTTCTTTATCAGTTTTAGAGAAAACAGTAATGTCATCAAGATAAATAATTATAAAATAGCCTATGTCTTCTGAGAAGGCTATGTCCATGGCCCTTTATAAGGTGGCCCCTGCATTCATCAAACCAAATGGAATTTTGACATACATGACTGTACCCCAAGGTGTAGTAAAAGCAGTTTTATGTTGGTCACTTGGGAGTACTAAAACCTGATTGTAACTTGAGAACCCATCCAGTAGTGAAATTATTTTAGATCCAACCACCCTTTGAAGTATATGATCCATTTTTGGCAACGGATAGTTATCTTTAAGGGAGGCTCTATTTATATTTCTGAAATCAATGCAGAGTCTAATTTCCCCAGTCTTTTTCCTAACAGACACTAAGCTGGAAACCCATTCTGAATACTTGATGGGAACTATGATCCCAGCCTCATACATTTTCTTAATTTCTTTTTCAACTAAAGGCAATAAAACAGGGTTTATCCTCCTAAGTTTTTGTATGAAAGGTTTCTGATTTTCCTTAAGAGGAATTTTGTGTTGAATGATGCTAGTATCATATGATTTTAAATCCTTGTATCCCCATGCAAACACATCTTTAAATTCTTTGAAAAGTTTTATGTATTGCTATTTGATATGGGCTGGGAGAGTGTTGGATAGCTTTATCATTTTGGGTTCTGCTAGGATACCTATGTTATTTTCTTCTATGTCTGGTTCTATAGGCTCCATCCTTGGTTCTTTGGCTACATCATTGAAATCAAAAATTTGTTCTAATGGTGTAAGACCTCTTAGAATTATATCATTTTTACAATGTAAAACTTCCAGGTCTTTCTGGTCCGTACTGTAAACTATTTCTGCTCTAAATGGATGTTCAAAATGGTTTATATCAGCAGAAAAGGATAGCGTTGTTTCATGGTTTTGTTCTTCATTAAAACCGTCTTCCTCATGGCTTAAAATAGGTGTTGGCATGGAAAATTCATTCTTTGATTGCAGAAAATCATCTATGTGTTTGTCTCCTTCAAACACTTTCCAATAATCCTCATTGTCAGATATTGCGGGTTTATTTTTTACCTTTATATCATATTTTTCATTTGTCTCTGGTATTTGGAAATTAGTAGCAGTAAAGGCAAGTTCATTTGCAAGATTATTTTGAGCTCTTGGGATGAAAATGAGTTCATATTTTTCAAAGGTTTTCAGGAGATCAAGGGTAGTGTTCCTATATTCTATGAGTTTTGGGTTTTTGGTTGAATACTCTCCTTTAATCTATCTAATAATTAGCTTAGAATCCCCTTGGACTGATATTATTTTGGACCCTAAATCTTTAAGTAAATGCAAGCCAATAAGGAGGGCTTCATATTCAGCAATGTTATTTGTGCATGGAAAATCCATTTTATAGCAAAATCCTTCGTTTGTGTTTTGTATCCATACACCAACCCCTGCACTTAGTTTTCTACAAGAGCCATCAAAGTTTATTTTCCAAGTTATTTCAATTTCTCTTTAATTTTCTTTCTGTTGTTCAAGGATGCTAAAATATGGACTGTTTTTTTCTTGAATTGATGACAGATTTGATTGTTCTGATAGACTAAATTATCCTTTGTTTTCCTTTTCTTGTTGGCTGATTTCATCTTCATTATATAAGATAAAGGAATACAAATCTGAAAGGATGGAGTAGATAGGATAATTGTTTGGTCTATCTATGTTTCTCACCATATATTTCATGTGGGATTCCCCGTATAGTCTTCTATTTTCGTTAAAAACTGGGATGGTGGCATAAGACATGTCCATTTGAAGGCTCCCTTGAATTTTTTCTCCACATGATCTAGATAAAATCATGCCATATTTAGGGGGAATTTCAGCTACCACTATGTCCATTACTAAACTTTTACTAGGAATTTGTGACAAGTTAACACACAAATATTTAATTAGGCCTAAGCATTTCACCCTGCTGGATTCAAAAGAATACAGGTCTTTGTATGGTTTAGTAATTTCTAAGCCTAGGCTTTCCATTACAGCTTTGGGCATAATATTGTGAGAAGCACCTGAGTCTAGCATGGAATTGTGCAAGATTTTCTCATGTATATTCAAGCTGACATAGAAGGGAGGGACAGTGCCTTCTTGGTATTTCCCTTTAACTTTAGGGCCAAACAATAATTCTGGTTTATCATCTGCCAATTTTAAAGTATCAGCGTCACTGCTCATATTCAAAGCTTTCAAAAATTGTTTTTTATATACATCCTGAGTCACTAGTTCAGCTAAGGGTATGGTGATTTTAATATTGGAAATTTCCCCTTCAAGGCTGAAAGGAACTATTGTTTTTGACATATTTACATCTTTTTTGTCATTTACAATTCTTTCAACAATTTTGATTTGCTAAATTTTATTTGAACTGTTATTTGGGACAGATTTATTAGGGCCCCTAGCAGAAATACTAGGGTAGCTTTGTTCAACACTTTGCTGAATGTTTTTGTCTTTATTTTTTTTCAGTTTTCTTGGTTAAAGTGTTGGTGTTAGTTTTTGTTTTCTTAGGCTGATTTTCTGAGGTTTTCCTAACAACAGTACTAGTGTTTTTGTCATTGAAACTCTCTGGGCTACCTTTGCTTCTAATATTGTATTGTTTGTGTACCTCCATGATAGAATTTTCAAACCCCAATCTGTAATCTTCAGAATCCTCATTATTGTATTCATTTTGTTCTGAAGAGAATAATCCTTGTTCTTCTTCAGTGAGAAAAACATCTGTCTCACTGTCAGATCCTATCAAGTTTACATGATTTTATTCCAACCTTTCAACTTCCCTTTATTCTTCTTGATCAACATAGTTTTGTTGAAAGGGAGGTCTAATATGCTGGTCATTGTCTCTCTGTCTATCTTGATTAGGGTCTCTTCTGAGATTTTGGTTTCTATTTCTATTTTGGTTTTCTCTAGGAGGAATTTTGTCATGCAAATTTATCTTTTCAAGCATCCTCTCCATTACCTTCACCAAGTTATCAATTTTAGTATCTGATGAAGAGGTTGAAGCCATTGTATCATCTTTGTATGTAACTCTTTTTCCGCTCTCAACCTAGCTCTCTTTTCAATTAGATTTGCCTCCACACTCATGGCTCCCCTCTGAATATCTTCTAAGGTTGAGGGGTCTCTTTATCTTAGTTGGTAGGCCATTTCAAGATCAAAACCTTCTGGGAATTTTGCTAAGTCTAGGCCTAATGGAGGTTTCATGTCTGGAGGAAGCACATTATACACACTATTGAACCTAGTGCAGTAATCATGGACTCTTTCCCCACTATTTATTTTGATATTGGTATATTCTAAAAGGATTTGGAGAGGGTTATTTCTAATTTCCCATTTGTTTATGAAAGTTTGATATAAAGAAGGGAGATCATTTATGTTGTGAGGAGCTAAGTTTTTAAACCATTTCTTGACTTCTCCTCCTAAAATTTGAGCAAAAATTCTCATCTTAATGGTCTCTTCTTCTATTTCCATGTAATCAAAGGAATCATTCATTCTATCTACGTCTTTTTGAGCAGTAGTAGGTTAATTCCTAGTAAAATGGGGAATTTTGGATTGGTAATCATTTGGTAAGGGAACCATGGGTTGTGGTAACACTAGTGGAGCATACCATGCTTCCATGATTGGAAATAAAGGGGGATTTACAAGAGGTGGGTTTACAAGAGGGAAAGTGGGTTGAAATGGAGTGTTTTGAACAGTGGATGTGTGGATATGAGTGGAAGAAACACTTGGGCCAACAAACTGACGATGAACGGATTTGTTAAGGAAGGAGCTGAAATGATCGAGAATATGAGAATCAGGTGGAGTGGAAGGTGAGGCCTCTCTATTAAAGCTCTGTTGCAAATCTGTCGTTTCAAAATAATCTTGATTTAAATCACTTTGAGACTTATTTCTGAATAATTTCTTTGTGTAAGGTAAGTCAAAGTGAGGATCTTCTAAAACTCTAAAATCTTTAGGGATAGATTTTATTCTTAGGATGGTCTTATCAGTAGTTGGTTTTCCAGGTCTAGAAGTCTGCCACAAAATCTTCTCTGGAATGTCAACTATGGTAGGGGTACTAGGATGTGGATGGGATCTAGTATGGACCCTATGTGAAGCCAGATTTCATTTTTTCTTAATTTAGAGAGGAAGAGGTTTTTAGGACTGTTTTTCAAAAAAATTCCTCTCACAGTAATTTCTATAATAGGATAACTAGGCTTCTAAACTTCCTCAAGGATGGTTAACACAATATTTAAGGAAATATGGAGATCTAGAGGAGTAATATGCCTACTGGGGCTAGTGGAGTCGCCAGGTGGAAATTTTTAGCTTTTGTGAAGGTAAAATTTTTTATGGTCCACCACCAATGGTTTATTTAAAAACCAATCTAAAATGTTTTTGTGGTTCTTCTGAGTTTCTATGGTTTTTTGAAGGATTAATGAGTCTACAATATCTTGCTAGGCAAGTATGAACTCAGTCGTCCCACTGTGATCACCAGAATGTTGGTATCCTGTGATTTAGCAGATTGACATACTAAATGACAAGGCAACTTATAAACCAGTCTTTAGAGTTCTAGGATCTAGTCGACCTAGTCTTAGAGAAGGATCTCTCAATTATTTTGCAAAGATACGACTTTTTTTCTTGTAAATGGTTGTTTTTAGGTTAGTTATTAAGCATGAGTTTTTTGTTTTGTTTTATGGGACATGATGATCTAGGCAGCATAGATAGGAAATGGAAATCTCAAAGTCATTGGGAAATGGATTCTAGAAGAATTTTGTAGATGAATTAGGGGTGTCAAATGGAAAATCTAACTTGGCTATTAGATCAACAAAGTTTTTTGGTGAATTGAAATGAACATTAAGAGTTTAGAATGAAAATTAGAACTAAGGGCAATTAAGAATCCTTAATTATATGTACTTCTCAACAAAGGGACTTAAAACATCATTTAAACATGAAGAAATCTATCATAGACAGGGCTAACCATGAATTCTACACATCATAATTCAACAAATAACAATTTCAAGACAAACTTTCAAAATGAAATCTAAGAGTTGAGGAACGCTCTATTTCATCAAAGATTTCACTTTCAAGGATAGGAAAACATTCAAGATTCACAAACAACTGCATTCATAGAAGAGGGAACTCCTAAACATCTGTGATTACAGCTATAAAGACCTTCAAAACAATTATTTGAGCAAGTACAAAGGGTATGATAAAAACAGACCTCTTTGGCAGACTTTGGACAATGGTACTTTAAAGGGAGACTTCAAAAACAGTTTTCAAATGGCAGAAAGTAGCAGGGAGAACCATAAATCATTCTTGAGGCCACTGTATTGAACTATTTAGGAAATAAACAAGCATAAGGGTTGAAAAAGTAGTCAAACTACTTAATAAAACCTTCAGCAGATGAAAACATAAATACAATGAAGAGTAAATAGGTCTAAGGTGCTTCTAGGAGACATTTCTTAGCCTAATATTTTTACTCTACTACAAGCAAGAGATGATGAAAACATAATGGAAACAGGAAAAATATTAAACAGTTTAGAATACTTCATCAATATCCAAGCTTAGGGATCCAATCACAGAGCTTTCTCCATCCATAAATAGGTCAAAACATCCACAAGTTCTAGTACATCAATTTCTTTTTCATCTTAGCAGAACTATGTATTACTTCAAAGAGTTATCCAATGCCCCCTATACAATGAGTTCGAATGCAGTATTTATGCTGCAAATGAGGAGATGGAAATGTCTAGGGTTCAAAATGTCATTAATGACATAGTAAATGCACTCCTCTCCTTAAAAACCATGCAAGGCATAAGGTAGGAATGTCTCTCAACTACTTCTCTAAGTATTAAATCTATTTTTACTTCTTGAGGATAAAATAGCTGAAAAGATTGACTTTGAGGCTCTTTTCTGTCTTTTACAATAATTTTTTGACAGTTTTAAAATATATTTTTTGTAATAACTACCAATTTTCCCTTTGAGTATAAAGTAAGTGAAAGGTGTCACTTTTGATTTATTAAGTGAATAATTGCCCCTTTGATGTATCCGAGGCTATATTTAAGCCTAAGTTTCCTTTATTTTATCATCAAAACTGTGTTTTTAAGGCCTTTTAGCCTTGATCTACTAATTAATCCTTTAAATCTTCTATCTGCCTCTTTATATCTTGATGCTCTGTTTTTTTGCCTTTATTTCTTTTCTTTTTTAACAATTATTTTATTCATTAATCCCTTATGCCTTTTAAAACCTTGATTAGGTTTTAATATTTTGTTCTAAGGCTATGATTTCTCCTTAAGCCTTTATAATGCATTTACAATGTCTTTTCTCCTTCTGCTATTATGGACAGATGCCTGCAAGATGCTGAGGGTTTGATGATGTAAAACAGTGCTCATAGAACACTGATCGAACTATGAAACTAACCCTAGTAATTCCATTTCTTCTTAATTTAGCCCCTGTTTGGACCACAAAGGTCGTAACCTCTTGTTCTGTCCCTTTATGGACTGTGGGAGGGTTTTAACCTTTTAAAACCGCTATCCACCCTGCACAAGACAAATAAAATGTTAATAAAACCATGCAGGGTCGGAAATATTGCTTCAAAGGCTGGCAGAGGAAGTTGCAGAGAAGAAGAATGCATGGGGGAAGGGTTTTAATGGCGGAGGGCGAAAAAATGGTTTTAAATGGAATTTTGCATGAAAATGGGCATAAGTGGTTTTGGAAAACCATTGGCGATTTTTGCTCAGAAAACGGGTGGTAAGTGGTTTAGCCTGGAGGGAACGCAATCCAGTTTATCACACCACGCGTCCTCCATAATACCACCGTTCTGGCGCAACTTTTGGTTGTTAAACCTCGGATGTGAAAGTCATGCGATATTGATTGTAGATCGTTGGATCTGGGGGGGAAGATCCAATGCTACGGGGGAGCACGATCAAGAGGAGTGCATGGGCGAGGTCTTAGTGGGAGACAGGTGGCGCGCGATGATTGTATGGGTGGCGAGGTAATGGGAGGTGGGACCAAGCCAGTGACGTGGGACCACTATTTTTTTGTTAATACCGCGTGGAGAAAATATAAAGGAGAAAGGGTGTTTTACAAAGGGTGCGGGGTAAGAGAGGCTTAATGAAAGGTGCCAGGAAGTGGTCCTGTGGAAGATAAGGCGGTCAGGAGCTAGGGAGAAGGGGATTATCATGTCAGGCAATCAGTAAAGAAGAAAATACAAGGGGGAGGGAGAAAAAAAGGGGATTTCGATGCGATGGAGTGGCTAATAACTGGGGACTGGGGCACAGTCCTGTGGGAGGAAATGTGACCAGGGGCTAAGGGTAGGGTGCTAATCGCATCGATGGGGAGAAATTTCCAAAGGAAAAAGTGGATTATAGAGGAAGGCCGATGCGATGGGGTTTAGGGCGCTTGGTCATAGCGCTCGGGCATATGGAGGAAAGGGGCCAAAAATTTTAAGCCCTCGGGGGCTTAAACTTTTAAATTGAAAATGACTACTGTCTTTAGGCAAAAAATGAGTTTTTGGCCAATATTTAGAAGTTCCGATAGGTCTAAAAAGACAGTTTAAACCATAAAAAGGGGTTTTTATATGTTTAAAGGGATTTTTATGAATAAATGAAGGTTTAAACTGAGAAGGGAAAAAAGGGGATCTTTGGAAAATGGGGCCTTAGAAAATAAATTCTTTGGGAACAGTAGGCTTACTTGGTGGATTTATTATTAAGAAAACAACAGTATTTTGAAGGGAACAACGGGCTAAGGAACAACACTGCTAAGGAACAACAGTTTAGGGAACAACAATTTTAAGGAAGAGCAGTTTAGGGAACAACAACGCTAAGGAACAACAAGATAACCTTTTTAGGAAAAATGGAAGAAGATTTTGGTGATCTGACAGACTTGGAGAGATGAAGGCAGTGAGATTTCTATAACTCATAATGTTTTTTGCAATTTTGTTCTAGAAATCTGGGTTTGTCAAATTTAGTCATCTTTGGATAAAATCAAAATTATGGATGACTAACAGAGAAGAAAGAGGAGTTCGAACTTAGTCTTCAGGAAATAGAATCTACCATGTAGATCAAGGAAAAAGAGCTACATAGTGCTCTCAAGAAGCTAGAGGCAATTAGAGTAGAATCTCATGAAAAAGAGGGGAAACACCTAAAAATCTCGGAGGAATTTAAGACTTCAATTGAAAAGGATGTTAGTTTGGTCCAGATAACTGAGTCAAAGGATCCCAAGTTATTACGCATCGAGATTACTCAATTAGAACAAGAGTTGTAGTTAGCCAAATAAGAAATCGCAAGTGTTGACCATATAATCGATGTCATCGTGGGGGAAAATAAAATCGAAATTGAGAAAATTCAAGATTCTCTAAAGGATAAACATAATGAGGTCAAAAATCTAGAAGAAGTTTCTCAAGTCATAGTGATAGGAAAGGAGGTACTAATGCAGGTGAAAGGAGAAATCTAGAGAGAGGTTTGGAAAAAAATCACTATGATATAGTCATATGTGAGAATTCTCTCACAGTGCAAAAAGGCTCTAATACAAAGCACCAGTCTGGAGGAAAATGCTACATCTAAGACCTTAGATAAAAGGTTGGAAGACCTCGATGCCATCATAGATATTGTCAATACATTGGAAGATGACACTTTAGTAGAACTAGAGCTACCTCCTAGAGACAAATGCTATTTCTCTGTGTCTGTTAAAGGATAAGTGAGTCACTATGTGGGCAATGTGGGATGAATTCAATAGAGTTATCAAAGATATAAATGAATTCAGAACCGAGTGGAATTATTTAGGAAGATTCAGTGTGCCATCATTTTGGAATGAGGAAAATTGGGCAATTTCCTGGCAGAAGATCTCTGATCAATTGAAAGCAAGGAAACATGATCTGGGTTGTCTAGTCGTGCTAGGGGAAGAATTAGTTTCTTCTTCTACAGTTGTCAATGCACTTTCCAAGGAATTTACTATTTTGGCCGGGGTGAACAAGTTCATACAAAATCTCCCCGTCACCAAGAATCAAATAAGATCATGTTTGGTGGTGGAAATTTCCAAACACAAGAACATGCCCTGCTTAGCTACTACTGAATGGGACAAGTTAGTCAATTTGAAAAATAGTTTTAAATGTAATGCAACAATCCAATAGTTCGCTTATACATCATGGACTGTTGAACCGGTCCCACCAATGTATTCTGTCATATATCAACCATAAGACTAGAACGAAATTACCCTGATCACAAATAAGGCGCTAACTGTCAGGATACGTGGGGTGCACACGCTCTCTCCAACAGGGCTGACTAAAAGGACCAAGTCGTTAAAGCCGCAAAGGTGGCACAATGCTTAATCATTTCATTGCCAATATTTACTTTACTTTTATTTATTTTAATTTTAATTTCAAATTAGTTACAAGAGAAACAATTACTAAAATAGTTATTTTGAAAACTATTATTTAAAACCTTGTTTCTCGTCATGGGGGGTTGTCGGCAGAAGAAGAAAAAACTTTATGAAACACTGAAACTGACTATACATGGTACAAATTTTTCATTTTCAATATTGAAATTCTGAACTCGCAATTTTTATTAGTTCTATATGTTCTTCCTGATATTTTGATTTGTAGTCACAACAAAGTAAATCCAAGATTGCTCTCATTTAAGTAATAAATTATTTGGTTTTCGTGTTTTGATATCTATATTATCAACGTAATTGTTGAATTATTAGTATTGAATTACTGATAACTAAATATCTATATTTTGTTTAACAATAATTTATGTTTTATCCATAATTACAATTCTATATGTTTCTCTTGTGGTGTTGCAATATCTGTTTTATTTTAAGGTGTGTTATGTTCTCCATATTATAAAGTTTTACTCTCTTGTTATGAATCTCAATCATGATATTTACTATTAGTTGTTTTCATTTACAGTATAGAGTAAAATGAATATGCTTGCACTTGTTGCAAATATTCCTGTTTAACTTGAGGATAGTTCTTAAGTTGGTGTGTTTCTTTTCTTTTCCTTATTTCTTTTGTTATTTTCTATGATTGCTATTATCCTCGTTAGAGTTCATCACTATTGTTTTTCTCACAAGGAATATTATTTAGGAATTATGAAACATTAAATGTGTTTCTCCCTTTTGTGAATATCACCACCTATTACAATGATTGATTATCTATATCTGGCCTTATTTTATTTTTTTATTGAAAATAAAATAATTCAGACTACAGGGTTACCCCCTGTGGTGTGTTGCAGGTCATCAGTTCCACATAGAGTGGGAGGACTCATTAGTCCTCAGTGAATGCGAACTTGAATCTCTTATGTGTGGGAACTATTTGAGAACCAACAACCATCTTAGAAAAGGTAAATTGATGACTTATTAACCCTCTTATGTGTTCATTTCCTTGTATTTTAACGTGTTTCTCCCTTTTTCTTCCTTGATAGTCCCTGGCATGCATATTAACACCCTTGCACATCCTGGCATGCCTTAGCACTTGGCACATATTAGAATGTTTGACATGCTAATATGCCTTGGCACTCGTGTCCTCACAACTAGCCTTACATGTTTTCACGACTTGGGAACCAAATCAAGTCCTTGCACAAATACCTTGACCCCTAAGCCCTTGGTTCTTAACCCTTAACCTTTGAATCCCTTAATCACTAAGCCATTAACCTATAACCCCTAAACTCCCTAGACCTAAACCCCCTAACCCCTAATCCCCTTATTGAAAATAGTAGCGAGAAAAGTATTCTTGAATTATGCCTTAGTCAAGAAAGACCTTGATCAATCCTTCTTTAGTGCACATGAGTTGGAGGATGAGTTCATGGAGTAGTTAACTCATGCGAAGAAATTAGAGGCTCAATTTTGTTGTTCTCCAAGTGCGAGTTTATATTTGGAAAAATATGAGTGAGAGACTAAGTGTCTAATTGAGTCAAGGATGGGTTAAAAGAGTCAGTTTGACTTAATAAACAAATCAATCACAAGTTTGAGTTCTAAAGCTTAACTTGCGAGTTATAACATGAGTCGAAAGGCTTAAAAGGAACACAAAAGCACATCACGGTATCATAATTGTGAGAACGAGTTTGTGTGATATCTTTTTGTAGGAATAACATATCAAGGAGGATACTGTATTCGGATAACAAAGATACTTTTTCTTTCAGAAGTACGCTAAGCTTTAGGAGTTAATTCCTAAATAATTGGGGCTTCTAGCGCTAGGAAATAAGAGACTTCAGTGGAAGTAAATATGGGTTGGGTCAAGTTCTTACAGGGAGGTTTCAATCTAAGTATTAACAGAGAGAACAACCTTGTTTTCTATTGAAATAGTTGGCCTTGTAAATAATTCTATTTTCTCAATTTATGTCAAAAAAATCTACAGCAAGTAGAGAGTTTTCCTAGTTGGGTTCCCTAGAAAAATATCGCGTTGTTATGTGTGACTATGTTTCTTTATCTCTGTTTCTATTTTAATGCTTATCTATCGTAGAGAAATATTCTGTCATGGTGCAATGAAATTAGTTTCGAATTTGTTCATTCAAGTAGTTGTAGTATTTCAAGGAATTTCTATGTGATATCAGAGGAGTGATTGGTATAATGACCAATGCTGAGACCAATTCATGACCAACACATATCACTCAAGAAGGGTTGCACTATATTGTGAAGGAAAGATATCTGGGTAAGCAAGATGGCATTCCAAGGATTGAGATCTGAACACTATTTAGAGGGAGCCTCTAACTTCGCCTCTTGGAAAGAGAGGATCATGATAGTATATTGGAGGGTAATTGGGAGGGGGAGTTTTTCAAGAACGTTATACCACCACCGCAATATCCCCAATAGTTGACCCAACGTAATAAGAATTATATCAAGGCTAGGAAGATTATACTATAAGGGGAAAAGGTCATATAGTTACTCATATCCATGAGAAGCAGACAACTTTTGAGATGTTCAAGTATTTTAGATCTATATCAGAGTATCAATGATTCCAGGAAGTTTTCTCTTAAGGAGAAGCTAAGGAGTATTCATATGAGACAAGTATAGCCCATCATCAGATATTTTACGAAGTTCACTTGAGTTAGAGATGAGCTAGGTGGTGTGGGTGTCACTGTACTTGAGCAAGATCTTGTGCGTTTTTCTTTACTAGGAATTCACAAGTCTTGGTATGGTTTCCAGGGTGTAGTTGGGAAAGGTTATGGATTGAATATGTTAAGGAGAAGATCTGGATAGGAACTCGAGATGGTATATCAACAAAGACCAAGGACAAGAATAATATTTCTCTTATAGACAAGGCCAAGGGAAATATGGGAAAATGGAAGACCGAGTCTAGTCAGAAGGGACAGAAAAAGAATAAATATCTAAGTAATATCATGTGATTTAATTTCCATGAGTTTGGACTCTATGCTACTAAGTGTCCTAATTACAATAAGAGGTCTAGTAAGAATCATGTGGTTGCATCAATTGAGGTAGATTGGTTTGCTTCTAAGTTTGAGAAATATTTATCATTGATAGCTTGCATGTAAAGCTTAGTAGGGAGAAACACATGGTATATTGATTATGGAGCCTCATTCCACATGAATGGGAAAAAGGAGTATTTAAGCAAGTTGGACGAGAAGAAAATGGAGGTTCATATTGAGCTAGGAGATAATGGAAAGTACACAACCAAGGGGGTTGGTGTCAACATCTTTAATAGGGGGTCTGGAAGCTATCTCCATCTTAGAGATGTTCTTTATGTTCCAGGACTAAAGAAGAACCTTGTTTCAGTAGCAACCCTTGAGGACAAGGGATATGAAATCATATTAAAGAGAGGTAAGGCATACCTCAAGCAGTTAGCTTCTGGATTAGTGAAGCAGATAGGTGCAATGGCGAGGAACATGTACAAGCTCTAGGTAGAGAGATTGTTGTAGGAATAATGTATCAAGGAGGATCCTCTATGCAGATCACAGACAAATTTTTCCTTCTAGAACTACACTAAAAATTACGATTTAATTCCCAAATAATAGGGGCTTTTCCAGTGCTATAAAATAAGAGACTTCAACATAAAGAAATATGGGTTGATTCAAGTTATTGCAGGGAGGTTTCGAGCTAAGTATTAATAGAGAGAAAAACCTTATACTCTATTGGAACAATTTTCCTTGTAAAGTATTCTTTTTGCTCAATTTCTGCCAATAAAATCTACAACAAGTATAGGGTTTTCCTAGTTGAGTTTCCTAGAAAAATAGCATGTTATTATGTGTGATTTTGTTTCGTTATCTTTGTTTATGTTATGCTGCTTATCTATCATAGAGAAATCTTGTGCCTTGGTGTAACAAAATAAGTTTTAGATTTGTTCATTCAAGCAGTTGCAAGATTTCAAGAAATTTTTACACCCCTTAACTTCTAGAACCCCTAAGCCTTTCTCCCAAACCATAGGTGCTCCAACACTAATATTCTTGGTCATATTAATTTTTTTTTCGCTAACCCCTTCAAATACAACCTCCAAACACTACTAGGGTTCAAGGAAAAGAGACACAAGGTCCTCAAATTTGATCCACATTTTATCGACAATCACAATTCCCCCAAATATCCTCTATGTATTTGATTTCAAAGGGTGATAAGGTGATTAGGGGCCCATTATCACAAAACATAAGCCCTTAACCCATATCCACTAAATTCCCTATCCCCTTAACCCCCAAGCCATAATCCCTTAACATATACATTCATAACTCATAACCCATTAATCCCTTGACCCATTAAACCTTAAGCCTCTAACTCCTAACCTAAAATCCGCGAACCCCCTAAGCCTTAACCCCTAACCCGTAACCCCCACTAGTACATATGGACCAAAAATCTAAGGTCGTATTCCAATAGTTCAGTCGTACTCTCAGATTTTTCTTGCAAATATTTTTAGTTTTTTTTAAAGCCCTAACATTTGTTGGATATTTGATAAACACAATTATTTTCGAATATCTGACGATATGTTAGTCGAATATCCAATGATAATTTTGTTCGTCAGATATGCGACGACAATTAAATTCGCCTCATATATCCAATATTTGACCAAGTGAATTATTTATTTATCGGAATATTGATGTTTGACGAAGTCAATATTTTTCTAGTTGGACAACGTCTCTCTGGTCAACAAATGTCGAAATTCCAATGAAATGGCTATTTTTTGGTCATAATACAAAAGTATTTTATTTTGTTAATTTTATTAAAATAGTCAAACCCTATTGATGCTTGTTTTTTAAGATAATCATTACTAAAAGTTTGGTAAGGAAAAATTTTCCATAACATTCCTCCAAGAGGACAAGAAGATGTGAGATCTACATTGGAGGCTTTGGGTGATTTTGTTCCCTTGTTTCATCCATGTTTATCATCCTTAAGCCCTCACAAAATTCAAAATTACTCAAAAGATAATTTCAATCTCTAAAGTTTGAACATGTCAAAAATTGATTTGTTTCCAACCCATTTTTTACAGTTCAACATCACACATCACTGAGTGCATCCATCGTGCTTCCTCTGGTATGGGACAGAGGTATGAACACCTTGAAAAACTAAGTTATTCCCTTGAAAAACTAAGCTTATGAACACATAAACCAATTATTTTTTAAGTATTCATGCATTTTTTTGAGTTTATAAAAGCCTAAGGGTCTTATAGAAGTGTCTCACCCTAAGGAAAACACGTAGGCACAAGTTTGTAAAAAAGTGGATGGTTTTCAAGGCTTTCTTAATGTTTTTTTTATGTATTGCATATAATTATTTTTATGTGATATAGTTTGTATTACACAAAAAAAAAATTTCATGATATGATAGAGGCCATGAAATTTTGAAGGGACATGTGGTAAACCCTCATTGGAATATCATGAGTTGGGAAATCTTTGTCCTGTGACATGTGTCACATTGTCGTATCATTGGAAACTTTGAGGAGGACATGTGGCATGCTCTAATTGGTTGTTGCACCTCTTGTAAACTTTGAGGTTAGAAAATGTCACATATTGGTTGGTTGTTGCATGTCTATAGTCTTTGTAGATGTGATAAATATGAGGAAAGGGGGTTGCCACAAAATAAAATAGTTTCATCATGCAATGAAGAAAGATAGAAAGAAAAATAAAGGAAAAGATAAGGGATAGAGGAAGAAAAGAGCAAGGAAGAAGAGGTGGGGGACATAGAAGACATAGGGAAAAGTAGGATGTGTACAAAGATAAGTTGTGTGATGTGCTATTGTATAGGATAACATTTTCATCTATGTGACGTATTGCATAGATAAAATTTTCATGTGCACTATGTCGCATTGTTTAAAAGTGTTGGCACGATGAGAAGATTGGTGAGAATGTGATAGAATTGTGGAGTAGAAACATTATAACCCAATAAGATAAAGATGAATGTCTCAACAATTGTAAATCCAAGGGTGAATCATACTAGTTGTGACATGGCATAGTATAGATGACTAGTGAACATGCTACCACATCACCATTGTGATCATTGACGTGGTTGAGGAAAAGAGAACTTGAAGAATTATTTAGAAGGTCATATAGTTCTATGGATGTCTCATAATTAAGCCATATTATAATGCTTGGAAAGTTATTATTGAGAAAAAAACATAAACAAGCTCAAAAAAGACCTTATAATAGTACATATAGAGGAAGAAAATACATTAAATTACCTCCTTAATACCACTTCGGGGGGTTGTGTACATGATAAGAGAAGATGATTTTTCCTATCATATTAAAAAAAGAACAAACCCAATAATTGGTTAAGCAAAGATGAATGTCTCAACAAGTGTAAACCCAAGGGAGAATTATTCTAGTTGTGACATGTCATAATACGGATGATGGGTGAACTTGCTGCCACATCACTAGTATGATTGCTAGTGTGGTTGAGAAAAAGAGAACTTGAAGAAATTTTTAGAAGGTTAAATATTTCTATGAGTGACCCATAATTAAGCAAGAATAAAATGGTTGGAAAGTTATCGTTGACCAGAATACATATAAAAGCTCAAGAGAGACCCTATAATATTACTTAAAGAGGAAAAAATGCATTAACTCATCTCCTTAATGCCACTTAGTGGGGTGGGTACATGATAAGAGAAGATGAATTTCCCTATCATATTAAGCAAAGCCCAATTCTTGGATTTAGTTTTAAAGGGTCACATCAATGTCCTTGTTGAAATTATTCCTTCAAATTGGGATAGATATTGGAGTTCTTCCAAAATAATTAGATGTATAAACAACATGAGGACTAAGAATATCCATAAAAGAACTTTCACTTTCTCTATGATGAAATAATCTTTTCCTTGCTTTTCAAAGTTTCATTTTGCAAAAGTCCCAAGATGATTTGAGTGGACATAAATAAATTTTTCATAATATTATTGTATTTATCAAAATATAACATCTAACTTAAAACTTAAGATTTTTTTTATTAAAATAATTTCCTCTTAATTAAAATAAATGATCTTTTAAGATTTTGAAAAATAAAAATAAATTCAACTAAATAATGAAAAGGCAAACAAAATATGTGAAAAAAATCACTTCACTCTTAAAATATTCAATGCTAAATCACGTGAGGGAGTGATAGCTAATTTTATTGTTATCTTTCATCCCAATTGATACATCAGAAAGAGTTTTGAATTTGAATATTGTATATTTTATATGAATTTATTACCCATTCCATTTGGAGTAGTCTCTATTCATGGTAGTTAAGTTTTGAATCCATTTTCCCACGTAAAATTTTATGGATACTTACTTTTTCTGTAAAGGAGATATTTTATTATTATGTATTATATATCAGCGACTTATGTAATTTATTGTCTGGAATAGCTCTTCCCATCCCCGATATAGAATAGCGCATTTGTTCCATCCCCGGTTCCTTACTGCCCACAGTTTTAAGCATTGAAAATAGTCAATTCAAACCCCGGTTCAAGCCAGTTCAAGGGTTTTCACAATGACATACTAGTCAGAGGCTCGAAAGATGGAATGATGATCATCTTGGATATGATTGACAAAATTGGCTAGATCGATTTCTTCAAAGCTTCAGGTGGCCCAGAATTTACTTGACTTGAGCAGGTGAATATATTCATATCTCTTACCTCTTTCCACAATTTTTCTAATGCCTTTTCTCATTGCTCAATCCAGATCGTAGGCATTCATCAAAATTTCCACATAGATATACTTAATTCCTCATATATTCTAAATGTTTATCTTGAAAAAACCCTATGTGGCAAATGCTAGAATGTTAAATCAAAATCATGTTATTTAAAAAAACCCAACACAATTTGAAAGAAAACCTCTGAATGTTCAGAAACTTGCTGCCCTGCAAACCCTCACTTCATTACCTATGCTATCTTAAAGAAATTGTGAAATTCTACAGATTGACCATTGGAGCTCTCCTGGTAACATTACCCAATGAGATTTGAAATCAACCCTTTTGGATGTTCGGTGATTCTCTAATCTTTTAACGCTTGCTACCTTAGGTTGGGTGAATTCTGTGGAAATTATTGATAAGATTTAAATTCCATTTCAGTAAATTGTGTAAACCTACAGATTGACCAGCAAGGTTTGGAATCACTTGGAAAATGTCACTGCACAGTGACCCGTCGTGGTCTGGCAATTTTAGAAATCCAATTGGTTCTTTATTTATGCCCTGAATCAATGGACTCAATCTAGGAATAAAATGGTCTCCTCCAATGCAGGGAAGACATAACACTCGGCTAGTGCTACACTTGCTGGGATCTGGCAAAGACTAACCTTCAAGAACGTTGTTCAAACGCCCGTGGTGGTAGTATCTGGTCTTTCCACTGCTTCCTAAGTTATGAAGACTATGATTTCACAGGAATACTAAACACAGATCTAGGGTCGAATTTTAGTGAGAAATTCTGCGAGGACACAGGTGTATTTATGCCAAGTGGCTTCCGGTGATCTGTTGAGAATCTCTTAAATATTTTATCACAGGAAGCAGCACTTGAAACGAAAATATGTGCTTGGGGTACAACTGTAGATTCGTCTCAAACGATCTACGGTCTAGTCCAGTGCACCAGGGATATATCTAGTTAACATGACACAACATGTATAACTTACGCAATCAACGCAATATTGACATCTTATGGAAGTGTAGGATTTTAGTATGGGAGTCAAAACTTGCATAGTTTGTTATGAAATATATCTTTTCTTTAATATGATTGCAGTTTCACTAGCCACTGCCGAAGGACAAGTGAATACACTATCGGAGCAGATCACTTCCGGCAATAGCGGGCAAATCAAGCACTTAAACAAAACACCCATAATTTTAGATGTTGTGGGTGCCTTGATTCTAGTGTTAATTATTTGTGTGATCGCAACAGGGAGAATATTGATCTCGGCCATATTCCAAAGAGGATACCAAGATGATGAACAAGTCGAAGAAGGCACACTCATCGAACATGATCGACCAAAAATATTTACAATAGGAACATTACTCGTTGCTACTCAAAACTTTCATGAAGATAACAAGCAAGGACACGGAGGATTTGGCCCCGTATACAAGGTAACATAAGCGAAGGATGCCTCGTTGGTAACTAGTTTGGTCTTGTCTCGTTCAAGATGGTCTGAATGTTTTTAGTAGGAAGGGGGATGTCTATATACAGTTCTCGGGCCATCTATATGGTTCTGAGCTAGGAGTCTTATTCTTATTGGGTTTCCTTAGCTATAGCTAGTTACATGACTGCTAAAATGTGTTGAGTCTGGGGCATAAGAGTTTACGGCATATGTGATGGTTTCCTTATCATGGTGCATATAGTGGTTAATTCACAGGGTCACTCTCAGCTAAAAATTCTGTGACTCTATTGTATAGTTCTCCCAGAACAACACTGTGTGGTCTTGCAGATGGTTATCCTGATTATGTCTGCCATAGTCATTTTAGGAGCTATTTTTAAAACCCATTTAGCAACACATCTGCCTCGACCAAATGCAAAACAGAGGGAATATACTATCTTTACACGACTCTCCCAACGATTTAGATTATTCACACTCCCTCAATCAGTCTAGGTTGAAATATAAAACTCAAAATTTATTATAGATGCATATGTAATTCATATAACATGGTTGAAAATGTTTGATAAGGAACCTCAGAGATAGGAATCATCTTGCATTGATTTCAATGGTGAACTTGAGATCATGCATGGGTGGGAGCCCAAAAAATTATTTTGGAAATACATAAGGAAACTCTAAAAAACTAGGTGTTGAATCAAATCTATCATGCCCCTTTTGTTCATGGTCACCACATAGAAAAATTATCAATATGTTAAGGATACAACATCGTCTAGCCTAAAAAATCGGTACAAATCGACAAACATCGTCTAGCCCAAAAAATCGTGATTTCGAGATTAAATCGGGATGTTATCAAGATTTTTGCAACAATGGTATTAAAACTCTCCAAGAGCCTCAACCCAAAATAAAAAAGAATAAAAATTCATGATGATCATAATGACTCTCCTCCCTTACTTTTATAGATTCCTTTTGGGGCTTTTCCCTCATAAATTTAAATTTGAGTGACGTGCAAGTTTCCCTCCATTTGACCCAATTTAATTTTTATTATCTAATGTTACCTAAATAACATTAAATAATAATTCCCCATTTTGGATTGACTATAGTCGACAGGGTTAGATATTACTATGTCCTTCCTTGGGGAATTAATTCGAAGAAGACATTGCATGCCAAGCTAATGCTTCTGTTTTGGAACACCTTGATCCTCTTGTCCACTATGTCTCACCTTTCCAAACATTCCAATCTGGTATAATCATTATCACACCTATAAAGAAATGGGAGAAATAATTAGTACCTGTCAGCATTGCACCCATGTACAATTTCATAAACAACTAAAATTGATTTAAAAATAAATTCAAAAACCTCCTATTGGTTGGCAAGTGCATTTCCAAAATCCAAAATTTAGTGCTTGCAACTTGTGGCACCGGATCACTCACATAGTGGTAAATTCATTACCACCATCAGTTTTCCATGTCAATGTATGAAACTGCATTTAGAAGTACATTTCCATCATCCTTGTGGTATTCTGGTTTGATTTCCTTGACATATTCCGCCTACCTTGTAAACGATGAGAAATTTGATAACAACAATTCTTCACCTCCCAAGCCAACCTTCTAACAAGATTTAAAAATCTTCCTTGCAAGGATGCAGAGCATACTTTCTTTGTAGTGAATTATGTTAAATTAATCCCTGGCTCAAATCCTTAAACATTATATTCACACGTAGAATTCTAGGCTAAATATTGTTCATGGATCCTTTGCTAGAATAGTTTAATCATCCCCCTTTGCACCATGTAAAATTGGTCACCTATGTATAGGAATATTCTTCTTTTTTCCTCCCATAAAACACCATGTCTATATTTACATAAAAAATTGGTTTGGAGCCTCTCATTGTTTAGAAATGAGCAGCTCTGAAACTGTATAGTATGCCTCTCATTAAATCCAAACAGTTGGTCTCATCTTGCAACAACTTAGAAGATACCACTTTTACGTGTCACCATGTCACCATGCATCATCCTACATAACTTACTTTGGAGGAGGATAAGGTCCACATAGGAAGTGTGCCATCCACTTTTCCAATCCAACCATGGTCAACAAAGGAATTCTTTAATACCATGAGCTCATGATATTTGTCAACATGTACATGGATAGATCTAACAACCAACTAGGACTAATCTCCTTTCTGACTGGTACTAGGTAGTAGTGTGCTTTTCCAAGCTACCACAAACAAGCCATGTCTCTAGGAATATATGTGTTGCCTAGTTTCTAAATAGATAAGGTGATTTGTTGATTCAAGTTTCAACTAAAACTGTGCCACCATTTATGAATGAACTGGATGAGAATTAAGGGTGTGAAATGTGAATTATGCCTCACTTTGCTAATTTGGAAGTCATCACCGCAGACCCTTAAACAAACTAGGCATCAACTCCATTGTTGCATTCATTTGGATAATCTGTTAAAAATTTCATGGAGGAGTACAAGCAAGTAGCTTACTAAGCTGTAACTTAAATAGGCACATCAATATCAATTAGAGAATAAGACCTTCTATAGTCTTCCCCCACAATAACGTTCAAACTTCACATTGGCCTTCTTTTGCAATCAAATGGAGGTACATTCGAAGAACATTACTAAAAGTATGTAACAACATCTAAGGGCTCGTACAAGACACATTCAATAAAATACTAATAATAGCCTAGCTAGAGGTATCTGTTGCAACTTACAAGGGAGAATCGCCTCAATTCAAAACTGCATATGTCCTTTGTGTAGTTTATTAAATCTTTTTGTAAGAGTTGTAGCAATATCAACATAGAAGAAAATATGATTGTAGTAAACCATCTTCACAGACATTGTTGAGGAAAATAGAGGGGAATAAATAAATTTCTTAGTGCCAAGATATGCTATGTCAACGGAAATTTTTAAATGTCTCCTGATTTTTTACCCATCAGTTGTCAATTACCATAAAAAACCTCCAATCTACATTGATATGACATCGTGGATTCTTGTGAAAGCTCGTTTAACACTTGGAGTAGCATTGACTTATGTAGAGTGCCCATGTACTAGGGTTTCTACCAAAAATATATTAGACTGAATCTCACCTCTAATTAGTTCTTCATAGATATCTTCTCCCTGGTCAAGGGTTTTAATATTGGCACAAGCTAAGAGGATACTTGCAAAGCTTATCACATTCAGCTTCCTACCCAAAACTTCTATTTGTTGCAAGAGGCTCAGAGATTTTCCATCCTACCAATTCTGTGTATACCGTGCAAAAGTTGCAATCGAAAATTACATATAATCGATAAATTATGTTATATAAACTTTAAAGTTAATTGCGCATTGGTGAGCAGCCCATATACCATTGAGACAGTTTCTGTATGAAATTATCACCATAGAAGCACCAGAATGATTATGACAAGCAAAGTGGAATCAGTGGAAAATCCAAATGAAACAAAATCCCAAGATTCTTTCTTACCAAGCACCCAGGAAATCCCATTCATGGTTGGGATACATGGGGCTAGCCATTTCCCCAAAAAAACAAGAAATTTGTAACCATAATAGTGATGGTAGTCGATGAATGAGCCAAATTATTGGCTATAATAATTGGGGAAACCAAAATAAAACTTGAGCCTACTTTCTAACTTTTATAGTTCTGGTTTTAAAGTCACCCTTATGTAATTTTGATTAGCACCTTTTATATCTCTGTCATTTCACATTTCAATGATGAATGGAATTAGTCTGCCCTCTTTTGTGAATGGAGGTATGAAAGATAAGGATTAAACCTTTGTAAGAAGCCTTAAGCCATGACCATATGTTGGATTCTATGCATTATTTCCATGAAAGGAAAAAATATATTTTCCAACACTCAAAAATATATGATTGATCAAAAGAAAATTTTTGCAGCAAAAGGAAGGGGAAAAAATAAATCACGAGTATCACCCACTAGAAAATAGAATGCATTCTCTACCAGACCTAGCTATAGACCAGGTTGCAATAACATGCTCTCTACTTTGTTAAGTTCTGCACCCAACTCCTGAACTTGTTATATTTGTTGCATATCATATTTCAAGGCAGCATTTAAGATATTCACATGGTTTGAAACTTCCTTGTAATCACATATTCGTAGAAGATAAAACATGTGCAAAATTCAGTATAAAGGCGCAGAACACAACAACACTATCTTTGATCCTGAGGGATTCAATTCCGAATGGCATCCCATTTGTTCAAAAATCTATCTATAACATCTTCCCACTGCATAAGATGAACGTGCAATATTTATGTTACACAAACCATCTCAAGTTTAGGATACTTTGTTTTACTGGCATGCTGTTTTCCAGACTCTAAAGCACGTATTGCACCTTAAAAATCCCCTTCAGTTGTCAAAGCATTTGAAATCTGTAAGGTGAAGTTGCAAGACCATAATTTTTGCGACTCCCCTTCTCTAACAGTGCTTTCTAACTCCAAGCCCAACCTTTTTTTAATGTTGCCCATTTTTCACAGGGTCACTCTTTGCTAAAAATTCTGTGAATCTGTTGTATAATGCTCCTGAAACACCACCGTGTGGTCTTTCATATTGTTATCCTGATTATGTCTTCCATAGTCATTTTAGGAGCTCTTGTTAAAACCCATTTAGCAGCACATCCGCATTGACCAAATGCAAAACACAGGGAATAGGCTATCTTCACATGACTCTTCCAAATATTCGTATTCTTCACACTCCCTGAATCAATCTAGGTTGAAATCAAAAACTCGACATTTATTATAGATCCATATGTAATTCATATAACATGGGTGGAATCATTTGATAAGGAACCTTGGAGATAGGAATCATCCTACATTGAGTTCAATGGTGAACTTGCGATCATGCATGGGTGGCAGCCCAAAAAAATATTTTGGAAACACATAAGGAAACCCTAAAAAACTAGGTGTTGAATCAAATCTATCATGCCCCTTTTGTTCATGGTCACCACATAGAAACATTATCATGTTTTTCTCAATTGCAAAGTTGAAAATATGTTAAGGATACAATAATTTTGGTCCCAACCATAATCTTCTTCTAACCCAAGTCATTAAGGAGGTGAAGCAACTTCTAATTGATAGATTAATGGTATTGGAGCTAGGTTGTTTTTACTTTATTTTATAACTCCACAATTTTTCCTGGCTGATTTCTTTTATGTATTGTACAAGAGAGCTTCTACACCTTTGTAATATCTATCATCTGAAGATTGAGATGGGAATATTTCATATTCGATAGGTCATTCACAACACCTAGGTGATTTCTCTTGGTTGTAGCTATACAATATCACCTCACTGACCTCATTCTTTTGGGTGATTAGATCTCATTCATTTGAAGAAAATCACATCCAAACTATTGGGGGAATTAGGTGATAGAATTTGTTGAAAGTTGAGGTAAGTCACATACAACCACTATTACACCAAAAGGACTGTATAAGACATTTATTCATTTTATATTAAATTATTATTTTTATATTTTTAATTATTTTAAATAAAAAATTGGAGTTGATGTTCTGAATTCTCTTGGAGAAAACAAACAGCCTTGATTTCTTGGTTGTTCACATGATGGGATTGACTACTCCTTCGCCATTTATTTTTCATTGTTCTTTCTTGGCTGCTAAGGGTTTTGCTGCACCACACCAGGTTTTTGCTTTTGTGGAAAGGTGATTATGGTTTTCTCATAGTGAATGGACTCCATTTCTTCCTATGGTGGACCCCCAAGCTGCACTAGTAAGAGTTTTATCGTTTTTTTAAGATTCTTCTCTATTTATAAGAGGTTGGGAATATTTGAAGGTTTGAATATAGAAAAATTGATACATCAACCATATTAAGGAAACAAGTGAATGAGCTGCAAAATGAAAAACATATTTATTAAATAGAGGATAATAAAATAGACCAAATTCCACTTAGCAGCAAGAACAAGAAGAAGCACATAGCTTCATAAATCTCCAATCTTGATTTTTTTCTTAAAATGGTGGCCTTGGGTTATAGTTTAATGGTGGCCGATATTATAAATTTCCTTTAACCACTCTTTTTTCAAGGATAGGGTCACATGAAATAGGACATTGACTAATATAAATTAATTAATTGTTTGTACCAAGGATCCCCAAGGATAAAATCACCTATTGCTGGCTCTAGCTCCCTTCACAGAGTCTAATTCCTAGGATTTCCTAGTCTATAAACTCTTAAAACTATCTCAATCTACCAACCCTCTCCCATTAGTTTACACAACGCAAGGAATGGGATCCCTATATTTGTCATGCAGTCCCTCAGGTTATCCCACTTCCCTCCAGCGCTATAGCATTGACTGGCTAGGAAATCTCATTGTTGGGACTCCAGGGATTATCAGTTGTAATTAAGTTTATTCAATGACAATAATTTCCCTTTCACATTGTCATAATTTCCACATAGTTTCATGAAAATTGTTTCCATAATTCTATTTTAGCATTAATACAAAAGCCTAAGCATTGAGAGAAAAATCTCATAGAAGAATGGATGTCAAAATCTCTTTTGCATGCTAAAAAATTATGGATTATATTTTCATGCATATGAGATACCATGTGCTTTCATAAGAAGTGCATGTCTCTCTCTTAACCACCAACTCCAAATTTCAAAGGTTAATAACACTCAGGATAACCATAAAGCAAGGTTTAATATTATAATAAGGTTAAGGTTAAAGAACCAATGAGAGTAATAAAATGGTAAAATACGGAATAATTGGCTAGCCCCCTTTTGTTCCCTTCTTGTGGGATCATAGCCCCCCCATTGTTTTTCCTTTCTCCTTCTGTAGTCTGTGATGTGTTAGTATTACGATTCAACGTACCACTTTACATATTCCATTGTTTGGCCTTTTAGCCATTTATCATGTAGACATATACATTACTATTCTAGGTATCAAAAATGTGAGTATTACATAGATAGCATTATCACTCAACTCCACTTGCATGTCTCCTTTTTCTCTTGAAACAAGCTAGATATCGCACAGTTGAATGTCATGTGATTTGATCCTCCACTATATACATGTTGATCAACAATAAAGTAGTACTGGTTGAGAAACAATAAATTGTGGAGAAGGATGTCTCTAGCTTGGATGCCAAATCGTCCACTCATCTCAAACTTCTTTTGTAGTTGTTGCCTTTTATTGTATATTTTCTTGCATAATTTACCTTCTTACAACATTTGAAACATGTCAAATGGATCATAGCCTCCTCCTCAGAATGAGATGAAAAAAACTCTTTTCCCTTGGCCTTCTTGGGTCCTCCTTTAGTCATCCTCCCAAAGAGTGGAAATTTTTTGAGTCTCTTCCACTTTGACTGACAAATTCTCCTCCTGGACAAAGTCATCCCACAATTTTTCAAAAGTGGACAAGTTCACACATTCCCATTTTCCTTACACAAATGTAAGTCAAGATACCAAGAATCCATTTATAGTTATTTGAACTAACTCATCTTCATAACCTTATTTCTTTTCTTTGTAAGTTGATCTCTCAATTTGGTGATCTTCATTGGATAGCTTGCCATAGTATTACCATTGCTCATGTGGTTACTAATAAGCTTTTTCTTCAAAAACATCTTGTGGGATATGTTCAAATTTCACACTTTGATACGGAGTGACTGATGCATGATAAAAATTCTTCCCTGTCTTCTTCTATGTGAAGTGAGGGATCAAGCGATCCTTGAATGAATCAAGTACAATTTTCTTCTTTTTGGCCATCTTCTTATTGTGCTCAACCAAAGGAACAAATGGGCTTCTCACCCTCAAACCTAGTACATGGCCAAGTGCCTATATTGGGGGTGTATCATCTTCAAGCACGAAAACAAGGGCATTGCACACACTGAAAGCTTCTGATAGCTCTGTCTCACAAAAAACAGTCCCATCCATATGTGGATTTGCTGAGAGATTTCATATATAAAACTCTGATACCATGTCAATTTTCTACACCATGTTTCAGATCTTTACCCAAAGAATGAATTTTACAACTCCTAAAACATTAAAATTTAGAATATAGATTGCACCTATCAATACTTTAGATGAGTATATACTAAAATACCATAAGGAAACATTCAGGAGTGAAAGGACTTCATTTCATGAGCCAATTTACAACGGAAGATAAATAATGTCTACTTGACATAAAATATGCAATTTGAAAATTATGACAACAAAATATACCAGCTAAATAGGGTCTGATATAGATCATGCAACAATCAGAAATGTTATGGATGGAAAGGACATGCTCTAACAACAATCACATGGTTTTTGTATTACTCATAAATAAAATATTATAGTAGTTTTGCATCATGCTCAAGCTCTACACGTTTGAAAGATACAACAAACACAACTATGTTGTCTGAAATATTAATGTGTCCTCCGTCCTTTTATAAGCCAAGAGGAGGGGGTTATAAACTAGCCATTAATGGGCTCAAGGAGTGCACCATTCTTGGCTAATTAAATCCCTCATGGAGTGTAACTTCCAAAGTAAATTCAGCCACCTGCTCAACAATAAATGCTCCTTGGTAAGTGCAGCCCTACACAACAATTGTAACTTCCAAGCATAAATGTGCCACAGAGGGATGTATGCCCCACAATCTTACAAGAGAATATGCTCTATGGTATGTGTGCTACTTCATGAATGTTCAATAATAACCCGTGCAAATCCAAAATAGAAGGGAGAGCCCATAAAGAAAATTGAACTCATGAGGACCAACCTTATAAGTGTGCCATCTCTCTCCAATTTCTGTTGTTGTTTGCAACGTGGAAATGATCTCCTGCTAACTTAAATCAAAATATCAAAACATGCAATTAGAAAGTGGATATGGGAATAGATTTTTTCTATAAAATAAGCATCAATGATGCATGGTGACAACTGCAACCTTTGTCACATTTCTCTTACAAAATGCACTCCACATACCTCCAATATATAGATTTAGATTACAACAGATAGGCAAGGTAAGCAAGGTAGTTTGGAAAATAAAAAAAATTATGAGTTCCTAGAAGATAATTACATATGGATAAATAAGTTTGAATACATGTGATTATATAATTATTCACATGTGGATAAATACATGTGATTATTCACATGTGCATAAATTCATGTGACTACATATATAGAACCATGTTATGTGTACCTAATGGACGAGTAAAAATTACACACAATAGACACACATGTCTAAGCATATGTCCTAACAATAGACATCCCTCATCAAATTCTCAGCATGAAGACAGTCCAACACCTTTGTTATTTTTAGCTCTCTCCCAAGGTGTCAAATTATCTTCCCTTGAAGATGGCTGAGTGAGTTATGCATTGACATCAGGCTCGCCAGTGGAAAATCCTTGGTTGCAATAGGAAGTGAACAAGAGGGAAATCCTTTTAATTCCCAGGATTGTTTTGTTGCTTTCATGACTCGACATGAACATTCAGTCTTGGATAATTGTCCCCATAGGTGTAACAAAGTTTATCCAACAATAGAAATTTGGCTGATATCCATCTGATGAAAGCTTTTACCATGGAGTGGGAGGAAATGGAAGCTCAACAACGCACAATTTTTTAAAAGAAAACCATCAGTCTCCTGGAATTTATTGTTTATGCTATCAAAACTTGGATTGCAGCCAATAGAAGGATGAAGAATTTAAATTTAGAGTTCTCATTAGTTTGGAAATGTTGTTTGATGATATGTACAAGTGTCTCCCTGAAAATGAGCTTCTATGAAAGCCTAAGGAGCTATACAAAAAATGCAAACTTCATCAGCCACTAAAGCATCAAAAATCAAAGGCTTTGAAATCTACTTGGATGAAATTTTGTATGGCACAAACTCTGTATTTGGATATTTTGATGTCTTGTTAAGGAGAATTTTTGTAGTTTTGTTTTTGGATAGTAGAAAGTATTGAAAAATATTTTGTATGCTCTGTAGGAAGTATTATAAAACTCACATGCTCTGATACTGGAGTTATTGTAAATTTTGTTTTGATAGTAATTTGGGTTCTGTAGGGACTATGCTACAACTTACTAGTGAATACCTCTGTTTGGCAGAAACTATCCTGCTTCAGAAGAGATATTATATATAATATATTTTTTTTTCTCTTATATAGGAGTCAACCTATATCTTTCTTTTATATAATTTGATAGAAATCAAATATGCACTAGACTCATTGGTGTTGGCTATTTGTTCTGATTGTCCACATTAGATTGAGTTCTATGGAGACTTTGATGGATGGTTTCACAAAATCTTGGAGTTAGATTTCAATTTATCTGTTGCTTTGCTTTTCCATCGCTCACAAAGGCACTTTATAAATTCCAAAACCATGTTTAATTTTTCATATATTCATTAGTACTCTATATAATAGTTTAGACCATTGTTCTAACTATTATTCATTTTCTTTTGTCCAAAAGGTTTCCTCTTATGCCCCCAGGTGGGCTAGGTATGGGCTATTATATTTAATTAAATTGTAGTAAGAATGTTTGAGATGAATATTATTTAACTTAATCATGATCACAGTGAAATTGCATGTTAATTGTTGCATATCTAGTGTATTAGTTAGATTTGGATTTATCTTCTGCTTTTCTTGGCCATCACACACTAAGGTGTTGTATAAATTCTAGAACCATGTTTAATTTTTCATGTCCTTTTTGGTACTTTGTAGAGTAGACTATTGTTCAAACTACTATTCTATCACTTCTATAAAAAATGGTTCCTTTTCTGTCCTATTATGTCCTAATGTGGGTCAAGTATGGACTCTTATATTTAAGTGAAATTTAATAAGAATGCTTGAGATGAATGTTCTTTAACTTAATGATCACACTGACATAAATCAACTTGATGATAAGTGGAAATTTTTTCCATATTTGATGTCCAAGGAAAATTGCTTGCAGATTTCAACATTTCCAGTGTATTACTGAATTAGTTTGTAGTCTATGACACCAAATCCCCATGCCCAACATAAGCAATGTTTGTGGCATATAAATTAATGAAATATTGCAATTTGAAAATCTTTGTAATGTTGATGTACATTTCACGAGTGTAAAATTGAGTGGGGTATTTTTAGGTTTGAACCAATGATTTTCCCCTCAAACCGAGTCTCAATAGAATTTGACCACTAGTAAAGATAATTTTAAACACTACATTCAAGTTAATAATGGCTTGAAATGCCTTCACAATTGCCTCCATGAGCATATAATGAAGATTTAAAACCTAGTCATGACCCCTTTTTCTCTAATGATGGCACTCTGGTCAGGGAAAAACCCTCTTCAACTAAACCAAAATATGCCTGCAAAACAGATACACTACATATTGTCACTACTATACTCCATTTAAGGATTTCACCAAACAATTTGAAAACATTATAATATCTTGTCTTTGTTGTTTATCTTCAACCCATGCATGTCTGATGTTCCATATTGCTGAGAAAAATTGTAGGTCCACTAACATTCACCACCACATCTAACACCATCAATTTTGTAAGATTATGTAACTCGCTAGACAATACCCCACTCAATCCCTACACATACTAAGGTCTAGTCCCATTTTCCCTCTCCAGTCATGGTTTTAGTCAAGGCTAAACATCTTCATAAAATTATAAATTGTCTCAAGATAAATGGGTTCTTTTAGTGGTCAACATAACTGTAAACTACAGATCTTTACAGATGATAGGGCATATTCTCTACCTATGGAAGAGAAGCTCTGCATTAAATAGGGAAATATACTTCTGGTCCTATAATATGCTATAGCTTTAAATATAATAATATATATACACAATGGACATTCAAAGATGGGTAGTGTAGCAATTGTGCCCCAAAATTCATAGAAATAACTTCCTCTTGTTGATTTTGTCTTTGACATGTACATTACTTTGCAGTTGGATAACACTACCTATTCCATATTGGTGCAGGATAAAAATCTTCATAGCACAAATATACATTTAGAAGTATTGATTTATTCATTAGAGCATATGCATATTTTACACAGAATAATTAACTAGTTCATATATATTACAATCTCAAACTTGTTCTAAGACTTTTTATAAAATGGAATAAATGTATTCTACTTGTATGTTTGCTACTTCCCAACACTTCATTTACACCTCCACCCGATTTTCATAATTTCCATAACTACTAGGTAGACACTTGCAACTTTGATGTTATTTTTCTTGTTTAGTAAATATTTTCCAAGACTTTACAAATTTTTATAATTTCTTGAAAGCTGTATAAATTAGAAATTATAAAGTTTCAAGGTTTTATTTCTAAAACTCTAGTTCTTTAAAGGGTACTAGATCAATGGAAGAGCACCTGCTTTACAAGAACGAGGTTGGTGGTTTGATTCCATCATGTCCTAATATTCATATGGAATGGTGACGAAGACTCTTTTGACCATCACCAATGAATTTATGGTGACATTTTTCGACCCTCGACAATGAGCTTATGGTGACATTTTTTTGACCCTCACCAAATATGAAATGGTGAGGGTCAATGAACATCATCATATATATGCACCAATAGTGACAGTCATGAAAGGTCCATCACAAAAAATTGTTGTTGTTCATATGAAATGGTGACAGTCACTATTCGTCATTATAATCAATATTCGTGATGGACCTTGAATGTCACCACAACACATACTTTCAGTGACACCACCTTTGGTGATGTTCAGTTTTTTGGTGGCAGAGGCTATTGTCCGTCACCATTTCTCATATGAAATGGTGGCGGTCATTATCCATAATTATAAATCATTATTGGTGACAGAACTTGAATGTCACCACAACACCTATACTTTCAGCGACGCCACCTTTGGTGACGTTCAATTTTTGGTGACAAAGATTCTTTTTACCATCACCAATGAGCTTATGTTGACATTTTTTTCCCCTCACCAATGTCCTTTTTTCTTGTAGTGATAATAAGTCAATTTTCTGTTATAGAAACATTCCTTTTTTCATTAGCCCTATTGTTCTAGTTTTCATAAATATTTTCTTTCTTTATTGTTAAGATGAGGAAGAATTCCCAAAATTGTGACATAATTTGAAGTAATTATAGGGTGAAAACATACCTCAATTTATGACCAACATACTCCCCTGCTTACCTAATTGCATGTCCTCATGCAAACAGATGGTTGAGATGAAATTGTGTTAAGGAGTAGGCATGGTAGACCTTTTCCTTGTATGCTCTGAAACCCTGTTTTTGTCTCACTATTGCGACGGCAGCACTTGCGTGCCCCTATGGTAACTCATAATTATGTTTATAGTCCTCAGGGGGATACCAGAGGAGAGGGATTTTATACCTAAATCCCATCCATGCAGGCCCCATGCTAAAGACCAAGTTACTGTATGAGGGGAATCTGGAGGCAACAACCTTGAAATTCTTGTAGCTAAATGGTTCCCTATTCTTTACGTTGTTCGTGGAGGCCATCCACCTTTGTTTAGCTGCTGCCAAGGCTGCTTCTCAAATGTATTCAAAGTACTATTGTCCATTTTCTATGATGTCCTTATGGATGGGCCCCAGCCGAGTCCTTACACCTTGCCTTCACATGAAGTTTTTGTGCTGGATAAACAGCTGTAGGGGTTTTGTAGGTCACCCCCTCTAACCCACAAGTCTAGCCCATGCTCTATCTTTTGGAAGATGTTATAGGCCTTGGCCCACTTAATCTAGTTCTTGGCGAATGAGAGGAAGGCTTGGAGTTTAACATCTCCTATAAAGGGACTAGGATTGTTGTCCGTGTCCTTTTCTAGAAAGAAATTGTGCATGTAATGTTCACATAGGAGGCGTTGGACTTGTTCATCTTGCTCATTACAGCAGTGGAAAAATTATTCTATAGTCCTAAAAGTTGTAGATTTTGCTGCTCCGATGGCCTTGAATTTCAACAGTAAATATTATTTTGTTAAGAACAGGGCATAGTTGGTGGCCAATGCCCTGCATGATATTTCATCGTTATACAGAGAAAAAATCGAGGTGATTTGTTTCTTGGCTTGATCCACCTGCTCTTATGCCATTTTTAGCTTTGTCTATTCTTCTCTGAGATGGTAAAATGTTTCATCTTCTGTAGAGGAGAGGTCTGTGAATTTATTTAGTAGTGCTTGGTATTCTTGTGCTGGCACCACCTCCTTCCTACATTGTGCTAGCTCATGTTGTTTTTGTACCAGTTTATTGTGTAATTTCTGATAAAAACCTTTCTCTACCATGGGGGTATAGGCAGGGGCTTCCTTTTTTTGGGTCTCCTTCTCTTTTGTAGTTTTCTGCTCGGTTTGTGTAGAAGCTTCAATGGTATTTTCTAGTTCTGTCTGAATTTCAGCCTCAGTAGTACCTGCTTGGTCAGTTTGTATTCCAGTTTTAGTTGTATCAATTAAATTGATCTGTACCTCAACCTCTGTAGTGGCTACCAAGTCATTTTTCATCCCAGCCTAAATGATGTCGAATAAGTCAGTTTGCATCTCGGCTTCAACAACGTTTATCAAGTTGGTGACTAATTCTCTTTGAGTTCCTGCAATGGTGGTTTATTTCTTTGGATTTCGAGCCCTTCTCTCCTCCTTCAATTGTTTCCTCAGATATTTCACCATTTTTTTTAATATTATGCAAGCCCTAATCAGTTTCCTAATTTTATTTTCATCTAAATTTTCACTTGTCCAGATTTCAGCAGGTGGTGGAGGAGCGGTATTCCCATTTTCAGGAATGGTGTTGCCAACCTCAGGGTTGCCTATGATGGTGTTTCTTATTTGATCTTCAGATTTTACTTCTGTATGAGGGTCTCGATTAGGTGGAGCAGTGCTGCCTCCTGGCGTCAAAGGGGCTGTTTCTATGCTTGTGCTTTTCTCTACAGGGATAGTGTCACCTGACTGATTTTCTGATTCCATTCTTTCCTCTTCCTGTCCTTCGCTATACACCTCATAATTACCAAGAGGGGACAGAGTCTTGTTGTCCTGTAGTTCCTCTTGGTTAGGTAGGACTTTAGTGTGACTAGAACTGCTAGCAGTGGTGGACTTATCTATGGGTTCCTCTTGTTCATCTGCTCCTGATGGGTTTCTAGATTCATAGTCTGTCCTCAATTGTTCTAGGACTCGAGCCATTTCTTCCTCGAAGTCTTGTAAGGGTGAATTTTGAGGGTGGGATGGCCTTGCCTCTTCTATGAGGTCCAAGGTTCCTTGTAGCGTTTTGGACCATTTTTACCTGCTTGGTTATGAGGTTGCAGTTCGTGTCCTTTTTCTTCTTGGTGTATTTACCATAGGGGGCACAATTTCGGTTTCGTCAGGGTTTATTTCTGGTTCCTGTGCATTAGGGTTGACAAAATTGTCCCAGGCTATCTGCTTCTTATCTAGCTCATGAATGACGACTAATTTAATTCATCCGTGGTGATTGACTATTGCTTGAGGTTTTTTTTCTTTTCTTAATCGAACAATAGTATCATGCAATATGGAATTTATGAAAGCAGGCAGATTAACTGAAATCTTTTTCTTAAGTAAAACTAAGAGTTTGAGCTGACGATGTTTTACCATGTCCCGAACTTCGTCACATGTAATGAAATTTTGGATGAATGCCGTCATTTCCTACCATGGCTGGTGTATTGAGGTAGGGTTAATTCCTCTCCCTCTTCACTCCAACTGCTCCTCCGAATCCTAATATGCTGCTACTGCCTCTCATAGGAGGAGATGTTTCTCTGTACATATTTCTCCTTCTGCTGGTATTCCGGAGACTCCAACAATAATTTCCTTTGTGACTGGTATAATTCGACCCTTGATTCTGGTTTGACCTTCTTGCAGATTTTGCAGAAAATCAATTGCAATTTTCTTATCAAATTCCTGTAATCGGTGTACATATATCAGCTAGCTGGATTTCTGGAGGATGTCACTAGCTATATCTGAAATTGGAAAGTTTACAGGCTCGTTTCAAAGGGAATTTCCTCCCATAGCTCTGATTTTATTCTTTCTCGGCTCTATTTTTTCGACTGAATGCTATATGCAAGAAAAAGAGAAATTTTGGTTATGTGAAGGTAACTTCATGCCTTAATTTCAGTGTTCCTCTAGTCTTATCAATGTGTCTAACGTGATTTGTACCGAGATTTCACATGCTTTCCAATTTAAGATCAATTACACCCCCTCCATCGAAGAAAGGGCATCCACGCCCTCAAGTACAGGAGAGATTTGGACAATCATGAATGCAGTCAGGGGAATGTCAGCATTTGGTAATAATGACCTGTATGTGAAGGAGCAGGTCATGGCTTTCGAGCTTTAGGTGGTTGATTAATTACTAGCATATGCAGTGTAAAGGTTAGTTTTAGAAATTTTTCATAATTGCATCTTGTGCGGAAGTGACCAGAAAGGGAAAGGGAATAGTATACCCATTATTACAATATGATGTCCTTCTTTAATGAAAATTTGTGACGGAAGAAAAAATGAGTCAAGTAATGATTGGTCCTGTCATTCCGGGGTTCAAATATGTAAGCATATCTTTGTTAGTTATTCATGTGGTAGAATAATTATCACTAATTCGAGTAATAGCTTATGGAAGAAGAATGGAAGATAAGGTGTATATAAAATTAATTGGCTATTAATGAAGCATACTTTCATACCATAATTAGAGCCACTACTGCCAGCAGGCGTTCATAGCCTCGACATGGTTTCTATTTTAACCCGAAAGAATGAGCTGGGATCCTTATGTAAAAATAGTTATTCTGCCCATTTTGTGGAGAGGTCACCATGCTAGTATGGTAGCCAGATAACCATAGTGCCACTCACCAGAGTTGTAGAAAAGTGATCAGGTTGGCTCGTGATGAGACCTCTTGTCCTTCAATTAGTTGAGAAGGTCATTACCCTAGTGTGGTGGCCATTGTGGGCATGTCACTTGCTAAGCTCTTATGAACGTGGTAAGCTGGCTCGTGATGAGACCCCATATCCTCTCTTGAAAATTTTCATGTAAGCACAATACTTCTTTTTGAATCATAGCATCTTGATTTATAAGGAGGTCACTGTGCTGGTGTGATAGCCAGATAGTCACAGTGCCATTCACTAGGATTGTAATAGAGTGATCAGGTCGGCTCGTGATGAGACCTCCTATCCTTCAAGCAGTTAAGAAGGTCATTACCTTGGTGTGGTGGCCATTGTGGGCATGTAACTTGCTAAATCCCTATGATCATGGTAGGCTGGCTCGTGATGAGACCCCCTATCCTCTTAAAAATTTGCATGAACACATAATAGTTGCTCTTTATACATGAAGTGAGGCTCATTAACTCCTTAACAGTTAGGGATGCTGAAAGATGTGAAAGAATGCTTCCGAGTCCTTCATATTGGAGGGAAATATTACTCAAATAGTGCAGAAAGATATACCATGATAAGGTCATGTATTGTATGATAACATATTTGAACTGGGGATGACTTAGCCTTTCACTTCATGTATGCACAATGTCAGCTTCTCGTTTAAGGATTATAGTGCCAAAGAGTCATCATATTGGTAATTTTATCGTTCCACTTTCTTCTTCAACTGCCATTCCCTTCTCAGAGATGATTTTAGCTGGATAAAGGGGATAATGGGATGAAAAAAAACAAGGTTATTAAATTTGAAAAACAGGGAGAAATAAAACGCAAAACTTGGTTGTTCAATCCGATGGAACAACAACTGTTCAGATATTGAACAACAACCATTCAGGTATTGAACAACAAGAAGAATAAAAACACAAAATCATGGTTGTTCAATCTGATTGAACAACATACGTTCAGATATTGAACAACATGTTGTGAAACCAGCTCCAAAAATAGAAGAAAAGAGATATCAATGCCTTAGAAATAACCCACTTCAAGGGGCAACCTCAAATACATTACATGAATGAACAATTCTTGGATGATACAAATGAAAAAACCTCCTTTATATATATAGGAGTCCATGGGGTCACAATGTAATCCTAGTGGAGCCACAATGTAATCCTAGCCGACCTAACAATAATAATGTAAGGGCACAATAATAACAATATGGGGGTTACAGGGGTAAAAAAATAAAAATAAGGGGGTTTACACTAACATAATAAGGGACTAAACTATTAATATAGGGACTTAACATGCCCCTCTCCTTCAAACAAGTGTTGTCCTCGACGCTTGATTATTTATTGATGCTTCTGTATAAAATTCTCATCCTCCCATGTGGAATCTTCTACAGGAAGGTTCTTCCACTTGCTGAGATAATCTGAAATTGATCGTACTTCTCAAGTTCTTGTTTCTGTGACTGCTTCAAAACTTATTTCAATGTGATGTTGATCTTCTTATTGTTTCATTAGGTTCTGCACCAAATTTAGGTTATCCTTTGAGAGTTGGAGAACTTGTTGTTGATGCTCAATGTGATCTTCCACTAATTTATAATCCATATTAGCTATTATTTGATCCTTCAAACCATCCAAATTAGCCTCCATTTCTACTTTTAAACCATCTATGTCATCTTCATTTGCTCTTTGTAAGATCGAAATTTGTTGCACTTGGTACTGTAATTTTGATATCTCATACTGCAATTCTTCCTCTTCATGCATCATAGTATAGTTTTTTTAGGGATTAATGGATGTGGAACTATTTTTTGGAGGAATTATAGAACCCAATACTGATAAAAATTCTAAAATATGCCCTTGGAATCACTTCAAACTGCTTTTTCAAATAAACGTTATGCAATTTTAAAAACCAAATACACACCTTTTTCTTGCTTTTGAGGAGCTCGATATTGAAACTAAATTATCTCTTTTATTTCGGATCTTCGATATCTGAAATTTGGCATTGAGGTATCCCTCTGAATTCTCTTTCAAATTCCACAGTCTGACCTAATTTGGATTCTTCAAGACAAATTTATGTCCAATCTCCTAGAATGAATTAATTATGGACTCGTTCAGTAGAGAAAAATTGTAGGGCTTGCCACGTGTCACTGTTTCCTCCTTCGGCTCTAAAATTGATAGAAAAGAAACAAAATTCTATGTAATTTCGGCCACATTTTACATAATTCCAATCCGATTCTCAGAGAGAGAGTTATGAATATTTTCCCACAATCACCTCTTTGAGATGAAATTCGGGAGCCTGACAAAGCCCTAACTTCTAGAGACCATATCTCCGAAAATATTGCGAACCAAGCTCTGAAATTTTGCGACAATCGTCCTCAGGATTTATCCTTCACTCCCTAAACATTTTAGATTCTGAACCTTCATAGAAAAAAATTTATAGCGAAAATTCCACGATGACCTGTTTAGGTTAAATTCAAGAGCCTACAAAAAGACCTAACTTCCACAGTTCATATCTCTGAAAATATTGTGAACCAAGCTCTGAAATGTTGCGATGATGTTACTCAGGATTTTGGCTTCATACTCTAAAAATTTCAGCTTCTAAACCTTCATAGAAAAAAATGTATAGTGAAAATTCCACGATGACCAGTTTGGTGCTGTGAAACCTTAGAATCCAAAGCTCTGATACCATATATTGTGAAACTAGCTCCAAAAATAGAAGAAAAGAGATATCAACGCCTTAGAAATAAGCCACTTTGAGGGGAAACCTCTAATACATTACATGAATGAACAATCCTTGGATGATACAAATGACAAAACCTCCTTTCTATATATAGGAGCCCATGGGACCACAATGTAATCCTAGCCGACCTAACAATAATAATGTAAGGGAACAATAATAACAATATGGGGGTTACAGGGGTACAAAAATAACAATAAGGGTGGTGACACTAACATAATAAGGGACTACACTATTAATATAGGGACTTAACACAACATCTGTTTAAGTATTGAACAACGAGAAGAATAAAAAATCAAAATCATGGTTGTTCAATCCGATTGAACAACAACCATTCAAGGATTGAACATCAAGAACAATAAGAACGCAACTCACAAGAGGATGAGAGAAAAAAATTGCAAGTATGAAGAATGTACAACAAAATAAGACATTTATATAAATTATTTACAAATTATGCTAGAAAACCTCTCATGTACTTGAGTTTGTGGGGTTGTCACCCCCTTGTGCCACAACTTGAATGGTGGGATCGTTTCGTACCTGTTAGCAAAAAGATTCTTTCATGAGAGGTTTGTGATAGAGGCGCACTTTGTGTTTGTTAACACGAAATTTTGAACTAGACCCATCTATGGTGGTCAAGGTGAGTGTGCCATAGTTATGTACTTCCTGAATCTCATATGGACTGAGCCACTTTGTTTGTAGTTTTCCAGGAATATCTTGGAATCTAGAGTTATAGAGGAGTGCCCAATCTCCTTTTTGAAATACATTCTTCTTGATAAGGTTGTCATGCCACTTAGCTCGCTGTTGTTGGATGATTTCTGTGCGTTTCAAGGCTAGTAGTCATATTTCATCTAGTTCATTTATTTGTTGGAGTCTTCTAGCTTGGGCTTCCGTTAAGTCCAACCCTACTTCCTAGGTTGTTCTTAGAGTTTTTATTTCGAATTAAATAGGGAAGATAGGTTCTCTCCCAAATACTAGCTGATATGGTGAATATACAGTGGTGTTTCGCTATGTTGTAAGATAAACCCATAAGGCTTCTAGTAGTCTAGTGGCCCAGTCCCGACGATGTGCTACTACCGTTTTGGTAAGGATTGCCTCCAGGACTTTGTTGGTGCTTTCGACTTGACCATTTTCCTGCAAATGGTAAGGAGATGTAACTCTGTGGATGACATGGTGATTTCTTAGGGTGGCTGTAATTTTATTACCTATGAATTGTGCCCCTCCATCGATTATCACTTCTCGTGGAAGACCATATCAAACGAATAGCTCGAAAAGAAAATTAATTACTGATTCTTCCGTGGCTCTTGACAAGGCCACTGCTTCTACCCATTTGGTTACATAATCTGTGGCAACCAACATGTAGACTTTCTGGTTTGATGGTGGGTTGAATGGTCCAACGAAGTCCAATGCCCATCGTTCAAATGGTTCTACCACCAATTGTGGTTGTAGTGACATTTCATCATCTTGGCCTAGGTAGCCCATTCTTTGGCAGTTATCACAGGCTTGGACATATTTTTTTACGTCTTTGAAAATCGTAGGCAAAAATAATCCTAATTGTAGCACTTTATGCCCTGTCCTGCATTCTGCGAAATGTCCGCCACAAGGTTCATCATGACAAGCTCGTAAGATGTCATAGATTTAGTCTTCTCTGATGCATCTGCGTATGTGCATGTCAGACCCTATATGGAAGAGGTACCCAACAATCCAAGAGAATATTGCGCTGTGTTGTACAATCAGTTTCCATTCTCTTGATGTTAAGTGTCTGGGTAGCTTCCGTACTGCCAGGTAATTTTCCACATCTGCATACCATGGTGTTTTTACTACTACAGCAAACAGATGTTCATTAGGGAGTTGATCATAAACTACTAGGGTGTCATCCGACTTTGGAACCCTGGACAGGAAGTTTGCGACTACGTTTTCTTTTCCTGGAAAATATTTTATTGTTATATCAAATTCCTACAACAACAACAAACAACGAGTTAATCTCCCATTCGTAATTGGTTTATTGGCTGAATATCTAATGGCAGAGTGATCAGTATACATGAATACTTGATAACTAGTTATATAGTGCCTAAATTTATTAATAGCATAAATGACAGCTAGGAACTCCTTTTTGGTCACGGTATAATTTAATTCAACAGGAGTGAGGTTTTTGCTGAAATAATAAATGGCATAAGGTTTATGTCTTCTCTTGGCCAAGGACTGCTCCTATTGTTGTATCCGATGCATCTGGAGTGATGTGAAAAGGAAGTTTCCAGTTAGGTCCTCGTAGAATCGGTGCTGTCGAGACCAGTTTCTTCAAATCTGTAAAGGTGGTGTCACATTTTTCAGTCCAATGGAATTCAACATTTCCAGTTAATTCATACAAAGGTGAGGCTATTTGTGAGAAATTATTTATAAATCTGCGATAATATCTTGCATATCCCATAAAAATGCGTACCTCTGTCTATGTACAAGGTATGGCTAATAGAAGGATTACCTCTATTTTAGTCGGATCTACCTGTATTCCAGCTGCAGAAATGTAGTGACCTAGGATCACCCCCTTAGTCATCATCATGTGACATTTTTCATTGCTTAAACATAACCTAGTAGCAATACATCATTCTAACACTTTTTCTAGCATTTATAGAGCTTGATGGCAAAGTCTTCTCCATATGGTGTGAAGTCATCCATATAGATTTCCAGCCCTTCATTTATTAAGTCAGAAAAAATGCTAATTATGCTCCCTGAAATGTTGCTGGGGCATTACATAATCCGAATGGTAAAAATTTGTAAGCAAAGGTACCCCATGGGCAGGTAAAGGTTGTCTTATCCTGATCTTCAGGAGCTATTTGGATTTGATCGTAACCACTGAACCCATCAAGGAAGGAAAATGACCATTTCCCTGCCAATGTGTCAAGGACTTGGTCAATGAAGGGAAGGGGGAAATGGTCTTTTTGTGTTGTTTTATTCAATTCTCTGTAATCTACGCAGATTCTCCATTTCCCATTATTTTTAGGGACGACTACCAGAGGGGAGACCCATTTTCTGTCTAAAATATGATAAATAAAATTTACATCTAACAAATTTTGCAGCCCCTCTTTTACAATATCTTTTAAGTGCAGGTTTAGCCTTCGCTGAGGTTGTCTAATGAGACGTGCTTTCTTATCGGTATAGATGTGGTGGGTGCATAGCTGAGGGTCTAAACCCTTCATGTCTAGGTAATCCCAAGCAAATGACCCTTGATACTTTCGAAGGTTTTTGGTCATCATCCAAATTACCATTAATATTCAGAACCTTTCCTGGCTCAATCTCAATAGGTATGATGTTATGCATAGAGGTTGTGGGAATATGATGATCCTCAACGTTTGTCACAGGATCCTCTTGATCTTCGTTTTCAAGGACAGTTTTCAACATCTGACATTTTAAATTTCCAGCTGTGGGTGAATGATTCATAAATTTATTGATTACATCATCTTCCATTTGATCCTTAAATTCAAGAGCTTCTACTAGTGTCAGAGGTGGACGAATGTTTTGCTCCCAATATGTACATGGATGCTTGTGAATTTTTATCGTGGGTAAGCTTGGTTTTGCAGGTGGATAAATAATGATATTTTTTATGGAATCTCGTCTAGTGATAGTCATGCTACCTTCTCGGCAACCTATGTAAGCATCTAATGTGGCTAGCCAAGGCCGCCCAAGAATCAATGGGTGCCCTTCTATCCTATTCTTTGGATTAATAACTAAAAATCAGTTGGGTATTCCCATGAGTCCATAGAGACTAGGATGTCTCGCACTATTCCTTCTGGTCAGATAACATACCTGTCAACCAGTTCCAGCAGTGTAGTCATAGGTTCTAAAGCTGATATGCCCAATTTTTCGCACGCCCTTGTAGTTATGATGTTAATGACTACTCCTAGGTCAACCAATGTGTTTGGAAATGAGTGGCCAGAGATTTGTACAATCACAATGGGATTTCTTAGGTCTTCATATTTCATGGGTGGTTCCTTACCCAGTAACAAATTAGATAGCGCCCCTACCACATGGACGGTGGGCACAACCTTTGTTTTGTTTACTTTATATTTTTCACATAGCTCTTTAATTGTATTTGCATAGATGGGAATGTCTTGGATGGTCTGGAGGAGAGGAATTTTGATACAGAGGTTTATCAATTCCCCCAAGATGTTAAAGTCTAGAGAGATTATTGGTCTAGGCAGAGTTAACCTTTCAGGGAATGGGGGCGGATACATCCTAAGTTCTTCAAGTCCCTGTTGGTAAATCATTTCTTTATCTTTACATACCTCTTTCTTTTTTATATTTGCTTGGTTAGGTTCAGTTGAAGTCTCAATTCGGGACTAAGGTGGAGTTTTGGCTTCTATAAGTAAGATAGTACATCCTGATATCAACCTTATTTCATTGCAATGTTTCTGTTCAATTCCGGAATTTGGATTTTCTATGATCTGAATTAATTGAACCGTTGTGTTGTTGGGATTAGGATTGGGTTGTGATGGTAATTTGGGGCGAATGAAAGGTTGCAGGTTATGATGAACTGGGTATGGAGCTGGAAGCGTAGGTTGATTTTGAGTTCCCGCCCCCATTGGTAGGTTGGTCATTCCCAGGGGTCGTTGCCAATTCCAATTAGTGTTTTGAGGAGGAGGGTTTGGCCACTTGGTTTGATATGGAAAATTTTGCTAATAAGGGGGAGAACAAGGAAAGCTTGGCCAATTGTTCCCTGATGCTGGTTGTGTAGGCCAGGGTGGTATAGGAAATGACTGGTTTGGCCAAGTAGAAAAAGGGTTTTGATTCTTCCAAGCCACCGCAGGGTTTTGTTGGTTAATCTACGGAGACAAGAAGAACTGAGGCAGGTCTTGTGGTATACCTGGTTGTGCTTGCCATTGTCGATGTTTATTCATTAGTTAGATTGGTTCTGGTTCTTTCTCTACTTCCTTGTAAACTGATTTTAGCCCGGGAAGTGAAGGACATTGGTCTGTGGTATGATCCTTAGTACAGATGGCACAAGTCTGAACCATGTCTAAAGGGCATTCCCTTTGGATGTGCTTCTTCCGACATCGTGGGAAAAAGATGGCCAGGTTTTGTTTTGTTATAGCTTGTTTTTGATTGGCTTGTAAAACATCAAGCTGTGTTGTCAAGGTACCCAGGATGTCAGTTTTGAAATTTTCTAACAGATTTCCAAATTCTACTCTGGTTATGTTGCCATTGGACTGCTTAAGATCTTTTTTTATAGAATCACGCCCAATTGGCCTATTGCATGCACTACCCCGAGAGCATCTAATACACAGGGAAATAATTTCATCATATTCTTCCTGGTAAATATCTCCTTTCCCCATTATGTTAAGCATTTCAACCCATTCTTCCTTCATTCCTTTAATCATAGTGGCTTTTAAAATGTCCTTGGATAGTGTGGTATATGGGGACCTTTGTAAATTGTATTGAAATCTTTCTACGTACTCTTCTAATGTCATTTTATTTTGCAGACATATTAAAGATTTCATCTTTTAGGTCTCAGGTTCGGTAATCATCTTGATATTTGTTAAGGAAAATGTTCTTCATTTCATCCCAATTATTGATGGTTCCCCCACCTAGTCCCATGAACCAGCATAGTGCTGTTCCTTTTAAGGTAGAGGGAAATAGTTTCAGCTTCTGAGGGTTAGTGGTGTAATCATACCCCCTACATAAGACATCAAATTCAAATAAGAATGCATCAGGATCTTCCGTAGTCAAACCATGGAAGGTGGGAATGTTGTGCAAGAGAATGGCTTTCATAGGGGCATTTGCAGCATGATAAAAAAATGGGGTATTCCAATTTTGATGTCTGCCTTTGGTTCTGATTATTATTATTTTCCATTTGATCGAAGAGGTGCTAGAAATATTGAGGGATTTATTGTTCCGGAGGAGTGATCTGGGGGGTTTTAGGAGGCGAATGTGGCGGAGGCTTTACAGTGCTTCCCTAATTTGGGATCCTGAGTACCTTTTTCTTGACCACTCTTTTAGGTGATTTAGGTTCTGGAGCTTCTATTTGAATTATGCCGCTAGTTTATCCTTCCCCTTCTTGTAAATTGCAAGAACCTCCCTCTGATGGATTGTAGATTTCTGTGGTGTATATTTTTAGAATCAAAGCTCAGAATCTCCACAGTCCTCATTTTTCAGTCTACGTTTCGGGTCTAAAACAATACCCATCTTCAGGAAAAATCTGCAAACAAGAGAGACAATTTGTGTTAAGTAAATAGTGGAAAAATGACAAGAAAGAGAGTCGACCAGATATCAACTTAATGCTTTAATTTCTAAGTAATTTCCATTTATTTTCCATTTATTTATATTTATATTTAGTTGAGTTTTAGTTATTTTGTTTTATAAAAATATCATAATCTTTATTATTGTGCTTAGAGTTTAATGCTAATAATGTTTAATATTTATTATTATTAATTATTTATCCCTTTTTATAAAGTCCTATGTTTATTTAATTTTAGGTTAATTATTTAATTTTGTTTATTATTTTTAATTGTCATAAAGCATTGTTTTTAATAATATTAAAGTGTAGTATTTTCTTTTTTATTCTACTAGGACCTCTCTACATAAAATTAGGATAAAAAAGAAAATACTGCACTTTGATATTATTAAAAACAATGCTTTATGACAATTAAAAATAATAAACAAAATAAAATAATTAACCTGAAATTAAATAAACATATGACTTTATAAAAAGGGATAAATAATTAATAATAAAAAATATTAAACATTATTAGCATTAAACTCTAGGCATCATAATAAATATTATGATACTTTTATAAAACAAAATAACTAAACCTCAACTAAATATAAATAAAAATAAATTAAAAATAAATGGAAATTATTTAGAAATTAAAGCATTAAGTTGATATCTGGTCGGCTCTCTTTCTTGTCATTTTTCCACTATTTATTTAACACAAATTGTCTCTCTTGTTTGCAGATTTGTCCTGAAGATGGGTCTTGTTTTAGACCCGAAACATAGATTGAAAAATGAGGACTGTGGAGATTCCGAGCTTTGATTCTAAGAACCTCCCTCTCTCGAAGCGTTAGTGCCTATGTGATTGGCAGTTTGAAGGCTTCACTCAACTCCTTTTGTTTCACCATGAATCTCAGCGTAGGCTACAGATGGTGAGGCTGCAGCTTGAGGGAGCATGATACGGCTTTGAACGGAAATAGTTCTAGGTCCTATGGATGCCTGAGATTCAAATTTCTTAATGATTTCATCTATATATGTTGTCCTTCCAAGGATCACTGGTCCTTGGGATTATGAGGATTTTTGAGAGTTGTTTTGAATTGTTTCTATATTTTTCTTCCTAGTCATAAAACAAGAGCACCTATTCTACTGTTCTTTGAACAATTTTTCTAAGAAGCGGGCTAGAGAGCAAGCATTTTTCTTGCCAGCACGTAGGTTCTTACCTCTCGTTTTTAATACCCAATTCTTCACAACAATGGAGAAAGGTGAATAAAGTATATAACTCTTAACACCCTCCCCGACAACGACGCCAAAAATTTTGGTGTCACAGAGGTGGCTTATTATAGGCAACCCTAGTGTTTCTCATTTAATTATCAACCCGAGGTAAGTCTTCTTATTTTGTTGGGGCCCTTGTTTTGAAATTCAACAGATTTTGAGTTGCGACGAGTACGTGGCGGAACGCAACCTCGGTAGGCAGAAAGGTGTCAAGGTTGCGAAGGAGCAGAGGACAGGTGTCGCAGCTGTTGCGGGAGCAAGCATAGATGGCAGAAGAGGGCGGAAGGAAACAAGCAGTGAAATCCCGTTGAACAGAAAGAAACGAAAGACAGCCGAGTGAGAAGAAAGGAGGAACTGTCAGTCTCGCTGGTAGCAGAACAAATAGGCAGCCAACCAACGAATAAGGAGGCTGGAGCAGACGGGAACATGCAATAGGGAGCCGCAGGAGAGCTCTGTCTGGGTTGCACTATTCTCCACTCCTCTGTGTTTCTGTGTTTTCTTTCTGTCCAATAGGACGTATTGTATTATGTTCTGTTTATGCTCATATAGCTGAGCCTTGTAATAGTTCACCATTAAAAGTTGATGATTAATATATTCAGGAGTGTTGTTCTGAGTACATGTTATGAGTGTGAATGAATGATGTTATAAGCTCCATTAAAATTTTTATTTATTGTTGGTTTGACTGTTTTCCTGAAAGGTATATGTTATGGGATGTTGTGTTATGACTGTCTAAGACTTTGGTTTGGCTTTGATTCAACTATATGGATGTTGTCGGGGTGATACCGATCTACTCCCTATCACAGTAAGGTTGTGGCATACCTTGGGTGAGACTCTCTGCCCCTCGGAGCAGACTGTAAATGCCAGCGTGAATCTAGACTACGACAGAAAACCTTGTTGGCCCTTAAACCTGAACCCGGGTCTTCTCTGAGAGACCTATTCTTTGGCCAACAAATGGTTCCGTTGCCAAGACCTGAAAGTACATTTTGGAGATAGATCATGGTATCTCGGATCTTTGAAAGAGAAATACGAAGCTGGTGCGATAACCACCTAGATCATTTCATAACTCAGCAGGCTGAGCTGAGACGACAAAAGGAGAAAATGATTAAAAACTTGATTCTATTCTCCGACTCTGCTAGTGATACCTACGAAATCTTTTGGGGAAAGTTCCCAGAAGAACTGTACAACTGGTTGTGGAGGCTTCAGACCAAGACTGTTAAGGAAAAGTTGCGAAAGATCAATCGTAAGTGGGCGCATGAGGATCTGGTGGCCCTTCATCGGTTAAACACCGACTTAACCCGAGCTGTAGATTTTTGGGTGGAATCTACTTTGGAAGGATATATAGTAGAGTTTGCAACCAAGTGCTACCAATATTTTTCAAGGGCAGAAGATACCTTCAGATCTGGGTTAAAGGGGAAATTGCTGAAGGAGATTCCCTTGTGGATCAAGGCATTGATGGTTGACGAAGGACTGATGGGATTCCAAAAAGTAGAGATGGAAGCGTAAACCCTCCAGTGACGGGGGAAGGAACTAAGGGAGAGATGCTACAAGAACTGTGAGAAGGGGGAGTAGGGGTATGGATGTTGAGACCGCCAACAGGCTCAGGGAGCAGCAAGCACATTGGAGGGTGCATATTGTAGAAAGGTGGCGAGAGAGGGTGATGAAGGAGTTGAAGAGACAGGAAAGTAGTCGAAAGAACAAAGAGGAGGTGCCTCAGATGAAAAAAGGAATGGAAGGTCAGGTGGGTCCCTAGGAAATAGGAGGGGTTGCGAAAGAAGTGTAGCAGGTGTATAGGAGTCCAGCCCAGATGGAGAAAGGAAAGAAGTCTGACGGAGAAGGTACAGATGCGCGCCTAGAGGAGGTGTCCGATGTGGAGATGCACGTTGCAATGGAGCAACTATTTCAAGAAAGGCCGACGTTCATATCTCAAGGTATTCCTAGTCCCCACAGTTCAAGTAGCTCTAGTCCCAGCCTTCCCTTGGTGCTCTACAAGCCCATAAGTGAAATTTTTGTTAAGTTATGTGAATTAAGTAGATTGTACAGTATTCAGTCTCCAACTGGAACGCAAACTAGTAGTAGGATTGCTAGTGGCCCCATATCACAACCAGGATCCAACGGCTTCATTTTAGTAACAACTATTCAAGTGAACATGGCAGGATCACTCACACGGTACCTAGAATTCTATGGGAAAGGGAATGATGACATCGAACAACACTGGTATCTCTGTGAGGCCATATGGAGGGCACGACAGACACCCGATGTTGGGAAGTTGATAGAGTTTTAGACCACTCTTAGGGAGAGATCCATACGATGGTTTATGAAATGGTCGGAGACTCACCCGAATCCAGCGATGGCTGATGTAAAGAGGGATTTCATTAAGGAATTCAAACTGCCTTAGACAGACCAACAAGGCCTGTCAGAGATGTGGGAGATCAAGAAGAGAGAAGGAGAAACTGCTTGGGATTTGATGTGGATATTCAAGGATGCCATCGGGAAACTCAGCTATCTAATTGATCCAAACCATCAGAGGGACTTGTTCATTAAAGCTTTACTACCTTTGACCTGAACTCCATTGACGCAACAAAGGATCGACACATTGCAGGATGCCCTGGAGCAGGCAATGAAAATAGAAGCCATGGCGGGTTACCCACAAGAGTTCAAGGGGGGCACAATGGTACAGGACCCCTCGATAATGGGTCTGCAACATTAAATAGTTAGTATGATAGAAAAAATAAAGGAAATTTAACCCATGCGACCACCGAGACCAAATGTATGGTGCACGCATTGTCTCATGGAGGGACATGTAACAACGGAATGTCCCCGGTTGCGGGGCCAAACCATGGGGACATCGGCTGCAGGAGCACAAGGGGCTCCACCACTAGGAGGGGTTGCGTAGATAAAAACCCAATGGATATACCCACTGCAACAACAATACATAGGGTTCCCCGCACAACAGAGTCCAGCCACCAATGAGTATTGTGAAGTATGCAAAAGTATGGGCCATCAGCCTCGCATGTGTCTGATCTTACATAAATATTCCAATTTTCCAAATAATATATAATGTGAATTCTATGCCTCGACCACCCATAGCACAGAGCAATGCTGAGCATTGGATGCACTGGCGGAGCGACTGGACCGGTCTTCATATAAAGTAAACGAAGCTCCCCGAGGAAGAGGAGGAGGCATGAGAGGAGGTCAAGTAGGAGGTAGAGGTCCAGTAATATGCTATAAATGTGATCAGGAAGGACATGTGGCTAGAGAATGTCCACTTCCTAGGAGACCCTAGTTTTCACAGTGTCGGGTTAACTCACACACAACAGAAGATTTCTCGGAGCTCATCAAAAGATGGGAGGAAAGAGCTAGACAGAGGGGGGGAAATCTAGTAAATGTAGAACCCAGGCTAATGGGAACTCAAACAATGAAAAACATGGCCATAGTGACATGGGGTGGAAAAAGAATGGGGGAGGATGCACGTGCTATGGACCCAATTAAATTGGTCAGGCTAGCGTCCCCAAAGCTCTTGATCAAACCAGAACAACAGAAACAAATTTTTCAAGAAGCAACAGAAATGTTTGCCCACTTGGGGGGAAACAAAGGAATTGAGTTACAGAAAATTTAGGAAGACAATGAAGCGTTGAATACTTTTGAAGCCCTAATCCAGGAGTGGTTCCACCTGTTCCTGAAGATTGTTAACAATGCACAAATGCTAGAACGGCTGAAGCAGAACCTAGAAGGGGTGCTAAAACAGAACACAGGAGCAAAAGAATTAGCAGAAGCAGGCCAAAAATATGTTTAGAGAATAAAGAGAAAAAAATGAAGAACATGAAAGGAATTCCGAGTGAACAGGAAAGTGGTGGGGTTCCAGATTAAAGATACCATGCTTGATTTGGGATCTGATGTCAACATCCTACCAAGGAAAAATTGGGAGGAATTAGGGAAGCCAAGATTGACATACTCTCCGATTCAACTTTGGATGGAAAACCAGTATTTCATTGTTCCCATCCGCCGACTGGAGGAGGTTGAAGTTGACATTGTGGGGGTAAAGAAATTTACAGACTTTGAAGTCATCGACATCATGGGGGATAAGGATTTGTACCCTGCACTATTAGGAATTTATTGGGCTTTTGAAAATTATGCGGTAATTGATATAAAAAAATAACTGATGATTTTCGAGGATGGGGAAATCAGAGTCACTCAGCCACTTGACCCCTACCAAGGACCGAGATATACAGAGACTATGGATAACAGGGAAGATGCTCATATCTTGGACCATCTCTACCAAATGACCACCGGAAGAAGGGAAGATTAAATTAACCCGACAACAGAAGGCTCGGTAAGTTGGAGAAGCATCCAAAGCTCAGAATTAGGATCAGAAATAGCATGGGATGATTGGCAGCAAGGAGGCTACGAAACAAATACAAGAAGATGTGCCAACATTGCAAGATTCAATTGGATTGGGGCCGAAATTCAGGGATACCCGATCTTGTTAGATATGAATGTTGTAAGTGTTTTCATAGCCAAGATAGAAAACATGGTACCGGAAGGCCACAGAGTACCCTTGATGGACATGGAATTACAATCCACATCTGCAAGATGGTGGCGTAACCATCGCAACTCATTGATGTGATGGGATGAGGTGGCGGTAGCACTAAAAGCCAGATTTCAAGAGGAGGAGGGGCCTAGAGGTAAGGACCGGTACCAAGGGGATGCAAACCCGAGAAACCATCTGATGAAATGTGAAGCAAAATGGAGAGCTAATGGATATCCCGAAGAAACTGTGGGTCCACAGGTTTATCCACTTCCTCGACGTAATTCCAAAGGCCTGGTACTTGATGGAAGAAAAAAGAAGAGGGACCCATAATTGGCAGGAAGTTGCGGAGAAATTCATGCAGTGTTTCACATTTGAAGGAAAAACATAGCAGCTTACACAGACTTTGCAAGCTATCAAACATGTATTGTTCTTCCTGGATAGTCGACAGACGGACGAGCAGTCACTTTTGTACCCAGGTATCCAACAAAAGGTGGCATGTCAACAGATTAATAGTGAGATGGACGATGACAATCTGGAGGATCTCAGGCACTTGTATTTTGAAGAAGCAGAGGGGGAGAGAGACATCAGAGAAGAACCAACTACAGAAGGTATCCACCTGTTACCTCTCCGAAAAAAGAGAGTAAATATCGGAACAGAAGACAAACCTAAGCTGGCGACCATTGGAGACTACAGCGACGAAAAAACAATGAAGGAAATATTCAGTCTACTTAAGGAATATGAGGACTTGTTTCCTTCGTCCGTAGCAGATCTCAAAGGCATAAGAGGAGATATGGGGGAAATGAGGATAATACTGAAGCTTGATGCAAGGCCTTTAAAACATAGACCATATCGTCTAAACCCAAGGGTAAAGGAAAAAGTGAAAGCAGAGATCGACAAAATTCTAAAAGCTGGACTAATATTCCCTATAGAAGAGGCAGAATGAGTAAGCCCCATAGTTATACAGAGCAAAAAGGAGAAATTAGAGATACGAGTCTGTGTGGATTACAAAAACTTAAATAATGCTTGTATCCATGATCCGGTCCCTACTCCATTCAGTGATGAAGTCCTCGAAAAGATTGCAGGGAACGAGGCATACTCATTCACCGATGGCTTCTTAGGTTACCATCAGGTAAGAATAGCAGAGGAAGACAAGAGAAAGACAACATTCACCACAGAATGGGGCTCTTTTGCATACAATGTGATGCCATTCGGATTGAAGAATGCACCTGCAATCTTCTCTAGCATTGTGATAGCGACGTTCCGAGAATACATCCACAAGTTATTAGAAGTCTATATGGATGACTGGACTGTGTATAGTATACTGAAGGATCATGCGAGATTTTTGAGAGTAATGTTTGATAGGTGTCAACAATTGCAGATCTCGCTGAACTTGAAGAAGTGTATATTTTCCATACCATTTGGAATGCTGCTGGGGCACGTGGTATGTAATCAAGGTGTCTGCGTAGACCTAGCCAAAGTAGCAGTGATTGTCAATATGGAAGTGCCGGAAACTGTAAAACAACTAAGGTCACTGCTGGGCCACACGGGTTACTACCGGCGTTTCATTCACAACTACGCCAAAATGACAACACCTTTAGAAAGACTATTGAAGAAATCGGAGCAGTTCCAGTGGACGGAAAGTTGCAGAGAGGCACTGGACACGCTAAAGGAAAAATTGGCAAGTGCGCCAATACTAGTCCACTCGAACTGGGACACACAGTTCCATGTACACATTGATGTGTCTGGCATTGCGCTTGGTGCGGTCCTAGCTCAGCCGAGGGACACTTCAGTTGATCATCCGGTATATTTTTCCAGTCGCAAGTTGTCAAAAACAGAACGAAACTACACAACAACAGAGCGGGAGGCACTGGAAATGGTATAATCTCTCCAGAAATTCCGCCACTACCTATTGGGAGGTAAGTTCAAATTTTTCATGGATCATTCCGCATTAAAATACTTAGTAAACAAGCCAGTCTTAGAAGGGAGAATCTGCCGATGGCTCCTACTTTTCCAAGAATTCACATTTGAAGTAATTATAAAACCTGGAAGGCTTAACATAGGGCTTGATCACTTGTACCGGCTAGAGAATGGAGAAAATGGAGGATCTCTAGATGATAAGTTTTCAGATGCTAATCTTTTCAGAGTAGAAGCCATTCCAGATTACCTGAATGAAATAGCAACCTACCTCATGACCGGACAATGTCTGGAAGAATATACTGCAACACAAAAAAGGAATCTAGTAGTACGAGCGGTGGAATATCAGCTGATAGCGAGACATATATACAAAATGGGGCTAGACCAAGTTCTTCGAAGATGTGTCCTGGACCATGAAAGGGAAGTTGTACAATGGGAAAGCCACAATGGTGTTGCGGGAGGGCACATGGGAGCTAAACCAACAACACGCAAAGTACTACAAGCAGGCTTATGGTGGCCAACAATGCACAGGGACAGTAAAGCATATGTTCAGAAATGTGACGTATTTCAGTGGACAGGACACTCTCATAGGGATGAGCTTCCGCTTCATCCCATAAAAGTACTGCAGCCATTCGAGAAATGGGCAGTCGATTTTGTAGGGCCAATTACGTCGATTGCAAGATATTCAAAGGAAAGGTACATAATAACGGCGACTAACTACTTGACGCGGTGGGCGCCAATAAGGAACTGCATTTCAGAAACTACTGCTAGATTCACATTTGAAAATATAATAAGACGATTTGGGTGTCCGAAAAGCTTGACCAGCGACCAGGGCACACATTTCATCAATGACACCATTAAGTCCCTCCTGCAGAGATTCCTGATACAACACCATAAAATAAATCCATATCATCTGCAGGAAAATGGCACAGTGGAAGCATTTAACAAGATACTGGAAAACAACCTGATGAAGATATGCAACACGGAGTGCGATGACTGGGACAAATGGATACCAACGACCCTGTGGGCATACTGCACAACGGTAAAATGACTACACAACCAAACACCATTCCAACTAGTTTATGGAAGAGAAGCGGTAGTCCCAGCGGAATTCATCGTACCAAGCCTTATAATCGCAACAACGCTGTAGCTATCTGAACAGGAATCCTTAAAAGAGTGATTGCATGAGCTAAAGGAGCTTGAAGAAGGATGATCCCTTGCGGAGTTTCATTAGACGGTAGAAAAAGAGAGGCAGAAAGCTTGGCACGACCGACATATCAAACACAAAACTTTTCAAATTGGAGAAAAGGTTCTACCTATGACAGTAAATTTCAGAAGTTCCCAGGAAAATTGCAGATGCATTGGCTAGGACCATTTCATGTCGTAGAAATCAAATAGTCAGGAGCAGTTCGATTGGCACAGTTGAACGACCAAGTTCTACAAGGATGGGTCAACGGCGCATGCCTGAAGCCCTACCAAGAGTAAGTTGTTCATTTCAATTTCAATAACTCTTGCAACCGAGAGGAGTCAGTAGGGTAGATTAGAGTCAATAACTTTGTTACACCCAAGACAAGCATAGACAGGTTCACCATAATGAAATAAATTTCAGTTGAGTTGCAGAGACCGCAACACAACCAATAGTGGTCGAGGAGGGGTAGTGTCCAGCGTGTCGTCCACGTCAGAAAGAAAAGTGTGTCGAACATCAACCCATCATCATTAAGCATAGTACCAGTGCCAGTTCATAGGATCACCAAGATTTGGAAATAATTTCCATAATTAGCATTATCCATGCTGTAATAAATTTTCCATAATTAGACATAACCACCAGCCATCGCGTCTGCCCAAATCCCAAAACCACAGTCAACAATGTTAGAACCCACCTCAGCAGCAAACTAATTGCACGATTGTAGCCGTGGGAGAAGCCAGGGAAACATTAATTAGTTATGGGGTCTCATCAACCTCATCCATGTCGGTTACTTACATAACCTACATGCAGAGAAGCGCGAGAATGCCAGAAAAATCTGAGTTAGAGTTAGAAACCTCCGAAAGAGAAAGGGAAGTTGGATCAGAACCAAAGCAGAGAAGGCATATGGAAGAAGAGATTCAAGAGAAAAGATAGAGAACTATTCTTTAGGTATACTAGCGGTGAGCTAAGATGAAAAGAGTAAGCCCAGTAGTCGTGGAACAGGAGCTGGACAACTGAATTTAGAAAATGGAGTCCCTCGTCAAAAAATATGACAGTGAGACCTTAACCGACGCATACCTCACGGATTCCTTTGAGTTTCCTTCGCTAAAAAGGCAGGTATACATTAAGAATTATACGACAGAAGTAGGACGGGCAGCAGCAAGAGTCCTGTCTGATTTCAGGGGTATCCAACAGTCCATGATAATGAATTTAAGAAACTTACCAGTATTTGGGATTATAGGCGCTGCGATGCAGTGCACCAATTTTTTTTGGAGCAGGATCCAGAATGGCTCTCTGTGGCTGGGAAAAGAAATCCCGATTCATGCCGAAGACATTCATAGGTTGACAGGACTATCGCAGGAAGGAAGGGACGTATCTTCAGCGTTCCAAACTATATCGAAAAGGGAGAAGAAGTCAGGAGACACAGACTACTATGCCAAGTATGGCACCCGAAGAGGAGGAAAGGGAGAAAAAATTTAGCTAATTAACAGGCCAGAGATCAGATTCTCTTGCTATCTCATTTCCAGCAAGACGATGAGGCATTACACCAAAGGAGAGTGCACATTAGACACGATTTCGGTTGTGTAACACTGTGTCCAGGGGACCAGGCTGAATTGGTGCTCCTTCCTGCTGAAGGAACTGTTCGAGGCTTGTGAAGACAACTATAAGAGGGCAACTAGGTTTATCTATAGGTATTTGATAATGGCGTTGGCCATGTGGAAATGGACTTTCCCCATCATCAGGATACCAGTGGAGATAGCAGAAGACCAGCCGGTGGTGATGAAGTTTGTACCATGGAAGGTTTCTAGGGACCCTAGCACCAAGGAAGTAAATGCAGAAGCCTTCAGGAGTTGGTACGACCAAATGGTCGACATTGTAATGAGTCAACAAAGAGTCCCAAGAAACCTACTAGATGGATATAGTGAGCAAGTCTGGTTTGGAGTCACGCAAAAGCATACGTTCCTTAGACCCACTTGTGTACCAGAGACAACGTTCCAGATGAGGCATCTGAAGTTCCAAATTGATGAAGCGACTTTCCACACAGAGGTCTGTTCGTGGCTAGGAGTGGAAATGGAGATCATGGAGGGAGTGTATACGCACATCTTTGATGGAATGCTACCACACCGGTTGCCAGGAGAAACGTTGGAGGAAGAAACAAACAGGATGTCAAACCTGTAGCTCTTCCCGATCATTCAGCAACCGAACATGAAGGTAAGAATCTTTAATGAAGTAATTCAGGTACTAGCAAGTAGTGCTACTCCATTCCCAAATTTTTTAGAATTCCAGGTCTTCTAGTCTAACCCATCTCCCAGCACCACCTCCATATTTGCACCCATCCCCAATGTATTGTTCAGTTCACCACCCCCAACAACCACAATGCTGGCAGGGAAGAGTAAAGCTGCTAAGCCAGCAGCGACACTGAAGGCCAAAAGGCCCAAGGTTGCAGAATCCAGTCAGGTGGTCGACCTCACAAGGGAGGATCCACGTCGAGAGTTAAGCGTGGGAGTACTGATCGAAGAAGAGTAGATAGTTGAGATAGAAGAAGCAAGTGGATTACCACCCCACACCCCCATAAACCCCTTTGATTTTCTGAACATCCACATATCGCCACCCCGTCCAGATCAACTACCACCCACCAACTCATCCATCTCCCGAGAGCCCCACAGCTTCGCACCATCCACCTCATCTGCTACCGTGTCTGATCCAGTTATCAGAAGAATACTCAATGGGGACCACGAGATGGCTTTTAACGCAGGTATGGAAGTGGTACCCCCAGTTAACCCAACCGTGGTCCCACAAAATTCTTTTACCAACCTCATCAATCAGTTAGAGAAGACAATTAAAGATGCAGCTGGGCCACTCCCCGAGCATACTCCGCTCCAACCACCCAACCAATCAGATCAAGAGGGGTGACTAGATCTAAATATGGTGGATTCTGAACCACATCAAACTCTGCCACAGTCACCTCAAGACCAGTGAGCAAGATCGGTTTCCAGTGGACAACCACTCCGGTAGCGAATGCCAGATCAGGGTACCTCTGGTGCCGAAAGCATGGAGACATGGGGGACAGCTCAGTTGTACCATTTCATTCAAAGGGCAGCACAACAGGTCGAGAAGCTCCACTCGTAACTACAACAGAAATGTGAATAGCAGCAGTAGCAGATAAGCATGCTTACTGAACATCGCGAGCAACTGACAATGGAGAAAGAGTAGCTACAGGGACAGCTAGAAATAGTGACCAGAGTTTTTAGGGAAGTATGGCTAGCAGTGGCAGCCCACAGAAGTCAAATACCAGAAGACATACAGGAGATGAATGTAGTAGGGCGGGTGATCCACCAAGGGTGGCATATTCAAACCTTCACCATGAAAATGTGGAACTCAAGGCGGCATTGGTAGCTTGACTCGCATTTACCGACCCAACAGTTGTGTACTTAGCACAAATATCAGAGAGACAAGGCCAAGTAAAAAAGATGCAGGAAGTCTTGATTACTGCAGCCAAAGATGCATACAACCTACTGAAGGGTCTGCAAGAATACTCAACGGCCCTTACTGTGAAAGCACATCCAATCTCGTCCCAACTACAACAGATATCTAAGGAAATACAGGAAGCAACAGACCCAACTAAACTGGACCAACTCTATGCCCAGGCGGATGTGTTAAAGGTCCAAATACAAAAAATAGAGGAGACTTCGACGGTGGCCAAGCAGGCCATCTGGGACCTTCGGAAGCCCATAAAAATTAGTGCACAAACGATGCAGCAATTGGCCTCTGAGGCCGACACTTAGATCAACACAATTTTCAGTGCCTTACCGCTGAATGCCGAGAAGTTGTCACAAAAATCGCAGCTGAGACTGACGAGTTGATGCAAGGGTGGCAGCAAGCCATGGCAACCTTCCAAGAGCTCAAAGCTTCAGCTCTAACCAAGGTCCTAGAGTTGGGGCCCTTGTTTGGAAAACCGGGAGGAGGCACGCAGCCAGAACAGGGCACAGGGTCGAGCAGACCCATGTAAGTGGAGACAACATAGGAAAATTGACTCGGGGCGAGTCAAAAGGATGTGGTCGGGGCCTGTTGGGGCCCTTGTTTTGAAATTCAACAGATTTTGAGTTGCGGTGAGTATGTGGCAGAACGCAACCTCGGTAGGTAGAAAGGTGTCAAGGTTGCGAAGGAGTAGAGGACAGGTGTCGCGGCTGTTGCGGGAGCAAGAATATATGGCAGAAGAGCACAAAAGGAAACAAGAAGTGAACTCCCATTGAACAGAAAGAAACGAAAGATAGCCGAGCAAGAAGAAAGGAGGAACGGTCAGTCATGCTGGCAGCAGAACAAATAGGCAGCCAACCAATGAATAGGGAGGCTGGCGCAGATGGTAATAGGCAACAGGGAGCCGCAGGAGAGATCTTTCTGGGTTGCACTGTTCTGTACTCCTCTGTGTTTCTGTGTTTTCTCTCTATCCAATAAGACATATTGTATTCTATTCTATTTATGCTCACATAGCTGAGCCTTGTAATATTTCACCACTGAAGGCTGATGATTAATATATTCAGGAGTGTTGTTCTGAGTACATGTTATGAGTGTGAATGAATGATGTTATAAGCTCCGTTTAAAATTTTATTTATCGTTGGTCTGAATATTTTCCTAAGAGGTATATGTTATGAGATGTCGCGTTATGACTGTCTAATACTTTGGTTTGGCTTTGATTCAACTATATGGATGTTGTCGGGGTGATACCGATCTACTCCCTATCACAGTAAGGTCGTAGCACGCCTCGAGTGAGACTCTCTGCCCTTCAGAGCAGAGTGTAAATGCCGGTGTGAATCTAGACTACGACGAAAAACCTTGTTGGCCCTTAAACCTGAACCCAGGTCTTCTCTGCGAGACCTGTTCACTAACGAACATATTTCAAGAGTGTCGGAATAATATATGCAAGTGAGATCGACTGATATATACTCTATGCTGTTTATGAAAAAGGATTATCTAGCCTTCTGAACTTAATGAGGAATGGTTTGGTAGGTTATGGCTAATTATTCTGTCAAGCCTATGATTGAACAACAATCTAAATGAAGTGTACAACACTCACTTGTATAATTTTGCAATGGAATTCTCTTTGTAAACTAACTCATTGAAAGTAATCAATAATTGGATGCTTTACTGTGCTGACAGAACAATTTAATCCACAAAGATAAGTAACATCGAGCAATAAATATCTTACGATTTTTAAATCGATTGTAAAGGCATTGGAATAAACTGAAAAAATATACTGGTGATGAAGTATTATTATAACCAGAAAATACGAAATGTGATTATTTTGAATCAAGGAATACAAATGCTCGACTATTCTGAAGGAAGAAAAACTTTAACTTTATTGAGTATAAAAGTATGTTACAACCGCATCAGATAACTAAACATGGATTCTGTAACTAACACACAGTAAAGAATTGGTGAGGAAACTTCCAGGGGTTGGGCTCAGACCACTAGAAGTTTTAACGCATTGAAAACCTCAAAAGGTAATTGTTCAAAACATCAAAACTCAAAAGATAATACAGGAATACAATATGACAGTTCTGCCTTGATGCGCTGATTACAAAAGGGAAAATTCCAATTCGACTCGACTCCCTATCTAGTTTGTCCCTAGTCCTTTTAAAGGCAATTTCATGCAATGAGGAGGTATTTTCCAAACGACAGCCCGTTGCATGTGGATGTCGTTTGAGTTCTAGAGCTTCAATCCGTCTGTCTACCTTCTGTCAGCTTCTGGGAGTTACTGAGATCCCATACGTTTGCGTCTGTCGGTTGTCTTCCGTTTACCATCGGTTCAGCTACTTTGCCTTCCTGCATACGAAGACACAATAAGTCAATTTTTTGTTACATAAAAATTCCTTTTGTCGCTAGCCCTATTGTTCTAGTTTTCATAAATATTTTCTTTCTTTATTGTTAAGATGAGGAATAATTCCAAAAATTGTGACATAATTTGAAGTAATTATAGGGTGAAAACATACCTCAATTCGGGCCCAACAGGTTGCAAGCCTAAATGCACCCATGAAAATGAAGTAAAAATGTTAGAAATAATGATGGGTAGGTAGAAAGCAGTTGTGCTAGCATGTAATAAAGCATCATCGGGAAAAAATTCCTAATTTCCCCTCCCCCACAATGATTTAGTATTCTAATCATTGAGTTAAAAAGGCCCAGAGCATTTCTCTGACTTCAATTGGGATCATACCCAAGGCTCAATGACTGATTGGTTAAAAATATTGAATTCCTACAAAAAAACCCATATTCATCAACAGTTACCCTTCATACATAATCATGATCCCTTTTTCCTAAATAAAAACCCATTTTTACTTGGCAAAAGTAAAAACCCTAAATAACTAATTTCATTTCATTTCAAAATCACTCAAAAACCCACAAAATGAATTTTATCTAAGTTAAAGTCTGAAAAATACAAAAGGGACAACTATGCTTTATTTACACTTAGTGATAAAACATATATTTTTAATTCATTACATCATTACCCCTTTTTCATATTAATTTATAACTTATTTTATTAAATTCCTAAATTATACCCTCCCGTATAGTATAAAACCCTTTTTATATTAGATAACCCATAAAACCCACTATTTAATGTTTTAACCAATGTTATTATACCGCACGTGATGAAATAGTCCCTGCCCTTATTCCCATTGTTTTAAAATTATCAATAATATATAATCCCCTCCCCCTATGGTTATTAAACAATTGTCAAACGTTTAATAACTATATAATAAACCTGTGCCCATGTTGAAAAATATGTTAAATGTTTCAATGGGAAACATATAAATCTTACCCCCCCGCCTATCATATAAGCCTAAGGTTTAAACTTTAATAAATGATTTATTTATAGAGTTAAACAAACCATCCCACGAATATGAAACCCCAGCCCCACTCCTAAACCTTGATGCATCTTCCGCGATGATCTTGACCATTCGCATAAACCTCCCATGATTCGACGGCTAATAAACCAAATCGCAAATAAAGTTGCCTGTGTTAAACTTTTTCATTTCAATGCGAAATGGGTAGTTTTATGGTTTTCTCTCTCCTTGACGTGGCATATTTTTACTGGATCGCATTCGATCCATCTGAAACCACTTACCACTTAAGTGGCGCGCGATAACCACCAGCGGTTTTTCGCCTATGGAACCCGAAAACCACCATTCTACTTGATTTGACCGCCATTTGATTGTATGTGAAATTAAAATTAATTTGGCCAATAAAAATTGAAAATGCACTATTTATCCCTTCTTTCTACACGTATCCACTGTATGTGCTATTTCAACTCTGAAAATAGGTATTTTCCACTGTTTTATTGCCCAGAACCTACAAATTTCCACATGAACCTACTGAAGATTTCACAGGATCTTTGAATTGCTCCAGAGATAAAAAAGACAACATAGAATCTGTTAAAAAACCCTCAAAGACATCCTCAAAGCCATATACCTAAATATAATAGGTATTTCCCCAAAATTCGAGACTTTTATCAGTTTTAAAAGACCTTTAATGAAAAATTCCAGTCAGAGTTAAATTCATCAAAACAAGCCTATTAAAAGATCCAAAAAATAGGTTAAACACTGTCAAAATTTCTGGAAAAAACCCTATTTTAGGCTGCCCACTATTTTGAATGAAAAACTTGAGTTTGTATAGTTTTTCTAAACTATTTAAAACTCCAAATTCAGCCCAGAAATATTCTAAAGGTAGCCAAACCATCTGTGCCTAATTTCAAAAGAATCATGACCTTGTTATCCATTGAAAAACCCAAGAAACCCTTGTTTTTTGTTTTATAACCAGTGAAGGTCTGTAAACCAAGTTGAGAGTCCAAAATTGAAAAGACAATATCCAAGAAAATACCATATTGTACCTATTTTAATCCATGAAACCTTTTTCAGAGTAAAAAATACTTCTGCAAACTGTTTAATCTTGCAGAAGTAGCCAGAAAATCCTAAAAGCAAATTTTTGTAGTAAAAAAGCCTCAAAATGCCTAAACCTACTCCAACTGCATCTTCCAAAATTGCTATCATTATAAATTCCTTGCAACCTCTAGTTGTAGACATTGAGCACACCCCTTTACCAGATATTGACTATAAGATAGCAGAACCTATTGCAGAATTCAATTTGTTGGAACTTCACAACTGGGGCTATGAAAAATATTTGGATAATGTTGAAGAAGTTCAAATTTCGGAATCAAAATTGCCCAAATATGTTGTTCCAGCTACCCACTCATGCCCAGAGGTCATTAGGTTATGCCATCATCATTATATACCTGAGAAAAGAGCAATAGTCAATGCCAATAAAGAAGTGCTTTTTACCATTACTGCTGAATCCATTAATCAAATGTTACAACTTAAACTTGATCCTCAAGAAATTCCTCTGTCCATTGAAGCAATTACCAAGCTATATATTGGCCTTGACTTTCCCAAAAGATTCCAAATATTCCAAATATTCATGCCCTTACATGTAGAAATTCCTCAAATCAATCCTCCATACTCCAGTTCAAGATTTCCAGAAGGTTCTAGACATGTCATCTCCATGCTCTCCTTCATCCTAGGGTACTTTACCGATGAACATACATATGGATCCATTTTAGGTTTCCTATCCACTTTCACACCAGGACAACCTCCATATGTTATCTTTGATTATGCTGGGTATATTGCTGACAATATTCATGACCAATTAGTTAAACTTCCAATTGAAGGAGTGTTTACATACACATATTTCCTTTTCCATATGTTCTTGTATTTTCAAGAAGATAATTTTTCATTAACCTTTCAAAATCTTGACATAGAAGGGAATCCTCTTTCAGTTATTTTCTGGACCTCTTTGATCAAGAAAGAGTCCACAAAGTTCAATATGTAGAGTTTTCAGACTTCTTCATCCATCCATTGATAAAAATATTGACAAATACTGAACAACCAAGGATAAATGATGATATGAAGAAGATTTTACAGTTATCAGAGCAAAACAAGACTGGAGATTAGTATTTTTATGAAAAATACACTGAGATTAGAGTTTTTGGATCCAATTTGTTGCCATAAAAATTACCCAAATATGCACCAATGATGATTTTTTCGTTAGAGTCTATCAGGAAAATATTAAACTCTGATTCTATCAATTTCCTAGCAGCAAAGAAGAAAACACAGTTTAAATTGAAGAATCAAGTGGGACCATTCATTTGTAATCATAGAGATGTAGAGGAAGAAGAAGTTAAGTAGAGATTAGAGTACAGGTTTGAAGAGAGATTTTCTTGGAATTATGATCCACAAGGGATACTGAGTTAAATGAGGGTTAAATGTAAACTGACACCCTACCTTCATGAGAAAAAACCATAGATAGAGAAATATGCCAATTAGATTGAGTGGATAGAAAATACTTTAGTAGATGCAGTGAAGAAAAGTGATACTAGTCACACTTTACAAATTGCAGATCAAATAGAAAAAGCCACCAAGAGGGTAAAAGACGAAGAAAATTATGTTGCTGAAACCACTACTGAAACTAGGTTCAAGATAAGATATAATAAAAGGCCCAAAACATATCCATTGGGTAAAGAGAAGGTAACTATTAATGTTGAAGATACAGATCTCCCAGATACCAACACAGATGCTGCCACTGTTATCACAAATGAGCAAGTTACAGAAAATGTAAATGAAGAGCAGGTTGATAATGGAAATACACAATTGATAGAAAAACAAGAGAACATGGAAGCATCATGTTCACAAACAGCTGAAGAAAAGGATCTATATATCAAGGAAAAGTACAAACAAATCAAGTTAAATAATGAAGAGATCAAAAATGATATTTACTCTCAATATCTGAAAAAAACACCAACTGTTCAAAATATACTTTTATCTGCCTTTGATTACCCAAATAAAAAGCTAATCATGTCAGTATTGCAACCTATAGTGAAAAATCCAAAGACAATGGCAGATTACAAGAAGATTGATTTAGAAGTCCAAACAGAAAAATTCATGCTCTTTATCAGATAGAATTTCATAGACAGAGTTCAGAGATGTTGTATTCTACAGTTACAGCTAAAGCTATGAGTGTCCAGAAACTTCAGAACACTATCACATACATGAAAGATCAAATGAAACTTGACAAAGCATCCTTATATGCTAAATATCTAAGAATTAAATCTTTAGAAGAATTGGTCTTGCAGGTTGGATATGACCCTGCAAATGTCAAAGAAACAGAATAGTTAGTAAATAAGAAAAATGAGGACATTGCAACATTGAGAAAACAACTTAAATTGCCATCAAGTTAACATCCTCAAGCTAAGGAAATAATACAAGGACAAAATGAGAAGGATGATATGATGAATTTGATATTTCAGCTGACACCACAGATCAGAGAAATGGAGACTCAAATGGATAAGCTTGTCCATGAAAAAGAAACACCAAAAACACCAAAAATTCCTTAAGTTATTCCTATGTTTACTACTGCTATGCCATCAACTCTAGAAAAAGAGTTGGAACCTAAAGAACCACTGGCTCCTATAGTGCCAGTGACATCATCTACAACATCAGCTATAGATTCATCCACCACAATAGCTCACCCTACAGATGAGGCCATCAAACTAGTGAAAGCTATGGAAGAAATGTCACTTCAGACAAGTGAAATTAACTGACTGAAAAAGATGGTTGATAACCTTGAAAATACAAACAAGTTGGCTCAAAGAAATGCCATAACACATGAGAAAAACGCTATTAGACTAAATGAATAATTGAAGAAGTTACAGAAGGAATTAACCTTAAAGGAACATATTTCATATGTGAAAAATCATTCATGGAACAAGATCATTGAAGCCATCATTGATGTGTGGCCCTCAATTCAAGTGATTTTTGAACAGAGAGATTTAATCAAAGCAACATTAGCAGAAATTCAGAAGACTAAAGATGAGCTTTATAACAAACCAGAGCAAGCAATAGAACTGATCAAGTTTCTTAACAGCAAAAACAAGCAAGAGCTAGAAGAACTTTAGATTACTGACATGACTGAAACTATCCTTGAGATAAGGAAAGTCATCACCAAGAAGAACTTAATGAAACAATTTGAGGAGAAGTGTGAGAATATGAAAATCACCATAACTAGGTTTATGGTCAAATTTGAGAATTTTAGGCAAAGAAGTTTGTCGAATATTTTGGTCATCAATGAAAAATTAATGCCTCAGGAGGATTACAATAAAAATATCAGAGAATTTCAAAGGAGCAAGTTGAAAAGTCAGGTGGAAAAGGTATTCCGATAGGAAAAGGCTTACTCAGAAGTTTTGAGGATTTATTTTACTTGCAGCATGAGATAAGACACTCGTTTGTCATTAAACCAACTTTTTCCAGGTATACAGAAGCAAATGAGAATTTTAGAAAATTAAAGAAGATCCAAATTCCAAATGAGGAAGCTTGGAAGCCACTTACAGATTTACTGTGAAAGGTAAAAGATAGAAAGGTAAAGGAAAAAAAAACAGTTTGCTAACTTTCATTCAAAATAGATTTTTATTACAGCAGTAAATAATTTTTACAGTGGTCAAAGAGTATCCAAGTTTAAAGAGTATCAATGATTAAAAAAAATTAGAGTGAAAGATGTAAAAGATAAAGTAGATCAGATTTCAAAACAAACTTGAAAATATCTGAGCCAACAAAGAGGACACCAAGGCAGCCAGCTGCACCTAATCCATAATTAGTTTCTAATTTATTTGGATAGATAGGACAGCCTGCTAATTTGTTAAGAAGCTGTCTCTATTTTGCTGTAAAGATATTTATATTTCTCTTAGATAATTCCTAGAAGCATTCTAAGATATTTTGTAAACAATTATGTATAAATAATTCATCTTTGGAAGTACTATTGTGGAATAAATTGCTGAAGATTTCTATAGTCATTTTTTATTGGACTTGAAGGCTTTTGTATTTCAAATCTTGAGTAGCAGACTAGATCAGACCAATTAGCATCATATTTTAGGATTCATGTGATGAGCTATTGAAGTGAAGTATTTCCTTGTTATCATTGTTATCTTTCTTTGTTACATGCATCCATTATGTGTTCCAAATTTGAATGAATAAATAGGAGTATTAATTCAAGATTTGTTAAAAGAACCCTCTCTTTACTGTTTATCATTTCTATGTTTTCTGTTGATTTCCAGAGTAGGGAACCCTTAATTGCTCCCTCTTTCGTTTTACCTCTTCCTACTATTTCTTTTTTCCGGATCAAAGAACCCTTCATTTCTCTTTATCCTGATCATATCACCTCACCAAACAGCCTTCCAAGATCTTCATGGGTTATCTATCTTGCCCTGAAAAAATTTGACTTCTTGACCTTGATATTAGCTCCATCTTCATGATTTTTTACTCCTTAGCCTAATGGACATACAGATTACCCACTATCCATTTCATTAGGTGATTTTTCCCACCAAATCAATCAAACCAAAACCAAATTGCACAATCATAACTAGCCTAATATATTATAAATCAAACAAAGTTAAATCTTATAGAGAGAGCCCTCTCTGAACCCTAAGAAGGCTAGATCTTAGTGTTTAAAATTTGGTCTATGGTTACCTCTAGTGTTCTTATACTTTAAACCAAAATCTCACAACTTTAGAATTACTAGAGTGATAACATACTAGCGAATCCACTGGGGAATTAACCAATCCTCAGTCATAAAATAAGTCTTAAAGAAACATTTTTCATCATCTTTTTGCCTTTAAGACTATTTTATAAGTTGTGAGTATTATTTTTATCAAAAAATTGTAATTCTGGCTTCTAGGAAAGTTTATTATACCAGGTCTAACCCAGATCCTAAACATGTTGTTATAGTGGACAACCCAGAGAGAATTGGAAAAAATAAAAAATAGATAGAAGATTTAGATGTTAAAATTTCATTAAATAGAGTCAATTCATTACCACAAGAATTAGTGAGTTTACATGATATAGAGTTTGATTTTAAATTTGAAAATTCTTTGTTTATAAGAAAATATGAAAGTAATTTAAGTACTGATATTTTAAACCCTGTTTTTATTTCATTTTTGGAAGCAAAACAGAAAAATGTTACAATAGAATTTGAATTAAAGAAAGTCAGAAATCAAGAAAAACTTGAAGAAATTAATGCCACTATTCTTGAAGAAATTTATGAGGCCATAGAATTAGCCCAACTATTAGCATATACATCTAAACCTTACATTCCTCATTTAGATACCAGTACATCATCTATAGTTTCTACTACCATCCAATCTACAGATCCATTTAGTCCTAGATTACCCCTACAGCCTAGAGTATTATTTCCTTCACCCCCTACATCCATTTCATCCACTATTTTACCTTCAATTTTTTCAAATACAACATTCTCCTTTCCCACTAGTTCCTCCTATAGTTCAGTTTCACTTCCTAGTACCTCCACTTTAGCTTTTAGTTCCTCCACTTCTTTTTCTAGTTCAACATCCTATAATCCATTTTCTTCAGCCACTACTTCCAGTTCAGCCCCAAGTTCTTCCACTTTACCTCCTAGCCAAACTATAATTCAAGCTATCGCTGCTAGATATGCTACCCTAGTTCTTCCAAGAAAACTTCATGACATGCCTCAAGGTTATCAAAGTAATATACCATAATTTGATGCTACCACACAGTACACTGCACAACAACATATAAACAAAATGACAGATTACTTTGAACTCCATGATATAGATGAATCAGATGTACAAATGAGGTTGTTTGCACAAAAATTAACAGGATAATTAAAGAAACGGTTTAAAGGTATTACTGTAGGTAGTATAGCTGATTTAGCTATTTTTCATAGATTATTTTTAAATAAATGGGAAAAGAATAAAACCCCCTACAAATATTGTCTGAATTTGATGCTATGAAGAGAGTTCCCAATGAATCAATACAAGAATACTGCACTAGATATAACAGTGTTTACAATTCAATTCTTGCAAATCTAAAACCCACTCCCGATTCTACCTTGCTCAAATTCCCAGATGGATTTGACACTGACATGGCATATCAATTAAGTGAAGGAAATGTAGAAAAATTAGAAAGAATGCAAATAGATGTTGTAGGTGTAGAAGTAAACATTTTAGCTAGAAAAGTCAGATTAAGAAATGAGAGGAGAGTGACCATGAAAGAAGAAGCCTCTAGTTCAGACACAAAACAGATATGTTAGCTAAGACTTTAAATAGAATGATGGATAGATTAGATAACATAGAAAGAAGACCTCAATGGGATAATCAACAGCAAATCAGAAATCCCAATTTTAGGAAAAACATAAATTCAGGAAAATCAAAAGAATCAGTCCCAGACCAAAAGATAAGACCTCCATTTCAGGAGAACTATGCTGAAAGTTCTCAAAACAATGTTGAGGATGAGGATACCATAAATTTAATGGGAATAGATGATAATAAAGCTATGTTTCTCACACAGGAAGATCAAGAGTTATTTGAACTTCAACAACTCCAATTAGATTCAGGGGAATTCTTTGATTATAAACAAGGTTATGATTTTTCCATAAATGAAGTTCGCAAGCAATATAACCTTAGGAATAAGAAAAATACTGAACCTTATACTAAGAAAACTCCTCAAAATGAAAACAAGAAAACAATATAAACCCCAACAACAAAAGTTCTACAAATTCTCCCTAGGGAAAATAGGCAAAAATATAGTTCATCCCACAAAGTTTCCAGCCCCAAAATTTCACCAAGTCCAAAAATTGTTGACATAACAGAAGAAGTTACTCACGCTACAAAAGATTCACAAAATCCTGCTGCTGCAAAAGCATCTTATTCTGTTAAAACAACAAATTTAGATCCTAAAACGAACACTGCTGATCCAAAATTAGCAGATGCAAAAGCTGCTACTGCAAAAATAGCTTCTGACAATTCTAAATCTAAAAAACCATCTATTGCTTCACAAACCATTCCTGAAAAGAAAACAAAAAGCAGTAAAACACAAGAAACTCAAACTGAAAATGAAAACATAACTGTAGAAAAACAAGATAAACCAACAAAAACTACAATTACTAAATAAGAGTTAATTCAAATAAGTAAATATGAACCTTCATTCAACATACAAACTGAAATTGCAAAGTTAAAAATACAATTCCTTTGACAGAATTGGTAAAACATGATTTGTGTAAATCAACCATCGCTGAAACATTAAACATAAATGATCGAGAAGACTCCATAAACTTGAATGATGATCAACCAGAGTTGATATTTGGCCCAGATGTAAATGGAAAGCATCAAGATGGATCAGTTCCTCCATTTTACATCAACTTAACCATTCATGATCAAATCTTACACAACACAATGTTATATTCAGGAACTTCACATAATTTAACGTCCAAAGCTATAATGGAAACTTTGAATTTAGACATTACAAGGCTTTATAAGGATTTATTTTCATTTTATTCTAGCAAAGTAAAATGCCTAGTTTTAGGCCCCTAATTTTCTCTCTTTTGCCATTTTCCCCTTCTTAAATCATAAGCATTTACCTCTGTTTTACCTCTTTTATGCACCCTCACCTTGCACTAGTCCAAGCATGGTGACATATTTTGTATAAGCTTTATTTTTCATACTTTTAATTCAACTTAGCATTAATTAATCATTTATTACATGATTTCTTACTTTTAATCACTCTTTGTAACTTATCAATATCTCCAATGTTTATTTGGTAGTTAGAGTACTTACTGTGACCGCTAATCCTAGTGCAGGATCAGATTTTTCACCGTTGCCAGCATAGCAAATCCTTGCAGCAGATCCGAACCTCCTTGATCACCACCTAGTTTTGAGCAGCTTCAACCACGACAATAAGATCAAAAGGTAGCCGAGACTGAATCTGTGAAGGACGAAAGATTGAGATTGGCTACGGCCAGTTTTTCTAACCTTCTAATTTTGAAGGCCGAAAAGCTAAATTCTACGTTTGGTTATGTAATCAATTGAATGATCTATTTTGGCCTTTGGCCAAAGATCTATATAATGTATAATGTAAACAGGACTAAGGGGGGGAAGTTTTGATAGGAGAAGAGAACAGAGACATAGCTAGAGAGGCAGTAACAGGTTGTTGTATTTTTGTTATTGCTTGAATCTGGGCTGGACGATGTATTAATTTATGTACTTGCCTCAGTGAATTAATAAAAGGGAGCTCCGCCTCATGTTTCACAAATTTCATTTCTATATTTGAGCTGATGAATTGATTAAGGTACTGAGCAGCGTTTTTATTTAAAAGGGAAACACACTGGTTGGCTAGGGCCCAGCCAACCCAACACGTTTACCCCATTTCTAGTTTTCCTATAATTTGTGTTTACATTGTCAAGTGTGATTTAATTTTAAGCACATGCATTCCTATCTGAGTAAAAAGTGGATCCTTAGTGTGAAGTAGATAAATTTCCTTTTTCTGCAAATTTTTTTCCTGCACTTGATTTCAGATTGGTTTTCCTCCGCTTGGTCCAAGCAGGAGAAATAACCCTGCACCAGTGCACATTGGTTTGATATCTCCTTTTCTACGATTCTGTTTGATTGGTTTTCCCCGCCTGGTCCAAGCAGGAGAAATGAACCTGCACTAGTGCACGTTGGTGTGATGCAGCAAGCCTTCTTAGTCTACTTCTCGCAATCTTCTTTCTTTCATTAAATGCTTATGACAGGATAAATGTATATTTATTTTTTCTTTATTCCTGCATTCTGTTAAGATCAGAAACATTCACTTTTTATGTGTGAAATTTGATTTAACAATATAAGAGCACTTGCAATAATTAAGCACTTATTTTAAGAATTAAATGCTAAGTGCAGGAAGCTCTGATCTGGTGCAAGAACTAGTTTCTTGCCACGAAATCTGAGTGCTTTGAACCTAGAAAAGTTAAAGCCCTTGCATGAACTAAAAATCCTTTAGTAAAGACACCATTTATACCTTCTGCATAAATCTCCGTTCTTGCACTATTGCAAGCAGACTGCGATAGTGCAGGACAGATTAGTGCAAGAAGGAAATCTCTAAAGGATCAGGTTTAAGGGCCCATATGATGAGACTGCTAAGTGTCTCTACTAAAGAAAAAAACACACTCAGTAGTTAAACAATAATTAGCTAGAGTGATTTTCTTTTATATTTAATTCCCTCTTGCAAATTCATTCTTCCTTGTTTCAGTCTTATATTATTTTGATGTTTCAAGTTGCCTTTTTCTCTTTTTAATTTGATTCTGCAATCTTTTCTTTAAAGAAAGTAGGGATTTATATTAGGAAGATTCATACCATATCTGGCATTGCCTGTGCTTCGTCTCTAAGTTTACGGATCCCCTGGGTTGACAAATTAAGTATTGAGGAGTTTGCTTAAGTGTCATTCCTGCACCCAACATTTTGGTGTCGTTGCTGGGGAGGCGATTTGATTTGGTAAGAATTTTCTGATTATACAATAGAGGTAATTTTTCCTTTATTTTTGCAGTATTGTTTGGAAAAGCTTCTTTGAAGGAATTTTACTGGTGTTAATTGATTTTTGACAGCATTTTTTACTAGAAGTTGTTTGTTATTTTTCTTTCTTTTTTGAAATGAATGCCTAGAAAAGGTAACGGTTTGAAGCCCACTAAGGGCCAAAATAATTCTGAAAACAATTCTCATATTGGGTCTCCTTCTATAAGCAGGAAGCCCAATCCAATTCAAACCCATCAAGTAGGAACAATCCACCTAGATTCTGGAGACAACAACTCAGGTGTGGATCAACCTGTTGAGAGCGGTACAAGTAGAATGGAAACAATGGTGGACCATGAAGATCATTTGGAAGGCACTGGTGAAAACTAGGTAAGTGAAGAAAAATCCACTTTTGTGTTTCCAATTGTGGATCCTAATACCATGGCACAAATGAAGATTATTCCACCATCAGCTCTCCCTCATTTCCATGGTAAAGTTCATGAAGATCCTGAATCTTTTCTATTCGAGTTTGATATTCTGTGTATAAGTTATGATTATACAACTAACACTTAGAAGTTAAGATTATTTCCTGTTACTCTCAAGGACTCATCTCTACGCTACTTTATGGGGTTAGGGGGAAAAACTATAACCTCTTGGGATCAGATGAAGAGAGTTTTTTTTGTCTAAATATCAAGAATATTGCAAAACTTGGGACATGCAAGATGAGATTTTTACAATCATATAGGATGATGATGAAACTCTTGAAGATTAACTAGAATTATTTTTGTATATTTTGCAAAGGTTGAAACTTAAGTTTGATCCCAGTACTATTAGAACCTTGTTCTTAAGAGGACTTACTGATAGTGCTAGAAATAGTTTAAATCTGTTAGGACAAGGTGATTTTTCTCAGCAAACTTTTGAAAAAAATTGTGAATTATGCAGGAAATTTTCAAGAAATCAGTATAGATCTGGTAGAGGAACTTGAAATAGAAATAGAAAAACTGAATCTACTAATGCTATGATTATTGGGCTAGAAAATAAAATGGAAAACATGAAAATTGATGTAATGAATACTGTTACCAAACAATTAGACTCTTTAAAATTTCAGCAAAAACTCATGAAGGAACAAGAGTCATTATGTATTTTCTGTCCTAAATGTAGAGACAAGCATCCTCCTAAAGAGTGTCCTCTTAATTTGAAAGAAAATAATAAGTGTGCTATTTGTGCAAAAGACCATGTCACAGAAAAATGTTCCTCTATACCAGGACTTAAAGCTGTATTTACAGGGGGACAACCTGAAGATGAATACTTTTATGCTATGGGAGCAAGAAGGAATTGGCCTCAGGTAGGTGCAGGTATGGCTCCTGAATTTTCTCCACACTATTTTGGTTATAATTCACATGCATATTCTTATCCTAACACTAATCAACAGTGGAATTATGGGAATCAATATCAGCATGGGCAACCTTCTCAACCATGGCAACAAGGTTGGAGAGGGCCAAATCATTCTCCATATTCCTACTAGCCACCTATATAGTCATAGCCATCTACACATACACCTTATTCAATGCCTCGACTTCTGAGTTAGTCTACTCCATCGTTGCCTTTACCTCCACCTTTTCGACCTCCTCAGTTGCCTGCTCAACCTATGCCCAATCCTAAAAATAATAAAGTAGTGCAAATGATCTATGTAACAAACCCACCTTTACCATTCGAGTACCAGTCTATTCCAGTTGGGGTTCATAATATTCAATTAAGATCGAGAAGGACTGTAACATCAGAAAATTAGAAGCAACCTATAGTGATTGTTGAAGAGAAAGGAGAAGAGAAAACTCTTAACCATTCTCCAAAATTTGTCACTAAGCAACCCTTACCCTCTTAATCCTTGCCATCTTCTTCCAACCAGCCTCCCTTTCCAGAGAGGCTAGTAATGGAAAGAAGTGAGCCTATTTCTAAGACTAGTTTGGCATCTGAGCTTCAGAATATTTTCATTAAGATACCTTTGCTTCAAGACATTAAAGAGATCCCCCTTTGTACCAAGATTATTAAGGAACTCTGTCTCAAGAAAACTGGGAGGAAGAGATTGGAACCCCAAACCATTCAATTTGTTGGTAGGGAAGCAGAGTTGATGACGGGATGTGTGTCTATGGAAAAATATATTGATCCTAGAAACCCTATTGTCTCAGTTCAGATTGGTAATGTCCTATTCTCTAATGTTCTTATAGACCTAGGGGCAGCCATTAATGTCATGACTAAGAAAAACATGGATCAACTTCGGTTATCTCATCTTCGCCCTACTCCCACTGTGCTTGAATTAGAAGATATATCTAAAATTAAGCTAGAAGGAGTATTGGATGATGCGATCATATCATTATATTCTTAGAAATATCTTGCTGATTTCATTGTGCTTCAGCCAAAGAAACCAGTAGGAGGACAACCCTTGATCTTGGGACGACCATGGCTTGCTACGGTCGATGCATATATTGGTTGTCATTCCGATGATATGTATATTTCGCATGGAGATTCTAGGAAGAAAGTTACCTTCTACTCCCCTGTCAGATCCATTCAGGACCTTTGAGATACTTTATGGTTGGATCAAAGTAGTGATGAGGAGACTTAGCCCATTTCCTTTATCCATCATTATACTGGGTCTTTACAAGAAGATGAGATTCAAGGTTTCCTGAATAATCTAGACACCATGCATAACTTTGAGCCATTGAGCCAGAATTTCAACCTATATTTTCAAGATAATCATGATTCTCATTCTTTTGTACCGCTGCATTTAACCACTCCCTTGAGTACTCCTGAGCCTGACACTAATCTTGTTGAGATTAGCCATGGTAAATCCTTACATATTAGTTCAAATTTGGACACATCTCAGCAGGAGCAGCTTGTGAATTTGTTGCAAAACCATATTAGTGCCTTTGCTTGGGGCTATGAAGATATGAAGGGTATTCCTCCTGAAAATTGTACACATCATATCTATATTCAGGAAGGAACCCGACCTTTCCAACAACCCCAAAGGCGAATGAATCCATATCTAAGAGATATTGTGAAGGAAGAAGTACAAAAACTCTTGGATGCCGGTTTTATCTATCCTATTTCCGACAGTCAATGGGTCTCTCCAGTAGTGCTAGTACCTAAGAAAGATGGAAGATGGTGTATTTGTATTGATTATCAAGAATTAAACAAAGCCACTCTCAAATATTACTTCCCTCTCCCTTTCATTGACCAGGTGCTTGATACCCTTGCAGGAAACAAATATTTTTCCTTTTTGGATGGCTTTAGTGGCTATAACAAGATACAGATTGCACCTGAAGATTAGGATAAAAATACTTTTACATGTCCATTGGGTATGTTACACCATTTTTTCGTCATCTAACCTATTATTGCTAGATGAACCCAAGTACACCATGTAAGACCAATTTTACCCTAAGTAAAATTGCTTTCACTATGTGAAATAACTTAGTAAAACACCTTTATTAAGTTGTTTATGGTCTAAACAGGAAACCCCAAAAGGAAATAATAAACAAATCTATATTTGTTTATATTTCTTGGTCATATTTAACCCAAAACAAAGAAATCAATTAAATAAATCCTTATTTATTTGATTATTTCCTTGGAATAAGTTATTTAAATCCTATTTAAATAATATTCTAGTTAAATTTGACTAAATCATTTATAAATAATTAAATAAATAATTATTTATTTAATTATATTCCCACCATTTCCTTAAAACAATAAATAAATCATTTATTTATTTATTATTTATAAATAAAGGAATTGACCCAAGTCAAAAATTCTTTTCCCTCCAACAAATATAATAAAATATTCCTAAAGGGTGGTTCTAGAATTTGATTAATAATATTTTATTCATGCACCATGTTCTAGATCACCCTAATATTTTGTTATAATAGAAGGGTTTTCCCCATTCATTAGTCACCTTTTGTTGCCTATTAGATCACTCTGGATCTATACACTTGGTCACATTTTCTCCATTTTTGCGTTGTGAGCTCCCATTGAGTTCTATGTTTGTCTGGGTTTTCTACACCAACAAGAGAGAGAGATTCTAGATCTGAAGTGCTGAGGACTGTCAAGAACCCATCCCATTGAGGAGAACCGGAAAACACCTTTCTTGTTTTCCTCTCAGGTGCCCCCTTTGAATATAATATAAAAAATTCTTTCAAATACATTGTTCTTGTCTTGTCTATTGGATGCATGGAGCCATATTTCATTTTTACTGCTTAATGTCTTTATGCTTAGATCTGGATTTGTGCAGCATTATTTGGATCAACTAATTGTAGAATTAAAGATATTGGCAGTCATATTTGATGTTAGGGCTATTTGTTATGCATAGCTAAAGTGGTCTTTTATGAAGAAAGATTCATACTAACAATTGGCGACTCCACACGGGTTTTCTTTTGCGACCGCTGTCGTTTTATATATTCCTGCATATCCAGCTATTTCAGACCCTAGGGTTTCTCTTCAATTTCCTGTTTTTCCTATTTTTATGATGCTTTTCACCTCTAAAACCCTCAAACATTAAAATTTTTAACTTCCGTATGTTTCTGGCCCTATTGCGCAGGTGACAGACATCAGCCGCAGCTGAGACAACAATTTTTTTCTGAAATCTGCCGCTGAGAGACCCAGATCTGTAGGTCGCACTTATCGGCCGAAAAACCGCGACTTGGACCCGAGGATGCACTTTTCTGCCCCAAACCTGCAACCTGGACTGAAAACAGGTCGGAACCTGCGACCTGCACTTTTTTTTGCAATTTTCCAGCAATTTTTTCGGGTTTGTCCGAAGCTTTTGTCAGGGTTTTCCAGCCTCTGTCTCTGCCCGTTTAGACCTGTTTCTGATCTGTTTCACGCAACTAAGTGGGAATATTTCCCCTTAGGGCTTTAGTACCCTCCACTTTTGGTGGGCGAGTTTTAGCTGCTTCAGACGTCTGAATTTTCATAATTTCAGCCTTCTTATTGTCAGATCTGATAATTCCTTTTTAGATCCCTTTATATTAGCTCTTATCCCTTTCAATTCACCTCATATAGTTTTGTTTGGGTTTACCTCTAGGGCCACCTCTTTGTCCCTCCTCCTTTTAGCTAATTTCCCCTTTTGTTACAGAAACCTTGCCTCTGCCTCTTTGTTGTTCTCTGCACCTCTTTCCAGCATATTTATCCTTTAGATCCTCGTCTCTCCTGACCTTAGATCTATCGACCTCTTTTTTGTGTGTTTTGACTAGATTTTTCAATGTTTTTAGACTAGTTTTGAGAGACCCACCTTCTTGGGTTAGATCGATGCTTTGTTAGTTGTTAAATTTTCTGTTATTTCATCATTATATACTGTTATTTACAGATTTATTTTTAGTTACGCAACACACTTTTTCTTTTACTCTCAAAATGTCTAGGTTTAAAAAATTAAAATCAACACACGCCACACACTGACCCTAAGTGAAGAAGAGCCTGGTTAACACTGCCTGGCAAAGACTTTAAAATCAATTGTCACTGCACCTCTCTGCCCTTGACCTCACTTGATTTTTTCCCTACCTACCCTTGTCGGTTTTTCTTCTTCCCGTCATTATTGCGCCCCCAAGGCGCTTCTCCCAGAGACTTCTTGGCCTTCACCCTCAGTTTCCAGTTGGTCGACTTCCTCCTTCCCGTCGTCATCAAGTAATTCCTCCCCCGAGTCTGCACTCCGACTCTTCTTCTGATTGTTCAGGTTCTCCCCCTACTCCTGGTTCTCCCCCTATTACCTTCACCATGTCTAGTTCAGGGCCTAGTGCCAGCGGCAACCCCAGTTCTACTGCTGGGTCCATTTCCAGCGCAACCACTACGGGACCTACCTCGACTACCCCATTGCTCCCTTATATGGCCGGCCTTAGTCTCCCCGACTTCAATCAACTGATCAATGATCCTATCCGCCATGATGTTAGTTGGCTTGCTATGCCAACCAAGCTCCCCTCTGTTGGAAAAATACTGAGAGGGGGGGTGAATCAGTATTTAGGGCTGAACAATTTTTCTTTTCTTTCTCTTAAAACCATATGTTACATTATTGCATCCAACATGTATGTCCAGATATCTTATTATGTCTTTACTTAGAGAATTGCATCATTCATTCATCAGATGAGCAGTAAGCATGAACATAAATAACAGAACAGACCATCAAACATAAACAACACATATGAACACCAGGATTTAAGGTGGAAACCCAATTTGGGAGAAAACCACCGTTGCTGCAATTTCATTCTTCAATATTTATTATAGAGAAAACTTCTTACAATATGTGCTGGTGCAAACGTATACCAGCACACAGGAACCCACCTGCAGAAGGCTACAACCTTCTCTCGTTTACCAGCCTCTCTTGGAAGGGAGCTACTACCCCCTGCTCTCGTTTACCAGCTACTACTGGAAGGGAGCTACAACCCCCTTACTGAAGGCTTCGACCCTTAGATCTACTGCAGACTACGTTTCATCAATTTTCACACTGGATCAAGCAGCTTCAATGCAACCCTTTATTCAATCATGAACAAACATATTTTTCCCAAAACTTCATAATAGAACAGTGAGACCACTATAACCATAATGTCAGAAATAACCTAGATTTCAGAGAATATATGCATTCAACATCTCGTGTATCCTTCTCTGTATATTAATCTTCAGAAAACCCCAGCTGTCATATGCACTTTCAATGTAGATGACCCGCATATATACGTGCTTTTCCTTTATAGATATGTAATTATATTTTTTGCAGAGCAGGCCAGATCTATATAAACTTACTCAGATTTATATGTGTTCTTCAGCAGACATACGCCAGCTCTTCATTGTTTCTTATGTTAAATAAACTCAAGACTCATCACCTTGAGATCAATATATCTTGATGGGTGCATCATAGACTCAGAATCATCAATTAAGCACGTCGTCTATTCATACAGATATTCCTTCGAGGAATTCTTCTTTTCAACCCTCGCACTCGCACACACCGAATTATCATCTTTTTCCCTTTACATAGACTTCGCCTTTATTAAAACCATGAGTCAAAAACCATTTAACTGCTAAAGGTATTCCTTTGACAATATTTCCATTAGTTTGGCCCACGGGGTTTTTGATTTATTTTTAAGTTATTTATCAATTGATAAATAAATATATTTACAACGTTTTAATCCCTTATGATTAACCCTTCGGACTTTATAAAAAATATCCAACGCTTTCAAATAGATTAATATTTAAATAAGCCTTTGACCCCTGGCCCACATATGTGCCCCCACCGTACCAAAATAAACTTTACGCAAGTATATTTCCCGATCATCGTTAGATCGCGAGCCTCCAAGATGAACAGTACATATGCATTTCGCTTGACCTCTGATGCCGAATGTTAACTTGCGATGGCCATCGTACTTTGGTTATCCTTCGCTCATATTCTTTAACCTTCGTGCATCTTCCTCATACTACCACAGTCCGATGGCCCCCTTTCAGATTGACGATGCATATCAATATCGCTTGTCGTCCTGGGTCGATCGTTAACGTGCGATGGACGATCATTATCGTGCGATGGCACGCAGTGATGGAGGTTTTTCAGGGACGCATGTCAACACCTCTATAGAATCGCTCCCCATCCAGGAAATACCACTTATCGTCGAATGGTGGTGCGATGAAACCCGGAAACCACCTTCACTATTCACTCACAGTTTTTAAACAGTGATCAACCGTCCAATCAAATTCTTGCTCCGTACTCCAAGTTCCATTTGCGTATATATATGAAATCTGCCCTTTATGTGTAATAAATTAACCAAGGTTCTGCTTATCTACTCTATTAATCTGCGCCATCTCTAAAGCATAACTTTGTTTTAAGTATTCTTCTTCAGGTTATATATATATAATGTGCCCTGTACATACAGAACCCGTCCGTGGCTCACTGTACCATGGCCTTCACGAATCTCCTCCTTCCACAAAATCTAGATGTTCTGAGCAACATACTCACGCTTTTCACAATTCAATCTGTCTATACAGGCATAACCCCATCTATCAGTAACACATGATTTCACAAATGTCTACAGGGACTCAAATATTCTACTGAATATATAAGTCATGGAGAGTTTAGAAACAATCCCTCATCACCATATACGAATGAATAAGAGTTTCACTCATTCTTCTCAATTTTCCAGGTTTTCTATTCCTCTGTCTCTGGACAACTTTGCTTCATTTCACTGCTTTTCTCTATAAATGCATTCTTCCTCTGTTCTTTGCTGCTGATCCTGCTGATCGTTGTTCTCTGCACCTCTGCTGTTCTTCTTCGTTGCCCATGCCTTTGCATACTGCTCTCTGTAAATGCATTCTTCCTTTGTTCTTTTCTGCTACATTTAGATGCCAATTCCTTTGCCACATCCTTTGCCATCAATGACAATATTTCCAACAATCTTCCCCTTTGGCATTGATGGCAATACTCGTCCTCTGAAAATTTTATAGGAACCCTTTGTTGCTTTGCTTTTCCTCGCCCTTTGACATCAATGGCAAAGAGTTGACAATACCATGCTCCCCCTGATATTAGGCCGCATCTTCATAAAATAACAAGATGACTTATAAATGCCAAAAATGCATCCTTCTCATATGACCAATTCTCCCCCTTAGTCTGAGCATTCAGAGATGCCCAACAACACCTCACAACCAATTTAATATTCTGTATTTAAGTAGACCTGTTCCTCTACATGGCAGAGAATACTCCCAATTTCTGTCTGAGATATTCGAACGCTTCCCTGGGTAGAGGTTTGGTAAATATATTAGCAACTTATTCTTTGGAGGAAACATACTCCAATTTCACCTTTTGTTCAAGCACTTGTTCACGTAAGAAGTGATACTTGATGGGAATGTGCTTGGTCTTGGAATGCATAACAGGATTCTTTGAGATACTGATGGAACTTGTATTATCACACATAATGGAGATAGGGGGTAAACATTTGATTTGAAAGTCTTGTAGGGTTTGCATCATCCAGAGAAGTTGAGTGCAACATGATGCTGTTGCCATATATTCTTCTTCTGTTGTAGATAAGGCAATGGAGCTTTGCTTCTTGCTGAACCAAGATACTAACCGGGGCCCCATATAGAATGCACCACCACTAGTGCTTTTCCGATCATTAACACTTCCAGCCCAATCTGAATCAGTGTATGCATGAAGAGTAAGATAAACATTTTTTGGATACCATAGTCCAAAGTCTTGAGTTCCTTGTAGATATTTGAATATTCTTTTCACATCTTGAAGATGAGACTCCTTTGGATTAGCTTGGAATCATCCAACAATCCCAACTGCATGCATGATGTCTGGTTGTGTCCCAGTGAGATAAAGTAGACTTCCTATCATAGATCTGTATTCTGGTTGATTCACCGTGGGGGAATCATAATTAGAACTGAGATTACATCTAGTTATCATTGGTGTACTTACAGGTTTGCAATCTTCCATGCCATACTTCTTTAAGATTTGCTTGAGGTATTTTTCTTGTGATAAGAATATGCCATTTGTTGCTTGTTGCACTTGCAAGCCAAGAAAGAATGTTAGTTCCCCAAGTAAATACATTTCAAATTCTTGCTGCATATCAGAAGCAAATTTCTGACTCATAGACTCTTCATTACTTCCAAAAATGATATCATCAACATATACAACCACAATCAATAGTTTATCATTTTCATTTTTTGTGTATAAGTTGCTATTAGCAAACCCCTTAGAAAATCCTTGTTGATGAAGATATTTGTCAAGACAATAGTACCATGCCCTTGGAGCTTGTTTGAGACCATATAGAGCCTTTTTAAGTCTACAAACAAGTTTTTCATCATTTCCCAAAATGAATCCTTCTGGTTGTTCTATATAAACTTCTTCTTCTAGGTCACCATTGAGAAAAGCAGATTTAACATCCATTTGATAAACTTTGATTTGTTGGAAGCTTGAAAATGCAAGAAACATTCTTATGGCTTCAAGTCTGGCTACAGGAGCAAAAGTTTCTTCAAAGTCTATAACTTCTTGTTGAGCATACCCTTTGCAAACAAGTCTAGCTTTATTTCTTATAACATCTTTGAATATCCATTTAGTTCCAATGAAATTTTTGTCATGAGGTCTTGATACTAATTCCCAAGTGTGATTCTTCTCAATTTGATCAAGTTCTTCATTCATGGCTTGAATCCAACAATCATCTTTGCTAGCTTGACTAACATTGTGAGGTTCAATAGTGGATAGAAATGCCAGATTGCTAGAAGATCCTACAAGAGTCCTTCTTGTTTGTACACCTGATCCCTTTTCTCCCAAAATTTGAGATTCTGGATGATTCTTTTAAACATATCTAGATGGAGCCTTTTCAGACAAATCCTCTTCAGGTTCTTCATTGGGTTCACTGTTTGTATCATTACTATTTGATGTAGAAGGATATGTGTCATCATCATCTTCATCTGTTGTTTGCTTTTCTTCTTTTGGAGCTACAGGAGACTCATCAATAACAACATCAATACATTCAACAATCTTTCGAAGTATTTTATTGTAACATTTATATGCCCTACTCCTAGAGGAGTAACCAAGAAATATTCCTTCATTTGATCTGGGTTCAAACTTGCCAAGTTTTTCATCATTATTCTTGATAAAGCATTTTCTCCCAAAAATTCTAAAATGCTTTATAGTGGGAGGATTACCATACCAGAGTTCATATGGAGTTTTATCACTATTTACACGAACATGTGCTTTGTTGAGAATGTTTGCTGCTATATGTGCTGCTTCTCCCCAAAATGTGTCAGGTGTTCCGGAATCATCAAGCGTAGCTCTAGCCATTTGTTGAATTGTTCTGTTCATTCTTTCTACAACACCATTCTGTTGTGGAGTGCCAGCTATAGAGAACTGTCTTTTTATGCCATTTTTTTCACAGAATTCAAGAAATTCATTGGATGTATATTCTCCTCCTCGATCAAATCTAAGACACTTGATTTTCAGATCTAATTCATTCTCAACTAGTGCTTTGAATATCTGAAATTTCTCAAATGCTTCATCTTTGTGTTTAAGCAGCCCAATCCAACACATTCTAGAGAAATCATTAATGAATAAGATATAGTATTCTTCACCACATGGTGAATTTTTCCTCATAGGTCCACATATGTCAGTATGAATGAGTTCAAGAGGCTTACTTGATGGTCCTTCCTTGGCATTAAATTGTACCCTGGTTTGCTTGCTGAATTGGCAAGATTTGCATATGATATTTTCAGGTAGGGTAATATTGGGAAGATCACGAACATCTTTAAGTATGCTTGATTTGTTGATTTGAGAGAAGCTCAGATGCCCCAACCTTCTATGCCATAGCCAATTTTCTGAAGATTTACTCAAATAACATTTTTCTTTGGGGTTCTTCAATATATACAGGTTGTTTGGAGTCCTTTTTCCTTTTATAATTGCTTTACCTGTATCAAGATCACGTACCACACATTCTTTTGAACTAAAAACAACTTCAGTTCCTTAATCACACATTTGACTTACACTTAACAAGTTATGCTTCAATCCATCCACATACATGAATTCATTAGCTTTCACCTTTTGTTTTAGAAAAAAAAAAACCTTTTCCCTTAATGATCGCAGGAGTATCATTTCCAAATGTAACATTATTTTCCTTTTCTAGAGCACTATATGCAAGAAGTTTGTCTTTATCCCCTGTCATGTGTCTTAAGCATCCACTATCAATGTACCATTGGTTTTCTTCATCTTCTGCAAATAACGCTATGCCACAATTTTCAACCTGTAATTCCTTCTTTTTCCATACTTTGGAGCTTGAAGAAACATGTTCTTTTGACTGAACTTTGCTCCTGCATTCAGATTCTTTATGGCCAAAGTTATTGCAATAAGCACATTCAACTTCATTTTGAAGAGGAGAAAAGTTGTTATAAGTATTCTTCTTTGTTTCACTATCAATCCTTTTCTTTCTTGCTTCTCTTGTCATGATGGTTTTATATGCTACACATTGAACAACTTTATGACCAAAATTGTGACATGAGAAACATTGTCCATTGAAGAAGAAATTTCTGCGATCATAAAATCATCTATATGAATTTACTTGTTGATTGGTGTTTCTTTGATAGACATTCCTGCTGGTGTTCTTTGAATTGAGATGATCATGCTTTATCTGTAAAGATTCTTTATTCTCTTGCTGAGTGGCAGCATGTTGCAAACCCACTGTAACTGCTTTTAGATAATTTGGTGCTGAAGCATAAGAAGATTCTCCAATATATCCAAGACCTGTCTTTATAAGAGGAGAACGTTGTACCTTGATAATCTCATCTAAGGTTTTAGACCCTTTAGCAAATCTAAGATTCAGAGTCTTTACTTTCTCCAGTTCTTTTCCTAGATCTACTACTTCACACTCTAATTTCTCATTGTGTTTTTCTTTATCTTCAAGCTGATTTTTCAGAGTTTCTATGGTTATTTTTCTCTCTTCTAAGCAACTTTTGAGTTTATTGTTTTCATCAATAAAATCAATGTCTTCTAGAGAATCCACAAAAGTATCCTTTTCTTCTCTAGATTCTTTTTCAAATGCCATGAGAAGTCTAAGATCTTGTTCACATTCTTTCTCACTATCAGATAACCCATCACTATCTTCATGAGTATAGTAACTCTTTCTAGTGCTAAAAATATTCTTATTCCTTATTTCTACTTCCTTCCCCTTTTTATGTGTTTCTTTATAAGGACACTTAGCAGCATAATGACCAACTCTTCCATAATCAAAACATTTGAAAGGAAGCTTACCTCTAAACCGTCCTGTGCCAAGTTGAAGTTTCTTCACAAAGTTTATCTCATATTCTTCTGAGATATATCTTGATCCTTCTGTTTTTTGTACTTCCTTCCCTTTTGTATAAGTTCTAAAGACTGCTTCTTTGACTTTAGATGGTCCTCCTCTTCTCATTTCATATGCAGTTAGTATTCCATGAAGTTTCACCACAGTAAGGTTTTGAAGATCCTGCTTTTCTTCAAGGGCAGAAACTTTTGACTCAAATTTTGTTGTTAGTGACCTTAAGACTTTCTCAACCAAAGTAGATTCGGTTATTGTTTCTCCCAGATTTCTCATACGATTTACAATATCATCAAGACGTAAAAAGAAATTGGCAATGCTCTCCTCATTATCCATTTTTAGATTCTCATATTGAATTCTGAGAGTTTGGCGTTTAGCACTTTTTACCTTTGCATCACCTTCATAAATTAGAATGATTTTGTCCCATATTGTCTTTGATGTATTCAGCTGCATGAATTTGACAAATTCTAATTCTGTTAGACTTCCCAATAGAGCATTGACCGCCTTTGCATTTGTTTCATAATTCTTTCTTTCCATTGGATTTTTTGGGACTGCAACTGGATATTGATAACCTTGTTCAACAATTGCCCATACCTCTGCTCCTAGAGACTGAAGATAGGATCTCATCCTTTTTTTCCAGAAGATTAAATTGTTTCTGTTAAAGAGCGGAGGCCTGATAGATGTTGTTCCATCTTGATTGCTCATCTTGCTTGATCTTCCTTCTAGCGGCTAAGCTTTTCAGAAGGACCTGCTCTGATTCCAATTGTTGGAAAAATACTGAGAGGGGGGGGGGGGTGAATCAATATTTAGGGCTGAAAAAATTTTCTTTTCTTTCTCTTAAAACCATATGTTACATTATTGCATCCAACATGTATGTCCAGATATCTTATTATGTCTTTACTTAGAGCATTGCATCATTCATTCATCAGATGAGTAGTAATCATGAACATAAATAAAATAACAGACCATCAAACATAAACAACACATATGAACACCAGGATTTAAGGTGGAAACCCAATTCGGGAGAAAACCACTGCTACTGCAATCTCAGTCTTCAATATTTATTATAGAGAAAACTTCTTACAATATGTGTTGGTGTAGACTTATACCAACACGCAGGCACCCACCTGTAGAAGGCAACAACCTTCTCTCATTTACCAGCCTCTCCTGGAAGGGAGCTACTACCCCCTGCTCTCGTTTACCAGCTACCACTGGAAGGGAGCTGAAACCCCCTTACTGAAGGCTTCGACCCTTAGATCTATTGCAGACTACGTTTCATCAATTTTCACACTGGATCAAGCAGCTTCAACGCAACCCTTTATTCAATCATCAACAAACATATTTTTCCCAAAAATTCATAACAGAATAGTGAGACCACTGTAACCAGAATGTCAGAAATAACCCAGATTTCAAAGAATATATGCATTCAACATCCCATGTATCCTTCTGTGTATATTAATCTTCAGAAAACCCCAGCTGTCATATGCACTTTCAATGTAGATGAACCGCATATATACGTGCTTTTCCTTTATAGATCTGTAATTATATGTTTTGCAGAGCAGGCCAGATCTATATAAACTTACCCAGATTTATATGTGTTCTTCAGCAGAGATACGCCAGCTCTTCATCGTTTCTTCTGTTGAATAAACTCAAGACTCATCACCTTGAGATCAATATATCTTGATGGGTGCATCATAGACTCAGAATCATCAATTAAGCACATCGTCTGTTCATACATATATTCCTTTGAGGAATTCTTCTTTTCAACCCTCGCACTCGCACACATCGAATTATCATCTTTTTCCCTTTATATAGACTTCGCCTTTATTAAAACCATGAGTCAAAAACCATTTAACTGCTAAAGGTATTCCTTTGAAAATATTTCCATTAATTTGGCCCACGGGGTTTTTGATTTATTTTTAATTTATTTATCAATTAATAAATAAATATATTTACAACATTTTAATCCCTTATGATTAACCCTTTGGACTTTATAAACAATATCCAACGCTTTCAAATAGATTAATATTTCAATAAGCCTTTGACCCCTAGCCCACATATGCGCCCCCACCGTACCAAAATAAACTTTACGCAAGTCTATTGCCCGATCATCGTTAGATCGCGAGCCTCCAAGATCAACGGTACATATGCATTTCGCTTGACCTCTGATGCCGAATGTTAATGTGTGATGGCCATCGTACTTTGGTTATCCTTCGCTCATCTTCTTTAACCTTCGCGCATCTTCCTCATATTACCACCGTCCGATGGCCCCCTTTCAGATCGACGACGCATATCAATATCGCTGGCCGTCCTGGGTTGATCCTTAACGTGCGATGGACGATCGTTATTGTGCGATGGTGCGCAGTGATGGCGGTTTTGCAGGGACGCATGTCAACACCTCTATAGAATTTCTCCCCATCCAGGAAATACCACTTATCGTCGAACAATGGTGCGATGAAACCCGGAAACCACCTTCACTATTCACTCGTAGTTTCTAAACAGTGATCAACCATCCAATCAAATTCCTGCTCCGTACTCCAAGTTCCGTTTGCGTATATATATAAAATCTGCCCTTTATGTGTAATAAATTAACCAAGGTTCCGCTTATCTACTCTATTAATCTGCGCCATCTCTAAAGCATAACTTTGTTTTAAGTATTCTTCTTCAGGTTATATATATATATATATATATATATATATATATATATATATATATATATATATATAATGTGCCTTGTACATACAGAACCCGTCCGTGGCTCACTGTACCGTGGCCTTCACGAATCTCCTCCTTCCACAGAATCTAGATGTTCTTAGCAACATACTCATGCTTTTCACAATTCAATCTGTCTATACGGGCATAACCCCATCTGTCAGTAACACATGATTTCAAAAATGTCTACAGGGACTCAAATATTCTGTTGAATATATAAGTCATGGAGAGTTTAGAAACAATCCCTCATCACCATATACGAATGAATAAGAGTTTCACTCATTCTTCTCAATTTTCCAGGTTTTCTATTCCTCTGTCTGTAGACAAATCTGCTTCAATTCACTGCTTGTCTTTGTAAATGCATTCTTCCTCTGTTCTTTGCTGCTGATCCTGCTGATCGTTGTTCTTTGCACCTCTGCTGTTCTTCTTCGTTGCCCATGCCTTTGCATACTGCTCTCTGTAAATGCATTCTTCCTTTGTTCTTTTCTTCTACATTTAGATGCCAATTCCTTTTCCACATCCTTTGCCATCAATGACAATATTTCCAACACCCTCCGACATTCCCAAGTTCGAAGGCCCTTCTAGTGAATATCCCTCCAACCATATTCAATCTTTCCATATGTGGTGTTCATCCAATTCCATTACTGATGACTCCATCCGTCTTCAATTGTTCCAACACACACTTACCGATGAAGCTTCTAAATGGTATGTTGAGCAGGCCTCCTCCTCCCATAACACTTTTGCGACCATTTCCCAAGCCTTTTTATCTTATTTCCAGCTACCTCTCCGATACGACACTGGTACTGAGCTTTTAACTTCCTTTTGTCAATCCTCTTCGACCTACCTTTCCGCTCATTTCCAGGAATGGTGGAGAAGAAGAAGCTTATGTCGCGCTCCTCCCTTTGAAGATTGGGTTTATATGGAATGGTTCCTTCACTCTCTCTTACCTCCCATTGGCAAAGATGTCGCCTCCCATTTCCCTCAAACCGAAGAAGCCGCCCTCCAAATAGCCTTGAAATATGACCTTATTTATGCTCAATCTAGTTATGTTTATACCGTCCTTCCCGACCTCCCTAAGCCCGGTGGCACTAACTCCCCGGGGGCATCTCACTCTGCCGACGGTGTCGTTGGAGCTCTTTCACATACCTCTGCTCAACCTCTTATGGGCTATGGTTTCCCTCCAGGAGGGGCCAGCACCTCCAGCACTTTCCCCCCTCCAGGTAGCATGTATCCAGGATACGGCATGCCTCCTCCTTTTGCCCCCACTCCTGCTTACCTCAATGTTGCCCATCCTAACCCTTATCCTTACCCACAGCCTGGTGTCCCATCTACTCCAGCATTTGGACCTCTCACCACCTTGCCTTCTCAACCCCCGCCACAACACTTACTACCCCCTCCAGGGCAAGTATTTGTGTAGCAGGGCACGACCAATTCTCTTCCTTCTCAAAGAAAGAGGAAAGGAAATCAATCTACCCCTGGTAATCGTGGATCCAATCCTTTGAGTCTTGATCCTAACCTTGCCAACCAACCACAGGGCTCTCAGCCCAAGCCGGACAGGCTGCTTTGCACCAATAAGCCCTGTTCATGTTGCGGTGTTTATGGAAATTACACTCACGATTGTCCCCTATTACCACAGATGTGGCAGATGTGGGAGTCTCAGGCCACCGTGCGGGGACAACATTCCTCCCCTACTATCCCTCCCAATCCGGCTACTTCTCAACCCGCTGTGTTTACTGATCCTTTCCCTCAACAAGGATTCATGGCCACTCAACCACCTCATACCCCGATAACCACTAAACCTTCCTCTTCTGGTTCCTTCGATTACCAGATTCTCATGATGGTCGCTGACCAACCTCTCACCGTCAACCTCAACCTTCAAACTCGGTCTCGTTAGTACTCCACGCCTCCCATTCTGTCTGTCTCTGAGTCCCCATCTTCAGGTCCTACAGAGCCTCTGTCGACACCCAATGGTCCCTTGCAAATCCCTCCGCCCAAAGTTGAGGTTCATACCAAGATTCCTAAGGGCCCCTTACGCCGAAATGCTGCCTTTGGTTAGGCTGCCCATTCATATAGCATAGTAGATGATCTGGCACAATCTCCTGCTGCCATTTCAACAGTGGAACTCCTCCAGTCATGTCCTTCCCAAAAGAAGGCTCTACTATCTGTCGTGGGTGCTGTAGATCCTGCCGATGATCAATTTATTGTTTTTGATGCCCGTCAGTCAGACCATCCCCCCTGCCTTCTTCTGTTGCTTTCCAAATCCCAGTCAAAATTCGAAATGCCAACGTCGCTCAATGTATCATTGATGAGGGGGCATCTACCTGTGTGATGTCTGCTTAATTTTGGAAACAACTTGGATCTCCTGAGCTGGCCCCTTCCACAATCACCCTTCGTGCGTGGGATGGCCATGCCTCCCAACCCATTGGTCTATTCTGTAACTATCCTATCACCCTTGTGGGTAAGACTATTTGTGTCGACGTTGAATTTATCGACGCCCCTCTTGACTACAACATTATTTTGGGGCGTAGTTACACATATGCCATGTCTGTCGTCCCATCCGCAGTCCACCACAAGATGTTTTTCCCTCATAATGGCAAGATTGTCACCATTAACCAGTTGACTTACCATGAACCAAAATCTCAGACCTCCCCTGAGTCCACCATCTCTATTGTCACCAATAAGCAAACTGTTGATTCTTTGACCAGTTTTTCCCCTGGCGTCTACAAAGACTCCTCCTTTCTTGGAAATTTTTTAGGTCCTCCCTCTCCTCCTATCTCTGACCCCAGCTTAGCGAATGTTTGCATGATGTAATCGTCTCAGGTTGACCTTCCACAGCCTGCTTCAGCTAGTCAGCAACCTCAATCTCGCCCACCGCAACCTGCTCCTAGCCCTTCGCTTCAGTTGACCGAACCTTTTCCACCTAGACCTTCCCATCCACCTCACACTCAGGAACCTCCCTACCCTTCCGAGTCGGTTCCCCCAGGGCTCCACCATATGGGAGCCATCCCTCCTAGTCATTACCCCGCCAGTTAGATACCTTTCCTTGCTCCCCCTCGTGGAGTCTATTCGGTTCCCATCATGGCCACCCTTTCCCTCCCTAATTTAACCTTGGGAATACCGGTATGGTATCTTACTCCTCCAGCCGAGACCCCACCCGACCACCCCAAACCATACATTGTTATGACACTAGTTCAACTGATTCCCTTCGCTCCTTCCACTGCTACAGTTCCCCTAGCCCCTCTGCAAGACCATCCTCATGCTGTGACAGCTACGGGCAAGAAAATAAAAAATCGCAAGGGGGCATCCAAATACAAGGCCACCGCACCTGACCCTACCCCTCCTCCACCCGCCAAGCCTTGTGCCTTGTGTGATGGTATCGGTCATGCCACCCATACTTGTCCGGAGTTGCCCCATATCCAACCCATGGTTAAATTCACGTTCCCTGAATCTACGGTCCCTGAAACCTATATTTCTTCCTCATCCGCAGCCAAGAACCCAAAGAATCTTCGCACCAACAAACCATGTGCTCTGTGTGGTTTCCATGGCCATTATTCTCACCATTGTCCTCACCTCACACATTACCGAGCCTCTTTAGAGGTCATTCGCGAGTACAAAATTGAACAAAATCAATCTTCCTCTCCCATCATTTCTTAGTATGCATCAGGTTTACTCGAGGATCCCCCTGCTACCATTGACATTCCTCCCCCTGATGTTGAGATGTTGGAACCTGTTGCCCTCCTCCTATACCTATCCTCATTCACACGAACCTCGGAGTACATTCCTGCTGAATCCACTCCATCTGTTTTTCTTGATTCCCCTTCAGCAACATTCTTGGGTTCTTCATGCTTTGACCATATTTTTACTTATTCTTTTGTCATTCCCCGTGATGACCCGTATGTGCACCTCTCTTCCCATACTGATGATTTAGGTAGCTTTGCACTGTCATGTGGTTTCCTTGACCTTTCCCTTTCCTCCCATAATCGAGATGATACCATCCGTATCTATGATATCCTTCACAGCATGAGTTCCCACTCTTCCTCCCATAGTTCTCATCCATCTCCTTCTAGTCGATCTATGAGTCCTAGACTTCCTACCTTGACTACTCCCTCCCATAGTTGTCATTGGATTTCTACCCTATACTCACGCTGCCATCATTATTCTCCTTCCTCCCATTTCTTGTCTTGTGACACTATTCCACCGTCCCTCTCGTCCACACATTATATTGGCTATGCCAATGGGGAAAGTCGCTATTCCTGGAATCTTGCCTCAACCGCATGGGCCATCTTTACCCCCTTGCATTCCCTCGTTCTTGCAAATGGGGTCTGCATTGGTAATGCCACCAATAACCAGGCCGAATATGATGCAGTACATAGTCTTTTAGCCGATGCGCTATCTCATCGCATCCTCCATCTGCACGTTCATTTAGATTCCCTGCTTCTTGTTTTACGACTCAATGGTGTCTATCATGTGCATAACCCTATCCTGTTTAGACAATATTTACGAGTGAAACTTTTGATAAGTGACTTTAGATTCATTACTTTCAACCATGTGCCTAGAAGTCAAAATCACTATGTGTTGGAAAAATACTGAGAGGGGGGGGGGGGTGAATCAGTATTTAGGACTGAACAATTTTTCTTTTCTTTCTCTTAAAACCATATGTTACAGTACTGCATCCAATATGTATGTCTAGATATCTTATTATGTCTTTACTTAGAGTATTGCATCAGATAAGCATTAAGCATGAACAGAAATAACAGAACAAACCATCACACAAAAAAACACATATGAACACCAGGATTTAAGGTGGAAACCCAATTCGGGATAAAACCACCGCTGCTGTAATCTCAGTCTTCAATATTTATTGTAGAGAAAACCTCTTACAATATATGCTAGTGTAGACATATACCAGCACGCAGGCACCCACCTGTAGAAGGCTTCAACCTTCTCTCATTTACCAGCCTCTCCTGGAAGGGAGCTACTACCCCCTAATCTCGTTTACTAGATACCACTGGAAGGGAGATACAACCCCCTCTCTGAAGGCTTCGACCCTCAGGACCACTGCAGACCACGTTTCATCAACTTTCATATACGACATACCTTGCCAGTCACCTGATTTATTTATTTTCTGTATACTCACACCAGTTCCTCATGATTTCGTTCATCATTCACACCAGAGATTCATCATTATATTCATGGGTGCATCGTAGTTTCAGATTTATTAGTTAAGAACATAGCACGCCCATACAGATATTCTTTTTAGAAATTTGTATTCACCACGCTTACAATACACCCCTCGATCTTTATTTTTTCTTCTCCTTATACAGTTTTCCCTTTATTAAAACCATGAGTCAAAACCACGAACCGCTAATGGTATTCCTCTGACAGTATTCCTTTTAGTTTATCCCAAGAGGCTTTTTGATATCCTTTTAATTTTTATTTATCAATTTGAATAAATTGATAAATAAATATATTTACAATTTTGAACATAAATTTTAGGATTAAAGTTAACCCTTCGCATTTTAACCCTTCCAAATAATATGGTAAACCTTTGACCCCGGGCCCACAAATATATTCAACAGCCAATCAAATACGCGCATGGTACCATAGGTAAACTTCGCACAAGTCCAGCGTTCAATCACCGTTAGATTAGCAAGCTTCCAGATCAACGGTGTATATGCATATACCGATCGTTAACGTGCGATGGCCCGTCGTACCTGTGTTAATCTTCGCGCACCTTCAACAAATGACGACCGTTCGATGACCCCTTCCTAGATCAACGTCACTCAACGAAATTGCTAGGCGTCCTGGGTCGAACTATAACGCGCGATGGCACACAGTAAAAAGTGGTTTTGTAGAATCATACAGGGACGCGTGTCGCCCATTCTATGGAATCACTCCCCACCTCTTGAATACTGCTTGCCCATTGAGAGCAGTGCGATGAAAACCATAGACTGCCTTCACTATTCCTCCTTCGTGGTTCCGCCCTTCGCTCAAGGTTCCGTTCATGATTCCAAAGGGTTAGTCTGGGTTGCGCTATGACTCTGGTCTATCTTTGGCAAGATTTCCAATAACCAACGAACAAATGTAGTTTTCTTCCGACGGGATTTCCTTACAAACATTGACTCATGGCAATTCAATGTCATTCCTCAATTCTACTATGATATATATAACATGTCAGCCTTCCATTTCAGAGTTCTATCCTGTCACAGTTCCGCTTCTACCTGTATATTCAAAAACATCATATCTCTGCCACCATTAAGTTCTTCAATGGATACACTGAATGCCTCGAGAGCCCCTTATATATTCAACCAAGTAATTCCACGATTGAAAATATCAAACTAAGCTAGATCTTCATTACAATAAGGTCTCATCCTGGAATTCAAATCCTACCACCATGATTCCTCAATAGGGTTTCACTTTTAACTCCATTCGCAGATACTCATACAGAGATTTAGGGGATTCCACACAAGAATTACATTAGTCAATACACATATAATACACATAACCTTAACAATGATTTCATTCTTCTCTGGGCACCGTAGGTATCCTCTGCCCATTATGAAATTGATCACACAGGTCATATATATTCCAGATTTACTCATACTTAACACAATTCCATAGTTCTTCATTAACATATACAAATCTTAGCCAGATATTCAATTTGTCCTTCAATCTATTACCTTGTCTCTTCCTAGCAGTTCTCCCTTTTGTCATCTCCTTTGCAAACTATATTAAACCCCTAATTCAACTCTACTACTCTATCTCATATGTTGCCTCTGCTACCTTTCTATCTCTTTTTCCTTATGGATAGTTTAGGTGCTGCTTTCCTTTGCCATCAATGACAATATTTCCAACAATCTCCCCCTTTGGAATTGATGGCAATACTATTCCTCTGATGGCCTTTCAGAAGCCCTTTGTTGCTTTTCCTCCCCCTTTGACATCAATGGCAAAGATTTTGATCAAGATCCTTTGAACCAATAATGCCATGCTCCCCCTGAGATCATGCTGCATCTTCAAACATAATATGACCAACAATTCATCCTTTTCATATGACCAATGCTCCCCCTGAGCCTATGCATTCAGAGATGCCTAACAACACCTCATAACCAATTTAATCTTCTATATTTAAGTAGACCTGATCCTCTGCATGGCAGAGACTACTCCCAGTTTCTGTCTGAGATATTCGAACGCTTCCCTGGGTAGAGGTTTGGTAAATATATTATCAACTTGTTCTTTGGAGGAAACATACTCCAATTTCACCTTTTGTTCAAGCACTTGTTCACGTAAGAAGTGATATTTGATGGGAATGTGCTTGGTCTTGGAATGCATAACAAGATTCTTTGAGATACTGATAGCACTTGTATTATCACACATAATGGAGATAGGAGGTGAACATTTGATTTGAAAGTCTTGTAGGGTTTGCATCATCCAGAGAAGTTGAGTGCAACATGATGCAACAGCCACATATTCTGCTTCTGTTGTAGATAAGGCAATGGAGCTTTGTTGCTTGCTGAACCAAGATACTAACCGGGGCTCCATATAGAATGCACCACCACTAGTGCTTTTCTGATCATCAACACTTCCAGCCCAATCTACATCAGTGTATGCATGAAGAGTAAGATCAGCATTCTTTGGATACCATAGTCCAAAGTCTTGAGTTCCTTGTAGATATTTGAATATTCTTTTCACAACCTGAAGATGAGACTCTTTTGGATTAGCTTGGAATCGTCCAACAATCCCAACTGCATGCATGATGTCTGGTCTTGTCCCAGTGAGATAAAGTAGACTTCCTATCATAGATCTGTATTCTGGTTGATTCACCGTGGGGAAATCATCATTAGAACTGAGATTACATCCGGTTATCATTGGTGTACTTACAGGTTTGCAATCTTCCATGCCATACTTCTTCAGGATTTGCTTGAGGTATTTTGCTTGTGATAAGAATATGCCATCTGTTGCTTGTTGCACTTGCAAGCCAAGAAAGAATGTTAGTTCCCCAAGCAAAGACATTTCAAATTCTTGCTGCATATCAGAAGCAAATTTCTGACTCATAGACTCTTCATTACTTCCAAAAATGATATCATCAACATATACAACCAAAATCAATAGTTTATCATTTTCAGTTTTTGTGTATAAGTTGCTATCAGCAGACCCCTTTGAAAATCCTTGTTGATGAAGATATTTGTCAAGACGATAATACCATGCCCTTGGAGCTTGTTTGAGACCATATAGAGCCTTTTTAAGTCTACAAACAAGTTTTTCATCATTTCCCAAAATGAATCCTTCTGGTTGTTCTATATAAATTTCTTCTTCTAGATCACCATTGAGAAAAGAAGATTTAACATCCATTTGATAAACTTTGAATTTTTGGAAGCTTGAAAAAGAAAGAAACATTCTTATGGCTTCAAGTCTGGCTACAGGAGCAAAGGTTTCTTAAAAGTCTATACCTTCTTGTTGAGCATATCCTTTGCACACAACTCTAGCTTTATTTCTTATAACATCCCCATTCTCATTTAACTTGTTTTTGAATATCCATTTAGTTCCAATAACATTTTTGTCATGAGGCCTTGGTACTAATTCCCAAGTGTGATTCTTTTCAATTTGATCAAGCTCTTCATTCATGGCTTGAATCCAACATTCATCTTTGCTAGCTTGACTGACACTGTGAGGTTCAATAGTGGACAGAAATGCCAGATTGCTAGAAGATCCTACAAGAGTCCTTCTTGTTTGTACACCTGATCCCTTTTCTCCCAAAATTTGAGATTCTGGATGATTCTTTTGAACATATCTAGATGGAGCCTTTTTAGACAAATCATCTTCGGGTTCTTCACTGGGTTCACTGTTTGTATCATTACTATTTGATGTAGAAGGATATGTGTCATCATCATCTTCATCTGTTGTTTGCTTTTCTTCTTTTGGAGCTGCAGGAGACTCATCAATAACAACATCAATACATTCAACAATCTTCCGAAGTCATTTATTGTAACATTTATATGCCCTACTACTAGAGGAGTAACCAAGAAATATTCCTTCATCTGCTCTGGGTTCAAACTTGCCAAGTTTTTCATCATTATTCTTGATAAAGTATTTGCTACCAAAAATTCTAAAATTCTTTGTAGTGGGAGGATTACCATACCAGAGTTCATATGGAGTTTTATCACTATTTACACGAACATGTGCTTTGTTGAGAATTTTTACTGCTGTATGTGCTGCTTCTCCCCAAAATGTGTCAGGTTTTCCGGAATCATCAAGCATAGCTCTAGCCATTTGTTGAACTGTTCTGTTCATTCTTTTTGCAACGCCATTCTGTTGTGGAGTGCCAGCCATAGAGAACTGTCTTTTTATACCATGTTGTTCACAAAATTCAAGGAATTCATTGGATGTATATTCTCCTCCTCGATAAAATCTGAGACACTTGATTTTTAGATCTAATTCATTCTCAACTAGTGCTTTGAAGATCTGAAATTTATCAAATGCTTCATCTTTGTGTTTAAGCAGCGCAATCCAACACATTCTAGAGAAATCATCAATGAATAAGATATAGTATTCTTCACCACGTGGTGAATTTTTCCTCATGGGTCCACATATGTCAGTATGAATGAGTTAAAGAGGCTTACTTGATGATCCTTCCTTGGCATTAAATTGTACCCTGGTTTGCTTGCCGAATTGGCAAGATTTGCATATGATATTTTCAGGTAGAGTAATATTGGGAAGATCACGAACAACTTTAAGTCTTCTTGATTTGTTGATTTGAGAGAAGCTCAGATGCCCCAACCTTCTATGCCATAGCCAATTTTCTGAAGATTTACTCAAATAACATTGTTCTTTGGGGTTCTTCAATATATACAGGTTGTTTGGAGTTCCTTTTCCTTTTATAATTGCTTTACCTGTATCAAGATCACGTACCACACATTCTTTTGAACTAAAGACAACTTTAGTTCCTTGATCACACATTTGACTTACACTTAACAAGTTATGCTTTAATCCATCCACATACATGAATTCATTAGCTTTCACCTTTTCTTTTAGAAAAACAGACCCTTTTCCCTTAATGACCGCAGGAGTATCATTTCCAAATGTAACATTTTTTTTCTTTTTCCAGAGCACTATATGCAAGAAGTTTGTCTTTATCACCTGTCATGTGTCTTGAGCATCCACTATCAATGTACCATTGGTTTTCTTCATCTTCTGAAAATAACGCTATGCCACAATTTTCAACCTGTAATTCCTTCTTTTTCCATACTTTGGAGCTTGAAGGAACATGTTCTTTTGGCTGAATTTTGCTCCCGCATTCAGATTCTTCATGGCCAAAGTTATTGCAATAAGCACATTCAACTTCATTTTGAAGAGGAGAAAAGTTGTTATAAGTATTCTTCCTTGTTTCAATATCAATCCTTTTCTTTCTTGCTTCTCTTGTCATGATGGTTTTATATGCAACACATTGAACAACTTTATGACCAAAATTGTGACATGAGAAACATTGTCCATTGAAGAAGAAATTTCTGCGATCATAAAATCTTCTATATGAATTTAATTTTTGATTGGTGTTTCTTGAAAGACATTCCTATTAGTGTTCTTTGAATTGAGATGATCATGCTTTATCTGTAAAGATTCTTTATTCCCTTGCTGAGTGGCAGCATGTTGTAAACCAGTTGTAACTGCTTTTAGATAATTTGGTGGTGAAGCCTGAGAAGATTCTCCAATATATCCAAGACCTGTCTTTATAAGAGGAGAACGTTGTACCTTGATAATCTCATCTAATGTTTCAGATCCTTTAGCAAATCTAAGATTCAGAGTTTTTACATTCTCAAGTTCTTTTCTTAGACTTACTACTTCACACTCTAATTTCTCATTATGTTTCTCCCTTTCTTCAAGCTGATTTTTCAGAGTTTCTATGATTATTTTAATTTCTTCTAAGAAAATTTTAATTTTATTGTTTTCATCAAGAAAATCACTGTCTTGTAGAGCATCCACAAAAGTATCTTTTTATTCTCTAGATTCTTTTTCAAATGCCATGAGAAGTCTAAGATCTTGTTCACATTCTTCCTCACTATTAGATAACCCATCACTATCTTCATGAGTATAGTAACTCTTTCTAGTGCTAAAATGATTCTTATTCCTTTTTGCTACTTCCTTCCCCTTTTTATGTGTTTCTTTATAAGGACACTTACAACATAATGACCAACTCTTCCACAATCAAAACATTTGAAAGGAAGCTTACCTCTGAACCGTCCTGTGCCAAGTTGAAGTTTCTTTACAAAGTTTATCTCATCTTCTTCTGAGATATATCCTGATCCTTATATTTTTTTTACTTCCTTCCATTTTGTAGAAGTTCTAAAGACTACTTCTTTGACTTCAGAAGGTCCTCCTCTTCTCATTTCATATGCAGTTATTATGCCATGAAGTTGCACCACAGTAAGGTTTTGAAGATCCTGCTTTTCTTCAAGGGCAGAAACTTTTGACTCAAATTTTGTCGTTAGTGATCTTAAGACTTTATCAACCAAGTTAGATTCGGTTATTGTTTCTCCCAGACTTCTCATACGATTTACAATATCATCAAGATGTAAAAATAAATTGGCAATGCTCTCCTCATTATCCATTTTTAGATTCTCATATTGAATTTTGAGAGTTTGAAGTTTAGCACTTTTTACCTTTGCATCACCTTCATAACTTAGAATGATTTTGTCCCATATTGTCTTGGCTATATTCAGCTGCATGACTTTGACAAATTATAATTCAGTTAGACTTCCCAATAGAGCATTGACCGCATTTGCATTCATTTCATAATTCTTTCTTTCCATCGGATCTGTTGGTACTGCAGCTGGGTATTGATATCCTTGTTCAACAATTGCCCATACTTCTGCTCCCAGAGACTAAAGATGGGATCTCATCCTTGTTTTCCAGAAGATTAAATTGTTTCCGTTAAAGAGCGGAGGCTTGATAGATGCTGTTCCATCTTGATTGCTCATCTTGCTTGATCTTCCTTCTAGCGGCTAAGCTTTTTCAGAAGGACCTGCTCTGATACCAATTGTTGGAAAAATACTAAGAGGGGGGGTGAATCAGTATTTAGGACTGAAAATTTTTTCTTTTCTTTCTCTTAAAACCATATGCTACAGTACTGCATCCAATATGTATGTCCAGATATTGTATTATGTCTTTACTTAGAGTATTGCATTAGATAAGCTTTAAGCATGAACAGAAATCATAGAACAAACCATCACACAAAACAACACATATGAACACCAGGATTTAAGGTGGAAATCCAATTCGGGAGAAAACCACCGCTGCTGTAATCTCAGTCTTCAATATTTATTGTAGAGAAAACTTCTTACAATATATGATGGTGCAGAATTATACCAGCATGCAAGCACCCACCTGCAGAAGGCTTCAACCTTCTCTCATTTACCAGCCTCTCTTGGAAGGGAGCTACTACCCCCTGCTCTCGTTTACCAGCTACCAATGGAAGGGAGCTACAACCCCCTCTCTGAAGGCTTTGACCCTCAGGACCACTGCGGACCATGTTTCATAAACTTTCATATACGACATATTTCCGGTCACCTGATTTATTTATTTTCTGTATTCTCACACCAGTTCCTCATGATTTCATCCATCATTCACACCAGAGATTCATCATTATATTCATGGGTGCATCTTAGTTTCAGATTTATCAGTTAAGAACAGAGCACGCCCATACATATATTCTTTTTAGAAATTTTTATTCACCACCCTTACAATAAACCCCTCGTTCTTTATTTTTTCTTCTCCTTATATATTTTTCCCTTTATTAAAACCATGAGTAAAAACCACGAACTGCTAATGGTATTCCTTTGACAGTATTCCTTTTAGTTTATCCCACGAGGATTTTTGATCTCCTTTTCATTTTTATTTATCAATTTGAAGAAATTGATAAATAAATATATTTACAATTTTGAACAGAACTTTTAGGATTAAAGTTAACCCTTCGCATTTTAACCCTTCCAAATAATATGGTAAACCTTTGACCCTGGGCCCACAAATATAGTCAACAGCCATAGGTAAACTTCACGCAAGTCTAGCGTCCAATCACCGTTAGATTAGTAAGCTTCCAGATCAATGGTGTATATGCATATCGCTCAACCTCCGATACCGATCGTTAACGTGTGATGCCCCGCCGTACCTGTGTTAATCTTCGTGCACCTTCAACAAATGACGATCGTTCGATGACCCTTTCCCAGATCAACGACGCTCAACGATATCACTGGGTGTCCTGGGTCAAACTATAACGCGCGATGGTGCACAGTAAAAAGTGGTTTTGTAGAATCGTATAGGGACGTGTGTCACCCGTTCTATGGAGTCGCTGCCCACCTCTTGAATACCGCTTGCCCGTTTAGATCGGTGCGATGAAAACCATAAACCACCTTCACTGTTCCTCCTTCGTGGTTCTGCCCTTCGCTCAAGGTTCCGTTCATGATTCCAAAGGGTTAGTATGGGTTTGCGCTATGACTTTGGTCTATCTTTGGCAGGATTTCCAATAACCAACGAACAAATGTAGTTCTCTTCCGACAGGATTTCATTACAAACATTGACTCGTGGAAATTAAATGTCTTTCCTCAATTCTGCTATGATATATATATAACATGTCAACCTTCCATTTCAGAGTTCTATCCTGTCACAATTCCGCTTCTACCTATATATTCAAAAACATCATATCTCTGCCACCATTAAGTTCTTCAATGGATACACTGAATGCCTCGAGCGCCCCCTATATATTCAACCAAGTAATTCCATGACTGCAAATATGAAACTAAGCTAGATCTTCATTACAATAAGGTCTCATCCTGGAATTCGAATCCTACCACCATGATTCCTCAATAGGGTTTCACTTTTAACTCCATTCGTAGAGACTCATACAGAGATTCAGGGGATTCCACACAAGAATTACATCAGTCAATACACATATAATACACATAACCTTAAAAATGATTTCATTCTTCTCCTGGCACCGTAGGTATCCTCTGCCCATTGTGAAATTGATCACACAGGTCATATATATTCCAGATTTACTCATACTTAACACAATTCCACAGTTCTTCATTAACATATAAAAATCTTAGCCAGATATTTAATTTGTCCTTCAATCTATTACCTTGTCTCTTCCTAGAATTTATCCCTTTTGTCATCTCCTTTGAAAACTGTATTAAACCCCTAATTCAACTCTACTGCTCTATCTCATCTGCTGCCTCTGCTACCTTTCTGTCTCTTTTGCCTTATGGATAGTTTAGCTGCTGCTTTCCTTTGCCATCAATGACAATATTTCCAACACTATGTAGATAGAATTGCAAATCATGTTCTAGACTGGCATTTATCACACACAAGACAATAACATTTCACACCATCAATACAATGAATATACATAATATATATCATATAACATGTTTTTTTTAGAGTCCATCTACTCTAAAAAATATGACATGCCCATAGCATGTTACAAAAACAAAACTACAAAACTGGGGGGCACCACTTTCCCCTACATACACACTGGGGGGCACCACCTGTCCTACATATAATCACTCTCTGGAGGATCCTGAGCCATTAGCTTTGCTCCCGTAGCTCGTAGATCATGCACAGTTTGACCGGCCATCGCCATGCGTCGCATGATACCTCGCCATTCCGAGGGTAGCCCAATACATAGCTCTATGTATTGGTCGTCTAAATCCTGCCAACCACGCTCCGAAACACCGGTCAGCAACCCCTCACATATACGATGAATGTCCTCCAACAGAGTGGCCATATCCTCGTCCTGTGACGTTCTTGATCCACTTGCACCTGTAGCTCCAGCTACTGCAAGTCGTCCCATATATCCGGCCGGTTTTACCGGAGCTATATCTGCATTCCAAAAAGTATAAGGATCAGTACCATGAATACTATTCACAAAATTTACAATGCACATAACAGATTAGTTACTTGTCACTTACCATCGAGCCCCCATACTCGACCAGGTGGAAGTGGCAAGTCCGGATCTCCCCAATAACTCATCCCACTATAGGGATAGTCGTCTATGTACAATGGCATTTGATCCCAATGGGCGAAGAACTCTAGTCAGAACACCTGTCGGACTGCCCCTCCTCCTCCTCTACACAGTAGTCGTCCCCACCGACACATCCGGGGCTCTCTCAGACCCCCATCAGGTAGCTGTGCACGAGGTCGTAAGGTTGGGATCTTCTCAAAAAATAAGGAGCACAATACAATCCCATAAGCACAATCATGATTCATTTGCCGCTTACATAGCGACAACTGTCATTTCACTGACACCAACATCATCTGGACCCACCCATAGTAGGTCCCACTCAACACACTCTCTAAAATCATCATCTGCCCTCTAGTGATGTGATGGAACGCCTGGCTGCCCAAGATCCGCAACACTGCTGCTGCCACTGCCCGGGTCTCCAACCTCTCTAGATCTCCAATTGATATCCGAGTCCCTTTGACTCGGACACCTGGTCGACAATGTCGCTCAATTAACTCCATGATGTTATGCCCCCGCGGTAACACTGGATGTATATTTCCCACCATCCCTAATGGTGGGAGACTAGTCAGGAAATATAGATCCTAGACTATCAGCTCAATCCTGTGCCCCTGCACTATAAACATCTCATGATTTGGATCCCAATAATTGATAATCTGGGCCAACAAGGGCTCCCTAGCCCTCATCAAATGGTTCTCCACAAATTTCAGAACCCCAAACCTAGCCAATGCATGACAGACACCTTGATCCGCTTGGATTTCCGTCTGTAATGTACCAAGGTCTTTCTCTCTCCACTTGATCTGTATATCTGCCATATCTCCACAAAACCATCATCTTTATCAGTCTACAGATAAGAAAAACTACATTCACTCACACCAAAACTGAATCTCAGCCCATACCAGCACTGAAACCACCTCCATCTACCAGGTCACACTTTTTGGCCAAATCCTGGGCCAAGTCGCACTTTTAAGGCCCAAACATGTGTCCCAAGTCGCATTTTTTGCCCCAAAAAATGCGACTCGGCCGTAATGATGAAGTAGGAGCAGTTACTGAGATTCAAGACCCTAATCTGAACTTTGAATCCATCAAAAACAAAGAGTAGGATTAGGCCTCTTACCTGCAACTGACGGATCGCGATTCCAATGGTCGGTTTGTCCGCTACGATCGCCAAAAGATTTAGGGCGTTCTCTCCTCTCCACATTCACCCAGCTACACAAGAAAATGAATGATTTTGGAGGGAAAATTCCTTATTAGAAGAAAAATACCTATTTTTTCTTTCACCCGCTGCGACCAAACCGTAGCCCTGTTTGACAACCGTTTGCACCGTTGGAAAGCTCTCACCGAGCACTCAAATGGGTATCCATTAGTTTTTCATGTTTTGATACTTCACCAGGACACATTTTGTCCACAAAGGGTCTATTCACTTCTCCTCAAAATCGAATTTCTTCACTTACAACACTTGTACTTGGGGCGCTACTTTGCCTCCTTACTTTTCTTTGTTAGTGTTGTTTTTCATCATGAGATAACCTATTGTACTCATGTTTTTATGGTCCCCTATTGGACCTTGACTATGTGGAAGCACAATCGAGTCGCCCTTGTTTAGAGCATTCGAGTTGAGTCATCATCGGTCATAGAGTCTATCTCGAGTCCCTTTGTATCCTGCCATAGCCTTCCATCCTTCATTGCTTGGTCCCTCTCTCGTGTTACAAATTATGGCCTTTAGTACCATTGTCCCCTATCCCTCATGATATTGTGTCAATCGCTGCCAAGCCATTCATGCCATTTATGCTCTAACAAGGGAAGTCATCCATCCACTACTCAATATTCCCCATTTCATCATCATCAGTAGTGTCCATCTGTTAGTCGCTCCACTATTTTCTCTTGTGCCTTAGTTGGGGATCCCTTATTGCCTCACCTATGGCGGACCTCCTTCTGTCGACATCAGCTCATTTAATCTAGAAGCCAGGTTTAGAGGGTGGTGTACCTTGGTTCGAGCTACTTTCCACATGATCGCGATCTGTATACTTGATGGTCTAGTGATGCAGTAGCAGCTATTGGTGATTCCCAGGTGTGTGTGAGATGTCTCAACCCTCATGAGGGGGTGGCCCTGCAGGTAGCCCCCCACATGCCCGGATGATTTCTTCATTTCTGCCTTTGATGCAGCTCCTTACATTTGACGATGTTGGCCTCAGCCGCTTACAACACCTCTTCGATTTGCATGTATCAGTCAGATTTTGTGAGCCCTTCCCCGTGTATAGGGGGAATTTGGGGTGTATTTGTATCTCATGTACTAAACTATTATTGTATAAGTCCTGGCTGTTATTCCAGACACAACATGTATGTGGGATTCATCATTCTATTTTTTCTAGCTTGTGTTTATGCCAGCATGTACTTTATAGTTTGGTTCCTTGTTTACTGGACATACTATTCTTTTGTACTTTGTCTCGGCGGGCATAGGTGTGCCTCCCCCTCCTCCTTTCGCACGGGTACCACTTCATAAACTAGAGACTTGTTTCACCTGTAAGTCTCGTCTCCTCAGGGTCTAGTCCTTTAGCACATTAGACTACCTTACATTTCTCTCTCTTACTTCCCTCTTGATGTCTAGTGATTGAGTTCTTACAACGTACTTCGGTCATACGATTTGCTCCTAACACTCATACGTTGGGGGGCAATCTGTTACACCATTTTTTGGTCATCTAACCTATTATCATTAGATGAACCCAAGTACACCATGTAAGACCAATTTTACCCTAAGTAAAATTTCTTTCACTATGTGAAATAACTTAGTAAAACACCTTTATTAAGTTGTTTATGGTCTAAACAGGAAACCCAAAAAGGAAATAATAAACAAATCTATATTTGTTTATATTTCCTGGTCATATTTAACCCAAAACAAGGAAATCAATTAAATAAATCCTTATTTATTTGATTATTTCCTTGGAATAAGTTATTTAAATCCTATTTAAATAATATTCCTAGTTAAATTTGACTAAATCATTTATAAATAATTAAATAAATCATTATTTATTTAATTATGTTCCCACCATTTCCTTAAAATAATAAATAAATCATTTATTTATTTATCATTTATAAATAAAGGAATTGACCCAAGTCAAAAATCATTTTCCCTCCAACAAATATAATAAAATATTCCTAAAGGGTGGTTCTAGAATTTGATTAATAATGTTTTATTCATGCACCAAGTTCTAGATCACCCTAATATTTTGTTATAAATAGAAGGGTTTTCCCCATTCACTAGTCACCTTTTGTTGCCTGTTAGATCACTCTGGATCTATACACTTGGTCACATTTTCTCCATTTTTTCCTTGTGAGCTCCCATTGAGTTCTATGTTTGTCTGGGTTTTCTACACCAACAAGAGAGAGAGATTCTAGATATGAAGTGTTGAGGACTATCAAGAACCCATTCCATTGAGGAGAACCAGAAAACACCTTTCTTGTTTTCCTCTTAGGTGCCCCCTTTGAATATAATATAAAAAATTCTTTCAAATACATTGTTCTTGTCTTGTCTATTGGATGCATGGAGCCATATTTCATTTTTATTGCTTAATGTCTTTTATGCTTAGATCTAGATTTGTGCAACATTATTTGTATCAACTAATTGCAGACTTAAAGATATTGGCAGTCATATTTGATGTTAGGGAGCTATTTGTTATGCGTAGCTAAAGTGGTCTTTTACGATGAAAGATTCATACTAATAGGGTACATTTTCTTATAAAGTGCTTCCCTTTGGTTTATGTAATGCCCCGACTACCTTTCAAAGGGCAGTCCTGGCCATTTTTGCTAATCTAGAATTTGTAGAAATTTATATGGATGACTTTTCAGTGTTTGGTGATTCTTTTCAGGGAGCTCTCAAAAATCTGGAGAAAGTACTTCTTCGTTTTTAGGAATCCCATCTCGCATTGAGTGACAAGAAATGTAGATTAATGTGAAAAGTGGGAGTGGTACTTGGCCATTTGATTTCTGGTAAAGGTATCCAGGTTGATCCAGCAAAGATTGAAATCATTCTGCATCTTCCTACACCCAAAACTCAAAGGGAAGTAAGAGGTTTTGTAGGACATGATGGTTACTATAGAAGATTCAATGAAAATTTTTCTAAGATAACTGCCCCTCTTTTTTGACTTTTAGCTAAGGATAGTGAATTTCCTTGGTCCACAACTTGCCAACTATCTTTTGAAACATTGAAGGAAAAGTTAGTACAAGCACCAGTTTTGAGAGGTCCTAACTGGTCCCTGCCTTTTCACATTTCCTCTGATGCTTCAGATTTGGATATTGGCGCAACTTTAGGACAAGAGGAAAATAAGAAATCCTATGATATTTATTATATTAGTAAGAATTTGTCTTCCACTGAATTAAATTATATAGTTACAGAGAAAGAGTTTTTTCTATAATTTTTTCAATTAATAAGTTTAGGCACTATATTATAGGATATGAAGTATTTGTACATATTGATCATTCCGCGATTAAATATTTGATGAAAAAACCATTGAATAGTGGTAGAGTGACTAGGTGGTTGCTATTGTTGCAGGAATTTAATGTTACTATTGTTGATAGACCAGGAAAATCTAATGTTGTAGAAAATTTTCTTTCTAGATTAGATAATCCCGGTGAAGCAACTTCTATTAATGATGATTTTCTGGATGAACATCTTTTTTCTATGTCAATGGATTCTTCGTGGTTTGCTTACATTGCTAATTACTTGGTTACTGGGAAAACACCACCCCACTTATCCGCTCGTGAAAAACGGAATATTATTCAGAAAAGTGCTGCATACTCCTGGATTTAAGGAGATCTCTTTTACACTGGTCCAAATCTGATTATCCGTAGATGTGTAAGAGAGGAGGAAGTGTTTGACATATTGAAATATTCTCATGATGAACCTTGTGGAGGCCACTTCGCTGATAAGTGGACTGCATATAAATTATTGTGTGCTAGTTACTTTTGGCCTTCCTTGTTTAAGGATTCCAAGCAGTATGTTAGGCAATGTGATAGTTGTCAATGAGTGGGCCAGCCTAATCAAAGAAATGAAATGCCTTTATGCCCCCAAGTTATGATTGAGTTGTTTGAAAAATGGGCTATTGATTTTATAGGGCCAACAAGTCCAACATCATTAAGTAAAAAACATATTTTGGTTTGTATAGATTTTGTTACAAAATGGGCAGAAGCTAAAACTGTTTCCTTTGGTACAGAAAAAGTTGTTGTTGATTTAATTAGTACTGAAATTTTTACTAGATTTGGTGTGCCTAGAGAAATTGTTTCTAAAAATGGTCCGCATTTTATTTATAATCTGGTACAGGGTGTGATGGAGAAATACAAGATCCGGCACAATAAATCCACGCCATATCACCCGCAAGCAAATGGCCAGGTGGAATCCACAAACAAAGTGATCGAGTCCATTCTTACAAAGACAGTAAATATGCATCGGAAAGACTGAGCTGAAATATTACTAGAAGCTTTGTGGGCATACAGAACCACTTGGAGAAATAGCATGGTACATACACCATATGAGCTGGTATATGGCAAATAGGTTCTGTTACCAATTGAATTACAGATCGAAACTTTCAGAACTGCAGTTCAGTTAGGACTAGATCTCTCTGAGGCAGAACAAGAACGTCTTCTCCAATTAAATGAGTTAGATGAATTTCGTAGGGATGTTTTTCAGCAGAACATATTAATTCAGCAGCAATGCAAAAGGTGGCATGACAAGTCTATTCAAAAAAAGCAATTCCAACCAGGTGATTTGAGTGCTCCTTTATGATTCTAGATTTAAAATTTTTAAAGGGAAATTCCATACATGTTGGATGGGACCTTATGAAGTGATCCAAGTATTCAAGAATGGAGCAGTAGAAGTTAAAACTATTGATGGAAAAAATTCAGTATTCTTGGTAAATGGACACAGATTAAAGAAGTATTTTCAGCCACTTACCAGGAAAGAATTTACAGAGCAAGTCCAACATCAATTCGGGACGGTAGTGGTGAATGGTAATACCAACCTTTTGAAAACATGAATTCTTCTTCTTCTTAAAAAAAAAATAATAATAAATAAATAAATTTAAAATAAAAAGTAAAGAAAAAACATTTTCCTGTAATTATGAAAATCAGTTTGCTGACATGATTGCAGAAGGATCAACCTGAAAACCAGCTTGCTGGCACGAAGATAAAAAATTTCTAATAAAAGGAGAATGTTGCTTGATCTTTAGATATGATAGCAACCACCAAGTAAAAGAAGGTTTAACAGAACCAACCTTTATACAATTGGGGTAATTAGCATGGATATTTTTATTTAAGTAATTCTTAATTCTCGCTGCAGTTATCTTTCTTGCACCAGTGTAGGCAGACCTTCCAGAAAATTTTCTGCCTTTCTTCATATTCCACTTTTGTAATATTCCCTCAGTTTTCTTCTTCAATCCTAGAATGATTAACCTTCCCATATTCTTCTGAATTTACCATGTTCGTTTTGTAAAAACCCCACTTTAACCTTGAATTTGTTTTCCCTATCCCACTTATGTTTATCCCTTTTGTGGTACTATTCCTAGAATCCCTGTAACAGAATTCCTTCCCATTCTGAAATTTACCTTTTCCCACTTCGTTTTTCTCTCATGAATTCATTGCAGGATCTCGCACACAAAGAAGAAAAAGGATATGCTCTGAAGCAGCAAGAAAGGGCGAAGAAAAATTCTAGTATCAGTTGAGGAAACCATGTTGAAAGTCCAGCCTATATTTTACTTAAATTCCCTGATCTTTTTTCAAATATTATGCTTGCACTAGTGCAAGCATGTCGTCCTATATAATAAGTGCAAGCAGAATGGTACCAGCAAAATAGCATAGTTTAAGCAGTGCAAGCATGCACCCTATCAGAAACATAGTACAATTTGTTCTTTTCATAGCATATGTCATAGGAAAGTGGTCATCATGAAATTTTATAAGAATTCCTTTCACTTAGTCGATGAGTACTTGTGCTATCATATTAACAAGGAGAAAATTATTTAAAGTACAAGGTGTTTTTAAGTTAAGAATCATGATCATTTTTTAATGAATGCTAAAGTTATTTTTTGAATTATGAAGGAGTGTGTAAGTGTTTAACCATTTCTTGGATATAATTTCCCCTTTCCGCCATAATCCTAGATGTCCTTCACTCGTAATGATTACATCGCCTAGCTGTTAAAACGTCGCCGCAAGTACCAATTCGGCACAATCTCAAAGATGTTGTGTATCCATGGCTATTTCAGTGGAATGAATGGGTGATAAGATGGAAGGGATGATGGACAGTTGGATCCATATCTATAAGAACCAACTGTCCCAGTGTTGCATGTAAATTCTTGAATGTTCATAACCATTAAGAAGCGATGCTTATTGTTGGAAGCGAACCTTCATCTCTTAGTAGGATAGAATAGATTGCTGAGTATTGCAATAGTCTTGCACTATTGTGAGACTTAGGCTTTCTTCAATTCTTGCAAAATTTTGACGAGCACAACAGTGAAGTGGCCCTACAGTTTTCTAGAAGTTTAAAAAATGGCTGAGTAAAAATTAGGCCTCTAAAATTTGAGGTTACAGAAGAGTTTATAGCAGCAGCGACAGGCTTGGAAAATACTGGTGAGCAGTGGTTTAAAAATCAAAAACTAGAAAGGAAGTGATGGCAGTGTTTCGTCGTCGACAAGAATATGAAGGTAGATTGGAAGAAAGGAATTTTGTGCAGTGCCTTGCTGGGATAGTGGCGGGACCTCCTTTTCATCCTACAGAAATTCGTAACCTATGAGGGAAGGTACTCCCTCAATTTTATGTACCATTGTAGGATGTTGCAACATTTCGAAGTCGGCTGGCATGTCCAGTGGAGGATTGATTTCCCCTATTTTTTTCTTAAGAGCTTGGAAAAAATGGCCAAGGGTGTGCAGGACGGATGGGCAGGCTAGGCCAAAAAGAAGTTATATCACCACAACCTAATAAATATTTTGGTCCAGAAACAATTAGAAATTAAAGGCATGAATTAGGAAGCACTGTTAAAACAGATACATAAAAAGACAGCTGTTGGAAAGAAGATAGAGGAGCCCGCCAGCACAAGCAAGGGTCCGAGTAAGAATGTAAAGGCGAGTCCTTCTTCCACTAGTGCAAAAAATAAACGACCTAAAAAATCAACAGAAGAAAGGGCCCCATCTCTAAATAAGAAGACAGCTAGTGCACCTGTTGAAGAGACTCTTTCTACGACACTAGTATAGGCACAGACCCCCAAAGAAAACAACCTATCAGTCCTTGCAGACGCAGCAAAATTTGTAGAGGTCGAAGATGACACTCTATTGGCCGATTTCATTAAAAGGGCCCAGAAAAAGAATAAAGAATCTAGTGCAAGCAAATAACTAGAGTCCCCATAGGACGTTGAATCCCCTTCTGCACCAGTGCAAGAAGAAGAACAAGAAGAAGAACCAGAAGAAGAAGAAGAAGAAGAACCAGAAGAAGATGAAGAAGAAGAGGAAGAAGCGTTTGCTGAAACCCTGAGGGATACTGAGGTCCCTAAAGAAGATACTACCCCTATCAAGACAGAAGAAGAATAAGATTTGGTAACTCCTACTATTTGGATAGTTGAACTAGAGCTTCAAGTGCAGAACTTAGAACAACTCATAGCTAAAGCCCAGGAGGATAAAGAACAGAGTAAAGAAGAATTAATGGCCGAGATCCAAAGAAAGAAAGGAGAAGTTAGAGTTTGGAAGTACCGAGTTGCACAATGTTTCAAGCGACTTAGAAAGGTGACAAATAAACTAAAGAACATCAGAAAGAAGAAGTCTGAAACATTGCAGGCTCATGTCAGTATGTCAGAGCAGGATTGAGTTGGAATGCTCAAATTTTTGAAGGTTTTTTTTCAAGGTAAAGATTTGTGTGAGGACACACAATAGCTTAGGGATGGGAGGATGTTAGCCCCCTAATTTTCTCTCTTTTTTCCATTTTCCCCTTCCTAAATCATAACCATTTACTTTTGTTTTACCTCTTTTATGCACCCTCATCTTGCACTAGTCCAAGCATGGTGACATATTTCGTATAAAATTTATTTTTCATACTTTTAATTCAACTTAGCATTAATTAATAATTTATTACATGATTTCTTACTTTTAATCACTCTTTGTAACTTATCAATATCTCCAATGTTTATTTGGTAGTTAGAGTACTTACCGTGACCACTGATCCTAGTGCAGGATCGGATCTTGCACCATTGCTAGCACAAAAAATCCTTGTAGCAGATCTAAACCTCCTTGATCACTACCTCATTTTGAGCAGATTCATCCATGACAGCAAGATCAAAAGGAAGCTAAGATCGAATCTGTGAAGGATGAAAGCTGGAGATTGGCTATGGCTAGTTTTGCTAATTGTCTAATTTTGAAGGCCGAAGAGCTAAATTCGGCATTTGGTTACGTAATCAGTTGAATGATCTAATTTTTCCTTTGGCCAAAGATCTATATAATGTAGAATGTAAATAGGACTAAGGGAGGGTAGTTTTGATAGGAGAAGAGAACAAAGACATATCCAGAGAGGCGGTAACAGGTTGCTATATTTTTGTTATAGCCCGAATCTGGGCTGGATGATGTATTAATGTATGTACTTTCCTCAGTGAATTAATAAAAGAGAACTCTGCCTCATGTTTCACAAATTGTGTTTCTATATTTGAGCTGATGAATTGATTAAGGTACTAAGCAACTTTTTTTATTTAAAAGGGAAATGCACTGGTCGGCTAGGGCCTAGCCAACCCAACACATTTACCCCATTTCCAGTTTTCTTGTAATTTGTGTTTACATTGTCAAGTGTGATTTAATTTTAAGCACATGCATTCCTGTCTAAGTGAAAGTGGATCCACGGTGTGAAGTAGATAAATTTCCTTTTTCTACAATTTTGTTTCCTGCACTTGATTTCACATTGGTTTTCCTCCGTCTGGTCCAAGCAAGAAAAATAACCCTACAACAGTGCACATTGGTGTGATATCTCCTTTTCTGCAATTCTGTTTGATTGGTTTTCCCTACCTGGTCCAAGCAGGAGAAATGAACCTGCACCAATGCATGCTGATGTGATGCAACAAGCCTTCTTAGTCTACTTCCTGCAATCTTCTTTCTTTCATTAAATTATTATGACAGGATAAATGTATATTGATTGTTTCTTTATTCCTGTACTTTTTTAAGATCAGAAACATTCACTTTTTGTGTGTGCAATTTGTTTTAACAATATAAGAGCACTTTCAATAATTAAGCACTTATTTTAAGAATTAGATGCTAAGTGTAGGAAGCTCTGATCCGGTGTAAGAAATAGTTTCTTGCCACGAGATCTGAGAGCTTTGAACCTGGAAAAGTTCAAACCCTTGCATGAAGTAAAAATCCTTTAGTAAAGACACCATTTATACCTTCTGCATAAATCTCTATTCCTGCACTAGTGCAAGCAGTCTGCGATAGTGCAAGACATATTAGTGCAAGAAGGAAATATCTAAAGGAGTAGGTTTAAGGGCCCATCTGATGAGATTGCTAAGTGTCTTTGCTAAAGAAAAACACACACTCAGTAGTTAAACAATAATTATCTAGAGTGATTGCCTTTTATCTTTAATTCCCTCTCACAAATGCATTCTTCCTTGTTCGAGTCTTAGATTATTTTAATGGTTCAAGTTGCCTTTTTCTATTTTTAATTTGATTATGCAATATTTCCTTTAAATAAAGTAGGGATTTATATTAGGAAGATTCATACCATATCTGGCATTGCCTGTGCTTCGTCTCTAAGTTTACGGATCCCCCGAGTTGACAAATTAAGTGTTGAGGAGTTTGTTTAAGTGTAATTCCTGCACCCAACACCCAGGTTTAGTCAATGATTTATGTGTAACATTAGTTTA